>OU466858.1:50057879-50682879 GCA_911865555.2 Thlaspi arvense | reverse complement strand
TTGGTGATTGCTTAAGACCATATATAGCCTTTCTCAGTCTTAACACTTTCCCACTGGTGATATCTTCTTCCACACCTGGTGGTGGTGTCATATAGACTTCCTCCTCAAGCTCTCCTTGCAAGAATGCATTCTTCACATCCATTTGCCAAAGATCCCATTCTAGATTCACGGCGAGAGAGATGACTACTCTAACCGTGTGGAGTTTAGCTACTGGTGCAAACGTGTCCCCATAGTCTTCTCCATAGGTCTGAGTGAAGCCTCTTGCAACTAGCCGAGCCTTATACATCTCTATCTCACTATTGCTCTTGTACTTGATAGTGAAGACCCATCTTGAGCTAACCGCTTTCTTTCCTTTGGGTAAGACAGCCTCATCCCAAGTATGGTTTCTTTCCATAGCCCCTCTTTCTTCCTTGATTGCCTCACGCCATATTTCATGCTCCACTGCTTCTTCATACGTCTTAAAGATATGATTCTGCTCTATTGCTACCAAGAATGCTTGATGCTCTTCCGGAAGCCGTGCAAAGGAGCATGATGCCTGAGTGGGATGAGCTACTGCATTGCCATTGTAGTATACTCTTGTATTAACCCAATTAGATGGATCCTGCCTTTCTCTTGTACTTCGTCTTAAGGTAGTAGGTGCAGGGGCTTGGGCTTGTTCTGCTGGTTGTAAGCTTTGCAATCGCGGACTTCTTCTTAGAGGAGCTGGTGCTTGATGAGTTACTGACCGTGTGGGTGCTACTGCTTGCTCTGGAGGTTGATCATGTTCATTTTCTTGGGTCTCCGAGTCTATGTGCTCAGCTGGTGGGTCATTATTTTCACCATTCTCCCCCTCATGATCAACCGTAGGGGCTCCAGTGTTTGTAGTGACACCAAGATGATCTAGGAGCAGCCAGAGGTTAGTAGCTCTATCTGATGTGGACTTGGAGATGTCTTGTAAGTCTTCCCATGACTGTTTGGCATAGAAGTTTTTTGATTCCAAGAACTTCACATCTCTAGAGATTATAACTCGTCGTGTAGTAGGATTGTAGCATTTGTACCCCTTTGAGTAGTGGAGTAGCCAACAAACATACATCTAGTGCTCTTGGCATCAAGTTTTGTCCTAAGATCTCCTGGAATTAAGGCAAAACAAACACACCCAAACACTCGTAAGTGATCAAGAGAAGGTTTGGTTGAGTTGAGTACCTCATATGGTGATGAGTCATGGAGAACTTTGGTAGGTATTCGGTTGATTAAGTAGCAAGCTGTAAGTACAGCATCTCCCCAAAACCGTTTTGGTACATTGCTTTGAAACATCATGGATCTGGCCACCTCCATTAAGTGTCTATTCTTCCTTTCAGCTACACCATTTTGTTGGGGCGTGTAAGGGCAGCTTGTTTGGTGAATGATGCCATGTGAGGTAAGGTATTCTTTGAATATGTTACTGGTGTATTCTCCTCTATTATCTGATCTGAAAATCTTAATCTTGGCATTAAAATGGTTAGTTATGTGAGTTTGAAAATTTCTAAATGCCTCAAAGACTCTATCTTTTGATGGAAGGAGTGTTAACCATGTATACTTAGATTTTTCATCTATGAAAGTAACAAAATATTTGTTTTGATCTCTAGATTCACATGGGGATGTCCAAACATCAGAATGAACTAAATCAAAGCATTTTTCATAAATAGTAGAAGACTTAGGAAACACAGTTCTACAATGTTTTCCTAAGATACAAGCTTCACAATCATCATTCTTAAACACTACTTTAGGTAATAAAAGACTCAATGCACGAGCATGAGGATGTCCTAATCTAGCATGCCAAATCGCATTATTAGCACAAGCTACAACATTATTAGAAGAAGCAAAGGTAGGAGATAAAAGCTTAGTGTCTTCAAGAACATAGAGATCATCTTTGGTAGTCCCTTTCCCAAGCATTTTGCTGGCCTTAATATCCTGAAAACACACATCATTAGGTCCAAAGATAGCAATACAGTTTAAATCAGTTGTATCTTTCTTTACTGATAATAGGTTAGATGTAAAGGTAGGCATGTAAAATGCTTTAGAAGATCTTTCAAAGAGCTTAAGTTCTCTTATTCCCTTAATTGGCACCTTTTCCCCATTAGCAATCTCAACATTTCCTATTGTTGGTTTTATGTTACTAATTAAGCTTAAATCACTAATCATGTGATGTGAAGCTCCTGAATCAACTATTAGAGGCTTATTCTTAAGAGTATATGAAGAACTATAAGAATTACCCAAGTTTTTAACTACATGAAAAGAGGTACCAAGAGTGTTACCAGATTCTTTAAGTGCTTTGATCAAGGCGTCTAACTCTGTTTTCTTCACGAATTGGGATGAGTTAGCTATTCCTTCCTCACAAACGTTTTTCTGAGAAGACTCTCCCTTGTGAATCCCCTTTTCATTCGCATAGTTAGCTCTTGGTTCCTTCCATTTGCTCGGTTTGAGATGTGGATGAAGGATCCAGCATTTTTCTTTGTTATGCCCTTTCTTCTTGCAATGATCGCAGAATAGGCTCCTCTTTTCATCAAACTTGTAAGCCCCCTTATTTGCTGAAACGAGCTCCCCCTTTCCTCCAAATAAGCCAAGCGATCCTTGCTCCTTTTGGATTTGAGAACACACTTCTTCAAGGGTTGGCAACCGTTCTGCTCTAAGGAGATGCTTGATGAGATCATTGTAAGTTGAGCTGAGGGTCATGAGCAATCCAAAAACTTTATCTTGCTCTCTTCTGTCATTCAGGACTTGAGGGTCAACTGTGCTTGGCCTTAGCATCTCCAGTTCTGCCCATAGTGCTCTGAATTTTCCAAAGTGTTTGGTAAACTCCATATCTTCTTGCCTTAGCTCATTGATAGCCTTCTTGACTTCAAATACACGGCTGAGATTAGAAATGTTGCCGAATACTTGCTTCAAGGTCTCCCATAGCTCTTTGGCGGTTTCACAGTATGAGTAAGCCTCCAAGATTTCATTGCTAAGGGAGCTTTGTAGGAGAGCAAGGACGGTCTGATCTTCCTTGTACCATTGGGTCTCTTCGGTTGGGATAATGGCGGCTACGGCGGCTGGTGGTGCTGCTAGAGGAGCATCGTTTGACACATGACTCCAAAGACCTCTTCCACACAAGGCGGTTCTTGTGGTTCTTGACCACAGCAAGTAGTTAACCCCTTTAAGGGTAACTGGTAAAGCCAATGGCTTGTTGTTCTCCATGGCCATGTTTTTGACTCTATGGACCGATGGGCAACCTTATGGACTGATGGTTAATAGATTTGAGAGGTGTTTAGTGAGAGTAATGAAAGGCAAGCGAATGAGAATATGGATGACTAGAGGTGTTTAAGATGGTTTTGAAGTTTTAGAGACTGGTTTAGTGGTTGTGAGAGATAGAGACAAGTTAAGGACCGTTGGGTAAAGATTTTGAGAATTTTCTGTAAACTGAGAGAGATAGCGAATAGAGAAGAAGTAAAATGAGAGAAAATGAGAATCAGAGTTTGTGATCCAAAGATCTACATAACTCGCTCTGATACCATGTTGAATTATTTGTGGATTATTATGAATAAGAGAGTGTGAAATGAGTGAAAGGAGTGAAAGGAGTGAAGAACATGAGTGAGAAAGAGAGTAGTTTAAGGGGAGTATATTTCCTTAAGTTATCTTTTACAAATGTAGATGAAAGTCTATTTATAGACATAGACATTGTTAACTAACGGCTACAAGAGATAAACATAAAGAATAAGCAAGTGGATGTGGTCCTCACGGTGATAGTGACTGTTCAAGGGGAGTCACCAACGTTCATCTCCTTAAGTGTAACATGTGACCTTATCTTCTTTGGTCTTTAAACACTTGTGACCGTTGGTGTAGATAACAAAGCCGACCATCTCCTTGCCTTGTACTCCACTCTAGTTTACTATCATACCTTGAAGATCATGTCTATGAATGTGTACGGACACCTTTCTAGGTTGATCATTTTGATACTGGAGCCGGAATATCCGCGGTAATTGGTGTCTGGTTCGCCGCGGTGGCGAGGTTTGATGGACCTGGAGCATGCAGAAGTGTCATGAATGGTCCGGGTGGATTACTCGGAACAGGGATCGACGAAAAGTCGAGCTGGGTCCGTGGAGGTGGACTCGCAACGGATCGAGCTGCGGTTTGACCCCTTTCCTGTCTTTCTAATCTGATCTCCTGATCTCGTTGTCGATCGATCAGATATGTGAGCATTTAGAGTATCTCCGCCGACTCTGATGTGCTCCTAGAAGCTACATGTATCGGCAGGGAAACAAGAGCTACCCGGCTCTGAAACGCCGAAGTTGTAGGTGGATTCTCATATCACACCCAGGTTCGAGAGGGAGGTCTCTCGGCTGTTTGTGACTGATTACTCGTCGTTCCCGGTGGGGTGACGAGGTTGATCACGATCGGTTCCACACGCTGGAAACGTTGGAGTTCGCATTGGTGGTGTCGACGAGGGTCGTAACCCTGGGTTCATTTCCGCCGGCTGTTTGGCTGACGTTGCCGGTCGAAATAACTTGATCTGGAGAGATCGGAATCAGTGAGATGTTTCCCGAGGTTTGTTGAGTTGAATCCATTTCGGTTTCAGCTGGCTTAAGATCTGCTCTTGAGTAAAAGAAATCTATAGATCTTCCCTACAGATGACACCAAAATGTGGATACAAAAATCCACACTCATAAATTTATGTGTTATTGTAAGGAAAGAAACTTAAGAGAATTAAGGACTAGATTCTCTCGAACAGATTGACTGTATAAGCTAGCACTAACTGAAATAAGGACTTGATATTAATCGGTTGAATGAAACAGTTACAAAGATTTCGATGGAAAAGATGAACTGAAAAGAGCTCTGAGAGCAGTTACAGGGTTTTCGTGTGTAAAAGGTGTTGAAGAAGATCAAGCTGAAGGTCCTCCAGAAGCCCCCTTAACTAAGTCATTTGCCTTCTTTATATAGCTCGCCTTGTCGAGCTTCAACCTCCAACGCGTATCTCGGCCACGTGCAGCAGCTTCAGCCGGAAATCTCGCCACGTGCAGCAACTTCCTCTGCGAAATTCGGACTCGTTTGAATTGGCGAGAATATGCTTTGACTTAGCTCGGATCCTTCTTAGTTTCTCGGGATTTGGTCGAGCTGGAGCTCGACCTCGTCGAACGGAACGTTTTGTTGTTCAAGATTGGATCGTTGAGAGTCGATAGACCTGGGCCGTAGGATCAAAGCCTAGTCAATTTGGCTTGGTTTAGATCTGTCTATTAGGCTCGAGTGGACCGGATTTAGAGTGCTAAATCCAACTTCAATAATTTTGATTTGTAAATGTATTATTTAGTCTTTGTGTATTTTTATGTTTTGAGCATTTTCTACACTTACTTACATAAGACCCATCAAAGGTCAAGAAAACTTGGCTTTTCTAATCAGATCTAAATCTAGATCTCTTATCTCTCAACCATTAGCAGTTGTGTCATGTCTTTGATATTGATGATATCTATTACAAAACCGGCACAGCAAGCTTTATCGAAATCAGAACACACCCGGCCCATTGATATCCGTCTCTAAAAGAATCAACAGTCCTTTCACGGTTCGAGTCCAAAATTAACAACCCTAGCTGCCTGCAACTAACTTATTAGCCCGGTAGCCAAAATGGTTTGTCTTCTTCTCACCTCTCACGACGTCTCCAATTCTCGGGTCAATTGCATTTTTAACTTGGTAACTCAATAAAAATGTGCAAGTAAAAGACAAGTTGAAGGAAAATCACAATTATTATCCTTAAGCCGATAAACGTCAAACTGATCGCGAACAAGCTTTCACTGGGATCTCTCCTTCATCGCCGATCAAAAGCGAGACCTAATCCGCCATGGGAGTACCAGCTTTCTACAGATGGCTCGCCGACCGATACCCGAAGTCTATTAGCGACGTCGTGGAGGAAGAACCCACCGATTCTGGTCGTGGTCACCCAATTCCGGTAGACATCACCAGACCTAACCCTAACGGCTTCGAATTTGATAATTTGTACCTCGATATGAACGGTATCATCCATCCTTGTTTCCATCCTGAAGGAAAGGTAAGTTTTTTACTTTATTTGTATACTAATTTAGCTGGGAATTACTTGGTTATGGCTTTGAGTTGATCGTATTAGGCACATGGGTTTGTTGTATGAGAAATTAAATAACTGAGTTAAGTATTTTGGTGAAGAAGATGATGATTCACAGTTGTTACTTTCGTTAGTTTTGCTTACCAAAGTAAATGGAAGTTCTTTTAAGAAACTGAATTGGGTATATATTTTTCCGAGACATTGGATGCAAATGGCAGTGTTGATTCTGCTCATGTATGTGAGTCAGGAGTAGTTTATAAAGTTTTTGACTAGAAAACAGGATCAAGCAGTGTGATTTGTTTCTCATTTAAGTTGAGCAGACATTTTAATGAATGGGAGTGAGTTAATTGTGTAGCAATTTGCGTTATGCTTATACTTAATTTCCATGTAGATTTCACTAGCTAACCGCATTTTGATTACATGATATCAATGCAGCCTGCACCTGCTACATACGATGATGTATTCAAATCAATGTTTGAGTACATTGACCATCTCTTTACTTTAGTGCGGCCGAGGAAGATTCTTTATTTGGCTATAGGTGATCTTTGCTTCCTTCTTCTCCCCTGTTAGATTTGCTCTGTGAAATGGGATCTGAGTATAGTGTTGCAGATGGAGTTGCACCCAGGGCAAAGATGAATCAGCAGCGTTCTCGACGTTTCAGAGCTGCAAAAGACGCAGCAGAGGCTGTATGTTCCCTCTGTCTTTCTATTTTACATATACTCTTGAGTTTGCGTGGGTCACTGTTGTTTATACCGAATCTGGTTGAATAGGAAGCTGAGGAAGAGAGGTTAAGACAAGATTTTGAGATTGGGGGCCAAATGTTGTCTGCTAAAGAGAAAGCAGAAACCTCAGATTCAAATGTTATTACTCCTGGGACCCAGTTTATGGCTATACTGTCAGTAGCTCTTCAGTATTACGTCCAATCTAGGTTAAACCATAACCCTGGTTGGAGATTTGTGAAGGTGTGATAATGTTCGTCTAACTTAGCCGTTATTACCCAACTGTCCAAGATTTGATCTTATTCTTGCAGTTCTTATTTTGTTAGCGACTTAGCGTTTTTTCTGTTTCAAGGTAATTTGTCTCCCTAACGTTTCATTGATTATTATATGAAGGTAATTCTTTCTGATTCAAATGTTCCGGGGGAAGGAGAACACAAGATAATGTCATACATTCGCCTCCAACGTAGTCTTCCTGGTTTTGATCCAAATACACGGCATTGTCTGTATGGTCTGGTTAGTGTCAAGCCACAGTGTAGTTGTTTTACTTCCTTTTTGCTGGTAAGATATTGGTGCTTCTTCCAGCAAATTGCTCATTGCCAAGAGCTGTATATCCTTATGCAGGATGCAGATTTGATAATGCTCTCTCTAGCCACACATGAAGTTCACTTTTCAATCTTAAGAGAGGTAGCTGTTTTCCATTAGTTTGCTCTATATTTGCTTTGATACTCTGTCAGCCAAATGACGGATCATCTTGCTCATTCCAGGTTATCACATACCCTGGCCAACAAGAGAAATGTTTTGTTTGTGGACAAACTGGTCATTTTGCTGCTGATTGCCCTGGAAAGTCAGGTAGCGCAAATGCAGCATCTGATATTCCAATACACAAGAAAAAATATCAGGTTTAAGTAGTTTGCTTTATCATCTCCAAGAGATCCTGCTGCAGTTGAACAACATGCCTCTTTTGGAGATTTCTCTTATCTATCTGATGTTATGTGTTTTATAGTTCTTGAACATCTGGGTGTTGCGAGAATATCTGCAATACGAATTGGCCATTCCAGATCCTCCTTTCACTATCAACTTCGAGAGAATTATCGATGACTTTGTATTCCTTTGCTTTTTTGTTGGCAATGACTTCCTACCTCATATGCCTACATTGGAAATTAGAGAGGTATGCACATTAAGGAATCTTTTCACTCTTACCGTATAAAATTCTTGTTCTGTTAATTGTAAAATATAGTTTCAATAGCCATGTGGAGAACAGTATCCTGTTTCACGCACTATGACGCCATCGGGCATTTGACAAAATAGTCTTTAGCTTAAAGATTTTAATCTTTATACTCTGTTCTTTCTTACTTCAGGGGGCTATAAACTTGCTGATGCATGTTTACAGAAAGGAGTTTACAGCTATGGGAGGCTATCTAACTGATTCTGGTGAAGTAAGTTATTGGGTTTTTATAGTCTTCTGCCCCATTTCATTCTCGCTTCAGATTGATCAATATCATACTATGTATGAGCTGTAGAAAATGTTCAGTTATCTCATGGAAACTTACTTGAATTGCTTCGCTTCTATTTTGCCTGCATAGGTGATAACTGATGAAAAGATGATCTGCATTATTTCCACCGACTTTGCGTGTTTGTTTCATTTTCCCATTGACAATCTTCTGTTTTTCTGCATTATAGGTTTTACTAGATAGGGTGGAGCATTTCATTCAAGCTGTCGCTGTAAATGAAGATAAAATATTTCAGAAAAGGACGCGGATAAAACAGGTATTCGTAACATATCCTATGTTTCACTTAATCCAACCCATAGTCATACCTTTATAAGTCAAACTGGTCACATTTCAAATCAGCGTTCAAACCCAACATGCCACCATGCTTTTGGCACTGACCACTACGTTGTCCCACCTACCGTGTCTGTGATCCATTTCTACTTTCATCATTCTACTTTGTTGCGCTGTTGCCATGTGCTAGCCTCTGATACCAGTTGATAGGATTCCTATAATAGGAGCAATCCAGTCTTTGTATGGTTAATCATTACAACTCACCCCTATAAGCTAGCTTTTGAGTGAATGGTGCTCCTTATAAGGCAATGGGTTTGTATCTTATTTTTCTGTTATGGTCAAGCTGCATAAGTTATGGCTAATGGTGTGCTAATGTTGGTATTCAGTCAATGGACAACAATGAAGAAATGAAACAAAGATCAAGAAGAGACCCATCTGAGGTACCACCTGAACCGGTAGACGATAAGGTAAAATAGATTATTGCGACGTTCCCTTTGTATGAGCTTGTGAGCTGGAGAGATTCTTATATCTTTATTAACAGGGGAAATTGTTTATGTGGTACAACTAAAATTGCTCTTCCAATTTGTCTAGATTAAGCTAGGGGAGCCAGGCTTCAAGGAGAGGTATTATGCTGAGAAATTTAGTACGATCAACCCAGAGGAAACTGAGCAAATCAAACAAGACCTGGTGAGTTTTACGGCAATCCACTCTCTCAGTCACCATTCTGATGATTTTCTATGATAAGTCTAACGTCTGATAATGGTTTCTTCTGGCCATGTGCTAATGTGGTTGCGTGAGCATTTAGGCTTTTAACATCCCTTCGAAGTCCCTCATCTTCAAAGTTTTTAACCAAAAATTTACCACGTGATTTTTGCACAGTTCGTTTTATATTTTATGCAGGTTTATAACGCGATATGAACTACTCTCTTGAAACGTCTCCTGAGACAGTTTTAGATGAACATGAAACTTTCAGTAAGTCTGATGACCTATTTTCCATGTAGGTACTAAAATATGTTGAAGGTTTGTGCTGGGTTTGCCGGTACTACTATCAAGGTGTATGCTCTTGGCAATGGTCAGTCTAACTTTATTAAAAGCTTATATTGAAATTGTCAAGTGGCTGCCATGAAACCTATGTTTTTATAAGGCTAGAATATCTTATTTTATTGTAAACTGATAGGTCACTTTCCGAGAAAGACCTTGATGGTGTCGCTTGTTCAGAAATATGAAATTGCAAATTTTGAATCCTAGTCTGTGTTTTCTAACCCTTTCTTTTATTTCCTCGCAGGTTTTACCCATACCATTATGCTCCATTTGCTTCAGATCTTAAGAATCTATCTGATCTGGAAATCACATTTTTCATTGGAGAGCCCTTTAAACCTTTTGACCAGTTAATGGGAACCTTGCCGGCTGCAAGGTTCTTTCCCTATTTTTTATAACCTCAATGATTATTATTTCGGGTCCCTGCGGTGATGTAAATTGTGTTTTTTGGTTGTTGCAGCTCAAATGCTCTGCCTGGAGAATACAGGAAGTTGATGACTGATCCCTCATCCCCAATCCTGAAATTCTACCCTGCGGGTAATCATTGATCCCAAATGCCATATATATCTTTACTTTCCTATATATTCATACTGGATAGTCAATAATGGATACTCATAAGCTATCGTTATACTTACATACAGATTTTGAGATAGACATGAATGGAAAACGCTTCGCCTGGCAGGTTCATGGTTGTCTGTATTCTTTGGATATAGTGATGATGTTATCATGATGAGACTGTATTATGTTCTTCAGATTGTGATGCTCTGTGTTTTGCACTTCCTGTGATCCAGGGTATTGCAAAACTTCCTTTCATTGAGGAGAAATTATTGTTAGCTGCTACAAGGAAGCTTGAAGAAACCCTAACGGTTTGAACTAAATCTATACTCGAAATACATATGCATATCGTTTGGTCAAAACTACATCCTCTCCAAGAAAACTATATAATTCTTGATAGAAGATATAAATTAATCGACCTCCAGGGTGCTTTTTTTGTTAGCTACAAAGTACCTTTACTGCTTAGATTGATCTAGCCATCAGTTTTAGTGTCAAGTGTCTTGTGGTAAATAGAATTGAAAATTATTAGTTATTAAATATTCAACATTGAATCAACCTCGCAGGTGGAAGAACGGCAACGCAACAGTGTGATGCTTGATCTGTTATTCATACACCCCACTCATCCATTGGGCCAGCGGGTTATGCAATACTACCAGTTCTACCACCAGTTGCCACCACATGAATGTCTTCCATTAATGATTGACCCAAATTCTAGGTTAGCTTTGATTGCCTATAACTTAAAAAACAAAACAAAAAGCTGTGTAGTCTGAATATCGAGCTTGTTCTTATTGTCGAGTCTCTTGTGTTTGTTGCAGCCAAGGGATGAACGGTTTTCTCTGGCTAAGTGAAAGGAATGGTTTCCAAACTACAGTGGTCTCCCCTGTCAATGATTTGCCATGCATTGAGCAAAACCGAGCCTTGTACATTTCTTGCGCTTCACAAGTTACTGTTTGATAAAATTATGATTTCCTCACTTAGATTATTTCCTATACATATTTCAGAAATGTTACGTACTTGAATCCTGCCAAACACTCTCATATTCCAGAACCACCAAGAGGAGCGATCATTCCGGAGAAGGTATGTTGCACCAAAGGAGCCCCTCATGAACAGTATAGTTCATCACTGCATAAATACAAATGGAAAATTAGGTTTTGTATTAGCGTTTAGGATAATCTATTTGCTTCTATGTCAAATGAATATCTTTTCTTGCCAGTCTTTTTTTATGATCCGGGTTCGTGGATCGGTGTTCATTATCGAAGTTTCAATTTGCAGATCTTGACGTCAGTAGATATAAAGCCATTTCCTCCTTTGTGGCATGAAGACAATAGTAACCGACGCCGACAAGCCCGAGATAGGTATAAGGGAAATATAATAGACTGATATTTTGAAGATCATAGTGTGAATTATGTTTTTTTTATAAACCATCTAATATGTCTAAATGCAGACCACAAGTGGCTGGTGCTATAGCCGGACATACACTGGGAGAAGCAGCTCATCGTCTGATCAAAAACACTCTTAACATGAAATCCTCAAGCGGTTCAGCTTCAGGATTAATTGACCCATACGCGTACAACCGAAATGTACCGGGTAATCATTACAACGGTGGTGTCAGTAAACCAAGAGCATCAGGTTCCTCTTCTTACAAGAAAGCATACGACGATGACTCGAGCTATTACTATTACGGAAAATACAACAATATTTCACCAGGAACGTACAGCAACGGTCCAAGATATCCTGTTCCATTGAATGGATCACCAGACTATAACCGGAACTACAACTCTAATACAGTAGTAGAGCAGCAGTACCATTGTGGAATTAGGGATGGAATGTCTGGTTTATCGATAGATGATAACGCCAGAAGCAAACAGTTGCATACAAGTTATACGGCAGCTGTTAATGCCAATCTCAAACCGTTGCCTTCACCGCCAACACAATGGACCGGAACACAGCAAGGTGGGAGTTTCGCCGGTGGATACTATAGAGAAGGAGTTGGATATGGTGAATTAAATGGAAAACCGGGAAAGAAAGTGATTTATCAGGCCAAGACACAACAAAGTCATCATCGAGGCACAAGTGAATGAGATTTTTAGCTGAGGCGTGTTTGAGCAGGTTTCTTCTGTACAGACGAGTTTCTTTCATTCGTTGCAATGCCCTTTTGCAGTCTGGTAAGAAGCTACATATTCAGAAATATTTGCACTGTCATTAATTCTCTAAAAGTTCTGGCTAAAGCCAAATGTATAATGTACGTTTGACTTTCTTTCTTTTTTAACGCCTTTCATTTTAAATGAAGTATCGTTTTCACATTTCTCAGTCGAATTTAAGAAAATAGTTCCATGTTCTGTTACGCCATTGATCGACTATTGTAATTCTATTTTCCTTCTCAATCATGTCTCGGTTCCCTTCATATTTGCCAGTTTGCATCCTTTTAGCAACGTTTCTACGATATGATTAGGTTCTCTCGAGGATTACTGAAAGTTTTACTCATTCCGATCATTTTTTTAACATGAAATAACTTATTATTGATCATCTAGCTTTTGCATTTTCATGAAAATACAATATTTTATTTGCCGTTCTCATTGAGACAGATCCAATTACATTTTCCAAATTCCCAAAATGCTTAGTCTACTCAAAATTTGTGATATGAATTTACAAATTTTGAGTAGTCTAAGCATTTCACATAGAACCAGTAGTATGTACAAATTTCTTCACTACAGGACCAAAATTGCTAAATAGGATATTTATTACCCCTCAAGATTAGGATGTTAAATTAAGGTGTTTACTTACTCTTCAAACCAACCCTTTCCAGTAGAAATCAATAATAGGTATAAATGAGAGAATAATGGTGTATTGAAACATTATAAAAATTGTAATAACATCGTTAACATAATTGTAACATCAATTATTGGATGAAATAGCCACTCAAGAAAAGCATAAAGAAGAGGAAGAGACTGCCAAAGATCAAAGCAGTTTTCTGACCAGAAGTAAGTGCATTACCACCAAGACCATATTGTTGATTCTGAGCAAAACCAGCAATCTCAACCATTTTACTCTCGAAGAAACCCTTTGCAGCTCCACACGTTGGACATCTCCAATCTTCAGGCAACTTATCAAATTGAAACCCAGGTGGGATCGGGTACAATGGATCACCCGCTGATTCATCGTACTTGTACCCACATGATCTACACTCGAAGATCCCAGTGTTCAAAACCGCGAATTTCTCTTCTTCTCTTCTTCGCTTCTCAATAGCATCTTCGAGTTCCATGGTCTCTGTTTCCGGCGTGTTTGTGTCGTCTCTTGAAACGGCTAGGCAGCGAGAAGGGGTATATTGGTAATTTGGGTAGGAGATGGTAATGAAGATTTGGTGGTGGAGGTGAAGGTGAAGCTGTTGTTGTTTCTTGCCATATTTGAGAAACGACGTCGGTTTGAAGGAAGAGGGAGAAGAAGAAGAAGAAGAAGAAGAAGAATGTGAGTGGGAGAGAGGAGAGAAGGAGAAAGAGGCAGTCGCCATGTTTTCTTCTTTTAGTTCTTATAATTTTTGGGTTTGTTCATTGTTTGAAGAGATGAATAGGGAAGTCCTAGGGAAGTCACACTGGAGAAGAGAGGTGCGCAGGAGAAAATGCTTGGATAAGATTTTTGAAAAGCATCGAGACGACCACGTGGCCATCTTTCAAAGGATCTTATTTCTCTCTTAATCCTAAAATATAGATTGACCGCTATAGCACATTTAAAAAAAAAAATTATCTAATAATAACCTAAGTCTATAAAAAAAAAAAAATCACGCCGACTTAATGAATTAAAAGAAACAAATCAAAAATAATAGAGAATCTCCATCAAATCAAAGGAAATCGATATTATCCATATTCCAAATATGAGAATTATCCAAAAAAAAAAAAGAAAAATGAGCTTGTAGCAATCGACCTCCTAATCCTATAAATAGAAGATATTAGATAGTTTGAAGACCAGTTCAAAATCCTTAAAGAACAAAAGAACAAGTTATAGAGTTCTAAAGCTTTCTAGTTCATACCTTAAATAATTTCATTCACTTCGCCAAGATCACTAGATCATGCCACCTTTATAATCTTCTACGCCTTTGAGCTTATAATAAAGATCTATTCTTCAAAATCCATAACTGTCTATTGCTTATTTATATAAGTGATTTTATGATTCAATAATTGGCGCCGTCTATGGGAACTAGGAGAATAAATTCTTGAAAAAATAATACAAAACTAGAAACGATGAGTCTTCCCAGCGATAACAATCAACATCTCATCAACCAGGAGAGCGCAGCCCCGCGAAGAGCATGAAAATCCAACCATCGATGAACACGGTAACCCCGTCGTCACTAATTCCGCGATTCCACCACCCACGAGAGCACATCCGGCTCCCATCCTAGCCGCCGACTCACCGCAGCAATTCAGGCCGCCATATTACCGTTTACTCAAGACACGGTTTCTAGACTCGACAATCTGCGAGTTCAGCATGAGAAGTATGACGAACAACTTAGAAGTTTGGCGGTCACGACAACCACCAGGTCAGCACTGCTCGGCCGAAGATTTTTTGCAACACCCACTCACACCGTGAATAGGGCAACTGATGTTATTGCATATTGCATACATTTTGCATACTCATTAGTTAGCTTTTCATGCATTTGTATCATGTTTTAGGTTAGATTGCATCACTTAAGGTCTTAGAGCATTCTTGCATCAGCATACGCATTTTTCTTGCATTTTGCATCACATTCAGGTTGTTTCTGGCTGCTTTGGAGTCGTGGAGGTTCGTGGACGTGTTGAAGCTGATGTAGCAGTTCGTGGGAGCTCGGAAATATGCTAAGGACCAGAGATCGAGGAGCAGATCGAGCATGGCCGGTCGATCTAGGAGTTGATCGACCAGAAGATCGAGCCAACTAGGCGATCCAAGGAGAATGATCGAGACGGAGATCGAGTGAAGCAATCGATCAATCGGTACGGACGTAAATGACGCCATGCAGAGAGAGAGACAGATCGAGTACACCACTCGATCCAGCCGAATATCGATACCGAGATCGGATGCAACACTCGATTCGCCGATGAATATCGAGACCCAGATCGAGCAGAAGACACGATGTCCAGATATGATCGAGAGAACCACTCGATCTTGGAGTCGATTTCTGTCCTTTCAACCGTTTTTGGCTGCTAGCGAAGGGGGGACCATTGGCTTGTTTGGGCATTTTAGGCAAGGCGGCGACACCCTTTTTCGAGAACTTTTAGATCCTTATCCTTTTCTTTTATGTTTTCTCTCTCGTTTTCGTGAAGGACACCATGGTTGAAACTCGTTTTTCTCTTAAGCTTTTGTATTTGAATCCTTATCGTTTAATCTAGTTTTCTTTCATGTTCATCGTCTCGTTCCATATGCTTTGCTTGATTTACTTTATGTGTAGTGAGTAGTTCCTTTGGGTTCGGGGTTGAGAGGATTAAGGGGTAGAAAAGGTTTCGATCTTGGGGTTTTTCTAAACGTTTTTAAAGGCTATCTCTTCTAAGGTGTTGAAAGCTTAAAGCTTGGAGACTCTCACGCCAAGAGCTTCATGATCCGAGAGGTTCCTTACCTTGACAGGATCCAGGAACCTCGGAAGATCACACCTTAGAGACTAGTTACCCCTTCCCAAAAGCCATGGAAGTTTGGGGGACTAGTTAAGCCATTTACTTGAAATCTGTTTTCCTTGCCTTTCGACCTCTCTTTCCACCAAAAGCCATGGGTTTGGAGGAGAGGATGAAAGAGTGATCTATACCGAAAGCCACGGATAGATCTTGTTTTGTTTTCAAGGCTTAGAGATCCTCACCAAGTGAGTCGATCTAAAGTTTCAAACCCAAGGTCGAACCTTTGAAGCCCCTAACTATGAATCTGAACCCCATGCCCTTTCTTTTAGTATCTTTACGTCTATTCTCATCTTTCGCTTGTTCTGATAACATCCTGGTCATTAGTTTCACTGTTTTTACATTTTTAGACGAGATCGATTGTTACTGCTCGATCTAGTGGTCGATCTCGTGGTCAATCCACTAGTCGAATTTTAATAATTCGAAGCTCTTTCCTTTAATTAATCCGTTTGTTTCTCGTGGTAGTTGCTTTCTTTCTAGTATTTTTAAAATAGGTTTCACTCTGTTTAGGTTGCTGCATCTAGTTCTTAGATATTTTCTCATAAACTGTCTCATTTTGCTTAGATTTGCTTTAGTCCATGCATTCTCTGTGCATTCTCTATCTCCTAGAAGTGGATTGACTCTCTCTTGCTTGCTATACTACGACATTGCTTGCATTAGAGTTTGATAACCTCTCTGCATCATAAACCCTCGCTAAGAAAATGTATATCAAATGGCGCCGTTGCCATTCTAGGATTGTTTAGAGAACATAGAGATTTGGGACTTAGCAAAGACTAAGTCTTTACCTTTTTCAAGTTACTAATACTTCTACTCTCAAATGTGTGTTTTCAGGTACATGAATCTTTGTTCAAAGGGAGACAACAATCTTCTACGACCCTTAGACAACATTCATCAACTTGGTCACTCACGGCAAAGGAGAGTCAGAGAGCAAACAAGAGCATTTGAGGAGATTGTTCAGCACGGTTTGGTTGACTTTGAAGCTATGGCGGAACACGAGCATCCAGAAGGACCTCCTCCAGCAGGACGGGGCAATGGAAACCCCCAACACGCGGCTAGACCCCCAAGGATCATAGGAGCCGGAGATGCTCCCAATACCCACCACAATAGGTTTGGGATCACTCCTCCTCCGGTGCAAAACAATAACTTCGAGATCAAGCCAGGTTTCATCTCCATGGTGCAAAACAACAAGTTCCACGGCTTAGCAATGGAAGACCCCTTGGAGCACTTAGACAACTTCGAGCAAGTATGTGGGATGATCAAGATCAATGGCATATCCGAAGATGCTTTCAATCTGCGCCTCTTCCCCTTTTCACTCGGAGACAAAGCTAGACATTGGGAGAAGACCCTCCCACAAGGCACCATCCCATCATAGGCTGAGTGTAAGAAGGCATTCCTCTCAAAGTTCTTCTCAAGCACAAGGACAACACGGTTGAGAAGCGAAATCAGCGGTTTCACTCAAAGGAACAACGAGACATTCAACGAGGCAATGGAGCGCTTCAAAGATTACACGATCCAATGTCCTCATCACGGGTTCAGCGAGGAGACACTACTCAGTACAATATACCGTGGAGCTTCACCAAAGATCAGGTTGTTGCTTGACACAGCTAGCAAAGGGAACTTCCTCGGTCAAGAGGTAGAAGAGGGTATCATGGGTGTTGAGTGATGGAAACTATGCTGAAGATTATGACCGTGCACCAAGAGGATCAGAGTTAGAGTCTCACAAGAAGGAGCTCAAATCTTTGCATGAGAAGATTGATAAGTTGGTGTTATCTAATCAGAAGCATGTTCACTTTGTTGGTGAAGCTGATGAGAACCAAGAGGAGTTAGAGCTAAGCCAAGAAGAAGCAAATTGGGTGGCTGGACAGAATAACTACAAGTCTCAAGGCTACAACCAAGGCTACCAGAACAACAACCTCTCTTACCGAAGCACCAACGTAGCCAACCCTAAAGATCAAGTGTACCCTGCTCAGCAAGCTAAACCTTTCATCCCTTACAACAAAGGTTTTCAACCGAGTGGTGGTTTCCAAGGTCAAGGGCAGAGCAACTTCCAAGGGCAACAACAGAACAACAAGGGTTATACTCCTAACTACCCCCCAGGCTTCGCACCTCAGCAACAACAACCGATGCAACAACAAGTTGATCCGGTTCAAGCAATGTTTGAACAGCTAATACAAGGGCAAGCCTCTACCAACCAGAAGTTCGCTGAAATGAACACTCGCCTAGACTCATCTCTAACCGACTTCTCCACTCAGATCACCAACCTAAACAACAAGATCAAGCAGCTGGAGAAAGGCAAAGCAAGCACGAGTGGTCAGAACAGTCTTCCAGGAAAGTGTGAGCAGAATCCCAAGGAGTATGCCAATGCTATAACGTTGAGAAGCGGCAAAGAGCTTGAACCTCCGGTCTCTACAAAGAACAACGAGGACGTTGCAATTCAAGAGAGGGAGGGTAAACCTTCGGCTAATGATGATGAGATAAACTTTGACAACGTTTGGATCCAAGGGCCGAGGAGAGGAGATAAGGCGGTCGCTGAGAAGAAAAGTGAGCAAACCACCAAGGAGAAGAACTCTTACGTGCCCCCACCTTACGTACCAAAGTTTCCATTTCCCGGTCGTTTCAAAAAGCAGCTCATCGAGAAGCACAGAATCTTGTTTGAGAAGCACCTGAGAGACGTGGAAATCAAGCTGCCTCTTGTTGATTGTCTAGCTATGATGCCCAAGTGCGCCAAGTTTTTCAAGGACACCCTTGTGAAGAAGAACAAAGAAAGCAAAGAGGTACTTGTTCTAAGTGAAGAGTGTAGCACGGTTATACACAAGGAGATAGTCCCCAAGAAGCTGGGAGACCCTGGAAGCTTCACTATACCCTGCGCTTTGGGTCCCCTAGAGTTCAAGAGCTGCTTGTGTGATCTCGGGGCTAGTATAAACTTGATGCCTCACTCCGTGGCTAAGAAGCTTGGTTTTACTCGGTTTAAAGACTGTCGGATCTCATTGGTGCTGGCTGATAGAAGCGTGAGGTTACTAGTAGGGCTGCTTGAAGATTTGCCGGTACGAATCAGTGGTGTGAACGTACCTACAGACTTTGTAGTGTTGGATATGGATGAGGAGCCTAAAGACCCACTCATCTTAGGGAGACCATTCCTTGTGACCGCCGGGGCTATAATAGATGTGAAGAATGGGAAGATTGCCTTGCATTTGGGGAAGGAGATCAGGCTAGACTTCGACATCAACGAGGTTATAAAGAAGCCAACCATTGAAGGACAAGCTTTCTATATTGAAACGATGGATGCATTGGCGGATGAGTTGCTGGAAGAGCTAGCTCTAGAAGACCATCTGAAGCTAGCACTAACTAAGGAGCCAGGGAAGTTTGGTTTTGTGGACCAGAGAACCCAAGAGTACGTGAACCTGCTGGATTCTAGGAGGATTATCAAAAATGAAGAAGGCTGCTACCTAGAGATCGACCCCGAGATCGATGCTATCACTTGATCCAGGAGTCAGATCGACAAGTCAATCGAGAACACAACTCGATCCGGCACAACAATCGATGGACAAATCGAGAAGAATGCTCGATCAGGAAAAACAATCGAGTCGACGATCGAGAGAGACCTCTCGATCATTTTGGAGTCCAATCAAGAGATCGACTCAGCGTCTCGATCCCTTACTCGATCCCTATCAAATCGAGTAAGTGAATCGAGCGAAATGGCTCGATCTAGACGACATCGAGAGGAGAATCGACCGGAGGACTAGATCTCAGAAGGGATAGCGATGGAAGAAAGCAGTCTGAAGGGCCATGCCTCGAGTTCAAGGGAGAGTTCCAAGGAGGAAAGCAACAACAACAGCCACGAGGATGACTGGAGTGAACTGTTAGCCCCAAAGGTGGACCTTAAGGAGCTCCCAAAAGGGCTAAGGTATGCTTTCTTAGGGCCTAATAACACCTATCCCGTGATAGTAAATGAAAACCTTAGTGATGATGAGTTGCACTCGCTCCTAACTGAGGTTAGAAAGTATAGGAAGGCCATTGGGTACTCTTTAAGTGACATCAAGGGCCTTTCACCAATGCTTTGCACTCATAGGATTCACTTGGATAATGAGAACGCCTCTTCTATTGAACATCAAAGGCGTTTGAATCCTAACTTGAAAGAGGTTGTTAAGAAGGAAATCCTTAAGCTTTTAGAGGCTGACGTGATCTACCCCATAAGTGACAGCACGTGGGTTTCCCCTGTACACGTGGTGCCTAAGAAGGGAGGGATCACGGTCATAAGGAATGAAAAGGATGAACTTATCCCTACTAGGACCATTACTGGTCATAGAATGTGTATTGACTATAGAAAACTCAACCTTGCGACTAGGAAAGACCATTTCCCATTGCCTTTTATTGATCAAATGCTTGAGAGACTTGCAAATCACTCTTACTACGGTTTCTTTCAAATTCCTATTCACCCAAACGATCAGGAGAAGACGACTTTCACATGTCCCTACGGTACGTTTGCATATCGAAGGATGCCGTTTGGATTGCGTAATGCACCGACTACCTTTCAGCGGTGTATGATGTCGATCTTCTCTGATCTTATAGAGGAGATGGTAGAGGTATTCATGGATGACTTCTCTGTGTATGTGCGTCCTTTCCTGCGTGTTTGTTGAATCTTTGCAGGGTACTTAAACGTTGTGAAGAGACAAACTTGGTGCTGAACTGGGAGAAATGCCACTTCATGGTTAAGGAAGGGATCATGCTCGGTCACAAGATATCAGAGAAGGGTATTGAGGTTGATCAGGCTAAGGTGGAGGTCATGATGGGTCTTGAGCCGCCGGTTAATGTCAAGGGAATCAGAAGCTTCTTGGGGAACGCAGGGTTCTACAGGCGTTTCATCAAGGATTTCTCCAAGATTGCACGCCCTCTTACACGGCTGTTGTGCAAGGAAGCTGAGTTTGTATTCGATGAGGAGTGTTTGAAGGCTTTCGTGACCATCAAGGAAGCCCTTACATCAGCTTCTATAGTCCAAGCACCAGACTGGTCTCTTCCCTTTGAGATCATGTGTGATGCTAGTGACTACGCCGTAGGAGCCGTCCTTGGTCAGAAGAAAGACAAGAAGCTACACGTGATATATTATGCTTCAAGGACCTTGGATGACACGCAATCACGATACACCACTACAGAGAAGGAGCTGCTTGCAGTAGTCTTCGACTTTGAGAAGTTCAGATCATATCTCGTTGGGTCCAAGGCTATTGTATACACGGATCACGCTGCCTTACGATACATCTACTCGAAGAAAGACACTAAGCCTCGGCTCTTAAGATGGATTCTGTTACTCCAGGAGTTTGACATGGAGATTAAAGACAAGAAAGGGATAGAAAATGGAGTCGCTGACCACCTCTCACGGCTAAGGATCAACGAGTCTCTCCCCTTAGATGACTCTCTTCCAGAAGAGCAGCTTATGGCGATTACTACGGCTGTTTGTGGGAAGCTAGAAGGGAGGTTTGAGGAGGTGCTGAGTTTCAAAGAGGAGGATCTACCGTGGTATGCTGATGTGGTGAACTATCTAGCGTGTGGTGAGGAGCCAACACATCTCAACAGCTATCACAAGAAGCGGTTTATGAGGGAGGCTAGTGACTATTTTTGGGACGAGCCTTACTTATACAAAAGAGGAGTAGACAGCTTGTACCGGAGATGTGTTACAAGGGAAGAAGCCAGGGACATCCTCTACCATTGCCATGGCTCTTCTTACGGAGGACACTTCGCCTCATTCAAGACAGCCACGAAGGTGTTGCAAGCCAGTTTCTGGTGGCCCTCCATTTTTAAAGATGCACACGAGTTTGTGAAGGGCTGTGAGGCATGTCAACGAGCAGGGAATATAACTAAGAGGAACGAAATGCCTCAAGTTCCTATCTTCGAGGTTGACGTGTTCGACGCGTGGGGGATTGACATCTTGGAACCATTCCCTTCTTCATATGGCAACAAATACATCTTAGTAGCTGTGGATTATGTCTCCAAATGGGTTGAGGCTGTTGCTTCCCCTATAAATGACTCTAAGGTGGTAATCAATCTGTTCAAGAGTATCATCTTCCCAAGGTTTGGAGTACCCAAGGTTGTTATAAGCGATGGAGGAAGCCACTTCATAAACAAGGTCTTTGAGAACCTCTTGAGAAAGTATGGGGTTAAGCATAAGGTGGCTACACCGTATCAACCTCAAACGAGCGGTCAAGTGGAGGTCTCCAACAGGCAAATCAAGGCTATTCTAGAGAAGACCGTCGGAGCAACAAGGAAAGACTGGTCAGTGAAGCTGGATGACGCTCTTTGGGCCTACCGTACCGCCTTCAAGATGCCGATTGGTACAACTCCTTTCACTCTACTCTATGGCAAGGGCTGTCACCTCCCGGTTGAGCTGGAAGACCGCGCATTGTGGGCTGTGAAGAGGCTGAACTTTGATATCAAGACGGCTCAGGAGAGGCGCCTTATTCAGCTACACGAACTGGACGAGTTGAGGTTGAATGCTTACGAAAGCTCCTGGATATATAAGGAGCGGACTAAGGAGGCTCATGACAAGAAGTTGGTTGCCAAGAAGCTCAAGGAAGGAGGACTGGTGTTGCTGTACAACTCGAGGCTCAAGCTCTTCCCGGGCAAGCTGAAATCAAGGTGGAGCGGACCGTTCGTGATTCAAGAAATCTTGCCGTATGGAGCTGTTACTCTGATGGGAAAAAGTGGCAGTGCATTCACCGTCAATGGACACAGAGTCAAGCCCTATTTGGCAGATAGCTATGACAAGGAGAGTACCTCAGTGCTTCTCCAAGACCCACCATCCGCTTAGACCAAGTAAGGTCTAGCTAAAGACGTTAAAGAAAGCGCACTTGGGAGGCATTCCCATGTTTATCTTGTACATACTTCTGCTTTATTTTCCTTTCAGTTTTATGTTTTTATCTTGCAAGTGTGTAGGAACTGGTATAAGGAATCTAAACCTTGACTCTGAGGTCTTAAAAAAGCAATAGGAGTTAGAATAAGGCTAGAGATCGAGTGCTAGATCGACTGATCCTGGCTTGATCTCTGCTAGATCGAGTCAGTGAATCGAGAGGAGCCAGTCGATCTAGACGAGATCGAGTGACAAGATCGACCTTGACGAAAAAGGATCGATCGATCCAAATCGGATCGACCGATCTAATTTCTCTCGGGAAAATCTGTTGAAAACAGATCGATCACTCGACTCGATCCATCACTCGATCTATGCCAAATCGACCCCTAAATCGAGGATGTAGCTCGATCATGAGGACTTAGCCGAGGAGCCAACATCTCAATGATCGAGAGAGCCAATTGATCCATGACTCGATTCACCATGAATCGAGTCTCAAATCGAGTAACCCTCTCGATCGACCAAATGGACTCGATCTCATGCCGAGGTAACATTTCTCTTTCCCTCCTTTACTCTTTTCCCTCCAACTTTTGAATTCAAAACTTGGTCAAGGCAAGCATCTTTGACCATGAAAGATGTGTCTTGACCAAGACTTTGTCAGAAACCACTTTGACTACCCATTGTTTTGGTTTTGCTAACTCTTTAAATATTTCAAACATCCTCTCACCCTCTCATTCCTGTTTTGCTCGAGATTTTTAAACAAAGAGAGTGAGAGTTTAAGTTTTCAAAAGCTAGCAAAGATATTCTGAACTTCTTGCAAAGGTATTTTCAAAAAATTTAATGATTTAATTTTAGAAAATCTCCTTTAAATCCGCAAGATCTTGTTTTAGAATATATGATTGGTTTTGAATTTTAAAACTAGCTAAGTAAAAGGAATAATTCCAGATTTTTCAGTATCTAAAGATTTGATTCTCTTTTATTTAGCTTTGATTTTTATTTATTCCCCAAAATTCTAGGGTAGCCTTTTATAAATTCTCTCCTTCTCTTCTCTCATTCTCATCAAACCGCCGTGTACTTATCGATTCTTGGGGACTTCGACCAACTCCTCAAGAATATTGGTTTAAGATGTCTGTCACGGATGGATTGCCCAACCATTCCTGAAGTGACAATAGACTTCCTTGCCACCTTGGAGTTCCGGTATGAGAATCCTAGCGCACCCGTCCCTTCTCAAGGCCGCCTCTACTTCAAAGTTGGACGTCAAGCCTACACACTCTCCATCCCTGAGCTATGCCAAGCCTACGGTCTCAACGCTGATGCATACAAGGTCGAGTTCCCAGCCTTCAAGAAAGCCGACGAGTTTTGGGATCTGATCAGCAATGAGGACTACAAAGCCAACACCGCTAAGATCAAGCGAGTAAGGAGCCTGGTTCTGAGGTATACTCTGAAGCTGATTGTCAACACGTTCAGTGGAAGGTCTGTTGCCCCTACGATCACGAAGACAGAGCTGTGCTTCCTGTTCCAAGGCGTGAAGCACTTGGTGTGTGATCCGGATGCAAACGACGAGCCTATGGAGGATGAACTCGGCGATGAAGTGAACTACGGCTGTGTGCTCGCGGCTTCTCTGGTGAAGTACAAGGCTTATGCCTTACGGTGCAAGGCAACCTCCTCTTACATTGGCGGTTTCCTTACTCCTCTGTTCGTGCAAGCCGGTGTGCCCATTCATGACTTTGCTCACGTCCCAAACAGAGCTTTCATGGATGAAGCATACATGAGGAATACTGATAGCTTGGGACGCACGCCAGCAGAAGGGTTCTATGCCTACCTCTTCATTGATGACGAAGACAAGAAGAGAGTGTGCATCCTTCCCAACAGAGATGAAACCGAGCTGCTTGGTGTTGGAAACATCGAGTTCTTGCCCACGGAGGAAGAATGCTTTGCCCCTTTAGGAGGACCGCCTGCTTCAGCCATTTCCCCGCATCAAAGGTCAGAGTCTCCAGGCACGGAAGACGAGATGCCCGAGGCTTACACACTTCCCAAGCTGGACTTTGAGCCGAGGACAAAAACCGAGAAGTTCCTAGCATCGGTGGTAGAGATGCAAAGGAAGATTAACAAGTGGCAAGGCAAAATGCTGAAGAAGCTTGGGAAGAAAGTCAAAGCAGTTCAGGGAGGCACGCCTAAGCCAGCTGCAAGTCAAGAGATGCAACAACCCGAGAAGAGAAGGCTCTCAACCGGAGGAATTGTCATCCGCGAGACCCAAAGAGACAACATTCAACCGGCGCGCCACTCTCTCCAAGAACCAGCTGACAAAGGCAAAGCAACGATCTCTAGCTCCTCTGGAACATCCTCAAGTTCCAGCCGAGCCTAGACCAGAGGTAAACAACCTTCTTCCATTGTATATAACCGCTCATGTTTGTTTCTTGCATTGTGTTTTGATGCTCCTTCGGATGAGTTTGCCACCGGGATGGTGTCAAGCAAGTTTGGGGGAGTACATGTGTGATTTAATCTTGTGTTCTTTGATCTTATTTTCCTTTTTGCATCCTTGAGTCTTAGTTCATGAAAAATTGATAAAAATTTTAAAATTTTTTCAAAGATTCATGTAGTTGCATTCATATTTTTTAAAACATGTTAGGATTGAGTCTAGAGTTTCTCATATCACTTAGGTTGTTTGCATTTTGCATAAGGGGTTAGAATTTCTTACAAAGGTGTTTTTACTTATGAATTGTTTCAATGCCCTAGTTGGTAGTTCTCTAATGCTTTGTCTATGCTTTGAAAGTAAGTTCTTACCATGCTTGGATCACTTGTTAGGATTTTCGTGGCTTGAATTGAACTCTCATGATTTGAAACTCATTCTAATAAGTGAAAACCTTAATTTGAAATTCTAATTATCATTCTTATGCATTTGAAAATGAACACATGGTTTTAAAATATTTAGGCTCTCTTCTTCCTTTTTACCACTCTTTGTGAGCCTAAGTAGAACTCCCTCCTTGAACCTTACCCTCATTTGAAGCCAAATGTTCTTGTGTGACATCTTTGTGAGGCCTTCCTTTCGGTTTGAACTTGGCATAAAGTGTTAGGTTTAAGCGACATGATTTGGTTTTCATATTGTTGCTAGCTTTGCATTTTGAAGCTAGGTGTAGGCTTAGGATAAGTTTGGGGGATCATTGGTGTCGCTTTCTTATCTAATTGTTTTCGGTTTCAAAGAGTTTGTGTTTTAAGGAAAGAAATGAGGTTTTAAGTGAAAGGTTGTTTTTAAAACATAAGTATGCTCTAATAATTTCAGGAGGTAGCTCTCCCATAAAAAAATAATAAAAAAAAGAGAAAAGAAAAGAAAAAAATAAAAAGAGCCTAAGTGCCAAATAAAGAAAAAAAAAGAAAAAAAAATAATAAGAGAGCTACTAATAAGAAATTTCTAAAAGAGCAAAAGTATTTTTCAAAACCTTTTCACTAGCCTAAAAGTTTAAAAATGGCTTTATTTTGAATTGGGGATTGCTAAATTTGTGAAGGAAAGGGTAGACTCTTAAGTGGTGAGTGAGGATAAATTTCTTAAATGAGAGGGGTATAGGATCATTTGATAGTTTACATGGGTAGATGAGAATCTAATCATGTATGCGTAAATTGACTTTACCTTTAGCATTATGCACAAGTTCAACTATTTTCGAGAGAAACCCTTAATCTATTTATAAACCCTTTTCAAATGAGATCATTCTATCCTCATAACCTTAACCCTTAGCCAAATGTGTTTTGCTTTAAAGTGCATAAGTTTGATTCATGGTTCGAATGTTAATGAATGTTAAAGAATGAGTTTCTTTGATTGTTAGGAATAGGAGAGTCATGATTTGAATTTCTTTGTGTGATGAGTATGGCTAAGTTCTTTGGAGTATGAGTGTAAGCATAGCATTTTAGAACTGATAACTAGGACATTGAGATTGATTCATTTGAAAGGCACCTTTGCAAAAAGTTTAAAACCCCATTCATTTTTCTGAAAACCTCTCTTCCTTACTTATTTTCTGTTGCTTGAGGGCAAGCAAGAAGTAAGTTTGGGGGAGTTGGATGTTATTGCATATTGCATACATTTTGCATACTCATTAGTTAGCTTTTCATGCATTTGTATCATGTTTTAGGTTAGATTGCATCACTTAGGGTCCTAGAGCATTCTTGCATCAGCATACGCATTTTTCTTGCATTTTACATCACATTCAGGTTGTTTCTGGCTGCTTTGGAGTCGTGGAGGTTCGTGGACGTGTTGAAGCTGATGTAGCAGTTCGTGGGAGCTCGGAAATATGCTAAGGACCAGAGATCGAGGAGCAGATCGAGCATGGCCGGTCGATCTAGGAGTTGATCGACCAGAAGATCGAGCCAACTAGGCGATCTAAGGAGAATGATCGAGATGGAGATCGAGTTAAGCAATCGATCAATCGGTACGGACGTAAATGACGCCATGCAGAGCGAGAGATAGATCGAGTACACCACTCGATCCAGCCAAAGATCGATACCGAGATCGGATGCAACACTCGATTCGCCGATGAAGATCGAGACCCAAATCGAGCCGAAGACACGATGTCCGGATATGATCGAGAGAACCACTCGATCTTGGAGTCGATTTCTGTCCTTTCAACCGTTTTTGGCTGCTAGCGAAGGGGGGACCATTGGCTTGTTTGGGCATTTTAGGCAAGGCGGCGACGCCCTTTTTCAAGAACTTTTAGATCCTTATCCTTTTCTTTTATGTTTTCTCTCTCGTTTTCGTGAAGGACACCATGGTTGAAACTCGTTTTTCTCTTAAGCTTTTGTATTCGAATCCTTATCGTTTAATCTAATTTTTCTTTCATGTTCATCGTCTCGTTCCATATGCTTTGCTTGATTTACTTTATGTGTAGTGAGTAGTTCCTTTGGGTTCGGGGTTGAGAGGATTAAGGGGTAGAAAAGGTTTCGATCTTGGGGTTTTTCTATACGTTTTTAAAAGCTATCTCTTCTAAGGTTTGAAAGCTTAAAGCTTGGAGACTCTCACGCCAAGAGCTTCATGATCCGAGAGGTTCCTTACCTTGACAGGATCCAGGAACCTCAGAAGATCACACCTTAGAGACTAGTTACCCCTTCCCAAAAGCCATGGAAGTTTGGGGGACTAGTTAAGCCATTTACTTGAAATCTGTTTTCCTTGCCTTTCGACCTCTCTTTCCACCAAAAGCCATGGGTTTGGAGGAGAGGATGAAAGAGTGATCTATACCGAAAGCCACAGATAGATCTTGTTTTGTTTTCAAGGCTTAGAGATCCTCACCAAGTGAGTCGATCTAAAGTTTCAAACCCAAGGTCGAACCTTTGAAGCCCCTAACCATGAATCTCAACCCCAGACCCTTTCTTTTAGTATCTTTACGTCTATTCTCATCTTTCGCTTGTTACCTGATAGCATCCTGGTCATTAGTTTCACTGCTTTTACATTTTTAGACGAGATCGATTGTTACTGCTCGATCTAGTGGTCGATCTCGTGGTCGATCCACTAGTCGAATTTTAATAATTCGAAGCTCTTTCCTTTAATTAATCCGTTTATTTCTCGTGGTAGTTGCTTCCTTTCTAGTATTTTTAAAATAGGTTTCACTCTGTTTAGGTTGCTGCATCTAGTTCTTAGATATTTTCTCATAAACTGTCTCATTTTGCTTAGATTTGCTTTAGTCCTTGCATTCTCTGTGCATTCTCTATCTCCTAGAAGTGGATTGACTCTCTCTTGCTTGCTATACTACGACATTGCTTGCATTAGAGTTTGATAACCTCTCTGCATCATAAACCCTCGCTAAGAAAACGTATATCAGCAACCACGGAGAACGCAAATGATATCTCTTGTATTTACACCATTTAGGCTTGCATTTAGTGCATGTTTTGGTTCTATTTTGTCCCATTTTCTTCTCCTTTTAGACTTAGATTGCATTTAGGATGTAGTTTGCATTTTCTTTGCATCATGGATGTTTTAGGTACTTATGGAGCTAAGAGGAGCATGGAGGAGCTTTGGGGATGATCCAGGAAGGTAGCTGAGCCAAGAGGAGCAAAATAAACCAAGGCAGACGATCTCTGCAGAGCCTATCGGTCAAGACACAAGGCCTATCGGTCAAGGAGTGACCAATAGAAGGACTATCGACCAAACCTATCGGTCAAAGAAGTGACCGATAGAAGTACACCGTATCGGTCACCCTATTGGTCACCTTCTAGACTGATAGGACTCCTATCGATCACCCTATCAGTCACAAATGACCGATAGGAACCCAGTCCGGAGCTGCTTTTTATTACACTTTTGCCATTACTTTTAGGGCATCCTCTTTTATGTATAAATACTATTTTCTGAGAATTTTCGAGCAGTCATGTCATATCACTGTTCTTGAGTTATTTTTCTGAGTTTGTAAGACAAATTTCTTGCTTTATTTAATATAAGTTTGTACTTGCCATTAATCTTTCATGAATCTCTCTTTTAATCATGATTAACATATTTTCCTCTTGTGTTTTGGTGTTAAGCATGGCTATTAGTGAGTAGTTTACTTAGGGTTCTTAGATATGGTAGATTAAGGGGATTTAGAGATTGATTAAGATTTGTTTAGTGCTTAATAACATGAGTTTCTCTCTATTGATCTGTTCTTAAGTTACATTTTTCTTGATCACACTTATCTAGGATTTGAGCTTTCTCTTATTCCCACCAAGTGTTTGATGAAATGCTGATCTTGTTTGATAGAGGATTTGCTGGCCTTGGCTCAAGAGATTGACTGTTTGAGGAGCATTTTGACATGAATAGAGTTGATTTTTAATGCTTGTTAAATGTTTTAGCACTAATGAGAGTTAGTTCTTGTTAAGATGTTTAGCAAAGGGCTATTTATCAAGAGATTGGACTTAGCTTGCTTGTTTGTAAACTCTATGTCTAGGTGATACAAAACTTTTTAGGACTTGATTCAATTCTCCAAGCTTGTACTAATCAGTTGTAGTATAGCATAGGGTTTTATCAATCCAAAAGGGGAGAATGAAACAGTAAGAATGCAATAGAACTCTTAATTCAAGCGAACAAAGGTGGTTTTGAAGTCTAACAACCTAAGGGATCAAACAGAAATGAAGAGAACATCAAACAAAGAGTGAAAAGCAAGCAAAACAACTAAAACAAAGGCAAAAAAGGGCAAATCCGAATTCAAGCTAAAAACAGAGAAAAGATGGGACTTGAGATGAGATAATCGGTGTTAGAGAACTCTTGACTCAATCTATGATGCTTACAAACTCACACAATGCTATTCCTTATGCATATGATTCATTTATATGACTAATCCAATCTCTTGGTACTAATCTCTTTGCTAATTACCAAGTCAAGAACTAAATCTCATTAGTGAAATAATAAACAGCAAGCATTAAAACAATTCTATCAACCCTATATTGCCAAATCAATCCCTAGGCAATCAATCTCTTGAGCTAGGATAAGCAATTCTCTTGCAAAGCAGTTCAGACATTTCATCAAACACTTGGTGGGCATAAAATGAGCCTAAGATCTTAATCAACTTAGCTAGGGCTAATTAAGCATTAAATACAGCAATCAAGAAAGGAAATGGAATGATTAACACTAAGACATCATAGATTAAGTCTCAAATTCCATAAACCTAATCTGTTAGAGATGAGATTCATACCATCGCTACAAGCCCGATATGAATTCTGGGCGGCCCATCCTACATGGTTCAGATCGGCATAATAAATAGAAATATTCCATTTATCCATCAAACCCGGGAAAAAAGGAAGTTAGGTCTTGTCGGCAAGAAGACTTTCCTATTCTAAACACGCATCGAAGACCGACCTGATCAGCTATAATTATGGGAAGTCCTCGACTTCTCAGATCATCCAAAAATCACCTCTCGAGACCTAAGGCAAATGAAGCAATCCAGTTGTTCTTAGCTCTCGATTTACTTTCTTCTAAAAGCTTAGTTCGGCGTTCTTATTCCGACGACCTAACATCCGTGTATTCTATCAAGCTCCGACTATTCTTAATAAAAAGATCTTTCTTTGAACCCACAAACCCTAATTCTTTTATAGATCGAACTTGAGTTTTTACAGTTGGCACCGTCTGAGGGGAAAAAGAGAACAGTCTTTTAAAAAGAACGGAGCTTGACGATGGTTGGAACACCGATCAACACTGATACCACCAATCTTACCACGGGAGCCACCGATCTCACCGGAGGATCCACTCATCGTGCAGAAGGAGCTACCGATCCCACCAGAAACACCCAAGACCTGATCGTCGATCCGATCACCGGGCTCCCGATCGACGATCAGACCAACGCACGGACTGACGACACGACTACTGCACAAAACACTGGACGATCAGATCAGGTTGGCCAGACTGGCGGAACAAACCAGGTCGACCTGCCACAGCCACCTCCCATCGACATGGCTACTATCATCAGGTCGGTCACAGAACAGCTACAACAGGGCATCGATGCTCGCTTCGAGTCCCTCCGTGCCGAACAGATTGCCTACCGAGAAGACCTAGATCGGCTTCTCAACTCTAGGTTTCATACCCAAGAGCAGGCCGATCTGATTACGCCACCGCGCCTGCCGATCCGTAACGCTGAGACAACCAGATTGGTCAACAACCTATTCGGCACCACACCGACAGACGACCTGCGGAGAGTGCAGGTGGAAGGCTCTAACGCACATTTATCTCGTAACACCACAAGTACCGATCTGACGACGATCTCAGAGCTCGACCTCCTCCATCAACGTCTTGACGATATCAACAACAAGATCCACAAGGCGACGACCTCAACACCGGAGTTGGACAAGATCCTCCAGCAAACACAGCAGACCCCGTTCAGGTTGGCCATCACCAAGGCTCCTCTCAAGGACATATGCCGGATGAAGCTACCGCCAAGTTACACCGGCACGATAGACCCGAAGTGATACCTGACCGCGTTCAACGCAGTCATGGGGCAAGCTCGCTTCACTGACGAGGAGCGGGAAGCATGCCTCTGTCAGTACTTCGTGGAGATGCTCTCCGGAAGCATCCTCACCTGGTTCTCGCAGCTTCCAAAAAATTCCATTGATAGCTACAAGGAGCTCACAGCTTGGTTCCTTAAGCATTATTCGATCTACATCGACACGGAGTCCACGGCGCTCGATCTATGGGCATGCGTCCAGGGCGACACGAAGCCATTGCGCGACTTCATCGATCGGTTCTGATCGATCGTTTCCTGATGCAGTTTATCGGACGAGCTGTCCCTCAACATCCTCATCAAGAACTTGAGAGACGATCAGTCGTACTGCGAGCGATTGAAAACAGGAAAGATCAAAACCCTAGAAGATGCTTTGCATAAGGCAACCGGCTATATCAGGGTCGAAGAAAATCGGGCAGCCAAGGCCAAGGCCAAGTAGGCCGACGAGAAATATTTGCGCGACAAGAAACCCAGATCGTCGAATTAGGATGACTACAAAGAGCCTCGTCAGCACTATCACAAGGATGATAAGAGACGTAAGAGCATCAACGCCGTCAGACGACCAAAGAGGTGGAACACTTGGGACCGTTTGAGCGACAAAGACCCAGACAGTAAGAAACCATGGTGCAAATACCACAAGGCGCACAGCCATCACACCGACGACTGTCGCACTCTTCCGGCCCTCTTGCGGATGGCGTGGGAAGCTGGTGAGTTGCAGCATACCCGAGCCCCGGAATCTCGCGCGACAGTCTGATGATGATCAGGACAGACAACCTGATAACGATCAAGATAGGAGATCCGATGCTGATCGTCCATCCTCCAAGCGTGAAGGGAAGGAAACCAAACGTGACCGTGAAGATGATCACACACCCCTGACCTCACCGCGTCGGTGGATCAACATGATTATGGGAGGACTCCTCTCATGTACCGACTCGATCAATTCGAGTAAACGGCACGAACGGAAGACAGCTAATCCTCCGAAGGACGCCTCACGGTTATTCAAAGATGACCTCCCGATCACTTTTACAGAGCAAGACGCGCAGAACATAGACCACCCTCATAACGACCCACTTGTCATCTCACTTCGGCTCAGAGAAGACGACGTCTCGAAGATATTGATCAACACGGGCAGCTCGGTCGACCTTATCTTCATGGACACTCTACGCAAGATGAGTATCCCCGAGCGAGACATCAAAGTCGCACCGTCGCCCCTCACTGGGTTTGCAGGGGATTCAATCTCCACGATCGGGACCATAGCGATACCCGTCACCATAGGAGGAAGTCCATTACGGTCACGTTTGAAGTCATCGACGGACCTGCGATCTACAATGCTATCCTGGGAACACCTTGGCTGAGCGCCATGCGGGCCGTCCCATCTCCCTATCACCAGTGCATCGAAATGCCGATCAGAGGCTGCATCTTCACCATTCGTGGTGATGAGACGGTGTCTCGGCATTGTCACATCGATAAACAATGAGTCTGCAAGGCGTCAACGTTCGTGATCGGTAGCAGTAGCGATTTTGATCCACGGATAGTTCATCACGAGAAGCCGAAGAGCGATCTTATCGTCCAAGTCAACATCGACGCTGCCCACCCGGACCGTTGTGTCGGCATCGGCACAGAGCTATTGCCCAGTATGCAGGATGAGCTGATCACCTTCCTCCGGGAGAATGTCACAACGTTCGCATGGTTTATGGCCGATATGAAAGGCATTAACCCTCAAATCACGAATCACGAGTTGAACGTATACCCCACCTTCAAGCCGATCAAACATAAGCGATGGAAGTTAGGACCTGAACGGGCACAAGCCGTCCACGACGAAGTAGATAAGCTGCTGAAGGCCGGATCAATCGCCGAAGTCAAGTATCCGGAGTGGCTCGCCAACTCGGTGGTAGTCAAGAAGAAGAACGAGAAGTGGCGAGTTTGAGCAGATTTCACAGACCTCAACAAGGCTTGCCCGAAGGACAGTTTCCCTCTTCCTCGTATCGATCAGCTCGTCGAGGCGACCGCGGGCAACGAGCTCCTCTCTTTCATGGACGCGTTCTCAAGATACAACCAGATTCTCATGAATCCCGATGATAGTGAGAAGACCACATTCATCACGGATCGAGGAACCTATTGCTACAAGGTCATGCCGTTTGGTTTAAAAAACGCTGGAGCCACCTATCAGCGCCTCGTCAACAAGATGTTTGCTGACCAGCTTGGGAAGACGATGGAGGTGTACATAGACAATATGCTCGTCAAATCGGCCAAAGCAGCCGACCACATTGTTCATTTGCGTGAATGCTTTCTGATACTGAACGAGTACGACATGAAGCTCAATCCCGCGAAATGCACCTTCGCGGTCACATCCTGTGAATTCCTTGGGTACTTGGACACTCAGCGCGGCATCCAAGCTAACCCCAAGCAGATCTCTGCGATCTTGGAGCTACCCTCACCGAGAAATACTCTCGAAGTTCAGCGCCTAACAGGAAGGATAGCCGCGCTAAACCGATTCATATCTCGGTCCACGGACAAGTGTCTTCCCTTCTACCAGATTCTACAAGGCAACAAACGGTTTGAGTGGGATGAAAAGTGTGAAGACGCGTTCCTGCAACTCAAGACATACCGATCGACACCTCCGATCCTGGCTAAACCTGAAGACGGTGATACTTTGCTACTTTATACAGCAGTTTCCAGCGCGGCAATCAGCGGAGTCCTGATTCGAGAGGACCATGGGGAGCAGAAGCCGATCTTCTACTTCAGCAAGACTTTGGATGGAGTTGAGACTCGCTACCCGGCCTTGGAGAAGCTCGCTCTTGATAAACTATTTCTCAAGCAGTGTTTATGCAGCAGAGAGGTTATCAAAACTCTAATGCATGCAATGTTGTAGTAAGGCAAGCAGGAGAGTGTCAATCCACTTCTAGGAGGCAGAGAATGCACAAAGAATGCAAGGTCCTAAGCAAATCTATGCAAAATGAGACAGTTTATGAGAAATTAACTAAAAACTAGATGCAGCAACCTAAACAGAGTGAAACCTATTTTAAAAATACTAGAAAGGAAGAAACTATCACGAGAAAAAAACAGATTGATTAGAGGAGAGAGCTTCGAATTGTTAAAATTCGACTAGTGGATCGACCACAAGATCGACCACTAGATCGAGCAGTAACGATCGATCTCGTCTAAAACCGTAAGAACAACAAATCTAATGACCAGGATGCTATCAGGTAGCAAACGAAAGATGAAATAAGACTTAAAGATTCTAAAAGAAAGGGCCTAGGGTTGAGATTCATGTAAAGGGTTTCAAAGGATCGATCTTGGGTTTGAAACTTTAGATCGACTCACTTGGTGAGGATCTCTAAGCCTTGAAAACAAAACAAGATCTATCTGTGGCTTTCGGTATAGATCACTCTTTCATCCTCTCCTCCAAACCCATGGCTTTTGGTTGAAAGAGAGGTCGAAAGGCAAGGAAAACAGATTTCAAGTAGATGGCTTAACTAGTCCCCCAAACTTCCATGGCTTTTGGGAAGGGGTAACTAGTCTCTAAGGTGTGATCTTCCGAGGCTCCTGGATCCTGTCAAGGTAAGGAATCTATCGGATTATGAAGCTCTTGGTATGAGAGTCTTCAAGCATTAAGCTTTCAACACCTTAGAAGAGATAGCCTTAAAAACGTTTAGAAAACAAACCAAGATCGAACCCTTTCTACCCCTTAATCCTCTCAACCCCGAACCCAAAACAACTACTCACTACACATAGAGTAAATCAAGCAAAGCAGAAGAAACGAGACGATAAACATGAAAGAAAAACTGGATTAAACGATAAAGATTCGAATACAAAAGCTTAAGAGAAAAACTGGTTCAACAACGGTGTTCTTCATTAAACGAGAGAGAAAAACATGAAAGAAAAGATACGGATCTAAAAGTTATTGAAAAAGCATCTCGCCGCCTTGCCTAAAATGCCAAAACAAGCCAATGGTCCCCCCTTCGCTAACAGCCAAAAACGGTTGAAAGGACAGAAATCGACCACTGGATCGAGTGGTTCTCTCGATCACATCCGGGCCTCGTGTCTTCGGCTCGATCTGGGTCTCGATCTTCTTCAGTGAAGCGAGTGTTGCATCCAATCTCGGTATCGATCTTCGGGTGGATCGAGTGGTGTACTCGATCTGGCTCTCGCTCTGCATGGCGTCATTTACGTCTGTACCGATTGATCGATTGCTTCACTCGATCTCCGTCTCGATCATTCTCCTTGGATCGCCTAGTTAGCTCGATCTTCTGGTCGATCAACTCCTGGATCGACCGGCCATGCTCGATCTGCTGCTTGATCACTGGTCTTTAGCATATTTCCGAGCTCCCACGAACTGCTACATCAGCCTCCACATGCCCACGAACCTCCATGACTCCAAAGCAGCCAGAAACAACCTGAATGTGATGTAAAATGCAAGGAAAATGCATATGCTGATGCAAGAATGCTCTAGGACCCTAAGTGATGCAATCTAACCTAAAACATGATACAAATGCATGAAAAACTTACTAATGTGTATGCAAAATGTATGCAATATGCAATAACATCAGCTCTCGCGGTGGTTGTCGCTTCAAGGAAGTTGCGACCTTATTTCCAGTCTCACTCCATTGCTGTCCTGACCAGTCACTCTCTTCGTTCGATCCTTTACAGCCCGACACAATCCAGACGCATGGCAAAGTTGGCCATCGAACTATCCGAGTTCGATATCGAGTATTAAACACGGACCTCTCCAAAATCCCAAGTTTTGGCAGACTTCTTGATCGAAATGTCACCAGAGCTTTTGAACGCCGACCCGGCGAGTTCGGAGACGTGGACACTACACGTCGACGGAGCATCATCTCGGTTAGGAGCTGGAATCGGCACACTGTTGGAATCCCCTACCGGAGAACTTCTCGAACAATGCTTCTGCTTGGAGTTTAGCGCCTACAACAACGAAGCCGAGTACGAAGCGCTGATCGGAGGTCTCCGTCTTGCTCGTGGGATGAACGTTCAACATATTCAGTCATTCAGCAATTTGCAGCTCGTCACCAAACAGTTCAGTGGAGAGTACGACACGAAAGACGATCGAATGGATGCCTACTTAAAACTGGTGAAACAGCTAGCCGCGGAGTTCACAACCTTCGAGCTACACCAGATCGACCGATCTGCCAACACTAGCGATGACGCTCTTGCTGCTATACCGTCAAACAGAGACAGAACCCTTCGGAGAACTATCCAGTTCAAGGGATCTCCCAATCCAGCATAGTCCCGACCCTGGAAGTTCTCCAAATCACAGCCGACGAGGACGTAACCGTTCCTGCAGCAACCACTGACGACCAGCCAGCAGCAGATTGGCAAATCGAGTTCCGACGTTTCCTCGGGACTGGCGAGTTACCATCGGACAAGTGGGCAGCTCGGCGGATTCGTGCATGTAGTGCAAGGTACGCAATCATCGAAGATGTTTAATACCGATGGACGGAGTCAGGCATCCTGCTTACTTGTCTGCACGGCGACGAAGTCCAACGGTGCATCAAGAATATCCACGATGGTGCAGGCAGAAACCATTCCAGTGGACGAGCTCTCGCTCTCAAAATCTAGCGACAAGGTTTTTTTTGGTCCATTATGCAGGAAGACTGCATTCAATACGCTCGGAAGTGCGAGTACTGTCAATGACACGCCCCAATGATCCATAAACCAACCGAGTTCCTGACTTCGGCGATTCCTCCGTACCCCTTTAATCAGTGGGCAATGAACATCGTCGGACCAATGATCTCCTCTCGTCAGTGCAAGTACGCGCTCATCATGACTGACTATTTTACCAAATGGGTCGAAGCTAAGGCGTTCGCCGACATCACCGCCACCGAAGTACAAAATTTCATCTGGCGATACATCATTTGCCGACACGGTCTCCACTACAAGATCGTCACTGATAAGAGCCCTCAGTTCAGATCAAAGAAAATCCAGGCTTTCTGTGGCAAGTGCAAAATTTGCCTCAACAAATCTACACCTCGTCATCCGCAAGGCAACAGACAAGCCGAAGCCACCAACAAGACGATCCTGGACGGCATTAAGAAGCGTCTCAATGCCAAGAAGGGTTTTTGGGCGGACGAATTGGACGGTGTACTTTGGTCTCATCGCACAACTCCAAGAACGGCAACAGGAAAGACTCCCTTTTCACTCGCATACGGATGCAAAGCTATGGTTCCTGCAGAGATCAATGTCGGCAGCTTACAAAGAAGAGTACTCCTGAGTATTCCTGAAGTAAACGCAACGATGCTGGTCGACAATATCGACACATTCGAAGAAACACGCAACCAAGCGTTGCTCAGGATGTAGAATTACCAGAATCAAGCAGCTCGATACTACAATAAAAAAGTGCAGAATCGACACTTTGACAAAGGCGACCTCGTCCTTCGGAAAGTCTACGAGAACACTAAAGAAACAAATGCAGGGAAGCTCGGTGCAAACTGGGAAGGTCCTTACAACATCACCAATATTGTAAAGCCTGGTGTTTATCAGCTCGAAGCAATGGACGGCGAATTGGTTCCGCGGGCTTGGAACTCTCTTAACCTCAAACGGTACTACAGCTAGATCGGCGCCTCCCTAAGGTCGGCATTTTCCTTTATAAAGAAAAAGAAGGAAGGGAATAGTCCCTATGAACTACGAAGTGGTTTGATCTCTGAAAGGGATACGTAGGCAGCCTATCTTCGGATGGCCCAATTGCTCCCCCTCCTCAAACTGGAGGGGGGGGGGGGGGGGGGGGGGGGGGGGGGGACTTCGAGCTTTTAATTTTTAGGTTTCCGAACCTTTTTAGTAATTCTTTACCTTTGATTTAATAAAAGCAACATTTTTTCTTAAAAATCATGTCTATTTTCATATCGGCATCCTGGCCAGATGCTCGATTCGCCCAAAGCTAAAATCTGATCCACTTTAGCTCGACAACTTAAAGCCAAGTCCGTCTTGCATCTTACGGTTTTACCCGTTCAATAGATCCGAGCCATGCGTTGTTATCAGCCAAGTCAGTCTTGCATCCGCATTCGACTCGGATACTTCTAAGTGGTACCGATGAATTGACGCCGACTTGAATCGCTCATCGAGTATTCACACTTAGAAGATAAGTGGTACGAACAATCATAAGCCGGACCTCCCGCACGTTCGTATTCACACTTCCCTTTAAAGCCAGAATCCGCTCTGCAATTCATAAGTCATGCGAAATTACTAAGCCGACCTGGTCGCAATTCGCATTCGACTTAAGAAATTTCTAAGTGTAGAATACATGCTGATCTCATTCGCTTATTCAATTAGTACTTAGAAATTTAAATCACATAAGTATAAGCCAATATCGCATCGCGATTTGTGTTCAGATTCCTAAATAAAACTTTTTCATTAATCAAAAAGCGCCAGAACGGCGGACAAAACACATTGAAGTCCACATCCGATTAGAAATATGATTACAACAAAAAAAAGAGAAGAGAGACGATCTAATCTTTGACCTCTTCCTGAGCTTCTCACTCCTCCTTCTCGGTCTCTTGACCACCAGTCTGATCAGCGTCTTCGCCATATCCCTTATCGGTAACTTGGTCATCTCCCTTTTTGGCCTCTTTCTCCTTTCGTAGCTCGGAGCCCTCTAGTGACTTGACCGTTTCAGACGGGACACCGCTTGAGACTTCTAGAAAAATCTCCGTCTCCGGAATTTTTAGATCGTCGGACGTGAAGCTGACTTCCTCGAAGGCGTCTTGTTGCGCCTTGCTGTCCGTGATCATCTTGTCCATGTTCTCTTCCACCATAGTCGGGAATTCGTACCCTTGCTTGCGGATAATGCCGAGGGCCTTCTTTACACCGAACCATTGGGCCGCGGTTGAGAGTTGCTCATCGGCCTTGTCTTTGCGGGACAGAGACTCCCTTACTTTAGTCACCAAACCGGCATAGTGGTTGTTCACCACGGCGGCCACACGCTTGGCGACGTCTTGACCAAATGCGAACTTGTCATCTTTGGCCGCTTTCAGCTCGGCCTCGAGTTTTGTCTGTGAGTCTGCCCTTTACTTCTTGATCTGCTTCACTGCCTTGTTTAGCAGCTTGTTCTTCTCTGCGTTATCGGCACGAACCTGCGCAAGGTCCCGGGAAGACATACAGAGAGCAGCATCCAGCTCGGCATTCTTCTGCCTTTCGGCTTCAAGGGCTTCCTTCACAGCTTCCTTCTCAGCCTGGTCGGCCGAGCATCTCTTAGCATCGCAGTCATATTCGTACATCACGTTGAGTGCCGTGCTAAGAGCCTGCAGAAAAACAAAATCTTACGATTTAAGATAAGTTCGAACAAAGAAACGACAAGAGCGAATCGACCAATCGCTTCACTGCGAATAAAACCGCGTGGATCGGCAGGGGATAAGGCTGGTTGATCCCTCAGACGAAGGAAGTAATCGAGGCAAGACATCACGTCGATTACCACTAAACCATCCCCACGGTACTCATAGGAGAACCCGAATGGATGGAGCGATTTCTCGGTACGGGATCTTTTTGATCCTGGCGATTCCCCAGGCAATTCCTCCGGTCCCCTCTTGGCAGCATCGCCTCACGGACTGCCTACATTTTGCAAGGTGTCCTCATTTTGGGTACCTTCTCTGTCACGTTCGTCTAGCTCGGCCTTCTTCTGAGATTTTTGTGATTTCTTCTCGGCCACCCTCTTAGCCTTCTTGTCGGCAGCCTTTTTGGCCTTCGCCAAATTCTCTTCGGAACCACCTTCTGAAGCCCTGGAGACCTCGCGCCCATCAGAATGCGCAACCGGTGTCGTTTTAGACTGCTCCCGAGCATCCGGAGAGCCAAGCAAAGACTCTAGGTCGGCAGACAGATCTTTAAGTGCGCGTGATTTCATCTTCTTAGGACGGTTCTGATGGTGGACTAAAGCAGCTGCAACAAAAGAGAAACTCGTATTAGTCGACCAGACCCAATTCAAAAGAATAAAAAGAAAAGTTGAGAGCTGACTAACCTCTTGTTGTCGTGATGTTCTCCTCTGTGATCTCTGGCCACGTAATCACGCTGATGGTCAAAAATCGCTTGGCAATATCGTAAATATCGAGAGGATTGTTGACGATCGGGAGAGGCCTATTTCCTGCAAGGATAAAAACTGATCGGTAAGTAATCGTGAAGAGCAATACATGCAAACGACGATGATAAAGTGCAGGTTGGGCAAATATCTACCCATGATCTCCGCCCATTTCGTTCGAATTGGCACATCTCGGTCGACGATAGAAGACTCGTTAATCAGTACGAAGAAATATATGTCCCTCCAGTCGTCAATCTTAGTCTTGTGACCGCCAGTGGCGATATTAAACTTCTTCTTTATACTGGTGTAATATGAGCCTCTGTTCCGGTACTTCGCTTTTGTCCGTCTGGTGTTCGTCATCGCGTCGAACACAGTTCGGCTCAGCGGGATGCCATGGTTGTTCGACATCACCAGCATGCTCACTATTAGACGGATCGTCGCGTGTGAGAACTGGGAGATCAGCATCTCTTTATGATCGGCAAACTCTAATAACAGTCTCGGCAGGGGAAACCAAAGGTGGAAGTCCCTGAAGAAACATTCATAAACGCAAAGTCATCCTTTTGGCGCATCCCGTGGCCGCTCTGAAGGGCTTGGCACCATAAAGACGACCTCAGGACCAATATCGCACTCCTCCTTCAGCGACACCAAGGACTCCATAGTCGACTTGGTCGGCATCACTCCAAGGGCGTTATCGCAGATCGGCTTCAGAACCTTCTCCCCTTTTCGCTTTTTCGCCTTTATGACCGGAGGATTCATGTCGATTATCCCAAATTGATTGACTTCATCTTCGACGATAACCGCATTAAATTCATCCGAGAGGTCCATCTCGTTTGATCCTCCTCTCTGGTCGGACTCATCTTGCAGCTCGAGAATTTTGAATTCCACTTGAGCAGATGTCTCTCCACCACGAAGAATGGATCCGACCTGGTCGGCGTGAAATCTATCGGCGGCATCTTGCTGATTTTTCTCTCGAACCTGCTCATGGAAGGCTCGATCCAGAACAGATAACTCACTCGCGTCGGAAGACCGATCAGATCCTGATTCCTCAGCAACGATCTGCTTTCCCTTTGATCGATCACTCGCGATCTGATCATCCCTGGACATATCGAGGAACTCTTCCAAGGAGACCCCGGTCTCATTGTCTCTCAATTGGGCCGATCTGATTGCCTTTGACTCTGGTCGGCTTTCGTTGATCTTTACACTCTTACTTATATCTGATTAGCGCGACAGAGCTTCAACTGAATCAGAGAAATTAAAGGCGGCGCTTGGAACGAAATGCGGCGGAGGTCTAACCAGAAAATTTTAACTAAAATAAATGAAGAGCAGAGAAGAGAGAGAAGGGAGCAAACCTGATTTTGACAGAATTTCGCTAAAATGCAGAAGTGAAGAAATGAGGGCCGAACCCCTCTTATTTATACTAAAATAAGAATGGTTATCGAGAGTCATCATTAGCTCGGCGACCTTTCACATTTCCTCGCATTATATTTAATCGGCCTCTTCGTTTTTCCCTCTCGCATGTTTGACACGTGTCAAACCTAGCTCTGCATATGCAGACCTAGGCCTAGTCTACATCGCCTTTGGCGGGAAGTTTTCGCGCCCAAATCCACTACCTGACTTGCACTGATGTGCTGATTTAAACTCCAAGTAAGATTGTTTTCTTCCAAATACATTTTATATTTTCTAACTCTTGGGCAGCCGACCAGAATCCACATCGAGCAACACTTCTCAAAATTCGCCAAGTAGCGCGCCCTCAATTGCCGAACTTGGGGGGGGGGGGGGACTTACTGTTAGAGATGAGATTCGTACCATCTCTACAAGCCCGATATGAATTCTGGGCGGCCCATCCTACACGGTTCAGGTCGGCATAATAAATGGAAATCTTCTATTTATCCATTAAACCCGGGAAAAAAGGAAGTTAGGTCTTGTCGGCAAGAAGACTTTCCTAGTCTAAACACGCATCGAAGACCGACCTGATCAGCTATTAATATGGGAAGTCCTCGACTTCTCAGATCAGCCAAAAATCACCTCTCGAGACCTATGGCAAATTAAGCAATCCAGTTGTTCTTAGCTCTCGATTTACTTTCTTCTAAAAGCTTAGGTTGGCGTTCTTATTCCGACGACCTAACATCCGTGTATTCTATCAAGCTCCGGCTATTCTTAATAAAAAAATCTCTCTTTAAACCCACAAACCCTAGTTCTTTTATAGATCGAACTTGAGTTTTTACATAACCCATCTCAAATCCCTAAAAAGACTACTCACTAAGCATGGTGAAAACCATCAAATCTATGAAGAAAAAATAGTTAATCATGATTAGGGAAATTAAACAAGAAGATAAATGCAAACTTTAATTAAAATCAAGCAAAGTTTCAAGTTACAAAATCCAAAAGCTAAAACAAAGATAAAGAGACTGTTGGATAAAAGACTGTTCCCAGAAATTAGGGATTTTTCGTATTTTAAATGAGTCAAAGCAAAAATGGTAAAATTATAAATAAGTGGTCTTCGGTCTGGAATCCTATCGGTCAGTTGTGACCGATAGGAATGATCGATAGGGATCCTATCGGTCTGGAAGATGACCGATAGGGTGACCGAAATATACACGGTGCATTTCTATCAGTCACTTCTCTGACCGATAGGTTTGATCGATAGGTCTTCTATCTGTCACTCCTTGACCGATAGCCTTCATGCTCTGACCGATAGGCTCTGCAGAGATCGTCTGCCTTGGTCCCTTTTGCTCCTCCTGGCTCAGCTAGCTTTCTGGATCATCCCCAAAGCTCCTCCAATGCTCCTCTTAGTTCATAAGTACCTAAAAACATCCATAATGCATGGAAAATACAAACTATATCCTAAATGCAACCTAAGTCTAAAAAGGAGAAGAAAATGGGACAAAAGATAAGGAAAACATGCAAAAAAGAACCAAAACACGAACTAAATGCAAGCCTAAATGGTGTAAATACAACAGATATCAACACCCCCACACTTGCCTTTTGCTTGTCCTCAAGCAAATAAGAACAAATGGGAGAGTGAGGTTTGAAAGTGGGAGCTCAAAACTAAAGATGCTAATGGAAGAATTGAATCAGTGCTCTAGTTATAGGTTCTAAGATGCATAGAGATTGTTCTACTTTAAAAACTTTAGCCATACATATCATAACAAACAATGAACTCTAGCTTAGCCTACACAAGCATTCAAATCAACCAACTCTTTAACATTCATTAATCAGTAACCAATGGATCATGTTTGTGCAAGTCAAGAAAAAACATTTGGTCAAGGGGCATGGTTATGAGATGAAAATGATCTCATTTAAATAAGGGTTCAAAGATTTAAGGGATCACTCAATGAAATGATTCTATCTTAGGCAAAATACTAAAGGTAAAAGCATACCTATGCATGCAAGTCAAAGCTCTCTTCTACCCTTTTTACCCAAAATGAACCTAATAGCTTTTAAAACCCCAAGTGAAACTCCTAAATCTACCCTTTCCCAAAGCACTTGATCTCTTCCTTCTTCATATTTGGGGAAACTCCTTCTTCTTTTGCTTTGCTTGTGGTTGACTTCTTTTTGGAACTTGCTCTTCTTTGTTGTTTGATTGGCGCCATTTTCATCACCTTTGGTGGATTGCTTGGTCTGATTTTTACTTTTGGATGACCTTTTGTAAGCTTTGTTGTTGTTGGCACCTTACTTCTTTAACACTTAGAGCTTTCTTCCTAGTTAACTTAACCACAAAATAAACTGTTCCCCAAAAAAACCAATCCCATACTTCTTCTTCTTCTCAAAGATGTAAACAATTAAGGTTCAAACCACTTACACTACCCTTTCCCAAACTTCTAACCTAATACCAATCTCAAAATGCAAGCTGGTGTCTACAAGAGAGCTTCTCCTTGCCAGCCTTATTCCTAACACTTTTTGCCAAGATAAGATCGAAAATGATGCAATGCAAGGCCTCACAACTCTCACAATAGTGTTAAGGTTCAGAAAGAAGGGTTGGTTTAGGGTGTGGTTAACTGTCCCATAATGATGAGGATCAGCTATTTGGATTAACAAGAGTGGAAAGAAGGGAAGAAGATAATCCAAGTATGTATATGGGTAGCCATGTAATCAATCTCAATGCACAAACAAGATAATTCAAAGTCAGGATTATGGTTTTAATAAGATAGAGTTGGCATCAAATCAAAGCAAGCTTGAGCATAAGACAAGAATACCAATGCAAGAATTTAAGATATGGTGCAGTCTTAACTTCAAACTCACTACAATGCAATCAAACAACAGATAACAAAGGCAATGTTCAAACATTAACATCTTGACAAGTGTTTATCATCTACTCCCTATGCAAATGTATGCAAACCTATATGGAATGCATGTAGACTCAATCTTAGTAAAGCATATGCAACTAAATGATCTTTTTGGTTCCAAAATATTTTGAAAATTTTATGGATTTTCAGTGCATATAGATGAATGCATGAGACTCAAGTATTTAAAAGAGAAGATAGGAAAACAAAACACCATGTCAAATGCAATGCCCTCCCCCACACTTGAATTACACAGTTCCTTGTGTAATAGAGGCTTGAAGGAGGGTAATGAAAGGTACTCAAAAGTATTTAGAAGCAAAGGAGTGGAGTTGTGTACCTTAGAAGGAGTTTGGTCAGACTGGGTGGTTGTATCAGTCTCTCTCAGACCGATAGGTTTGACTGATACGCTGCCAATTCCTATCGGTCACATTCGTGACCGATACAGTGACCGATAGCTTCCTCTAAATCCTATCGGTCTCTAGCATGATCGATACACTGACCGAAATATATCCGATTGCTTTGTATCGGTCACTCTTTATACCGATAGAATGACCGAAAAAAACCGATACATTTCCATCGGTCAGTAGCTGATCGATAGCTAGACCGATAGGATTCTCACTCAGAAGAGTCCTTTCCCTATCGATGCCTACTGACCGATAGGTTGACTGGTACATTCTGGCTCTACCACTATCGATCACAAGCTGACCGATAGCATGACCGATAGGGTCTGTATCGGTCTTGTCTTGACCGATACGGTGTTCGATAACAGCCAGAATGCACCTGTTCTTGCTTCCCAAACTCATAACAACTTGCCTTGAACCACACTTGGTCCTGTTATTGAAAGAAAAACACAAAAGAAAGCATAAAATGCAATAATATCTACAAGGATAGCATGGGAATACCTCCCAAGTGTGCTTGTTTAATGTCCTTAGCTTGACTTTCCTTGGTTGATCACTCTTGTGGAGGTTCATCAAGGCTGATGTCCACTTCATCTCCCAGAGACTCACTTGCCATGTATGGCTTCAGCCTGTGCCCATTCACTGTGAAGTCTTCTCCATTCTTGCTAAACAAAGTCACAGCTCCATATGGCAACACTTCCTTGATCTTGAATGGACCTGACCATCTTGACTTCAGCTTTCCAGGAAATAACCTCAACCTTGAGTTGAATAGCAGTACTTGATCCCCTGCGTTGAAGTCTTTGTGCTTGATCCTTTTGTCATGGAAAGCTTTTGTCCTCTCCTTGTAGATCCTAGAATTTTCAAAAGCTTCAAGGCGGTTTTCCTCTAGTTCATGCAAGTTGATGAGTCTCTTTTCTTAAGCTCTCTTAATGTCAAAATTCAGCAACTTTGTTGCCCACAAGGCCTTATATTCCAGCTCAACAGGTAGATGACAGGACTTCCCATAAAGTAGTGAGAAAGGAGTTCTACCAATTGGTGTCTTGAAGGCTGTCCTGTAAGCCCACAAAGCATCATCAAGCTTATTAGACCAGTCCTTTCTTGAAACACCAACCGTTTTCTCTAAGATGGCCTTGATCTCTCTGTTAGACACCTCCACTTGGCCACTTGTTTGAGGATGGTAAGGAGTAGCAACCTTGTGCTTGACACCATTCTTCTTGAGCAAACTCTCAAAGACCTTGTTGATGAAATGGCTTCCACCATCACTGATCACACACCTTGGAGTAACAAATCTTGGGACTTCTCAGATCATCCAAAAAATCACCTCTCGAGACATAAGACAAATTAAGCAATCCAGTTGTTCTTAGCTCTCGATTTACTTTCTTCTAAAAGCTTAGGTCGGCGTTCTTATTCCGACGACCTAACATCCGTATATTCCTATCAAGCTCCGGTTATTCTTAATAAACAGATCTCTCTTTAAACCCACAAACCCTAGTTCTTTTATAGATCAAACTTGAGTTTTTACAGTTGGCGCTGTCTGAGGGGAAAAAGAGAACAATCTTTGAAAAAGAACGGAGCTTGACGATGGTTGGTACACCAATCAACACTGATACCACCGATCTTACCACGGGAGCCACCGATCTCACCGGAGGATCCACTCATCGTGCAGAAGGAGCTACCAATCCCACCAGAAACACCCAGGGCCTGATCGTCGATCCAATCACCAGACTCCCGATCGACGATCAGACCAATGCACAAACTGACGACACGACTACTGCACAAAACACTGGACGATCAGATCAGGTCGGCCAGACTGGCGGAACAAACCAGGTCGACCTGCCACAGCCACCTCCCATCGACATGGCCACTATCATCAGGTCGGTCGCAGAACAGCTACAACAGGGCATGAATGCTCGCTTCGAGTCCCTCCGTGCCGAACAGATTGCATACCTAGAAGGCCTTAGAGCTTTCTTCCTAGTTAAATTAACCACAAAATAAACTGTTCCCCCATAATACCAATCCCATACTTCTTCTTCTTCTCAAAGATGTAAACAATTACGGTTCAAACCACTTACACTACCCTTTCCCAAACTCCTAACCTAATACCAAGCTCAAAATGCAAGCTGGTGTCTACAAGAGAGCTTCTCCTTGCCAGCCTTATTCCTAACACTTTTTGCCAAGATAAGATCGAAAATGATGCAATGCAAGGCCTCACAACTCTCACAATATTGTTTGGGTTCAGAAAAAAGGTTGGTTTAGGGTGTGGTTAACTGTCCCATAATGATGAGGATCTGCTACTTGGATTAACAAGAGTGGTAAGAAGGGAAGAAGATAATCCAAGTATGTATATGGGTAGCCATGTAATCACTTTCAATGCACAAACAGGATAATTCAAAGTCAGGATTATGGTTCTAATAAGATAGAGTTGGCATCAAATCAAAGCAAGCTTGAGCATAAGACAAGAATACCAAAGCAAGAATTCAAGATATGGTGCAGTCTTAACTTCAAACTCACTACAATGCAATCAAACAACAGATAACCAAGGCAATGAAAACAGTTCAAACATTAACATCTTGACATGTGTTTATCATTTACTCCCTATGCAAATGTATGCAAACCTATATGGAATGCATCTAGACTCAATCTTAGTAATGCAAATGCAACTAAATGATCTTTTTGGTTCCAAAATATTTTAAAAATTTTATGGATTTTCAGTGCATATAAATGAATGCATGAGACTCAAGTATGTAAAAGAAAAGATAGGAAAACAAAACACCATGTCAAATGCAATGCCCTCCCCCACACTTGAATTACACAGTCCCTTGTGTAATAGAGGCTTGAAGGTGGGTAATGAAAGGTATTTAAAAGTATTTAGAAGCAAAGGAGTGGAGTTGTGTACCTTAGAAGGAGTTTGGTCAGACTGGGTGGTTGTATCGGTCTCTCTCAGACCGATAGGTTTGACCGATACGCTGCCAATTCCTATCGGTCACATTCGTGACCGATACAGTGACCGATAGCTTCCTCTAAATCCTATCGGTCTCTAGCTTGATCGATACACTGACCGAAATATATCCGATTGCTTTGTATCGGTCACTCTTTAGACCGATAGAGTGACCGAAAAAACAACCGATACATTTCCATCGGTCAGTAGCTGATCGATAGATAAACCGATAGGATTCTCACTCAGCAGAGTCCTTTTTCTATCGATCCCTACTCACCGATAGGTTGACTGGTACATTCTGGCTCTACCACTATCGATCATAAGCTGACCGATAGCATGACCGATAGGGACTGTATCGGGCTTGTCTTGACCTATACAGTGATCGATAGCAGCCAGAATGCACCTGTTCTTTCTTCCCAAACTCATAAAAACTTGCCTTGAACCACACTTGGTCCTGTTATTGAAAGAAAAACACAAAAGAATGCATAAAATGCAATAATATGTACAAGGATAGCATGAGAATACCTCCCAAGTGTGCTTGTTTAATGTCCTTAGCTTGACTTTCCTTGGTTGATCACTCTTGTGGAGGTTCATCAAGGCTGATGTCCACTTCATCTCCCAGAGATTCACTTGCCATGTATGGCTTCAGCTTGTGCCCATTCACTGTGAAGTCTTCTCTATTCTTGCTAAAAAAAGTCACAGCTCCATATGGCAACACTTCCTTGATCTTGAATGGACCTGGCCATCTTGACTTCAGCTTTCCAGGAAATAACCTCAACCTTGAGTTGAATAGCAGTACTTGATCCCCTGCGTTGAAGTCTCTGTGCTTGATCCTTTTGTCATGGAAAGCTTTTGTCCTCTCCTTGTAGATCCTAGAACTTTCAAAAGCTTCCAGGCGGTTTTCCTCTAGTTCATGCAAGTTGATGAGTCTCTTTTCTTAAGTTGTCTTAATGTCAAAATTCAGCAACTTTGTTGCCCACAAGGCCTTATATTCCAGCTCAACAGGTAGATGACAGGACTTCCCATAAAGTAGTGAGAAAGGAGTTCTACCAATTGGTGTCTTGAAGGCTGTCCTGTAAGCCCACAAAGCATCATCAAGCTTATTAGACCAGTACTTTCTTGTAACACCAACCGTTTTCTCTAAGATGGCCGTGATCTCTCTGTTAGACACCTCCACTTGGCCACTTGTTTGATGATGGTAAGGAGTAGCAACCTTGTGTTTGACACCATTCTTCTTGAGCAAACTCTCAAAGACATTGTTGATGAAATGGCTTCCACCATCACTAATCACACACCTTGGAGTAACAAATCTTGGGAAGATAATTGTCTTGAAAAGTTTCAGCGCAATTCTAGCATCATTTGTTGGACAGGAAATGACTTCAACCCACTTTGACACATAATCATCAGCCACCAGAATGTACTTGCTCCCATAAGAGGAAGGGAAATGTCCCATAAAGTCAATCCCCCACACATCAAACAGGTGCACTTCAAGGATAGAGTTCAGAGGCATCTCATCTCTCTTGGAGATGTTTCCCTTTCTTTGGCATGCATCACATGAGGAGATGTGAGCTTGGGCGTCCTTGAACAGACTAGGCCACCAAAAACCAGCTTGGAGGACCTTGGAGGCTGTCTTGAATGTTGCAAAATGTCCTCCATAGGCTGAGCCATGGCAATGATGCAGAATTCCTGGAACTTCTTCTTCAGATACACAGCTTTTGAACAGCCCATCATTCCCTCTTCTGTATAGATAGGGCTCATCCCAAAAGTAATGGAAGACATCTCTTAAGAATTTCTTCTTCTGGTGTGAGTTGAAGGTTTGTGGTATCTGCCCAATCACCAAGTAGTTCACAAAGTCAGCATACCAAGGCAGTTTGTTCTCCTCTAAGCTCTGCACTTCAGCTGCCCTCACTCCTAAAGCATGCAGTTGTTCCTCTGGTAGAGTATCATTGATTGGGACAAAATCATCTATCCTCAGCCTTGAGAGGTGATCAGCAACTCCATTCTCAATGCCTTTCTTATCTACAATCTCCATGTCAAACTCTTGTAAGAGAAGAATCCATCTAAGAAGTCTTGGCTTGGTGTCTTTCTTGGCATAGATGTGCCTTAGTGCAGCATGATCAGTGTAAACTATTACCTTAGAACCCACTAAGTAGCTTCTGAACTTCTCAAATGCAAAGACAACTGCTATGAGCTCCTTTTCAGTGGTTGCATACTTTGATTGAGCCTCATCCATTGGTCTGCTGGCATAGTAGATAACATGAAGTTTCTTGTCTACTCTCTGCCCCAAGACTGCTCCAACAGCATAGTCACTTGCATCACACATGATTTCAAATGGCAAATCCCAGTTTGGAGCTTGGATAATTGGCGCTGACACCAGAGCTTGCTTGAGGGTGAGAAAGGCTTGCAGACACTCCTCATCAAACACAAACTTTGTCTCCTTACACAACAATCTTGTCAAGGGTCTTGCAATATGTGAGAAATCCATGATGTTACTCCTGTAGAAGCAAGCATGTCCCAGGAAGCTTCTGATTCCCTTTACTATGTTTGGAGGCTCTAAATGCAACATCACATCAATCTTTGCCTTGTCTACTTCTATCCCCTTCTCTGAGATCTTGTGACCCAACACAATGCCTTCTTGAACCATGAAGTAGCACTTCTCCCAGTTCAGAACCAGCTTAGTGTCTTCACATCTTTGTAGAACCTGCGAAAGATTTGACAAGCAGACACCAAAGGAGGATCCATAGACACTAAAGTCATCCATGAATACCTCCACCATTTCTTCAAACAAGTCAGAAAAGATAGAAGTCATACATCTTTGAAAGGTATCAGGAGCATTGCATAAACCAAAAGGCATTCTCCTATAAGCAAATGTTCCATATGGGCAAGTAAAAGTAGTTTTCTCTTGATCATTAGGATGGATAGGGATCTGAAAGAATCCACTATAACCATCTAAAAAAGCAGTAATACTTATGGTTTCTAACCTTTCTAGCATTTGGTCTATGAATGGCAAAGGAAAGTGATCTTTTCTAGAAGCAGAATTACGTTTTCTGTAATCTATGCACATCATATGACCAGTGATTGTTCTAGTTGGTATTAGCTCATCATTTTCGTTTTTTACAACAGTGATCTCTCCGTTCTTAGGCACCACATAGACTGGTGAGACCCATGTGCTGCCTGAGATGGGATAGATCACTCCTGCTTCAAGCAACTTCAAGATTTCTTTTTTTACTACTTCCTTCAAGTTGGGATTTAATCTTCTTTGAGGTTCAACAGAAGTTCTTGTCTCATCCTCTAGATGGACACTATGAGGGCAGAGGTTTGGAGAAATGCCTTGGATGTCATCTAGTGAATATCCAATGGCTCTCCTAAACCTCTTTAACACTTTGACAAGTGCATGGATCTCATCATCATTGAGGTTATCATTGACAATCACAGGGTAAGTGGAGTTACAGCCTAGGAAAACATACCTTAGCCCTTTGGGAAGAGGTTTGAGCTCCACCTTGGGTGCTTTGAGCTCACTCCAGTCCTCATCCAAGCTGCTCTGCTCCTTGGCGCCAGCTTCATTGCTTGGGGAACCAGCTTCTTGAACTGAGAAGACCTCCTTTCTTGTGTATTCCAGTCTCTCAAATGGCTCCTCTTCTTCCAAGACTTTTTGAGAGTCTAACCTCATCTTATAACCCAAGCTTTTCTTATCCAAGTAACCATCTTCTCCATGCTCCTTTGTCAAAGCCACTTGAAGTTTATCCTCACAGCACAACTCTTCTTGAACCTCATCATGCAGCTTCTCTAAGATCTCAATTTGGAACACCTGACCTTCAATAGTAGGTTGCAGTATAATATGTTTGATGTCAAACTTCAAAGACATATCTTTGCCCAACTGTAGCTCAATTTTCCCTTTCTTAACATCAATGACAGCTCCTGTTGTGGCTAGGAAGGGTCTCTAGGTTCCTCATCCATATCCAAAACCACAAAATCAGTAGGTATCTCTACACTCCCAATACTGAGTGGTACATCTTCAAGCAAACTCGTGGGGAGTCTCACTGATCTATCAGCCAATACCAAAGATATTCTGCAGTCCTTGAACTTGGTGAAGCCTAGGCGCTGTGCCACAAAGTAGGGCATTAAGCTGACGCTAGCTCCTAGATCACACAAGCATTTATTAAACAGAAGTGGACCTATAGAGCAGGATAAGGTAAAGCTCCTTGAATCTCCTAGCTTGTTGGGAGTCAGTCTCTTCTGTTGAATAGTGGCACTACACTCATGTGTGAGGACTACCATCCCTTGTAGGTCCTTGGTTCTTTAAGCAACAACATCCTTCAAGAATTTCTGATAAGGAGGAACCAGAACAAAGGCATCTAATAGTGGCATTGTGATCTGGATCTTCTTCATCTGTTCATCAAAGAGTCCTTTGTATTTAGCAACCATCTGCTTCTTAAACCTTCCAGGAAAAGGTATTGTGGGTTGATAAGGAGGAGGTATGTATCTTGTTTCCTTGATAAACTCCTTAGATGCTTCCTTTGGTTTTTCCTTAACCACTTCTTTGGCTTTGGTGTTGTTTGAACCTTCACCAACCTCAACTACTTCATCCTCTTGAGCTTCTTCATTGTCTTTAACTTCCACCCCCTCTTCTTGTTCCTCAATGTCCACATTGGGTGTAGAAGGTGCCATTCTTGGTGAAAGTTGCTTCCCACTTCTTAAAGTAACAACTTTGACACACTCTTGTGTTAGTGAAGAGGTAGATGGTTGAGCCAAGCTTTCTAGTTTAATGATCTTCTTATTCAAAGGTCCTAGTTGGGACTGTAAGCTGGAGTCAATGCCTTTGTGTATTTCAACTGTCATGTTTCTGTGAATATCAAGCATATTCTTTTGAATCTCAGCAGCCATGATCTTCTGAAATTCTGTATTCTGAAGTTGTTGGAGTTGCAGGAACATCTCCTTAAGGTCCAATGCATGTGAAGTTTGTGAGGTGCTGGCGCCAACTGCTTGAGAAGAAGAACTCTGATGTTGTTGAGTATTAGTGTCTCCATGGGACTGGTGTATAGAAACAGCATGGTCTTGGTTCATTGTTGGCACCTCTTGTAGTTGAACAGCTTTGATCTGATGCTCTTTGTAGTGGTGTTGGGAAGCAACAATAGAAAGAGGTTTAGTAGTTTCATTGATCAGCAAGTAAACTTTCTTCTGCAAGGCTTTCATCTCATACAATGCTGTTTCTAGCTTCTCTTCAGTTGCCTTTGAGTGTTGCTCTTTGTCATCCACATAATCCCAATTGCTGAGTGCCATGTTCTCTACTAAAAGCCATCCTTCATCAACATCTTTACCAAGAAAGTAACCATTGCTTGCAGTATCTAGAAGGATTCTTATTGTTGGGAGAACACCTCTGTATAGTGTGGACAACAACATCTCTTTGGGATAGCCATGGTGAGGGCATTGGTGAGTGAAGCCTCTGAATCTGTCCCAAGTGTCTCCAAAGCTTTCAGTAGGCCACTGTTTAAAGTTTGTGATCTCATTCCTGAAATGTGCAGTTCACGAGGGAGAGAAGAACTTGGCTAAGAAAGCACCTTTGCATTGTTCCCAAGAAGTGATGCTTCCTTGTGCTAAAGATTTCTCCCATAATGTAGCTTTATCACCAAGAGAGAATGGAAATAGTCTGAGCTTCAAACCATAAACTACATATCCTCTCGAAGTGATCCAAGTGCTCTAAGGGGTCTTGGTTGTGCAATCCAAAGAACTTCCTCTCTTGCACCATATTAATCAAGCTGCTTTTGATCTCATAGTGATGAGTCTCCATGGGTGGAAGAATACCTTGTCTTGAAGCATAACTTGAAGGTATATCAGCAGCACCAATAGGTCTTAATGGTCTTTGAAAAAAAGCTCCTTGTAAACCATGTGGACCTTGCTGTCCTTGTAAGCCTTGAATTCCTTGAAGACCTTGTGGACCTTGTGGACCTTGCAGACCAAAACCAGCAGCATACTGATGATCTTCCATGCTTCAACAGCTGAATTCTGATTCTGCAAACCTAAAATCTTTGACCTTGAACCTCAGTTGTAGTTGTAGACACTTAAGAGCAAGTGTTGTGGTACCTACAAAAGAAATTCTAGACCAAAAGAGAAGTCAGTAACCAAAAACAAAAATAACAAAGCTTGATCTCAAGATCTTCACAGATCCTACTGATCAAAGCATTCCCCTAATGGCAACGGCGCCAAATTGCTACAAGACTTTTTAAGACTTGATTCAATCCCCCAAGCTTGTACTAATCAGTTGTAGTATAGCATAGGGTTTTATCAATCCAAAAGGGGAGAATGAAACAGTAAGAATGCAATAGAACTCTTAATTCAAGCGAACAAATGTGGTTTTGAAGTCTAACAACCTAAGGGATCAAACAGAAATGAAGAGAACATCAAACAAAGAGTGAAAAGCAAGCAAAACAACTAAAACAAAGGCAAAACAGGGCAAATCTGAATTCAAGCTAAAACCAGAGAAAAGATGGGACTTGAGATGAGATAATTGGTGTTAGGGAACTCTTGACTCAACCTATGATGCTTAAAAACTCACACAATGCTATTCCTTATGCATATGATTCATTTATATGACTAATCCAATCTCTTGGTACTAATCTCTTTGCTAATTACCAAGTCAAGAACTAATTCTCATTAGTGAAATGATAAACATCAAGCATTAAAAAAATTCTATCAACCCTATATTGCCAAATCACTCCCTAGACAGTCAATCTCATGAGCTAGGATAAGCAATTCTCTTGCAAAGTAGTTCAGGCATTTCATCAAACACTTGGTGGGCATAAAATGAGCCTAAGATCTTAATCAACTTAGATAGGGCTAATTAAGCATTAAACACAGCAATCAAGAAAGAAAATGGAATGATTAACACTAAGACATCATTGATTAAGTCTCAAATTCCCTAAACCTAACTCATCTCAAATCCCTAAAAAGACTACTCACTAAGCATGGTGAAAATCATCAAATCTATGAAGAAAAGATAGTTAATCATGATTAGGGAGATTAAACAAGAAGATAAATGCAAACTTTAATTATAATCAAGCAAAGATTCAAGTTACAAAATCCAAAAGCTAAAACAATGAAGAAGAGACTGCTGGATAAAAGACTGTTCCCAGAAATTATGGATTTTTCGTATTATAAAGGAGTCAAAGAGAAAATGGCAAAATTGTAAATAAGTGGTCTTCGGTCTGCAATCCTATCGGTCAGTTGTGACCGATAGGAATGATCGATAGGGATCCTATCGGTCTGGAAGATGACCGATAGGGTGACCGAAATATACACGGTGCATTTCTATCGGTCACTTCTCTGACCAATATGTTTGATCGATAGGTCTTCTATCCTATCAGAACAACATCTTGCAACTTGAAAGAGAGCTGAGAGCAAGAAGACAGAGAGAAAGATCACAGCACTGTGAGAGACTTGGGATGAACAATCAGGAACCTGTTATGGATGACATAAGATTCCAGGGTCCTCAAGGAGCTGCTGGCGCTCAGGGTATACAAGGTCAGCAAGGTGTTCAGGGCTTACAAGGTGAGCAGGGACCAAGAAGCGCTGCACAAGCTCCAAGAACAACAAGACCCATAGGCGCTGGTGATGCACCAAATGCAACAGAACTGGTATCATTCCACCAGCAGTGCAAAACAACAACTTTGAAATCAAGTATGGATTGATTTCAATGGTTCAGGGCAGTAAGTTCCATGGTTTGCCACTTGAAGACCCTCTAGATCACTTGGATAATTTTGACAGACTTTGCTACCTTACAAAGATAAATGAAGTAAGTGAAGATGACTTCAAGCTGAGGTTGTTTCCTTTTTCTCTTGGAGACAAAGCACACCAATGGGAGAAGAACTTGCTCCAAGGAAGCATCACTAGTTGGGATGAGTGCAAGAGAGCCGTCTTAGCAAAGTTCTTCTCTACATCAAGAACTGCAAGAATAAGGAATGAGATTTCAGGATTTGCACAGAAGAACAATGAAAGCTTTGGTGAAGCTTGGGAAAGATTCAAGGGCTACACAGTGCAATGCCCTCACCATGGCTTCTCACATGCTTCTCTGCTTTCTACTCTCTACAGAGGAGCTTTGCCAAAGATAAGAATGCTTCTGGACACTGCATCAAATGGGAACTTCTTGCCAAAGGATGTGGATGAAGGATTGGAGCTTGTTGAGAATCTAGCTCAGTCTGATGGAAACTATAATGAGGAATATGACAGAGTTCCAAGAAGTGCTAAAGATGAACTGGAGTCTAGCAGGAAAGAGATCAAGGCATTACATGAGAAGCTGGATATGCTGCTAAAGGAGAAGAAGGAAGTTCACTTTGTTGGTGACATGGTTCAGCTTGATGATCAAGAAACATGCCAAGTGGAAGAGATGAACTACTTGGGCAATCAAGGTGGATACAATGGTTATGGGAACTACAGACCCAATCCCAACTTGTCATACAGAAGCAACAATATTGCAAATCCACGAGATCAAGTATACCCACCACAACAACAATAGCAAGCTGCTCTAAGACCTTTTGTTCCCTATAACAATCAAGGTTTTCAGCAGAGAAACAACAACTTCCAGCCAAGGGCGCCTTATCATCCTCCAGGATTCAGTGCACAAGCTCCAGCACAAGCTTCTTCTAGCTCTCAAGATCCTGAGCTCAAGACCATGGTTTAACAGTTGCTTCAGAATCAGACTACCAACAACTTGGAATTGAACAAGAGGTTTGCTGAGGTTCATAACAAAATAGACTCAGTACATGTTGAATTAACCAACAAGTTTAAAGGGTTGGCTGCAAGAGTCAAAACACTGGAGAACAACAAAGGCATAGCTGGTCCAAAACCTCAAGGATACTTTCCTGGAAAACCAGAAGCCAACCCCAAGGAGTTCTGCAACGCCATAGTCATTGAAGAAGAGAGCTTCTCAGCTGAAGAAGAAGCTGTCATTGAAGAGTTTCTCTCTCTGTTCACTGAGGACACTGAACTTCAGAGTGGGGGGGGGGGGGGGGGGGGGGGGGAAGAGTTTTTGGAAGTTGATGCTAACCATGGAGTTGCAGAAGAAGAATCTCTGGAAGAAGAAGAGTGGTGAGCGCCACATGAAGTTGTTGATGCTACAATGGAAGACTTTGTGGAAGTCTCTGAATTTAAGAAGGAAACTCAAGCTGCTGTTCTCCCTATCTACCAGCCCATTGATATCTCTTGTATTTACACCATTTAGGCCTGCATTTAGTATATGTTTTGGTTCTCTTTTGCATGTTTTCCCTTAGTTTTTGTCCCATTTTCTTCTCCTTTTAGACTTATGTTGTATTTAGGATATAGTTTGCATTTTTCTTGCATTTTGGATGTTTTTAGGTGCTTATGGAGCTATAAGGAGCTTGGAGGAGCTTTGAGGATGATCCAGGAAGCTAGCTGGACCAAAGGGAGCAAAAGGGATCAAAGCAGACAATCTTTGCAGAGCTTTTCGGTCTGAGCACGGAGAACATCGATCAAGGGGTGAATGATGCAAGATTTTTGGTCAGGAGCATCGATCAGGAAGTGACCGATACGAGCACATCGATCATCAGCATCGATCAGGAGTGATCGGTACAAATGTCCCAAGTTAATTTCGGTCACTACATCGATCACTGCCCAGACCGATGTAACTCTACATCGATTAACCCTGACTGTTGTAACTGATCGATGTAAACCCAGTCCAAACCTGTTTATTTACACTTTTGCCATTACTTTAGGGCTTCTTTCCTTAGGCTATAAATAGTCTCTTTTTCCAGATTTTTGAAAAGTCTTGTAAAATTACTGTTCTTAAGTATTTCCTTTGAGTTTGTAAGACAAAACTTTTGCTTTATTTAATATATTTGAGTATTTGCGTTTAATCTTTCTTTATTCTCTCTTCTAATCATGATTAACATCCTTTCCATTGTGATTTGGTGTTAAACATAAGTATTAATGAGTAGTTTGCTTAGAGTTTCTAGATGTGGTAGATTAGGGGAATTTATGACTTGATTAAGGCTTGTTTAGTGCTTCATTATATGGGTTCCTCTCTATTAATCTGTTTTTAATGCTAGATTTATCTTGATCACACTTATCTAGGTTGTTAGCTTTCTCTCATGCCCACCAAGTGTTTGATGAAATGCTGATCTTGTTTAATAGAGGATTTGTTGGCCTTGGCTCAAGAGATTGACTGTTTGAGGAGCATCTTGACTGAAATAGAGTTGTTTATTAATGCTTGCTTAATGTTTTAGCACTAATGAGAGTTGGTTCTTGTTAAGATGTTTATGAAATGGCTATTTTACAAGAGATTGGATCTAGCTTGCTTGATTGTGAACTCTATGTCTAGGAATCACCATTGCTAGCTTGTTTGCTTGACCAATGTTGTTTGAAACAGCCTTAGTTAGTTCATAAATCCCCCAAAGTCAATAACCACATATAGGAACTTGCTTTTCTCTTATTTGAATCTCGGATTTGCTCTGTTTTGCTTGATTAGTTTTGTTTAGTTTGCTTTTATCTTTACTTTGTTTGCTGCTTGATCATAATAGGATATTAGATTGGTTGCTTAGGCAACAAAAACACTTTTCTGCTTGCTTGACTTAGAGATTTTTACTCTCAACTCTTCGGCTTTCAACTTACTAGTACAAGCTTGGGTGATTGAATCAAGACCTCAAAAATCTTGTATCAATTTGGCGCCGTTGCCATTTGAGTTTTATGTTTGAATCATTAGAGTTTGTAGAATCTTTAAGATCAAGTTTTTAGTTTTCTTTGGTTACTAATCTCCTTTGACTCTTTTTGCTGTCTTTCAGGTATATGAACTTGAGATCCAGAGGTTCAAGCAATCTTGTGGACTTCATAGACAACATCAATCTGCTGGATAGAGGACAGAGAGCAAGGAGACAGCAAGAAAGGCAGCAACACCTGCAAATACTTGGGATGAACAACCAAGAACAAGTCATGGATGATATCAGATTTCAAGGTCCCCAAAGAGCTGCTGGCGCTCAGGGTATACAAGGACATCAAGGTGATCAAGGCTTACAGGGTGAGCAAGGACCAAGAGGCGCTGTACAAGCTCCAAGAGTTGCTAGACCCATTGGCGCTGGTGATGCACCAAATGCCTACAACAACAGGACATGCATCATTCCACCAGTAGTCCAAAATAACAACTTTGAAATCAAGTCTGGATTGATTTCAATGGTTCAGAGCAGTAAGTTTCATGGGCTGCCACTTGAAGATCCTCTAGATCGTCTGGATAATTTTGATAGACTATGCTCCCTCATAAAGATCAATGGAGTGAGTGAAGATGGCTTCAAACTCAGGTTATTCCCTTTTTCTCTTGGAGATAAAGCATACCAATGGGAGAAGAACCTGCCCCAAGGCAGTATCACCAGCTGGGATGAGTGCAAGAAAGCTTTTCTAGCAAAGTTCTTCTCCACTTCAAGAACTGTAAGAATAAGGAATGAGATTTCAGGGTTTGCACAGAGGAACAATGAAAGCTTTGGTGAATCTTGGGAGAGATTCAAGGGCTACACACTGCAATGCCCTCATCATGGCTTCTCACAAGTCTCTTTGCTCTCCACTCTCTACAGAGGAGCCTTGCCTAAGATAAGAATGCTTTTAGACAATGCATCAAATGGGAACTTCCTGTCAATAGATGTGGATGAAGGCTTGGAGCTGGTAGAGAATTTGGCTCAGTCTGATGGAAACTACAATGAGGAATTTGACAGAGCTCCAAGAAGTGCAAAGGATGAGTTAGAGTCTATCAGGAAAGAAATCAAGTCTCTACATGAGAAGCTGGACTTGTTGCTAAGGGAAAAGAAAGAGGTTCACCTTGTGGGAGAGATGGTTCAGCTTGATGACCAGGAACAATGCCAAGTTGAGGAGATGAACTACTTGGGCAATCAGGGTAGTTACAACAGCTATGGGAACTACAGACCAAATCCCAACTTGTCTTACAGGAGCAACAATGTTGCCAATCCACAAGATCAGGTCTACCCTCAACACCAACAGCAAGCTGCACTAAGACCTTTTGTTCCCTACAACAATGAAGGCTTTCAGCAAAGGAACAACAACTACCTACCAAGAGCGCCCTACCATGTAGAGCTCACCAACAAGTTTGAAGGGTTGGCTGCAAGAGTCAAAACACTGGAGAACAACAAAGTCATAGCTGGTCCCAAGCCTCAAGGACACTTTCCTCGAAAACCATAAGCTAAGCCAAAGGAGTTCTGCAATGCCATAGTCATAGAAGAAGAGAGCTTCTCAGCTGAAGAGAAAGCTATCATTGAAGAGTTCCTCTACTTGTTCACTGAGGACGGGGGGGGGGGGGGGGGGGGGGGGGGGGGAAGAGTTCTTAGAAGTTGAAAGTGACCAAGGAGCTGTAGAAGAAGAACTCTTTGGAGATGGGGAAAACTCAGATGAAGAAGAGTAGTGGGCGCCACAAGAAGTTGTTGATAACAGAAAGGACTACTTGATGGAAGCTGCTGATGATAAAGAAAAGGCTCAAGCTGCTGTCCTTCCTGTTTACCAACCAACCATCCCTTTTCCAGGAAGATTCAAGGAACAACTTGTGCAGAAATATGAAATCCTTTATGCTGCTCAAATGGAATTGAGGGGTTTGGATGGCCAAGAAGAGCTTAAGAAGCTAAGGGTAAAAGCTGGAACATCAGAGGTTAAGGAGCTCACTATCAAGAAACTTGGAGATCCAGGATGTTTTACTCTCCCATGTGAGCTTAAGGGGCAGACTTTCAAAAGCTGTCTTTGTCATCTTGGAGCAAGTATCAACCTTCTCCCATCCTCTACTGCTAAAGCTTTTGTCTACACTCAACTTCAAGAGAGTAATGTGTCCCTTACTATAGCTGATGGGACAGTGAAGACACCACTTGGGAGTCTCAAAGATGTACCAATGATGATTGAAGGAGTAACCATCCCCACTGATTTCTTGGTGCTTGATGTGGAAGGCCATATAAAGAATGCTATCATCCTAGGAAGACCTTTCTTAGCCTCAGCTGGAGCAGTGTTTGATGCCAAGGAGTGCACAACTGATCTGAGACTGACCAGGAAGAAGGTTCTAAGGTTTGACTCCAAGGGGAATAAGCTGGAGAATGAGCAAGCCTTCTCAATGGACATCAAGAAGCTGAAGCAGCTTGGTAAACATTGGCCAGAGTTTTAAGGCTACCAAGGGGAGAGTTTTGATGGCTGCTGTTTGCCAAAGTTGTTTGAAGACACCAATAAAAACGAGGTCGTTGAAGTGGGTAGTTACAAGAATCTGAATGATATTAAGCTGGTTACTAACAAAGGAGAGGTGGTTTTGCAACCAAGTGTCTCTAAGAGGGGAGAGTTTAGCTTCAAGCTTCAGCAAGAGGGGAAGACTATGCCTATTTCCAAGATCATGATGAATGGAGCCTCTGCCAGAGTCAAAAGGAGCAAGCCACCACCAAGGAGTTCCAAGACTCCTTCACCTCACCTCCACTAAAGAGGTAAGCAAAGTCAAGCTTAGTGACTTTAAACAAGCACACTTCGGAGGTAGTCCCATGGTATCCTTTTGTATATATTATGCTTTCTAGTTTCTCTTTTATGCTTTGTTATTGTGTATAGAAACAGGAGTTCGAATTGGGGGTTGAGAAAGTCTTAAAGGGACAAAGAACATGTGCTTTCTGGCTGACATCGATCAACTGTATCGGTCATGACAAGACCGATACAAACTTTTCGGTCATGAATATCGATCATATTTGATCGATGTAAGTGGAGCCAGTTTGCACCAGTCAATATATCAATCACTTGTGATCGATATGTAAGAAGCTTGAAAGGGAGATGCATTTCTGTCATTCACATCGATCAAGCTTGATCGTTGTAAACCCGCCGGACTAATTTCAGTCAAGTGTATCGATTAGTTGGTGATTGATGTGATTCTCAGGAACATATCAATCACCCACAATGATCAAACACTGACCGGTATAAACCCAACGAATTAATTTCGGTCAAGTACAACGATCAGGTGGTGACTGATATGATCTCCAGGAAGAATATTGATCATTAGCATCGATCACTTATGATCGATACTGACATTTCGGTCAGTTACAACGGTCATTTTTGATCGATGTCCGTCCGAGGTATTACTTCATTTTTCAAAAATATTTCCCTCCTTTGGTTTGGAGCCAAGGAGGTTTAAATTTGCATATTGGATGCTTCCTGACCTCTTTCACAGCTTCTGAGCACTTTTGTTCTTTTCCCCCACTCTCTTGATTCCTTTGGTTCCCTCACCAACCATTGATTCCTTTGGTTCCCTTTTTTTTTCTCTCTATTTAAACCAACAATCTCCTTCACTTCTCTTCACACTTCAGTTCACTACTTCTCTCACCTAAAGCTCGAAATTCTTAGTTCTCTCTCTATTATTTGCTTTCTTTAAGTGCTCAGAAGCTCCACAAATGTTTGCTTCCTCAACTATCCTTTATTTGCTCTTAATCTATACATTTGTTCAAAATCGCTTAGTATATGTTTTTAAGAGCAAGTTTTGATTAGTTTTAAGTGTTGTGCTTTGGTTTTGCATTGTGGATTTGTTTAAAATGAGCAAGTTAGATGTTTAAGCTTTGTTTACTGTTCAAATATCTCATTAGTTGCTTATTTACTATCCCTTTGCATGATCATCATCCCTTTTGTTTAAGAACCATTTTGCTAGATTCACATGCATAACTGTTTTATCTTTGTGAATTCTGGCTTATCTAATTTGTTAGCCTTTGAATCTCTCTTGCTTTATAGAAGTTTAATCTTGTTGATTAAGACTTGTTAAGCTTAGCTTAGCCTAGAGAGTTTTTTTTTTAAAGCTTTCAGTTATATGGTTTTTCAGCTTTTGTTCTTTCACTTATCCTATCTTCAAGCTTTGCTTTTAAAGGTATCATGGGAAGGACAAAAATAGCTGCTGGGAAAAAGGGAAAGGCAACACAAGAGGGAGCAACCACTTCACCAAGAGCTAGGAAAGATATGGGAAAGGGCGCTGCTGCTGAGACTTCATCCAAAGCCGCTGGAAAAAGACCAGTTGGAGACAAGAGCGCCAAGCAGAGAGGCAAGGGAAAAGCTGCCGAGGAGGAAATTCCATCCGGAAAATACATTGCTAGGGAGCTCATGGAGGCATTCATTCGATGCACTTTCAAGCCAACAAGATACCCATGCACCACCACAATGAAGGAGCTGGGGATCTATGAAGACTGCATTTGCCTCTTTGAGGACATGGGGCTTACAAAGCTGGTACAGCCTCTTACCTCCTATGAACGCTTCACTCATCAGTTCCTCTCCACTCTTTAGGTGGTCAATTATGAGATAGTGAGCTCTCTGACCGTGATGGGTGGATCTCCTTCAAGCTTGGGAAACAACGGTTTACAATCACCTTCCAAGAACTCTCTAAGGCGCTGGGGCTAAGGACCTATTTTCAAAGAGGAAAGAATTTCTCAATCCATGAATCACAGTACACAAAGCTATGGGGAATGATTGGAGTTGGGGAGTTCAGGGCTGGAATTACAAGGAACCAACACTTGAAGCATCCTGCAGTTAGATATGCACACAAGGCAATTGCAAACACTTTCTTTGCAAGGAAGGAAACCTCACACCTAACTGGCAGGGAGAGAGACTTCCTCTACTCTGGATTATATGCCAATGTGGACACCGACGAGAATGCAATACCTATAGGTCCACCAAGAAAATTCCCATGCTTTGTAAGACTGTTGATGGAGCAGCTGCTAACCTATCAGAGCTGGGTTATAAACAGAGGAAAAAGGGAGAAGAACCCACAACTTCACATTGGAGGAGTTGTGACAGCTATACTCATGGCCTGTAATGTGAATCTTGAGGAACATGCTGAAGATGCTCTAGGTCCTTCCTGGATAGACATGGATTATCTGAAGAGAAGCCATCTCATTGAGAAGAGTGTTCAAGACAAGCATGTCTACCAATTCCTCAATGATCACCAAGAGCCAGTAAGAGTCCTTCTCCCTAACCAAAGGCTCACCTCCTTCACCACAAGGACCAACATCAACTTCAATCTGAGTAAGGAGGAGCTCTACAAAGGCGGCCCTATCCCTATAGAGAGAGAACAAGACAGTGAGGAAGGAAACACTGAAGAGATTGAAGCAGAAGCTGAAGAAGATCACCAAGGAGATGCTGCTGCTGAAGAAGATGAGCTTGAAGAAGAGGAAGTGTTGAGCTACAGTTCAAGGCAGTTCCACTTCAAACCCTATGAAGTACCTAGCCAAGGAAGCTCTTTGAAGGTGGCTCATGAGCACATCAATGCCCTCCAGAAATGGTGTAAATGGCAAGACAAAGCCATTAAGGGGTTGGTGAAAATGGTTAAGGGGAAGTTCAAGAAAGACAAAGCAACATCAACAAGAACTTCCCACCAAAGCCATACTCATGAGAACACTCCTCATCAAGAAGAGCCTTTACAACAAGCTGAGCCAACTGAAGAGGAAGAAGCTGTATGGAACCCCCATGGAAGACACTCTTTCCATGCACAGCCAAGTGATCAATGGGGGACATGGGCACAACCAAGGGCTTCATCTTATGAGCCATGTACCCATGTACCATCAGCTTGGGAACCAACTCCCATTCCCTCTGAAGTTCAAGAATACTGGCAATGGGGTCAACAAGGGAACTCTTCTCAAGCAGAGCAGTTATGGTCAAGTTGGGTTCAACCACCACAATAAGCAGAGCATTCTACCAAGGTTTATGAGAGGAGAAACAAGAGGAGGGCTAGCAAGTCTCCTCAGACCTCTGGATCATCCCACCACTCCTACCACTTAGCAAGTACCACATCCTCTCCATTGTTTATACAATTGCATCTTTTTCAGTTTTGTGTTATATTTTGTGCTTCTCTCTCTCATTGCTTTCATAACACAAGGGACTGTGTAATTTAAGTGTGGGGGAGAGATTTGGGGTTTGACTTTGTGTTTTTTTCTTCTTAGTTTTTCACTCTCTTTTCATTTTGAGTTTCATGCATATCATGCATTCATGTAAGGCATTGAAAAACACAAAAAAATCAACAAATTAGAATTTTTTTGCATATTTGCAAACCAAAAAGAAAGCATGTAGTTGCATTTCATTCTTCTAGGATTGAGTCTAGTGTTGACATATAGGTTGCATTGCATTTGTATAGGGCACTATGATAAATTTTCCTTGTAAAGTGCTTAGTGTTTAGAGATGATTTCAGTGTTTAAGTGGCTGGTTGTTTGATGCATCATATGATTGCTAAAAGTTAAGGCTGAACCATGCTTAGATTGCCAAATTTGATCTTCTCATCTCATTCTGAAAGCACTTGTTCTCTGAAAATCAACACTATCAACTTAAACTTTAATTTGGACTTTTAATTATCATGTCTTATGCATTGAAAAGTGAATTCATGGCTACCATATACATATTTGGATCATCTTTTTCCTTTCTACCACTCTTGTTGATCCAAATAGCTGATCCTCATACTTATGGGACAATTACATCCACACCCTTAACATAAACCTCTTTTTGAGCCTAAACACTATTGTGAGAGCTGTGAGGCCTTTTGCATTGCATTTTCCATTTTGTCTTGGCAAAAAGTGTTAGGAATAAGGCTGGCAATGATTAACTCTCTTGTAGATATCAGCTTGCATCTTGAGCTTGATTCTAGGATAGGAGTTTTGGGTTTAAAAGGGTAGTGTAAGTGGTTTGAAGTTCATGTATATATGTTTTGAAAGAAAAGGAAAAGATTTGAAATGGTAGAAAAGGGGAAACAGTCTAGAGTTGTGGTTAAGTAAAGGGAAGAAAAAGCTCCAAGTACAAAGAAGAAAGGCGCCAGCAACAAAGCTCAGAAAGGTCAAAAGAAGAAAAATCAGAACAGGAGCAATCCACCAAAGGTGATGAAGGTGCCAATGCAACAAAGAAGAGCAAGTCCCAACCAAAAAGAAGCAGCCACACAAGAAAAAAGAAGAAGTTTCCCCAGCCATGTAGAAGGGTAAAGGGTAGAGTTTAGGAAAGGGTAGACTTGGGGGTTCACTTCTGGGTTTAGAAGTGCTTAGGATTAATCTTTGGGTAGAAGGGAGCTTTGATTTGCATGCATAAGTGTGCTTTTACCTTTAGCATTTTGCCTAAGATAAAATCCTTTTCATTGAGTGATCCCTTATGTTTATTAACCTTTTGCTAAAATGCGATCATTCTTATCTCATAACCTTACCCTTTTCAACCAAATGTCTTCACTTGATTTGAATAAGCATGATTCATGTTTCTGATCTTAATTGAATGTTAAAGAGTTGGTTGATTTGAGCATTTCCCTAGGTTGAGATTTGAGATCATTTTGAAACATGATGAGCATGGCTAGGTTCTTTAAAGTATAGCTGATTATGTTTGCATCCTACAACTAGGCACTTAAGCATTGATACCATCTCTTTACCTTTGCACTTTTGGAATCTGAATACCCACCTTCAAACCTCACTCTCTCATTTGTTCTTATTTGCTTGAGGACAAGCAAACGGCAAGTGTGGGGATGTTGATATCTCTTGTATTTACACCATTTAGGCCTGCATTTAGTACATGTTTTGGTTCTCTTTTGCATGTTTCCCTTAGTTTTTGATCCATTTTCTTCTCCTTTTAGACTTAGGTTGCATTTAGGATATAATTTGCATTTTTCTTCCATTTTGGATGTTTTTAGGTGCTTATAGAGCTAACAGGAGTTGGAGGAGCTTTGAGGATGATCTAGGAAGCTAGCTGGACCAAAGGGAGCAAAAGGGATCAAAGCAGATAATCTCTGTAGAGCTTTTCGGTCAGAGCACGGAGAACATCGATCAAGGGGTGATCGATGCAAGATTTTTGGTCAGGAGCATCAATCAGGAAGTGACCGATACGAGCACATCGATCATCATCATCGATCAAGAGTGATCGGAACAAACGCCCCGAGTTAATTTCGGTCACTACATCGATCGCTGCCCAGACCGATGTAATTCTACATCGATCAACCCTGGCTGTTGTAACTGATCGATGAAAACCCAGTCCGAACCTGTTTATTTACACTTTTGCCATTACTCTAGGGCTTCTTTCCTTAGGCTATAAATAGCCTCTTTTTCCAGATTTTCGAAAAGTCTTGTAAAATTACTGTTCTTAAGTATTTCCTTTGAGTTTGTAAGACAAAACCTTTGCTTTATTTAATATATTTGAGTATTTGACTTTAATCTTCTTTTATTCTCTCTTATAATCATGATTAACATCCTTTTCCCCTTGTGATTTGGTGTTAAACATGAGTATTAGTGAGTAGTTTGCTTAGAGTTTCTAGATGTGGTAGATTAGGGTAATTTAGGACTTGATTAAGGCTTGTTTGATGCCTCATTATATGGGTTCCTCTCTATTAATCTGTTTTTAATGCTAGATTTATCTTGATCACACTTATCTAGGTTGTTAGCTTTCTCTCATGCCCACCAAGTGTTCGATGAAATGCTGATCTTGTTTAATAGAGGATTTGCTGGCCTTGGCTCAAGAGATTAACTATTTGAGGAGCATTTTGACTGAAATAGAGTTGTTTATTAATGCTTGCTTAATGTTTTAGCACTAATGAGAGTTAGTTCTTGTTAAGATGCTTATCAAAGGGCTATTTTACAAGAGATTGGATCTAGCTTGCTTGATTGTGAACTCTATGTCTAGGAAGCACCATTGTTATCTTGTTTGCTTGACCAATGTTGTTTGAAACAGCCTTAGTTAGTTCATAAATTCCCCAAAGTCAATAACCACATCTAGGAACTTGCTTTTCTCTTATTTGAATCTCGGATTTGCTCTGTTTTGCTATGTTTTGCTTGCTTAGTTTTGTTTAGTTTGCTTTTATCTTTACTTTGTTTGCTGCTTGATAAAAATAGGATATTATATTGGTTGCTTAGGCAACAAAAACAATTTTTTCCTTGCTTGACTTAGAGATTTTTACTCTCAACTCTTCTGCTTTCAACTAAAACCCATTTGGATTGATAAAAACTCTATGCTATACTACAACTGACTAGTACAGGCTTGGGTGATTGAATCAAGACCTCAAAAATCTTGTATCACCCACTATCCCTTTTCCAGGAAGATTCAAAGAGCAGCCAGTACAGAAGTATGAGACTCTCTATGCTTCTCAAATGGAAATGAGAGGTCTGAATGGTCAAGAGGAGCTTGAGAAACTAAGAGTTGAAGCTGGAGCATCTGAGGTTAAGGAGCTTAACATCAAGAAGGTTGGAAATCCAGGTTGTTTCACTCTACCATGTGAGCTTAAAGGGCAGACCTTCAAGAGCTGTCTTTGTGATCTTGGAGCCAGCATCAACCTTCTCCCATCCTCTATTGCTAAGGCTCTTGGCTACACTCAACTTCAAGAGAGTAATGTATCTCTTACCATAGCTGATGGGACAGTAAAGACACCACTTGGGACTCTCAAAGATGTTCCAATGATGATAGAAGGAGTAGTTACACCAACAGATTTCTTGGTCCTATATGTTGAAGAAAAGATCAAAAACACCATCATTCTAGGGAGGCCTTTCTTAGCTTCAGCTGGAGCAGTATTTGATGCCAAGGAGTGCAAAATAGAGGTGAGACTGACCAAAGAGAAGGTTCTGAGGTTTGAATCCAAAGGGAATAAGCTAGAAAATGAGCAGGCCTTCTCAATGGAGATCAAGAAGTTGAAGAAAGTTGAGAAGCATTGGCCAAGGTTTGAAGGCTATGTTGGTGAAAGTTTTGATGGCTGCTGCTTAACCAAGTTGTTTGCTGATACCAGTGAAGAGGAGGTCCTCAAAGTGGGTGTTTCTGATTGCATGAATGAAATTCTGTTGGGTAACAAAAAAGATGGGATTGTCTTAAAGCCCTTTGTTTCTAAGTATGGTGAAGTCCACTACAAGATGAAGGGGGGAGGCAAGCCAAAGCCTTTTGCTGTGTTGAAGATAGATGGGGTCACCAGAAAGATCAAAGAGGACACTGCAACACCAAGGAGTTCCAAGACTCCTTCTCATCACCTCCACTAGCGAGGTAAGCAAAGTCAAGCTTATTGACTTTAAATAAGCACACTTGGGAGGTAGTCCCATGGTATCCTTTGTATATATTATGCTTTATACTTTATTTTTATGCTTAGTTAATGTGTATAGAAGCAGGTATTTGGTTTGGGGGTTGAGAAAGTGTCTAAGGGACAAAGAACAGGTGCATTTTGGCTACTATCAATCACAGTATCGGTCATGACAAGACCAATACAGACCATATCGGTCATGCTATCGGTCAGCTTGTGATCGATAGTAGTAGAGCCAGAATGCACCGGTCAACCTATCGATCAGTTGTGATCGATAGGGAAAGGAGTTTGCTAAGTGTGGATTCTATCGGTCTAGCTATCGATCAGATACTGACCGATGGAAATACATCGGTTGTATTTCGGTCACTCTATCGGTCTAGAGAGTGACCGATACAAAGCAATCGGATGTATTTCGGTCAGTGTATCGATAAGATAGATGATAGAGCTGCATATTCCATGCATTTTGCATACATATAAGTTAGTTTCTCACGCATATACATTGCATTTTAGGTTAGTTTGCATCACTTTAGGTCCTAGAGTGTTCTTGCACCAGCATATGCATATTTCTTGCATTTTGCATCGCATACAGGTTGTTTTCGGCTACTTTGGAGTCTTGGAAGGTTCGTGGACGTGCTGAGGTTCGTGAGGAAGTTCGTGGGACTTGGAGAATTCAGGAATGCTTGCTAAGGACCAGAGATCGATAGGAGGATCGAGCATGGCCGGTCGATCTAGATGAGATCGACCATAAGATCGAGTAGTCCAGCCGATCAAAGGGAACTGATCGAGACGAAGATCGAGTGAAGCGACCGATCAAGGAGTACGGACGTAAATGACGCCATGCAGATCGAATCGAGTCAACCACTCGATCCTCCAAAGATCGATTCCAAGATCGAACGAAGCACTCGATCCACTGAAGAAGATCGAGACACAGATCGAGCCGAAGTCACGATGTTCGAAGATGATCGAGCGAGGTGCTCGATCTCGAGGTCGATCTCAGTGCTTTAACCATTTTTGGCTGCTAGCAAGAGGGGGACCATCGAGCTGTTTGGCCTATTTTGGGAAGGCGGCGATCATGCTTTCCCACACACGTTTTTACTTTATCATTTTCATCTTTTTCTCTCTGTTCAAAGGCGATTCCGCCATTGTTAGACCTTGAGCTTTGTTCTTGAATCTTTGAATCGTTTTAAGTTTAATCCATCGTTTTTCATGTTTATCATTTCATCTTTCGTGCTTTGCTTGGTTTACTTAATGTGTAGTGAGTAGTTTAATCGGGTTTGGGGGTTGAGAGGATTCAAAGGGGTCAAAAAGGGTTTCAAGTTTGGTGTTTTCTTGTTCTTAATGGCTTTCTCTTCTAGGATGTCGAGTTCTTAATGCTTAAAGAGTCTCACGCCAAGATTTTTATGATCAGAGAGAGCTCTTACCTTGACAGGATCCAAAGATCTCTGAAAATCGCATCCTAGAGACTAGTTACCCTTTCCCAAACGCCATGGTAGTTTAGGGTATTAGTTAAGCCGCGTGTTTGAAATCTGATTTCCTTGCCCTTCAATCTCTTCTTCCGCCAAACGCCATGGGTCTGGAGGAGAGAGTGAAGGAGTGATCCATACCACACGTCATGGGTGGATCTTGTTTTGTTTTCAAGGCTTAGAGAACCTCACAAAGTGAGTAGATCTAGAGTTTTCAAACCAAGCTGGATCAAGTAATAGAGGCTTCTCCTTGTACTATAATGAGTCTCAGATAACTATTTCAAGCCTATTTACTCCATTTTCGTTGTATGATTCATCAGAAGTCTGTTTTCCTTATTTTCGGCAAGTAGACCAGTTTTGGATCTTGATTTGGGTTCTCTTCTACAGAATAAAATACAAGTAATATAGGCTTCTGCTTGTACAATTACGAGTCCCAGATAACTATTTCAAGCCTATTTACTCCATTTTCTTTGTATGATTCATCAGAAGTCCGTTTTCCCCATTATCAGCTAGTAGACCAGTTTCAGATCTTGATTTGGGTTCTCTTCTACAGAATAAAATACAAGTAATATAGGCTTCTGCTTGTACAATTACGAGTCCCAGATAACTATTTCAAGCCTATTTACTCCATTTTCTTTGTATGATTCATCAGAAGTCCGTTTTCCCCATTATCAGCTAGTAGACCAGTTTCAGATCTTGATTTGGGATCTCTTCTACCGAAAGAGATACAAGTAATAGAGGCTTCTCCTTGTACTATTATGAGTCCCAGATGACTATTTCAAGCCTATTTACTCCATTTTCTTTCTATGATTCATGAGAAGTCCGTTTTCCCCATTTTCGGTTAGTTGACCAGTTTCGGATCTTGATTTGGGATCTCTTCTACAGAATGAGATACAAGTAATAGAGGCTTCTCCTTGTACTATTATGAATCCCAGATGACTATTTCAAGCCTATTTACTCCATTTTCTTTGTATGATTCATCAGAAGTCCATTTTCCCCATTTTCGGCTAGTAGACCAGTTTCGGATCTTGTTTTGGGATCTCTTCTACAGAATGAGATACAAGTAATAGAGGCATCTCCTTCTACTACTATGAGTCCCAGATGACTATTTCAAGCCTAGTTACTCCATTTTATTTGTTTGATTCATCAGAAGTCCGTTTTCCCAATTTTCGGCAAGTATACCAGTTTCAGATCTTCATTTGGGATATCTTCTAGGGAATGAGATACAAGTAATAGAGGCTTCTCCTTGTACTATTATGAGTCCCAGATGACTATTTCAAGCCCATTTACTCCATTTTATTTGTAAGATTCATCAGAAGTCCGTTTTCCCCATTTTCGGCTAGTAGACCAGCTTTGGATCTTCATTTGAGATCTCTTCTAGGGAATGAGATAAAAGTAATATAGGCTTCTCCTTGTACTATTATGAGTCCCAGATGACTATTTCAAGCCTATTTACTCCATTTTATTTGTATGATTGATCAGAAGTCTGTTTTCCCCATTTTCGGCAAGTAGACCAGTTTCAGATCTTTATTTGGGATATCTTCGAGGGAATGAGATACAAGTAATAGAGACTTCTCCTTGTACGATTATGAGTCCCAGATGACTATTTCAAGCCTATTTACTACATTTCCTTTGTACGATTCATTAGAAGTCTGTTTTCCCCATTTTTGGCAAGTAGACCAGTTTCAGATCTTCATTTGGGATATCTTCTAGGGAATTTAATACAAGTAATAGAGGCTTCGCCTTGTAGTATTATGAGTCCCAGATGACTATTTCAAACCAAGCTGATCCAACTGAAGAAGAGGAAGCTGTTTAGAACCCCCATGGAAGACATTCCTTTCATGCACAACCAAGTGATCAATGGGGAACATGGGCACAACCAAGGGCTTCATCATATAAGCCAAGGACCCATACACCATCAGCATGGGAAGCGCCAGCTCCCAACTCCTCTGAAGTTCAACTAACATGGCAATGGGGTACTCAAGGTGATTCTTCTCAAGCTGAACAGATATGGTCAAGCTGGGTTCCTCCACCTCAAGCAGCAGCAACATCTTCACTAAGCCAAGAGAGGAGGAACAACAGGAGAGCTAACAAGTCTCCATGAAATCTGGATCCTCCCACCACTCCACTTACTAAAAATGTACCACATCCTACTCATTGTTTATACCACTGCATTTTTTTAAGTTTTGTATTATATTTTGTTGCTTTTCTCTGTCATTACTTTCATTACACAAGGGACTGTGTAATTTAAGTGTGGGGGAGAGATTTGGGGTTTGATTTTGTGTTCTCTTTTCTTAATTTTTCATTTTCTTTCATCTTGAGTCACATGCATATCATGCATTCATCTAAGGCATAGAAAAACACAAAAAATCTAAAAGTTTGAAAAAATCTGCATATTTTTGCAAACCAAAAAGAAAGCATGTAGTTGCATTTCATTCTCTTAGGATTGAGTCTAGTGTTGACATATAGGTTGCATTGCATTTGCATAGGGCATAATGATGAATCTTCCTTGTAAAGTGCTTAGAGTTTAGAGATGATTTCAGTGTTTAAGTGATTAGTTGTTTGATGCATCATAAGAAATCTAGAAGTTAAGACTGAACCATGTCTGGATTGCTAATTTTGATCATCTCATCTCATACTGAAAGCATTTGTTCTCTGAAAATCAACTCTATCAACTTGAACTTTAATTTGGACTTTTAACTATCATGTCTTATGCATTGAAAAGTGAATTCATGGCTACCATATACATATTTGGATTATCTTTTCCCTTCTTTCCACTCTTGTTGATCCAAATAGCTTATCCACTCCCTTAACCAAAACCTCCTTTTGAGCTTAAACACTATCTTGAGAGCTGTGAGGCCTTTGCATATCATTTTTGATTTTGTCATGGCAAAAAGTGTTAGGAATAAGGCTGACAATAATAACCTCCCTTGTAGATATCAACTTGCATCTTGAGCTTGATTCCAGGTTAGGAGTTTTGGGCTAAAAGGGTAGAGTTAAGTGGTTTGAACTTCATGTTTATATGCTTTGAAAAGAATAGGGAAAAGTTTGAAATGGTAGAAAAGAGGAAACAGTTTAGCATTGTGGTTAAGTAAAGGGAAGTAAAAGCTCTAAGTGTTTAGAAAAAATGGCGCCAGCAACATAAAGGTTTTGAAGGGTTAATCCAAAAAAGAAACCAAACCCAGAGTAATCCACCAAAGGTAAAGAAGGTGCCAATGCAACAAAGAAGAGCAAGTCCCAAAAAAAAGAAGCAACCACACAAGCAAAAAGAAGAACTTTCCCCAGCCATGAAGAAGGGTAAAGGGTAGAGTTTAGGTAAAGGGTAGACTTGGGGGTTCACTTTGGGGTTTAGAAGTGTTTAGGATTCATCTTTGGGTAGAAGGGAGCTTTGAATTGCATGCATAAGTGTGCTTTTACCTTTAGCATTTTACCTAAGATAGAATCATTTCATTGAGTGATCCCTTATGTTTTGCACCCTTTGTTTGAATGAGATCATTTTTATCTCATAACCTTGCCCTTTGAACCAAATGTCTTCACTTGATTTGCATAAACATGATCCATGATTTTGAGCTTAATTGAATGTTAAAGAGTTGATTGATTTGAGCATTTGCCTAAGTTGAGATTTGAGATCATTTTGAAACATGATGAGCATGGCTAAGTTCTTTAAAGTATGGCTAATTATGTTTGCATCCCACAACTAGACACTTAAACATTGACACCATCTCTTTACCTTTGCACTTTTGGATTTGAATGCCCACCTTCAAACCTCACTTTCTTATTTGTTCTTATTTGCTTGAGGAAAAGCAAAAGGCAAGTGTGGGGGTGTGATATCTCTTGTATTTACACCATTTAGGCTTGCATTTATTGCATGTTTTGGTTCTCTTTTGCATGTTTTCCTTACCTTTTTTCCCATTTTCTTCTCCTTTTAGACTTAGGTTGCATTTAGGATGTAGTTTGCATATTCTTTTCATCATGGATGTTTTTAGGTACTTATGGAGCTAAGAGGAGCATGGAGGAGCTTTGGGGATGATCCAGGAAGCTAGCTGAGCCAAGAGGAGCAAAAGGAACCAAGGCAGATGATCTCTTCGGAGCCTATCGGTCAAGACACAAGGCCTATCGGTTAAGGAGTTACTGATAGAAGGACTATCGACCAAACCTATCGGTCAAAGAAGTGACCGATAGTAGTACACCGTATGGATTTTGGTCACCCTATCGGTCACCTTCTAGACCGATATGACTCCTATCGATCACCCTATCAGTCACAACTGACCGATAGGAACCCAATACAAAGCTGCTTTTTATTATACTTTTGCCATTACTTTTAGGGCATCCTCCTGTATGTATAAATACTATTTTTCTGGGGATTTTCGAGCAGTCATGTCATATCACTGTTCTTGAGTTATTTTTCTGAGTTTGTTAGATAATTTTCATGCTTTATTTAATATATGTTTGTATTTGCCATTAATCTTTCCTTAATCTCTCTTTTAATCATGATTAGCATCTCTTTCTCTTGTGATTTGGTGTTAAACATGGCTATTAGTGAGTAGTTTTCTTAGGGTTCTTAGATGTGGTAGATTAAGGGGATTTAGGGATTGACTAAGGTTTATTTAGTGCTTAATAACATGGGTTCCTCTCTATTGATCTGTTCTTAAGCTAGATTTGTCTTGATAACACTTATCTAGGATTTGAGCTTTCTCTTATGCCCACCAAGTGTTTGATGAAATGCTGATCTTGTTTGATAAAGGATTTGCTGACCTTGGCTCAAGAGATTGACTGTTTGAGGAGCATTTTGACATGAATAGAGTTGATTATTGATGCTTCTTGAATATTTTAGCACTAATGAGAGTTAGTTCTCGTTAAGATGTTTAGCAAAGGGCTATTTATCAAGAGATTGGACTTAGTTTGCTTGTTTGTGAACTCTATGTCTAGGAACCACCATTGCTAGCTTGTTTGCTTGATCAATGTTGCTTGAAACAACCTTAGTTAGTCTTTGTATTCCCCTAAGTCAATAACCACATCTAGGAACTTGCTTTCTCTTTGACTGAATTTTGAATTTGCTATTTACTCTGTTTATTTTCTCTGTCTTGCTTCTTTGATCATTGTTAAACTGTCTCTTTTGAGTTCTCTTTGGTTATTGATCACTTTAGGTTATTAGTTTACTTGCTTAGGCAACAAAAACCCTCTTTGCTCGCTTGACTTAAGGATTTCTGCTTGCAACTCTTTTGTATTCAACAACTCCCCATGGATTGACATAAAATCCCTATACTACAACTGATTTAAGTACAAGGGGTGATTGATAAGAGACTAAAAAACCTCTCTATCAGCAAACAACGATGGCAGCGAGAGACCTTTGGAGGAGCTAGAATCCAAAGTCGCAAAACTACACCAGATAATCAATGCTATTGGATCGCAGGTGCATCGCGCCATTAATTCAGCACCCAAAATTGCCACTATACTATTTGACACAGAGCAAAATCCTTTCGCCCAGATTATCACAGACGTACACCTCGGCGCCGCAATAAAGCTCAAGTTACCTTACTTTAATGGCACATAAGACCCCGAGCTCTGGCTCACTGGTTTCAACGTCGCCGTTGATATTACCATATATTTTGCATATTTTGCATGCATTTAGGATAGTTTTTCATGCATTCATCTTGCATTATAGGCTAGTTCGTTCTATTTGTTGCATTTTAGGTCCTAGGTCCCTTTGCATTCGCATTTTGCATATTTCTTGCACTTTTGCATTATTATCAGGTTGTTTGGAGCACTCTGGAGTTGTGGAGGTTACGTGGACGTGAGGAGGATCAAAATGAGCATGTGGACACTTGGGGAACTCAACCACGCATGCAAAGGACCCAAGATCGAGTAGCGGATCGAGCAAGGCAGGTCGATGTAGATGAGATCGACCAGAAGATCGAGTGACCCAAGTCGATTCAAGAGGAAAGATCGAGACCAAGATCGAGAGAGGTGATCGATCGGGAGTACGGACGTGAATGACGCCATGCAGAACGAGAGCTAGATCGAGACCACGACCCGATCACCCGAGGATCAACTACAAGATCGAAATGAGAGCTCGATCCCTCCCACCAGATCGACTTGAAGATCGAGCAGAACAAGGCAATCCATGAAGAAGATCGAGTGAGCTGATCGATCTCAAGGTCGATCTCTACAGCCTTAACCATTTTTGGCATCTAGTGAGGGGACCATTTGGAGGTGTTTGGCCATTTTAGGAAGGAGGCGGCTACCACTTTTTCATACACGCTTTGCCTTTAGCTTTTTCCTGTTCTTATCTTAGGCGATTCGCCATTGTTGAACCTGAAGCTTTTCTTTTGATTTTGAACTTGAATCTTTTTAATATTAAGCAGTTTTTCTTTAATCGCTCTTTAATCATGCTTAGTTTATCTTTCATTGCATTTCATTCGGTTTCAAGTATGAGTAGTGAGTAGTTCTTTTGGGATTTGGGGTCGAGGTGATTCAAAGGGTTTAAGAGGTTTAAGTTTTGTGTTTTTCTTGTTCTTCATTCCTTCTCTTCTAGGATCTTGGGGTCTTAAGGCTTAGAGAGTCTTGGAAAAGATCTCTATGATTCCAAGGCTATCTTACCCTGACCGGATTTAGATATCCTAGAAAACCAGATCCTAGAGACTAATCTTTCCTCTCCCAAACGCCATGGTTGTAGAGGAGGTTAGTTAGGCCATAGATTGAAATCTGTTTTTCTTGCTCTTTGATCTCGTTTTCCACCAAACGCCATGGGTTTGGAGAAGAGATTGAGGAAGTGAATCATGCCACACGCCATGGATGGTTCTTGTTTTGTTTTCAAGGCTTAGGGAAAGCTCATCAATGAGTAGATTTATGTGTTTTCAAACCAATATTCACCAACTCGGACATGCAAGACAAAGAAGAGCAAGAGAGCAAGCTCAAGCCTTTGAAGAGATTTTGCAAGCTGGTTCAGTAGACTTTGCAATAATGGCTGAGCAAGAACATCCTGAGGGACCTCCACCTGCTCACGGTGGTATAGGAAGGGGTAATGGAAACCCAATCACGCAGCTAGACCACCACGGATCATAGGTGCTGGAGATGCTCCAAATACACATCATAACCGCTTTGGGATCACTCCTCCACCAGTCCAGAATAACAACTTTGAGATAAAGCCTGGATTCATCTCTATGGTTCAGAACAGCAAATTCCACGGGCTGGCTATGGAAGACCCCTTGGAGCACCTTGACAACTTTGAGCAAGTGTGTGGGATGATAAAGATTAGTGGGATCTTGGAAGATGCTTTCAAGCTACGGCTCTTCCCATTTTCTCTTGGAGATAAGGCTAGGCATTAGGAGAAGACCCTTCCAAAAGGCACCATTACCTCTAGGGCTGAATGTAAGAATGCGTTCCTCTCAAAGTTTTTCTCAAGCACACGAACAGCTCAGTTGAGAAGTGAGATTAGTGGCTTCACTCAAAGGCAGAACGAGACATTCAATGAAGCCATGGAAAGATTTAAAGACTATACCATTCAGTGTCCTCACTACGGCTTCAGTGAAGAGACTCTCTTGAGCACTATATACCGAGGAGCATTACCCAAGATCCGAATGCTACTTGATACAGCAAGCAAATGTAACTTTCTTGGTCAAGAAGTGGAAGAGGATATGGAACTCATAGAAAACTTGGCTTTGAGTGATGGGAATTACACCGAGGACTACGACCGAGCACCTAGAGGTTCTGAGCTTGAGTCACACAAAAAAGAGCTTAAGTCCCTCCATGAGAAGATAGACAAGCTAGTGCTTGCAAATCAGAAGAAAGTTCATTTTGTGGGAGAAGTCGAATATGTCTTAGAGGAGCTAGAGTTGAGTCAAGAAGAAGCACACTGGATTGCTGGTCAGAACTACAACAAGCCTCCGGGATATTCTCAAGGATACCAAGCCAACAACAATCTCTCATACAGGAGTACAAACGTTGAGAATCCAAAGGACCAGGTGTACCCCTCTCAGCAAGCAAAGCCCTTTGTACCTTACAACAAGGGTTTTCAACAAAACAACGGGTATCAAGGTCCGAGGCAAGGCAATTTTCAGCAGCAACAACAAGGCAACAAAGGCTACACTCCTATGTTTCCTCCCGGTTTCATGCCTCCACAACAACAAGCTCCACCGTCTCCTCAAGACCCGGTTCAAACAATGTTTCAACAGTTGCTTCAAGGTCAAGCTTCTACAAATCAGAAGTTTGTTGAGATGAACAACCGGCTAGACTCCTCTCTTACTGACGTGTCTACACAGACCACTAATCTGAATAATAAGATCAAGCAGTTAGAGAAGGGCAAAGCTAGCACAAGCGGTCAAAACAGCTTATCGGGCAAGTGTGAGCAGAATCCCAAAGAGTATGCAAACGCTATCACCTTGAGAAGTGGTAAAGAGCTTCCGCCGAGAGTTGTACCTAAAGCCAATGAGGACATTGTAGTTCAAGAGGGGGAGGGTAAGCTTTCAGCCGATGAAGAAATCACCTTTGATAATGTGTGGATTAAAAGACCAAGAAAGGGTAAAGAAGCGGTTGTAGAGAAGAAGGTAGAGGAGGTGAGCAAAGAGAAAGATGCGTTTGTTCCTCCACCATACAAGCTGAAGCTTCCTTTTCCTGGCCGGTTCAAGAAATAGCTGATAGAGAAGCATAGAGCGGTCTTTGAGAAGCATTTGAAAGATGTTGAGATGAAGCTACCTTTGGTGGAATGTTTAGTCATGATGCCTAAGTGTGCAAAGTTCTTCAAGGATACACTAACTAAGAAGAACAAGGAGAGTGAAGAAGTTTTGGTGCTTAGTGAAGAGTGTAGTACTATCATCCACAAAGAGATAGTACCAAAGAAGTTAGGAGATCCAGGTATCATTCACCATACCTTGTGCTCTTGGTCCCTTGATGTTTGAGAGCTGTTTATGTGATCTTGGTGCAAATATCAATCTCTTGCCCCATTCCATTGCAAAGAAGCTCGGTTTCACAAAGTTTAAAGAGTGTAGGATCTCTCTCGTGCTAGCTGATAGAAGCATAAGGCTTCCTGTGGGTATGCTTGAAGATTTGCCCGTGAGAATCAGTGGAGTTAACGTGCCAACCGACTTTGTTGTTCTTGAAATGGATGAAGAGCCAAAGGATCCTCTAATCCTTGGAAGACCGTTTCTTGCAACCGCTGGTGCCATCATTGACGTGAAGAATGGAAAAATCTCTCTACACTTGGGCAAGGACATCAAGCTAGACTTCGATATCAATGAAGTCTTGAAGAAACCAACCATTGGAGGACAAGCTTTCTACATTGAGAATCTAGATGCTCTAGCCGATGAGCTGCTTGAAGAGTTGGCACAAGAAGATCACTTGCAGCTTGCCTTGACAAAGGAGTATGAAGAGTTTGGTTTTCTAAGTGAGCAGACTCAAGAATACGTCCACCTCCTTGATTCTCACAAGGGTGTGAAGATCGAGAAGATCACTCGATCCATGACAGCAATCGACAAGAAGATCGAGGAGGCTGGACGATCCAGAGAAGAGGACGATGAGAAGATCGAGCGAGACCAATCGATCAGTTCAGAGAACGAGTCAGGGACTCGATCTCCTGCTCGATCCACATCAAATCGAGTAGGTGAATCGAGTGAAGTTACTCGATCCGGACCAGAACGAGTGGAAGATCGACTGGATGACTCGATCTCTGAGGGGACAACGGTTCAAGAAAGCAGTCTTAAAGCTCATGTCTCGGGGTCTAAGGAGGGCAGTGAGAACAGAGACGTCAACACAAGCCACGAGGAGGACTGGAGCGAGCTGCTAGCCCCAAAGGTGGACCTAAAGGAGCTCCCAAAAGGGCTAAGGTATGCTTTCTTAGGGCTTAATGAGACTTATCCCGTGATTGTGAATGAAAACTTGAGTGATGATGAGTTGCACTCGCACTTTAATGAGCTGAGAAAGTATAGGAAGGCCATTGGGTACTCTCTAAGTGACATCAAGGGCCTTTCACCAATGCTTTGCACTCACAAGATTAACTTAGATAATGAAAACTCTTCTTCTATTGAACATCAAAGACGTTTAAATCCGAATTTGAAAGAAGTAGTTAAGAAAGAGATCTTAAAACTGTTAGAGGCTGATGTGATATACCCCATCAGTGACAGCACGTGAGTTTCTCCTGTCCACGTGGTGCCTAAGAAATGGGGGATCACAGTCATTAAGAATGAAAAAGATGAATTGCTTCCTACTAGAACCATAACTGGTCACCAAATGTGTATAGATTATAGGAAGCTCAATTCAGCTACTAGAAAGGATCATTTTCCTCTTCCTTTTATTGATCAGATGCTTGAGAGACTTGCTAATCTTCCATACTATTTCTTTCTTGATGGTTATAGTGGTTTCTTTCAAATACCAATCCATCCTAACGATCAAGAGAAGACGACTTTTACGTACCCTTACGGTACCTTCGCTTATCAAAGGATGCCATTTGGGTTATGTAATGCACCATCAACCTTTCAAAGGTGCATGATGTCTATCTTCTCTGATCTTATAGAGGAGATGGTGGAAGTGTTTATGGATGATTTCTCTGTATATGGTGCGTCCTTTTCTGCTTGTTTGTTGAATCTTTGCAAGGTACTTAAGCGATGTGTGAACTGGGAGAAGTGTCACTTCATGGTGAAGGAAGGGATTGTCCTCGGTCACAAGATATCTGAGAAAGGGATAGAGGTTGATAAAGCTAAGGTCGAGGTCATGATGAGTCTTGAGCCGCCGGCTAATGTGAAGGGTATAACGAGTTTCTTGGGTCACGCCGGCTTCTACAGGAGATTTATAAAGGATTTCTCCAAGATAGCTCGTCCTCTTACACGGCTGTTGTGCAAAGAAGCTGATTTCGTGTTTGATGATGAATGTCTTCACGCTTTCAAGACCATCAAGGAGGCTCTTGTCACGGCACCTATAGTACAAGCACCAGATTGGAGCTTACCCTTCGAGATCATGTGCGACGCGAGTGACTACGCCGTGGGAGCTGTTCTTGGGCAGAGGAAAGACAAGCGGTTGCATGTTATCTACTACGCCATTCGTACCTTGGATGACACGCAAGTGAGATATGCTACAACCGAGAAGGAGCTGCTGGCTGTTGTGTTTGCTTTTGAGAAGTTCAGATCATATTTGGTGGGCTCTAAGGTTGTTGTACACACTGATCACGCGGCGTTAAGGTACATCTACTCAAAGAAAGATACCAAGCCGAGGCTCTTAAGGTGGATTCTCCTTCTACAAGAGTTTGATATGGAGATAAAAGACAACAAGGGGATAGAGAATGGTGTCGCTGATTATCTTTTTAGAATGAGAGTGAATGAAGCCTTACCCTTAGACGATTCACTTCCTGAAGTGCAGCTCATGATGATCAACACGGTTGTATGCACACGGCTAGAGGATCAGTTTGAAGATGTTTTGGCTTTGAGAGAAGAAAACCTGCCTTGGTATGCTGATATAGTGAACTTCCTAGCTTGTGGAGAGGAACCTACTCACCTTGATCATAATCACAAGAAGAAGTTCATGAGAGACATCTCTCATTACTTTTGGGACGAGCCTTACTTGTACAAGAGGGGAGTAGACAGCTTGTATAGAAGATGTGTTTCAAGAGAGGAAGCACAAGACATCCTTCTACACGGCCACGGTTCTTCCTATGGAGGACATTTCGCTTCTTTCAAGACGGTAACATAGGTCTTACAAGCCGGGTTTTGGTAGCCATCGTTATTCAAGGATGCTCATGAGTTTGTTAAGTCTTGTGAAGCATGTCAAAGAGCTGGAAACATCACGAAGAGGAACGAGATGCCTCAGGTGCCAATCTTTGAAGTTGATGTTTTTGAGGCTTGGGGGATAGACTTCATGGGACCGTTCCCATCTTCTTACGGCAATAAATTCATCTTAGTGGCTATTGAGTACGTGTCTAAGTGGGTTTAGGCTATAGCTTCCCCAACCAATGATGCAAAAGTGGTGATCAAGGTCTTCAAGACCATCATATTCCCACGGTTTGGAGTACCAAAAGTAGTGATCAGCGACGGTGGAAGCCACTTTATCAACAAGGTGTTTGAAAGTCTCTTGAAGAAGTATGGAGTGAAGCACAAGGTAGCAACACCTTATCATTCCCAAACTAGTGGGCAAGTAGAGGTGTCTAACAGACAGATCAAGGCTATACTAGAGAGGACAGTTGGGGCTACTAGAAAAGATTGGGTGGTCAAACTCGATGATGCTTTGTGGGCTTACCGAACCGCTTTCAAGACTCCTATAGGCACGACTCCCTTCACTCTTCTATACGGCAAGGCATGTCACCTTCCTGTTGGGTTGGAGCATAGAGCACTATGGGCAGTGAAGCAAATGAACTTCACTCTCAAGATGGCACAGGAGAAGCGGTTGATTCAACTCCATGAGTTAGATGAGCTACGGTTAGAAGCTTACGAGAGTGCCAAAATCTACAAGGAAAGGACCAAGGCAGTTCATGACAAGAAGCTGGTTCATAAGGAGTTAAAAGAAGGCAGTCTCGTGCTACTCTACGACTCGAGGTTGAAGCTGTTTTGTACCTTACAACAATGGTTTTCTACAAAACAACGGGTATCAAGGTCCGAGGCAAGGCAATTTCCAGCAGCAATAACAAGGCAACAAAGGCTTTACTCCTATGTTTCCTCCCGGCCGGGCAAGCTCAAATCAAGGTGGTGTGGACCGTTTGAAATCAAAGAAGTTCTACCCTACGGAGCAGTTACATTGGTTGGCAAGAGCGGCAATGCTTTCACGGTCAATGGGCACAGGGTTAAACCTTACTTGGCGAGTGACTACAGCAAGGAGGACACTACAATGCTCCTCCAAGACCCACCTCAGGCCTAAACCAAGTAAAGTCTAGCTAAAGACGTTTAAGAAAGCGCACTTGGGAGGCATTCCCATGTCTATCTTGTACATATTTTTGTTTTCTTTCCAATATCGAGCTAGTGAATCGAGAGGAGTCAGTCGATCTAGACGAGATCGAGTAGGCAATCGAGTGAGTCAGTCGATCATGCGATGATAAACCACCCATACATTTAGCTTGAAATGCAAACAAGGTGTGGATCGACTGATCTCACTCGATCCTCGAGGTTAGATCGATTAGTCTACTCGATCTGCCACTCGATCTTAGCCCAAACGACCCCCAAATCGATCACGTGGCTCGATCCAAGGAGCATAGCCTGAGTGACCAAAAATCATGGAACAAGAGGGCACAATCGATCTAAGACTCGATGCAATCTGAATCGAGTCTCTGATCGATCAAACCTCTCGATCCTAGTCAACATGGGCATGAGATCCAGTCCTATATCGACCAAATGGACTCGATCTCGTGCCGAGGTAAGTAAATCTATTCCCTCTGTTCTTCTTTCCCTCCGGTTTTTAAATTTGAATTGTGGTCAAGGCAAGCATCTTTGTTCATGAAAGATGTGCCTTGACCACATTTTTGTCAGAAACCACATGTTTTGCCCATGGTTTTACACTTTTGTTAGCCTTTATATTTACATGCAACTACACACCCTCTCTCATTTATATTTCGAGTTTTCTAAAGAAAGAGAGAGTGTGATTTTCTATTTCTAAAGGCTAATAACATCTGCTTTCATCCTTGCAAAGGTATTTTCGGTTCAAATTTTTTAAAATCTTTTAGAAAATTTCCTTTTATTTGCTTTAGATGATAATTAGTTGTTAAGGAGTTTAATTAATTTTTAAAAATATCTAGATATTAGGAACATTTCTATATTTAATCCTATCTTTAGATTCTCTTCTCTATATTCTACCTAATTTTTTTATAAATTCCCCAAAAATCTAGGGTAATTGTTATAAGTTTTTCCTTCTACCATGTCTTTCTCTAGCATTCGCCGCCTATACTCATCCTCTTGCTTGAGAATTGCGTCTCAGGTACCATGGCTCCAAAGAGAACGAGAGAAGAGACAACACAAGAAGGAAAAGCTCAAAAAGTGGTTCAAGAGAGGGTTAGATGGACCAAAGAGGAGAAGCAAGCCAAGAAACGGTTGGAAAGGCTAAGGTTCGATCCCACGAAGTTCGCGAGCAGGGATCTTTTGGCTAAGATGGGGATCTTGGGAGACTTTGATCAGCTTCTCAAGAACATTGGTGCATTTTAAATTCTTAGAACTCACCTAGTAGTTGTTTAACCCTTAGTAGGGGATTTTAAAATAGTTTTCTTAGATTTTCTCCTCAAATAATCCGATTTCACTTAGATTTACAAAGTTCTTGCATTCCTAGTAACTTTCATCAACCTGAGCTGGATTGACACCTCTTGCACCTATACTACAACTATATTGTGCTTTAGGCTTTGATTTAAAACAGCTTAGAAATAATCCTGTTATCAAATGGCGCCGTTGCCAACTTGGGTTTGAGTTGAAAGTATTAGGATTTGGAGCTTAGTAGAGACTAAGTCTTTATTTTTACTTTGGTTACTAATCTCTCTACCTTCATACTTGTGTTCTTAGGAGGTCTAGTGGTGACAACAACCTACTACCACCTCTAGACAACATTCATCAACTTGGAAGTACAAGGTTGAGAAGGACAGTAGAACAAGCACAAGACTTTGAGGAGATATTGCAACCGGATATTCTTGATTTTGAGGTCATGGCTGAGCAAGACCAAGCTGAGGCTCCACCTCACCTTGCTGCTGCTGGAAGGGGTAATGGAAACCCCAACCACGCCCCAGGGCAACCGATGATCATTGGTGCGGGTGATGCACCAAACACTCATCACAACCATTTTGGCATCACTCCACCACCGGTGCAAAACAACAACTTCGAGATCAAGCCAAGCTTTGTCTCAATGGTGCAGAACAACAAGTTCCATGGACTTGCAATGGAGGATCCTTTGGAGCATCTAGACAACTTTGAGCAAGTGTGTGGAATGATCAAGATCAATGTGATCTCGGAGGACAGTTTCAAGCTTAGGCTTTTCCCTTTTTCACTTGGGGATAAAGCAAGGAATTGGAGAAGACCTTACCTCAGGGGACTATAATAGAGCGGTTCAAGGACTACACCATTGCATGTCCTCATCATGGCTTCAGTGAGGAGACACTCTTGAGTACCATCTATAGAGGAGCCCTTCCCAAGATTCGAATGCTCCTAGACACGGCAAGTAAAGGCAACTTTCTTGGTCAAAATGTAGAAGAGGGAATGGAGCTCATTGAGAATCTTGCTTTGAGTGATGGGAACTATGCTGAAGATTATGATAGAGCTACAAGGGGATCTGACCTTGAGGCAAACAAGAACGAGCTGAAGTCTCTTCATGAAAAGATTGACAAGTTGGTACTTGCAAACCAAAAGCATGTACACTTTGTGGGAGAAGCTACAAATGTTATTGATGAGCTAGAGGTGAGCCAAGAGGAAGCGAATTGGGTTGGAGGCCAAGCTTATACTAAGACACAAGGCTATGTTCAAGGGTACCAAGGCAACAAAAATCTCTCTTACCGAAGTACCAATGTGGAGAACCCGAAAGATCAAGTGTACCCTCCTCAACAAGGGAAACCTTTTGTTCCTTACAACAAGGGCGGGTTTACACAAAACAGTGGGTACTGATATTACCATATATTTTGCATATTTAGCTTGCATTTAGGGTAGTTTTTATGCATTCATCTCGCATTATAGGCTAGTTTCTATCATTTGTTGCATTTTAGGTCCTAGATCACTTTGCATTCGCATTTGGCATAGTTTCTGCATCTTTTGCATCATTATCAGGTTGTTTGGGACACTCTGGAGTTGTGGAGGTTGCGTGGACGTGCTGAGGATCACAATGAAGCTTGCTGACAGTTGGAGAACTCAGCCATGCATGCAAAGGACCCGAGATCGAGCAGCGGATCGAGCAAGGCAGGTCGATCTAGACGAGATCGACCAGAAGATCGAGTGACTCAAGTCGTTTCAAGGAGGAGGATCAAGACCAAGATCGAGAGGGGAGATCGATCGTGACTACGGACGTGGATGACGCCATGCAGAACGAGAGCCAGATCGAGACCATGACTCGATCATCCACGAATCAAGTAGAAGATCGAAGGAAGTGCTCGATCCATCCAAACAAATCGACTTGAAGATCGAGCAGAAGAAGCCGATCCATGAAGAAGATCGAGTGAACCGATCGATCTCGAGATCGATCTCAGGAGCCTTATCCGGCCAGCTCATCTCTGGAGCGTTGTGAGGCGACCATTTAGCGGTTTAGCTATTTTGGGAAAAAGGAGGCTATCACTTTCATTATCCTACACTTAGTCTTATCTTTTTCCAGCTTTCTCTTAGGCGATTCCGCCATTGTCGAACCTTAGAGTTTTTCTTGTTTTCAAACTTTGAATCTTTTCAATATTAAGCATTTTCCTTTTATCGCTTGCCTTAATCATGTTTAGTTCTTCTTTTATTGCATTTGAATCGATTTCAATAATGAGTAGTGAGTAGTTTTCTTTGGGTAAAAGGTTGGGGCAATTCAAGGTTTTAAGGGTTTAAGCTTTTGGATTTCTTTTTGTTCTTAACTTGTTCCTTTCTAGGATTTGGGGTCTTAAGGCTTGGAGAATCTTGGAAAAGATCTCTATGATTGCAGGGTTTCTCTTACCTTGACCGGATTCAGAGATCCTTAAAAACCAAATCGTAGAGACTAATCTATCCTCTCCCAAACGCCATGGTTAAAGAGTGGGTTAGTTAAGCCACTATTTTGGATCTTTGCTTAATGTCTTTGACTCATCTTTCCACTACACGCCATAGGTTAGGAGGAAGGGTCAGAGAAATGGGTCTTACCACACGCCATGGAAGATCCTAGTTTAAGTTTCCTAAGGCTTAGGGAAAGCTCTTTAAATGAGTAGATCTAGGTGTTTTCAAACCAAAGCTTGAACCTTTGAATCTCTTGAACATGACCCTCAACCGTGAGCCCTCTTTTTACCATTTTAAAACTCTAGTTTATCATTCTCTTGTCATAAAGTTGCATTCTTGATCATTAGAAGTCATTTGTCTTAAGTTGATTGAATCGATCTGTTTTACCCGTTTTAGCTCTCGATTTTTAGTTATTAGTAGATTTGCATTTTATGGTCTTTGTTTTCTCCTAGTAGTCGTTAACCCTCTTCCAGGGATTTTAAAATAGTTTTCCTGTTCATTTGGTTGTTGCTTTTAGTTTTCCTCGATTTTACCATCTATTTACCCGATTCTGCTTAGATTTGCTTAGCATCTGCATTCTTAGTGTTCTTTCTTCACCCAGGCTGGATTGATACTCTCTTGCACTATACTACATCGTGATAGGTTGCTTGAGCTTTGATATTCCTGCATTGAACTAAAATCTTGTTTATCAAATGGCGCCGTTGCCAACTTGGGTTTGTTAGAAAGCATTAAGATTTGGTGCTTAGCAAAGACTAAGCCTTTTACATTTACTTTGGATACTGATTTCTCTGCCTTCATAATTGTGTTTTCAGGTACATGAATTTGCGCTCCAGGGGTGACAACAATCTGCTTAAACCCCTGGACAATATTCACCAACTCGGACACGCAAGATCAAGAAGAGCAAGAGAGCAAGCTCAAGATTTTGAAGAGATTGTGCAAGCTGGTACAGTTGACTTTGCAAGAATGGCTGAGCAAGAAGATCCTGAGGGACCTCCACCAGCTCACGGTGCTATAGGAAGGGGCAATGGAAACCCCAACCGCGCAGCTGGACCACCACAGATCATTGGTGCTGGGGATGCTCCAAATACACATCATAACCGCTTTGGGATCACTCCTCCACCAGTCCAAAACAACAACTTCGAGATAAAGCCTGGATTTGTCTCTATGGTTCAGAACAACAAGTTCCACGGGCTGGCTATGGAAGACCCTTTGGAGCATCTTGACAACTTTTAGCAAGTTTGTGGGATGATAAAGATCAATGGGATCTCGGAAGATGCTTTCAAGCTACGGCTCTTCCCATTTTCTCTTGGAGATAAGGCTCGGCATTGGGTGAAGACCCTTCCACAAGGCACCATTACTTCTTGGGCTGACTGTAAGAAGGCGTTCCTCTCAAAGTTTTTCTCGAGCACAAGAACAGCTAGGCTGCAAAGTGAGATCAGCGGATTCACTCAAAGGCAGAACGAGACATTCATTGAAGCTATGGAGAGATTCAAAGACTATACCATTCAGTGTCCTCATCATGGCTTCAGTGAGGAGACTCTCTTGAGCACAATATACCGAGGAGCATTATCCAAGATCAGAATGTTGCTTGATACAGCAAGCAAGGGCAACTTTCTTGGTCAAGAAGTGGAAGAGGGTATGGAGCTCATAGAAAACTTGGCTTTGAGTGATGGGAATTACACCGAAGATTATGACCGAGCACCTAGAGGTTCTGAGCTGGAGTCACACAAAAAAGAGCTTAAGTCCCTCCATGAGAAGATAGACAAGCTAGTGCTTGCAAATCAGAAGCAAGTACATTTCATGGTAGAAGCCGAAGATGTCTTAGAGGAGTTAGAGCAGAGCCAAGAGGAAGCTAATTGGGTTGCTGGTCAGAACTACAACAAGCCTCAGGGCTATTCTCAAGGCTACCTGGGCAACAACAACCTCTCATACCGTAGCACTAACGTTGAGAATCTAAAGGATCAGGTGTACCCCCCTCAACAAACAAAGCCATTTGTACCTTACAACAAAGGGTTTCAACAAAATAGTGGGTACCAAGGTCCAAGGCAAGGGAACTTCCAAGGTCATCAGCAACAACAAGGCAACAAAGGTTACACTCCTATGTTTTCGCCTGGTTATGTTCCACAACAGCAACAAATGCAAACACCACCTCAGGATCCGGTTCAAGCAATGTTTCAACAGTTGCTTCAAGGTCAAGCTTCTACAAATCAGAAGTTTGTTGAGATGAACAACCGGCTAGATTCTTCTCTTACTGACGTTTCTACACAGATCACCAATCTGAACAACAAGATCAAGCAGTTAGAGAAAGGCAAAGCTAGTACAAGCGGTCAAGGCAGCTTACCGGGCAAGTGTGAGCAAATTCCCAAGGAGTATGCAAACGCTATTACTTTGAGAAGTGGGAAAGAGCTTCCGCCGAGAGTTGCACCTAAGGCCAATGAGGAGATTGTGATTCAAGAGGGGGAGGGTAAGCTTTCAAATGCTGAATAACTCACCTTTGATAATGTGTGGATTGAGAGGCCAAGGAACGGCAAAGAGGTTGTAGAGAAGAAGGTAGAGGAGGTGAGCAAAGAGAAAGATGCGTTTGTTCCTCCACCATATAAGCCGAAGCTTCCTTTTCCTGGCCGCTTTAAGAAACAGCTGCTAGAGAAGCATAGAGCAGTCTTTAAGAAGCATTTGAAAGATGTTGAGATCAAGCTGCCCTTAGTTGATTGTTTGGCCATGATGCCTAAGTGTGCCAAGTTCTTCAAAGATACACTAACTAAGAAGAACAAGGAGAGTGAAGAGGTTTTGGTGCTTAGTGAAGAGTGCAGTGCTATCATCGACAAGGACATAGTACAAAAGAAGTTAGGAGATCCCGGATCATTCACCATTCCTTGTGCTCTTGGTCCCTTAAAGTTTGATAGCTGCTTATGTGATCTTGGTGCAAGCATTACTCTTATGCCCCATTCCATTGCAAAGAAGCTCGGTTTCACAAAGTTTAAGGAGTGTAGGATCTCTCTCGTGCTAGCTGATAGAAGCATAAGGCTTGCTGTGGGTATGCTTGAAGATTTGCCAGTGAGGATCAGTGGAGTTAACATGCCAACCGACTTTGTTGTTTCAGAAATGGATGAAGAGCCAAAGGATCCCCTTATCCTTGGAAGACCGTTTCTTGCAACCGCTGGAGCCATCGTTGACGTGAAGAATGTCAAGATCTCTTTACACTTGGGCAAGGACATCAAGCTAGACTTTGATATCAACGAAGTCTTGAAGAAGCCAACCATTGGAGGATAAGCTTTGTACATTGAGACTTTGGATGCTTTAGCCGATGAGCTGCTTGAGGAGTTGGCATAAGAGGATCACCTACAGCTAGCTTTGACTAAGAAGCCAGGGGAGCATGGTTTTCTGAGCAAGCAGACCCAGGAGTATGTTCACATCCTTGATTCCCGCAAGGTTGTGAAGGAAGATGAAGGCGGGTGCCTAGAGATCGATCAGGAAATCGAGGACTTCACTCGATCTAGGACTACAATCGACAAGAAGATCGAGAGGACTGCTCGATCCGGGAATGAAATCGATGAGAAGATCGAGAGAGCCAACTCGATCAGTTCAGAGAACGACTTAGCAACTCGATCTACTGCTCGATCCACATCAAATCGAGCAAGAGATCGAGGTGAGTGCAATCGATCCGGACCAGAACAAGTAGAAGATCGACTGGATGAATCGATCTCAGAGGGGACAACGGTTCAAGATGGCAGCCTGAAAGCTCATGACTCGGGTTCTAAGGAAGGCAGTGAGGACAGCGACATCAACACAAGCCACGAGGAGGACTGGAGCGAGCTGCTAGCCCCAAAGGTGGACCTAAAGGAGCTCCCAAAAGGGCTAAGGTATGCTTTCTTAGGGCTTAATGAGACTTATCCCGTGATTGTGAATGAAAATCTGAGTGATGATGAGTTAAACTCGCTTCTTAAGGAGCTGAGAAAGTATAAGAAGGCCATTGGGTACTCTCTAAGTGACATCAAGGGCCTTTCACCAATGCTTTGTACTCATAGGATTCACTTAGAGAATGAAAACTCTTCTTCTATTGAACATCAAAGACGCTTAAACCCGAATTTGAAAGAAGTAGTTAAGAAAGAGATCTTGAAATTGTTAGAGGCTGATGTGGTATACCCTATCAGTGACAGTACATGGGTTTCCCCAGTCCATGTGGTGCCTAAGAAAGGGGGAATTACTGTCATTAAGAATGAAAAAGTTGAATTGATTCCTACCAGAACTATAACTGGTCACCGAATGTGTATAGATTATAGGAAGCTCAATTCAACTACTAGAAAGGATCATTTTCCTCTTCCTTTTATTGATCAAATGTTAGAGAGACTTGCTAATCATCCATACTATTGTTTCTTAGATGGATACAGCGGTTTCTTTCAAATCTCTATTCATCCAAATGACCAAGAAAAGACAACTTTCACATGCCCTTATGGTACCTTCGCCTATCGAAGGATTTCTTTTGGGTTATGTAATGCTCCAGCAACCTTTCAAAGGTGCATGATGTCAATCTTCTCTGATCATATAGAGGAGATGGTAGAGGTCTTTATGGATGACTTTTCTGTATATGGTGCTTCTTTTCTGCTTGTTTGTCTAATCTTTGCAGGGTACTTAAGAGGTGTGAGGAGATAAACTTGGTGCTGAACTGGGAGAAGTGTCACTTCATGGTGAAGGAAGGGATTGTACTCGGTCACAAGATATCTGAGCAAGGGATAGACGTTGATAAAGCAAAAATTGAGGTCATGATGAGTCTTGAGCCGCCGGCTAATGTGAAGGGTATAAGGAGCTTTTTGGGACACGCCGGCTTCTACAGGAGATTCATAAAGGATTTCTCCAAGATAGCACGCCCCCTTACACGGCTGTTCTGCAAGGAAGCTGACTTTGTCTTTGATGAGGAGTGCCTTCACGCTTTCAAGACTATCAAGGAGGCTCTTATCACGGCACATATAGTACAAGCACCAGACTGAAGCTTACCCTTCGAGATCATGTGCGACGCGAGTGACTACATCGTGGGAGCTGTTCTAGGTCAGAGGAAAGACAAGAGGTTGCATGTTATCTACTACGCCAGTCGTACCTTGGATGACACGCAAGTGAGATACGCTACAACCGAGAAGGAGCTGCTGGCCGTTGTGTTTGCTTTTGAGAAGTTCAGATCATATTTGGTGGGCTCTAAGGTTGTTGTATACACGGATCATGCTGCTTTGAGGTATATCTACTCCAAGAAGGATACCAAGCCGAGGCTCTTAAGGTGGATTCTTCTTCTACAAGAGTTTGATATGGAGATAAAGGATAAGAAGGGGATAGAGAATGGTGTTGCTCATCACCTTTCTAGAATGAGAGTGAATGAAGCCTTACCATTGGATTATTCACTACCTGAAGAGCATCTCATGATGATAACCACGGTTGTATGCACGCGGCTAGATGATCAGTTTGAAGATGTTTTGGCTTTGAGAGAAGAGAACCTGCCTTGGTATGCTGATATAGTTAACTTCTTGGCTTGCGGAGAGGAACCTACTCATCTTGACCACTACCACAAGAAGAAGTTCATGAGGGATATCTCCTACTATTTTTGGGACGAGCCTTACTTGTACAAGAGAGGAGTAGATAACTTGTACAGAAGATGTGTTTCAAGAGAGTGATAACTAGAATCTTTGCAAGGGTGAGTATGCAATGAGGCTAACAAACTCAAATGCAAGACAGGTTGTAGCACAGTATGCACGAGAGAGTCAATCCACACCTAGGATGATAGAAAAAGCAAAGAGAATGCAAGGGCTTTGCAAATCTAAGCGAAACAAGATCGGTTTTGAGAAAATCCCTAAAAACTAGATGCAGCAACTAAATGGAATGCAAAACTATTTTAGAATTACCAGGAATGATCAAACTACCATGAGGAACAAACAGAATAATTAAAGGACAAAGCTACAAATAACTAAAATTCGACTAGTGGATCGACCACAAGATCGACCACTAGATCGAGCAATAACGATTGATCTCGTCTAAAAATGCAAGAAAAGTAAAACTAACGACCAGGATGCTATCAAAGATCAAGCGAATGACGAGAGAAGATGTAAAGATGCTAAGAAAGAGGGTCTAGGGTTGAGATTCATGGTTAGGGGTTTCAAAGGTCCGAACTTGGGTTGAAAACTTTCAATCGACTCACTTTGTGAGAATCTCTAAGCCTTGAAAACGAAATAAGATCTATCCGTGGCTTTCGGTATAGATCACTCCTTCATCCTCTCCTCCAAACCAATGGCTTTTTGTGGAAAGAGAGGTCGAAGGGCAGGAAAAACAGATTTCAAACAAATGGCTTAACTAGTCCCCCAAACTTCCATGGCTTTTGGGAAGGGGTAACTAGTCTCTAGGGTGTGATCTTCAGAGGTCCCTGAATCCTGTCAAGGTAAGAGACATCTCGGATCATAAAGCTCTTGGCGTGAGAGTTTTTAAGCTTTAGGAACTCGACACCCTAGAAGAGATAGCCATTAAATGCTAGAAAACCCCAAGATCGAAAACCCTTTTGACCCCTTGAATCCTCTCAACCCCGAACCCAAATGAACTACTCACAACACATAAGATAAATCAAGCAAAGCATGAAGAAAGAAACGATGAACATGAAAATAAACTAGATTAAACTTCAAACGATTCGAATACAAAGCAAGAAAAACTTCAAGTTCGACAATGGTGGATAATCTCCAAAACCAGAGAGAAAAGCATAAAAAGATAAGACTAAAAAGTTGTGTGTGAAAAGGACTTCGCCGCCTTCCCAAAATGGCGAAAATAACCCGATGGTCCCCCCCTCGCTAGCGGCCAAAAGTGGTTGAAAGGACAGAGATCGACCTCGGGATCGAGCGGCTCTCTCAATCATCTTCGGACATCGTGTCTTCAACTCGATCTGGGTCTCGATCGTCTTCGGCGGATCGAGTGTTGTATTTGATCTTGGTATCGATCTTTGGCTGGATCGAGTGGTGGACTCGATCCGGCTCTCGCTCTGCATGGCGTCATTTACGTCCGTAACGTTTGATCGATTGCTCCACTCGATCTTCGTCTCGATCATTTTCCTTGGATCGCCCGGTCTTCTCGATCTTCTGGTCGATCTCATCTAGATCGACCTGCCATGCTCGATCTGTTCCCCGATCTCTGGTCCTTAGCAAACATCCGACCTTCCACGAACCGCCACAACAGCTTCAGCACGTTCACGAACGTCCACGACTCCAAAGTAGGCAGAAACAACCTGAATGTGATGCAAAATGCAAGGAACATGCGTATGCTGGTGCAAGAATGCTCTAGGACCCTAAGTGATGCAATCTAGTCTAAAATGTGATGTAAATGCATGAAAAGCTAACTAATGTGTATGCAAAATGTATGCAATATGCAGTAACATCAACTCCCCCAAACTTACTTCTTGCTTGCCCTCAAGCAACAGAAGATAAGTAAGGAAGAGAGGTTTTTAAAAACGAATGGGGGTTTAAGCTTCTTGCAAAGGTGCCTTTCAAATGAATCAATCTCAATGTCCTAGTTAACAGTTCTAAAATGCTATGCACACACTCATACTCCAAAAAACTTAGCCATACTCATCACACAAAGAAATTCAGATCATGACTCTCCTATTCCTAACAATCAAAGAAACTCATCCTTTAACATTCATTAACATCCGAACCATGAATCAAACTTATGCACTTTAAAGCAAAACACATTTGGCTAAGGGTGTAGGTTTTGAGCATATAATGATCTCATTTGAAAAGGGTTTTCAATTAAAACAAGGGTTTCTCTCAAAAATAGCAAGAACTTTATGCATAATGCTAAATGTGAAGGCAATTGATGCATACATGATCAAATTCTCATCTACCCATGTAAACTAACAATGATCCTAAAACCCTCTCATTTATTATCTTTCATCCTCACTCACCACTTAGAATCTACCCTTTTTTTCTCAAAGCTTAGCATTCCCCAATTCAAAACAGAAAATATTTTTAACTCTTTAGGCTAGTGAAAGGGTTGAAAATAGTTTTGCTCTATAACTATTTCTTATTGGTAGCTCTCTTATTTATTTTTTTTTTTTCTTTTTCTCTTTTTTTTTTATTTTTATTTGGCACTTAGGCTCTTTTTTTTTTTCTTTTTCTTTTTATTTGGGAGAGCTACCTCCTGAAATTTATTAGAGCATATATATAGTTTTTAAACACAACCTTTCACTTAAAACCCAGTTCTTTCTTTTAAACACCAAACTCTTTGAAACCGATAATAAATAGGCATGAAAACAACCCCAATGATCCCCCAAACTTATCCTAAGCCTATACCTAGCTTCAAAATGCAAAGCTAGCAATCATATGAGAACCAAATCATGTCGCTTAAACCTAACACTTTATGCTAAGTTCAAAACCGAAAAAGAAGGCCACACAATGATGTCACACAAGAAATAATTGGCTTCAAAGAAGGGTAAGGGTCAAGGTGGGAGTTCTACTTAGGCTCACAAAGAGTGGTAAAAAGGAAGAAGAGAGCCTAAATATTCTAAAATCCATGTGTTCATTTTTAAATGCATAAGGATGATAATTAAAATTTCAGATTAAGGTTCTCACTTATTAGGACAAGTTTCAAATCATGAGAGTTCAATTCAAGTCACGAAAATCATAGCAAGTGATCCAAGCATGGTAAGAACTTACTTTCAAAGCATAAGCAAAGCATTAGAGAACTAATAACTAGGGCATTGAAACAATTCATGAGTATAAAACACCTTTTTAAGAAACTTTAACCCCTTATGCAAATGCAAACAACCTAGATGCTAAGAAAAATTCTAGACTCAATCCTAACATGTTTTGACAAGATGAATGCAACTACATGAATCTTTGAAAAAAATTTAAAAAGTTTACCAATTTTTCATGAACTAAAGACTCAAGGATGCTAAAGGAAAATAAGATCAGAAAACACAAGTTAAACCACACATGTACTCCCCCAAACTTGCTTGACACCGTCCCAGTGGCAAACAAATTCAAAGGAGCACCAAAACACAAAGCAAAAAGAAGCTAATATGAGTGGTTATGTACAATGGAAGAAGGTTGTTACCTCTGGTCTAGTCTCGGCTGGAACTTGAGGATGTTCCAGAGGAGCTAGAGACTATGGTTTTGCCCTTGTCGGTTGGTTCTTGGAGAGAAAGACGCGCCGGCTGAATGTTGCTGCCTTGAGTCTCACGGATGACAACTCCACCGGTTGAGAGCCTCCTCTTCTCGGGTTGGTGAACCTCTTCACTTGCATCTTTCTTAGGCGAGCCTCCCTAAAGTGCCTTGACCTTCTTGGCAAGTTTCTTGAGCATTTTGCCTTGCCACTTGTTGATTTTCCTTTGCATCTCCACAACAGATGCTAGGAACTTCTCTGTTTTGGTTCTCGGCTCAAAGTCTATCTTGGGAAGGGTGTAGGCTTCGGGCATCTCATCTTCCGTGGCTGGAGACTCGGACCTTTGACGAGGAGCAATCGCTGGGGCAGGCGGTCCTCCTAGAGGAGCAAAGCACTCCTCTTCCGTTGGCAAGAACTCGATGTTCCCAACACCAAGCAGCTCGGTCTCGTCTTTGTTTGGCAGGATGCACACTCTCTTCTCGTTTTCGTCGTCTATGAATAGGTACGTGTAGAACCCTTCTGCTGGCGTGCGTCCCAAGCTGTCGGTATTCCTCATGTAGACCTCATCCATGAAAGCTCTAGCTGGTACATGTGCGAAGCCGTGTATATGTACACCAGCTTGTAAGAATAGAGGAGTGAGGAGGCCGCCAATGAAAGAAGAGGTTGCCATGCACTGCAAGGCATAAGCCTTGTATTTCACCAAGGAGGCAGCAAACACACATCCATAGTTCACTTCGTCGCCGAGCTCATCCTCCATAGGCTCGTCATTCTCATCCGGGTCACACAACAAGTGCTTCACGCCTTGGAACAGGAAGCAAAGCTCGGTCTTCGTGACTGTGGGAGCAACTGACCTTCCGCTAAACGTGTTGGCGATCAGCTTCAAAGTGTACCTCAGCACTGGGCTTCTCACCCTCTTGATCTTGGCGGTGCTGGCTTTGTAGTCTTCGTTGCTAATCAGGTCCCAAAAATCGTTTGCTCGCTTAAAGGAGGGGAACTCGACCTTGGTGGCAGCTGCGTTGAGACCATACGCTTGACATAGCTCGGGGATGGAGAGGCTGGAGGCTTGACGTCCAACCTTGAAGGAAAGGCGACCTTGTGAAGGAACGGGTGCGCTAGGGTTCTCGTAACGAAAGTCCAACGTGGCAAGGAAGTCTATTGTCACTTCTGGAATGGTTGGGCAATCCATCTGTGACAGACATCTTAAGCCAATGTTCTTGAGGAGTTGGTCGAAATCCCCAAGAATCCCTAGCTTGAACAGCAGCTCCCTGTCCGCAAACTTAGTAGGCTCAAACTGAAGCCTTTCAAGCCGTTTCTTGTCCCTCTTCTCATCCTTACTCCATCTGACCCTCTCTTGAACAGCCACCTCTTGTCCTTCTCCCTCTTGTGCTGTCTCTTCTCTCGTTCTTTTGGGGGCCATTGTACCTGAAACGAATTTCTCAAGAAGTTTGATAAGCAAAACGGCGGTTTGATGAGAGAGTAAGAGAGGGGAAGAAGAAAGCTTATAACTACTACCCTAGAATTTTGGGGAATTAATAAAAATTATAGCTAAATAAAGGAGAATCAAATCTTTAGATACTAGAAAATCTAGAATTATTCCTTTTACTTAGCTAAATTTTAAAATTCAAAAACAGCCATATCATCTAAAACAATATCTTGCGAATTAGAAGGGAATTTTCTAAAAAATATTTCATTAAACTCCGAAAATACCTTTTGCAAGAATGTTAAAGAGCCTTGCTAGCCTTTGAAAACAAAAAACTCTCACTCTCTTTGCTTAAAATTTTCGAGAAAACAAGAATGAGAGGGTGAGAAGTTGTTGAAATATTTAAAGGCTAAGCAAGAGGCAAAACCATGGGTAGTAAAGGTGGTTTTCTGACAAAGTCTTGGTCAATGCACATCTTTCATGGTCAAAGATGTTTGCCTTAACCAAGTTTTGAATTTAAAAATTGGAGGGTAAAGAATAAAGGAGGGAAAGAAAATGTTACCTCGGCATGAGATCGAGTCCGTTTGGTCGGTCTAGGACTCGATCTCATGCCCATAATGGCTTAGATCGAGAGGGTTACTCGATTTGTGACTCGATTCATGATGATTCGAGTCTTGGATCTATTGGCTCCCTCGATCGTTGAGATGTTGGCTCCACGGCTAAGTCCTCATGATCGAGCTACGTCCTCGATTTGGGGGTAGATTTGGCATAGATTTAGTGATGGATCGAGTCGAGTGATCGATCTGTTTTCAACAGATTTTCCCGAGAGAAATTAGATCGGTCGATCCATTTAGGATCGATCGATCCGTTTTCGTCTAGATCGATCTTATCACTCGTTCTCGTCTAGATCGACTGGCTCCACTCGATTTACTGACTCGATCTAGCAAAGATCAAGTCAGGATCAGTCGATCTACCACTCGATCTCTAGCCTTTTCTTAACCGCTATTGCCTCTTTTGGACTTCAAGATCGAGGTTTAGACTCCTCATACCTGCTCCTACACACTTGCAAAATAAAAACATAAAACTGAAAGAGAAATGAAACAGAAATATGTACAGGATAGACATGGGAGTGCGCTTTCCTTAACGTCTTTAGCTAGACTTTACTTGGTTTAGGCGGATAGTGGGTCTTGGAGAAGCACAGAGGTACTTTCCTTGTCATAGCTGTTCGCCAAGTAAGGCTTGACCCTGTGTACGTTGACGGTGAATGCATTGCCACTCTTTCCCATCAATGTAACAGCCCCATAAGGCAGCACTTCTTGGATTACAAACGGCCCGCTCCACCTTGATTTCAGCTTTCCAGGGAAGAGTTTGAGTCTTGAATTGTACAGCAACACTAAACCTCCTTCCCTAAGTTCCTTGGCAACCAATTTCTTGTCGTGAGCTTCCTTAGTCCGCTCCTTGTATATCTGAGAGCTCTCATAAGCGTTCAGTCTTAACTCGTCCAGTTCATGTAGCTGAATGAGGCGCCTCTCTTGAGCAGTCTTGAGGTCAAAGTTCAGCCTCTTCACAGCCCACAACGCACGGTGTTCCAGCTCAACCGGGAGATGACAGCCCTTGCCATAGAGTAGAGTGAAAGGGGTTGTACCAATTGGTGTTTTGAAACCGGTACGGTAGGCCCAAAGAGCGTCGTCCAGCTTCACTGCCCAGTCTTTCCTCGTTGCTCCGACAGTCTTCTCCAGTATAGCCTTGATTTGCCGGTTGGAGACTTCCACTTGACCGCTTGTTTGAGGATGATACGGTGTAGCCACCTTATCCTTAACGCCATACTTTCTCAAGAGGTTCTCAAAAACCTTGTTTATGAAGTGGATTCCTCCATCGCTTATGACCACCTTAGGTACCCTAAACCTCGGGAAAATGATACTCTTGAACCGCTTGATCACCACCTTAGAATCGTTTGTAGGGGAAGCAATAGCCTCAACCCATTTAGAGACAAAATCCACTGCTACTAAGATGTACTTGTTGCCATATGAAGAAGGAAATGGCCCCATGAAGTCTATGCCCCACGCGTCGAACACGTCAACCTCGAAGATGGGAACCTGAGGCATTTCGTTCCTCTTAATGATATTCCCTGCTCGTTGACATGCCTCACAGCTCTTCACAAACTCGTGTGCGTCTTTGAAGATGGACAGCCACCAGAAACCGACTTGCAACACTTTCGTGGCAGTTTTGAATGAAGCGAAGTGTCCTCCGTAGGAAGAGCCATGGCAGTGATAGAGGATGTCTCTAGCTTCTCCTTCGTAACACACCTCCGGTACAAACTGTCCACTCCTCTCTTGTATAAGTAGGGCTCATCCCAAAAAAAGTCACTAGCCTCTCTCATGAACCGATTCTTGTGATAGCTGTTGAGATGTGTTGGCTCCTCACCACACGCTAAATAGTTCACGACATCAGCATACCACGGTAGATCCTCATCTTTGAAACTCAACACCTCTTCAAACCGCCCCTCTAGCTTTCCACAAACAGTCGTGGTGATCGCCATGAGTTGCTCTTCTGGAAGAGAGTCATCTAAGGGGAGAGACTCGTTGATCCTTAGCCGTGAGAGATGGTCAGCGACTCCGTTTTCTATTCCCTTCTTGTCTTTAATCTCCATGTCAAACTCCTGGAGCAAGAGAATCCACCTTAAGAGCCGAGGCTTAGTGTCCTTCTTCGAATAGATGTATCACAAAGCCGCGTGATCCGTGTAGACAATAGCTTTGGAACCAACAAGATATGACCCGAACTTCTCAAAGGCAAACACTACTGCAAGCAACTCATTCTCTGTAGTAGTGTACCTTGTTTGCGTGTCATCCAAGGTTCTTGAAGCATAGTAAATCATGTGCAGCTTCTTGTCTTTCCTCTGACCAAGGACGGCTCCTACGGCGTAGTCACTAGCATCACACATGATCTCAAAGGGTACAGTCCAGTCTGGTGCTTGAACTATAGGGGCTGATGTAAGGGCCTCCTTGATGGTCACGAAAGCTCGCAAACACTCCTCATCAAACACAAACTCAGCTTCTTTGCACAACAACCGTGTAAGAGGGCGTGCAATCTTGGAGAAATCCATGATGAAGCGCCTATAGAACCCGGCGTGTCCCAAGAAACTTCTGACTCCCTTAACGTTAACCGGCGGCTCAAGACCCATCATGACTTCCACTTTAGCCTGATCAACCTCAATGCCCTTCTCTGATATCTTATGACCAAGCACGATCCCTTCCTTAACCATAAAGTGGCATTTCTCCCAGTTTAGCACCAAGTTTGTCTCTTCACAGCGCTTTAGTACCCTGCAAAGATTCAACAAACACGCAGAAAAGGACGCACCGTAGACAGAGAAGTCATCCATAAACACCTCTACCATCTCTTCTATTAGATCGGAGAAGATCGACATCATACACCGCTGAAATGTAGCCGGTGCATTACACAATCCAAACGACATCCTTCGATAAGCGAAGGTACCATAGGGACATGTGAAGGTCATCTTTTCCTGATCATTTGTGTGAATTGGTATCTGAAAGAAACCGCTATACCCGTCGAGAAAACAGTAGTAAGGGTGATTAGCAAGTCTCTCAAGCATTTGATCAATGAAAGGCAAAGGGAAATGATCTTTCCTAGTTACAAGGTTAAGTTTCCTATAATCAATACAGATCCTATGACCAGTGATGGTTCTAGTAGGAATAAGCTCATCTTTTTCATTCCTTATGACCGTGATCCCTCCCTTCTTAGGCACCACGTGTACAGGAGAAACCCACGTGCTGTCATTTATGGGATAGATCACGTCAGCCTCTAAAAGCTTAAGGATCTCTTTCTTAACAACCTTTTTCAAATTGGGATTCAAACGCCTTTGATGTTCTATAGAAGAGGCGTTCTCATTATCCAAGTGAATCCTGTGAGTGCAAAGCATTGGTGAAAGGCCCTTGATGTCACTTAAAGAGTACCCAATGGCCTTCCTATACTTTCTCAGCTCAGTCAGGAGCGAGTGCAACTCATCATCACTTAAGTTTTCATTCACAATCACGGGATATGTGTTATTAGGCCCTAAGAAAGCATACCTTAGCCCTTTTGAGAGCTCCTTAAGGTCCACCTTTGGGGCTAACAGCTCGCTCCAGTCATCCTCGTGGCTGTTGTTGTTGCTTTCCTCCTTGGAACCCTCCTTAGAACTTGAGGCATGGCCCTTAAGACTGCTTTCCTCAACCGCTATCCCTTCTGAAATCGAGTCCTCCAGTCGATTTTGCTCTCGATGTCGTCTAGATCGAGCAGTTTCGCTCGATTCACTTACTCGATTAGATGTTGATCGAGTAAGGGATCGAGACGCTGAGTCGATCTCCTGATTGGACCCCAAAATGATCGGAAGGTCTCTCTCGATCGTCGACTCGATTGTTTTTCCGGATCGATCATTCCTATCGATCTGTCTGTCGATTGCTGCACCGGATCGAGTTGTGTTCTCGATTGCCTTGTCGATCTGACTCCTGGATCGAGAGATAGTGTCGATCTCTAGGCAGCAGCCTTCATCCTTCTTAACAATCTTCCTAGAATCCAGCAAGTTGACGTACTCCTGGGTCCTCTGATCCACATAACCAAACTCTCCTGGCCTTTGTCAGTGCCAGCTTCAGATGGTCCTCCTAAGCGAGTTCTTCTAGCAACTCATCCGCTAATGCATCCATTGTTTCAATGGTCGGCTTCTTCAGAACCTCATTGATATCGAAGTCCAGCCTTATATCCTTTCCCAAATGCAAGGCAATCTTCCCGTTCTTGACGTCGATGATAGCCCTGGCGGTTGCAAGGAATGGCCTTCCTAGGATGAGTGGATCCTTAGGCTCTTCATCCATTTCCAACACGACGAAGTCCGTAGGCATGTTCACACCGCTGATTCGCATCGGTAGATCTTCAAGCAGCCCCACTGGTAGCCTCACACTCCTATCAGCCTGTACCAACGAGATCCTACAGTCTTTGAAACGAGTAAAGCCAAGCTTCTTCGCCACAGAATGAGGCATCAGGTTTATGCTAGCTCCGAGATCACAAAGACAACTCTTGAACTCCAGAGGACCTAAAGCGCAGGGTATAGTGAAGCTTCCAGGGTCTCCCAACTTCTTAGGGACTATCTCCTTATGTATCACAGCACTACACTCTTCACTTTAAACAAGCACCTCCTTGCTTTCCTTATTCTTCTTCACGAGAGTGTCTTTGAAGAATTTGGCGCATTTAGGCATCATTGCAAGGCAGTCAACGAGAGGTAGCTTGATCTCCACGTCCTTAAGATGCTTCTCGAAGAGGATTCTATGCTTCTTGAAACGGCCAGAAAAAGGCAGCTTGGGTACATACGGTGGAGGTACATAAGCATTCTTCTCCTTAGTAGTTTGCTCCGCTTTCTTCTCAGCAACTGCTTTATCTCCTCTTCTTGGCCCTTGGATCCAGACATTGTCAAAGTTAATCTCATCATCAGCTGAAGGTGTACCCTCCCCCTCTTGAATTACAACGTCCTCGTTGTTCTTAGGAGTAACCGGAGGTTCTAGCTCTTTGCCGCTTCTTAACGTGATGGCGTTGGCATATTCTTTAGGATTCTGCTCACACTTGCCTGGTAGGCTATTCTGACCACTTGTACTCGCTTTCCCCTTCTCTAGCTGCTTGATCTTGTTGTTTAAGTTGGTGATCTGAGTGGAGAAGTCAGTGAGAGACGAGTATAGACGAGTGTTCATCTCGGCGAACTTCTGGTTTGTAGAGGCTTGTCCTTGTATCAGCTGCTGAAACATGGCCTGAACCGGATCAACCTGTTGTTGCATCGGCTGTTGCTGCTGAGGTGCAAAGCCGAAGGGTAGTTTGGCGTATAACCCTTGTTACCTTGATGTTGCCCTTGGAAGTTATTCTGCCCTTGACCTTGGAAACCACCACTCGGCTGAAAACCTTTGTTGTAAGGGGTGAAAGGTTTTGCTTGCTGAGCAGGGTACACTTGGTCCTTAGGGTTGGCAACGTTGGTACTACGGTAGGAGAGATTGTTGTTCTGGTTGTAGCCTTGGTTGTAGCCTTGAGGTTTGTAATTGTTCTGTCCTGCCACCCAATTGGCTTCTTCCTGGCTCAACTCAAGTTCCTCTTGATTCTCATCCGCTTCACCAACAAAGTGAACATCCTTCTGATTGGCTAACACCAGCTTATCTATATTCTCATGCAAAGATTTCAGCTCCTTTTTGTGAGACTCTAGCTCGGATACTCTCGGTGCACGGTCATAACCCTCAGTGTAGTTTCCATCACTCAATGCCAAGTTTTCTATCAGCTCCATGCCCTCTTCTACCTCCTGACCAAGGAAGTTCCCTTTGCTAGCTGTGTCAAGCAACAACCTGATCTTTCGTGAAGCTCCACGGTAGATGGTGCTGAGTAGGGTCTCCTCGCTGAAACTGTGATGAGGACATTGGATCGTGTAGTCTTTGAAACGTTCCATTGCCTCGTTGAAGGTCTCGTTGTTTCGTTGAGTGAAGCCACTGATTTCGCTTCTCAACCGTGCTATCCTGGTGCTAGAGAAGAATTTTGAGAGGAAGGCCTTCTTACACTCGGCCCATGAGGTGATGGTGCCTTGTGGGAGGGTCTTCTCCCAATGCCTAGCCTTGTCTCCGAGTGAAAAGGGAAAGAGACGCAGCTTGAAAGCATATTCGGATATGCCGTTTATCTTGATCATCCCACATACTTGCTCGAAGTTGTCAAGGTGCTCCAAGGGATCTTCAATTGCTAAGCCGTGGAACTTGTTGTTTTGCACCATGGAGAAGAAACCTGGCTTAATCTCGAAGTTGTTGTTTTGTACAGGAGGAGGAGTGATCCTAAACCTATTGTGATGAGTATTGGGAGCATCTCCGGCTCCTATGATCTTTGGGGGTCTAGCCGCGTGTTGGGGGTTTCCATTGCCCCTTCCCACTGCCCTGTGAGCTGGAGGAGGTCCCTCTGGTTGCTCGTGTTCAGCCATAGCTTCAAAGTCAACCAAACCGTGCTGAACAATCTCCTCAAAGGCTCTGGCTTGTTCTCGTACTCTTCTTTGCCGTGAATGACCAAGCTGATGAATGTTGTCCAAGGGTTAAAGTAGATTGTTGTCTCCCCTTGAACGAAGATTCATGTACCTGAGAGACACACGTTTGAGAGTAGAATGATTAGTAACTAAAACAAGGTAAAGGCTTAGTCTTTACTAAGTCCCAAATCGCTATGTTTTCAAAACAATCCTAGGATGGCAACGGGACCATTTGATAACTAGAATCTTTGCAAGGGTGAGTATGCAATGGGGCTATCAAACTCGAATGCAAGACAGGTTGTAGCACAGTATGCAAGAGAGAGTCAATCCACACCTAGGATGATAGAAAAAGCAAAGAGAATGCAAGGGCTTTGCAAATCTAAGCGAAACAAGATCGGTTTTGAGAAAATCCCTAAAAACTAGATGCAGCAACTAAATGGAATGCAAAACTATTTTAGAATTACTAGGAATGATCAAACTACCATGAGGAACAAACAGAATAATTAAAGGACAAAGCTATGAATAACTAAAATTCGACTAGTGAATCGACCACAAGATCGACCACTAGATCGAGAAATAACGATCGATCTCGTCTAAAAATGCAAGAACAGTAAAACTAACGACCAGGATGCTATCAAAGATCAAGCGAATGACGAGAGAAGATGTAAAGATGCTAAGAAAGAGGGTCTAGGGTTGAGATTCATGGTCAGGGGTTTCAAAGGTCCGAACTTGGGTTGAAAACTTTAAATCGACTCACTTTGTGAGAATCCCTAAGCCTTGAAAACGAAATAAGATCTATCTGTGGCTTTCGGTATAGATCAATCCTTCATCCTCTCCTCCAAACCCATGGATTTTGGTGGAAAGAGAGGTCGAAGGGCAGGAAAAACAGATTTCAAACGAATGGCTTAACTAGTCCCCCAAACTTCCATGGCTTTTGGGAAGGGGTAACTAGTCTGTAGGGTGTGATCTTCAGAGGTCCCTGAATCCTGTCAAGGTAAGAGACCTCTCGGATCATAAAGCTCTTGGCGTGAGAGTCTTTAAGCTTTAGGAACTCGACACCCTAGAAGAGATAGCCATTAAACGCTAGAAAACCCCAAGATCGAAAACCCTTTTGACCCCTTGAATCCTCTCAACCCCGAACCCAAATGAACTACTCACTACACATAAGATAAATCAAGCAAAGCATGAAGAAAGAAACGATGAACATGAAAAGAAACTAGATTAAACTTCAAACGATTCGAATACAAAGCAAGAAAAACTTCAAGTTCGACAATGGTGGATAATCTCCAAAACCAGAGAGAAAAGCATAAAAAGATAAGACTAAAAAGTTGTGTGTGAAAAGGACTTCGCCGCCTCCCAAAATGGCGAAAACAACCTGATGGTCCCCCCCTTGCTAGCGGCCAAAAGCGGTTGAAAGGACAGACATCAACCTCGGGATCGAGCGGTTCTCTCGATCATCTTCGGACATCGTGTCTTCAACTCGATCTGGGTCTCGATTGTCTTCGGCGGATCGAGTGTTGCGTTCGATCTTGGTATCGATCTTTGGTTGAATCGAGTGGTGGACTCGATCCGGCTCTCGCTCTGCGTGGCATCATTTACGTCCGTACCGTTTGATCGATTGCTCCACTCGATATTTGTCTCGATCATTTTCCTTGGATCGCCCGGTCTTCTCGATCTTCTGGTCGATCTCATCTAGATCGACCTGCCATGCTCGATCTGTTCCCCGCTCTCTGGTCCTTAGCAAACATCCGACCTTCCACGAACCACCACAACAGCTTCAGCACGTTCACGAACCTCCACGACTCCAAAGTAGCCAGAAACAACCTGAATGTGATGCAAAATGCAAGGAACATGCGTATGCTGGTGCAAGAATGCTCTAGGACCCTAAGTGATCCAATCTAGTCTAAAATGTGATGTAAATGCATGAAAAGCTAACTAATGTGTATGCAAAATGTATGCAATATGCAGTAACATCAGAGAGGAGGCACATGACATCCTTCTTCACTGCCACGGTTCATCCTATGAAGGACATTTCGCTTCTTTCAAGACGGCAACAAAGGTCTTACAAACCGTGTTTTGGTGGCCATCGCTATTCAAAGACGCTCACGAGTTTGTAAAAGCGTGTGAGGCTTGTCAAAGAGCTGGAAACATCACCAAGAGAAACAAGATGCCTCATGTGCCAATCTTTGAAGTTGATGTGTTTGATGCATGGGGGATAGACTTCATGGGACCGTTCCCATCTTCTTACGGCAACAAATTCATCTTGGTGGCTGTTGATTACGTGTCTACGTGGGTTGAGGCTATAGCTTCCCCAACCAATGATGCAAAAGTGGTGATCAAGCTCTTCAAGACCATCATCTTCCCACGGTTTGGAGTCCCCAAGGTAGTGATAAGTGACGGAGGAAGCCACTTTATCAACAAGGTGTTTGAAAGTCTCTTGAAGAAGTACGGCGTGAAGCACAAGGTAGCAACACTTTATCACCCACAAACTAGTGGGCAAGTAGATGTCTTGAATAGACAAACCAAGGCTATCTTAGAGAGGACAGTGGGAGCAACTCGGAAGGATTGGGCAAGTAAGCTAGACGATGCTTTATGGGCGTATAGAACCGCCTTCAAGACTCCTATTGGTACCACTCCCTTCACTCGTCTTTACGGCAAGGCATGTCATCTCCCTGTGGAACTAGAGCATAGAGCACTGTGGGCCGTGAAGCAGCTGAACTACAACCTCAAGACGGCACAGGAGAAGCGGTTGATTCAACTCCATGAGCTTGATGAGTTAAGGCTAGATGCTTATGAGAGCGCCAAAATCTACAAGGAAAGGACCAAGGCGGTTAATGACAAGAAGTTGGTGCATAAGGAGCTTAAAGAGGGCAGTCTGATCTTGCTTTACAACTCACGCTTGAAGCTATTCCCAAGAAAGCTAAAGTCAAGGTGGTGTGGACCGTTTGAGATCAAAGAAGTTCTGCCCTATGGAGCGGTTACTTTAGTTGGCAAGAGTGGAAAGGCTTTCACGGTTAATGGGCACAGAGTCAAGCCCTACTTGGCTAGTGATTGCAGAAAGGAGAGCACCACCATGCTTCTCCAAGACCCACCTCAGGCCTAAACCAACTAAAGTTTAGCTAAAGACGTTAAAGAAAGCGTACTTGGGAGGCATTCCCATGTCTATCTTCAATATTTTTTGCTTTCTTTCTATTTCAGTTTTATGCTTTTTATGTTTAAGTGTGTGGGTGAAAGGATAGGTGATTGGAGATCATGATCTTGGAGTCAAAAGAGGCGAGAAAGGTGAAGTATAGGCTAGAGATCGAGTGCTAGATCGACTTATCCTGGCTCGATCTTTACTGGATCGAGCAAGTGAATCAAGAGGAGTCAGTTTCGCCGCCTATACTCATTCTCCTCTTTGAGAATTGTGTTTCAGGTACCAATGGCACCAAAGAGAACCAGAGAAGAGACAGCACAAGAAGGAGAAGCTCAATAAGTGGTTCAGGAGAGGGTTAGATGGACCAAGGAGGAGAAGCTAGCTAAGAAAAGGCTGGAGAGGCTCCGGTTTGACCCCACAAAGTTCGTGAGCAGGGATCTGTTGGCAAAGATGGGGATATTAGGAGATTTTGATCAGCTTCTCAAGAATATTGGGCTCCGGTGTTCGTCAAGGATGGATTGCCCAAGCTATCCCGAGGCAACCCTAGACTTCTTAGCCACCTTGGAGTTCACCTACGAGAATCCGAGCCTCCCCACGCCATCACAAGGTCACCTCACATTCAAGATAAGGAGGCAAGCCTATCACCTCTCCATCCCCGACCTCTGCCAAGCCTACGGTCTGAAGGCTAGTGTCAAGCTCGTTGAGTTTCCTGCTTTCACTCAAGCCAACGATCTATGGGATCTAATCAGCAACGATGACTACAAGGCAAACACAGCGAAGATCAAGAGAGTCCGCAGCCCCGTGCTGAGATACACACTCAAGCTCATCGCCAACACCTTCAGTGGAAGGTCCGTGGCTCCCACAGTCACCAAGAACGAGCTATGTTTCCTCTTCTAAGGAGAATGACGAGCTGATGGAAGACGAGCTTGGGGATGATGTCAATTATGGATGCATTTTGGCTTCCTCTTTGATACAGTACAAGGCATGGGCAATGAGGTGCAAGGCGATTTCAGCGCTGATAGGAGGCTTCCTTACACCGCTGTTTGTTCAAGCTGGTGTACCTCTTCCTGATTTTGTACCTTGCGCGTATAGAGCTTATATGGATGAGGTTTACATGCGCAACACAGACAGCTTGGGACGCACGCCAGCTAAGGGGTTCTTTGCTTACTTGTTCTACGATTGTGAGAATGAGAAGAGAGTGTGCATCTTGCCAAACAAGGAAGAAACGAAGCTGCTAGGTGTTTGCAACGTTGAGTTTCTGCTAAGTGTTGAGGAATGCTATGCACCTCTAGAAGCCACAGCCGCACCTCCACGAGTTGCTCGCCCACGTTCAGAGTCACCTCCCTCCGATGCTGAGATGCCAGCTAGCTTCGACCTTCCTAAGCTTGATTAGGAGCCAAGAACCAAGGCGGAGAAGTTTCTTGCTTCCGTTGTGGAGATGCAGCGGAAGGTGAATAAGTGGCAGAGCAAGATGGTTAAAAAGCTTGCTAAGAAGATCAAGGGTTTGCAAAAGAAATCATCTGAGGCATCTTCAAGCGAAGAGGTTGAGCAAACCGAGAAGAGAAGGAGATCAACCGGTGGGATAGTGATCCGTGAGCCCCAAGGCGACAACCAAGCTGCATGCCGCTCTCTACACGAAGGAGCAAGCAAGGAGAAAGGCAAGGCGGTCACCCACGAGACTTCTAAAAAGAGCAGGAATTCTGGAGCATCCTCATGCTCCAGCCATGCCTAACTCCGAGGTACCAACAACGGAACCATTGTAAATATCATGCATTTTCTTTAATTTTTGCTTTGTGTTTTGACTCCTCTTGAATTTGTTTGCCACCGAGACGATGTCATTCATGTTTGGGGGAGTGTGTGTGTTATTTGACATGTTTTCTTAGATCTTATTTTCTGTTATCATCCTTGAGTCTTGCATTGCATCATCTAAGGCATAGAAAATACAAAAAAAATGATAAAATTATTAAAAATTTTCAAAACAAAAAGTTCATGTAGTTTGCATTTGCATTGTTTAATATTTTAAGATTGAGTCTAGAATTTTTAAAAATCATGTAGGTTGTTGCATTTGCATAGGGAGTGAATGATAAACACTTGTTAAGATGTTGATGTTTGAACTGTTTTTCAATGCCTTGGTTGTTTGTTGTTTGATTGCATCTAGTGAGTTTGAAGTTAAGGCTGCACCATACCTTGATTACTTGCATTTGATACTCTAGTCTTATGTTGAAACTCGCTTTGATTTGAAGCCAACTCCATCTTAGTAGAACCATAATCTTGACATTGAGTTATCTTGTTTGTGCATTGAGAGCGATTGCATGGCTTACCTATATACATACTTGGATTATCTTCTTCCCTTCTTACCACTCTTGTTAATCCAAGTAGCTAATCCTCATCATCATGGGACAGTTAACCTCGCCCTTAACCAAACCTTCTTTCTGACCTAAACACTTCTACGTGAGTTGTGAGGCCTTACATTGCATCATTTTCTATCCTATCTTAGCAAAAGTGGTAGGAATAAGGCTGGCAAGGAGAAGCTCCCTTGTAGACACCGGCTTGCATTTTGAGCTTGGTATTAGGTTAGGAGTTTGGGAAAAGGGTTGTTTGAGTGGTTTAAGCGTTTTATGTTTGCAAAAGAAGGAAAAGAATGGGATTGGTAGCAAAGGGGGAACAAATCGTTTGTGGTTAGGTAAAGTAGAAAAAGAATGCTCTTAGTGTTAAAGAGGAAAGGCGCCAGCAGCAACAAGGCTTACAAAAGGTCATTCAAAAAGAGAAAAATCAAACCGATCCATCAACCAAAGGTGATGAAAACGGGGCCAAGCATACAACAAAGGAGAGCAAGTTCAAACTAAGGAAGTCAACCACACGGACAGAAGAAAAGAAGTTTCCCCCAAATGTGAAGGATGAAGAGATCAAGCAATTTTGGAAAGGGTAGATTTAGGGGTTACACTTGGGGATTTAGAAGTTTTTAGGATCATCTTGGGTTAAAAGGGTAGAAGGGAGCTTTAACTTGCATGCATATGTGTGCTTTTACCTTTAGCATTTCCCAAAGATAGGATTCTTTCATTGAGTGATCTCCTGAATTTTTAAAACCCTTATTTGAATGAGATCATCTTCATCTCATGACCATGTCCCTTGACCAAATGCTTTCTCTTGATGTGCACAAACAGGATCCATTGGTTGCCGCTTAACAACTGTTAATGAGTTGGTTGATTTGGATGCTTGTGTAGGCTAAGCTAGAGTTCATTGTTTGCTTTGATGGTATGGCTAAAGCTTTTAAAGTAGAACAACCTCTGTGCATCTGAGAACATATAACTTGGGCATTGAATCAGTTTTTCCATTGACATCTTTAGTTTTGAACTCCCATTTTCAAACCTCTCTTCCTTTCTTGAATTTTGTTTGCTTGAGGGCAAGCAAAAGGCAAGTTTGGAGGAGTTGATATTACCATATATTTTGCATATTTAGCTTGCATTTTGGGTAGTTTTCATGCATTCATCTCGCATTATAGGCTAGTTTCTATCATTTGTTGCATTTTAGGTCCTAGATAACTTTGCATTCGCATTTTGCATAGTTTCTGCATATTTTGCATCATTATCAGGTTGTTTGGCGTTGTGGAGGTTGCGTGGACGTGCTGAGGATCAAAATGAAGCTTGTGGACACTTGGAGAACTCAGCCATGCATGCAAAGGACCCGAGATCGAGCAGCTGGTCGAGCAAGGCAGGTCGATCTAGACGAGATCGACCAGAAGATCGAGTGACTCAAGTCATTTCAAGGAGGAGGATCAAGACCAAGATCGAGAGGGGAGATCGATCGTGAGTACGGATGTGGATGACGTCATGCAGAACGAGAGCCAGATCGATACCACGACTGGATCATCCACGAGTAGAAGATCGAAGGAAGTGCTCGATCCATCCAACCAAATCGATTTGAAGATCAAGCAGAAGAAGGCGATCCATGAAGAAGATCGAGTGAACCGATCGATCTCGAGATCATTTGGCGGTTTAGCTATTATCCGGCCAGCTCATCTTTGGAGCGTAGTGAGGGGACCATTTGGCGGTTTAGCTATTTTGGGCAAAAGAAGGCTATCACTTTCATTATCCTACACTTAGTCTTATCTTTTTCCAGCTTTCTCTTAGGCGATTCCGCCATTGTCGAACCTTAGAGTTTTTCTTGTTTTCAAACTTTGAATCTTTTCAATATTAAGCATTTTCCTTTAATCGTTTGCCTTAATCATGTTTAGTTCTTCTTTTATTGCATTTGAATCGATTTCAATAATGAGTAGTTAGTAGTTTTCTTTGGGTAAAAAGTTGGGGCGATTCAAGGGTTTAAGGGTTTAAGCTTTTGGATTTTTTTTTGTTCTTAACTTATTCCTTTCTAGGATTTGGGGTCTTAAGGCTTAGAGAATCTTGGAAAAGATCTCTATGATTCCAGGGTTTCTCTTACCTTGACCGGATTCAGAGATCCTTGAAAACCAAATCCTAGAGACTAATCTATCCTCTCACAAACGCCATGGTTGAAAAGGGGGTTAGTTAAGCCACTATTTAGGATCTTTGCTTAATGTTCGTGACTCATCTTTCCACTACACGCCATAGGTTAGGAGGAAGGGTCAGAGAAAGGGTTCTTACCACACGCCATGGAAGATCCTAGTTTAAGTTTCCTAAGGCTTAGGGAAAGCTCTTTAAATGAGTGGATCTAGGTGTTTTCAAACCAAAGCTTGAACCTTTGAATCTCTTGAACATGACCCTCGATCTTGAGCCCTCTTTTTACTATTTTAAAACTCTAGTTTATCATTCTCTTGTCATAAAGTTGCATTCTTGATCATTAAAAGTCATTTGTCTTAAGTTTATTGAATCGATCTGTTTTACCCGTATTAGCTCTCGATTTTTAGTTAGTAGTAGATTTGCATTTTAGGGTCTCTGTTTTCTCCTAGTAGTCATTAACCCTCTTTCAGGGATTTGAAAATAGTTTTTCTGTTCATTTGGTCATTGCATTTAGTTTTCCTCGATTTTACCATCTATTTACTCGATTCGGCTTAGATTTGCTTAGCATCTATATTCTTAGTGTTCTTTCTTCACCCAGCCTGGATTCATAATCTCTTGCACTATACTACATCGTGATAGGTTGCTTGAGCTTTGATATTCCTGCATTGAACTAAAATATTGTTTATCAGGTACCAAGGGCAAATACAAGGCAACTTCCAAGGCCAGCAACAGCAAGTGAACAAAGGTTACCCTCCTGGTTTCATGCCTCAGCAGCAACAAGTCCAAGCTCCACCATTCACACCACCTCAAGATCCGATTCAAGCAATGTTTCAACAATTGCTTCAGGGCCAAGCAACTACAGATCAGAAGTTTGTTGATATGAACAATAGGCTGGACTCTTCTCTGACTGAGGTATCTACACAAATCACCAACCTGAACAACAAGATCCGCCGGCTAGAGAAAGGAAAAGCCAGTTCAAGCGGTCAAGGAAGCTTACCCGAGAAGAGTGAGGCAAACCCTAAGGAGTATGCCAACGCTATTACTTTGAGAAGTGGGAGAGAGCTGCCACCACGGTCTACACCTGAAGACAATGAGGACATTGTGGTTTAAGAGGGGGAGAGTATTCTCTCAAATGACCAAGAGATCACGTTTGACAATGTCTACATTGCAAGACCTAAGAAAGGCAAGGAAGCGGTTTTAGAGAAAAAAGTAAAGGAAGCCAGCAAAGAGAAAGAAGCTTTCATGCCTCCACCTTACAAACCGAAGCTCCCCTTCCCTGGACGTTTCAAGAAGCAGCTGATTGAGAAGCATAAAGCCTTGTTTGAGAAGCACATCAGGAACGTTGAGATCAAGCTGCCTTTGGTTGATTGCTTAGCTATGATGCCAAAATATGCCAAGTTTTTAAGGGATATGCTTGCTAAGAAGGGGAAAGAGAGTGACGAGGTCTTGGTGTTGAGTCAAGAATGCAGTGCAATCATCCACAAGGAGATAACACCAAAGAAGCTAGGAGATCCGGGGTCATTTACTATCCCTTGTGCACTAGGCCCTTTGAAGTTTGAAAGCTGCTTATGTGATCTTGATGCAAGCATTAATCTTATGCCTCACTCCATTACCAAAAAGCTAGGCTTTACCAAGTTTAAGGAGTGTAGAATCTCTCTCATTCTGGCTGATAGAAGTATAAGGCTCCCTGTTGGCTTGCTTGAAGACCTACCCGTGAGGATCAGGAATGTGAATGTGCCAACAGATTTTGTAGTGCTAGAAATGGATGAGGAACCAAAGGACCCTCTAATCCTTGGTAGACCCTTTCTAGCAACTGCTGGAGCCATCATAGACGTCAAGAATGGCAAGATCTCTCTGCACCTTGGCAAGGACATCAAGCTGAACTTTGACATCAACGAGTTCTTGAAGAAGCCAACGATAAATGGGGAAGTGTTCTACATTGAAACTTTGGATGAATTGGCTGATGAATTGCTTGAGGAATTGGCACAAGAGGATCATCTACAGCTGGCTTTGACAAAGGAGTGTGGGGAGTATGGTTTCTTGAGCGAGCAAACCCAGGAGTATGTTCATATCCTTGATTCTCGCAAAGTTGTGAAAGAAGACGAAGGTCAGTGCCATGAGATCGACCTGGAGATCAAGCAGATGTCTCGATCCAAGCAAGAGATCGATCTCACGATTGATCGAGACAACTCGATCTGTCCAGAGAATGACCTAGCGAATCGATCTCCTACTCGATCCAAATCCAATTGAGCAAGTGAATCGACAGAGTGCAATCGATCCAGCCTAGAACGAGGGAAAGATCGACTGACTAGCTCGATCTCTGCGGTAGGAACGGTTCAAGAAGGCAGCTTAAAAGCTAATGACTCGGGTTCAAAAGAGGCGAATGAGGACAGCAACCTCAACACAAGCCAAGAGGAGGACTGGAGCGAGCTGCTAGCCCCAAAGGTGGACCTAAAGCAGCTTCCAAATGGGCTAAGGTACGCTTTCTTGGGACCCAATGATACTTATCCGGTCATTTTGAATGAAAATCTAAGTGATGATGAGTTAGACTCACTCCTTAAGGAGCTGAGGAAGTATAGAAGGGCCATTGGGTACTCTCTCAGTGACATCAAGGGCCTTTCACCAATGCTTTGTACTCATAGGATTCACTTAGATGATGAAAACACATCTTCCATTGAGCATCAAAGACGTTTGAACCCGAACTTGAAAGAAGTAGTTAAAAAAGAAATCTTAAAACTCTTAGAGGCTGACGTGATATACCCTATCTGTGATAGCACATGGGTCTCTCCGGTCCATGTGGTACCAAAGAAAGGGGGTATCACGGTTATAAAAAATGAAAAAGATGAGTTAATTCCTTCAAGAACAATAACTGGACATAGAATGTTTATTGATTTTAGGAAACTTAACTCAGCCACTAGAAAAGATCATTTTCCTCTTTCCTTCATTGATAAAATGCTTGAGAGATTAGCTAATCACTTATACTACTGTTTTTTTGATGGCTATAGTGGTTTCTTTCAAATTCCCATTCATCCTAATGACCAAGAGAAAACCACTTTCACATGGCCCTATGGTACCTTTGCTTATCGAAGGATGCCATTTGGGTTATGTAATGCACCAGCAACCTTTCAAAGGTGCATGCTGTCTATTTTCTCTGACCTTATAGAGGAAATGGTAGACGTTTTCATGGATGATTTTTCTGTGTATAGTGCTTCCTTTGGTGGTTATTTGTCTAATCTTTGCAGGGTTCTCAAGAGGTTTGAGGAGACAAACTTGGTGCTGAATTGGGAAAAGTGTCACTTTATGGTGAGGGAAGGCATTGTACTTAGGCACAAGATTTCTGAGAATGGGATTGAGGTTGACAAGGCAAAGATAGAGGTCATGATGAGTCTAGAGCCGCCGGTTAATGTGAAAGGGATTAGGAGCTTGTTGGGGCACGCTGGCTTTTACAGGAGGTTTATCAAGGATTTCTCCAAGATAGCACGCCCTCTTACATGGCTACTGTGCAAAGAAGCCGAGTTCATCTTTGATGAAGAATGCCTTCAAGCCTTTAAGACCATCAAGGAAGCCTTGATCACCGCGCCTATAGTTCAAGCTCCGGATAGGGATTTGCCGTTTGAGATTATGTGCGACGCGTGTGACTACGTCGTGGGTGCTGTCTTGGGTCAGAGGAAGGATAAAAAGCTGCATGTGATCTACTATGCAAGCCGTACCTTGGATGACACGCAAGTGAAGTATGCAACCACCGAGAAAGAGCTTATAGTCGTTGTCTTTGCTTTTGAGAAGTTTAGGTCTTACTTGGTGGATTCTAAGGTCATAGTGTATATTGACCATGCTGCCTTGAGGTACATATACTCCAAGAAAGACACCAAGCCGAGACTCTTAAGATGGATCCTTTTCTTACAAGAGTTTGATATGGAGATCAAGGATAAGAAGGGTATAGAGAACGATGTAGCAGATCATCTTTCAAGAATGAGGGTGAATGATGTCTTGCCTTTGGATGATTCACTCCATGAAGAGCAGCTTATGATAGTCAACACAGTGGTATGTGCAAAGCTAGAGGAGAAGTTTGAAGAAGTTTTGAGCTTCAAGGAAGAAAATCTACCATGGTATGCGGATATTGTTAACTACTTGGCTTGTGGAGAAGAGCCTACTCACTTGGACCACTACCATAGGAAGAAGTTCAGGAGGGACATCTCCCATTACTTTTGGGATGATCCTTATCTGTACAAGAGGGGTGTTGACAGCTTATACCGAAGATGTGTCACAAGAGAAGAGGCAAGACACATTCTTCTTCATTGCCACGGTTTGACTTATTGTGGACACTTCGATTCATACAAGACGGCTACAAAGGTTTTACAAGCCGGGTTTTAGTGGCCTACACTCTTCAAGGATGCTCATGAGTTTGTAAAAGCGTGTGAAGCTTGCCAAAGGTCAGGGAACATCACAAAGAGGAATGAGATGCCGCAGTTACCTATCTTTGAGGTGGAAGTCTTTGACGCTTGGGGAATTGAGTTTATGGGTTCGTTCCCATCATCATATGGCAACAAGTACATTCTTGTAGCAGTAGACTATGTGTCTAAGTGGGTGGAAGCCACAGCATCACCTACCAATGACTCAAAGGTGGTAGTCAAGCTCTTCAAGACCATCATCTTTCCAAGGTTTGGAGTTCCAAAGATAGTGATCAGTGATGGGGGCAGCCACTTTATTAACAAGGTGTTTGAGGGTCTCTTGAAGAAGTATGGAGTTAAACACAAGGTAGCTACACATTATCACCCTCAAACCAGTGGCCAAGTGGAGGTTTCAAATAGGCAAATCAAGGCCATCCTAGAGAGGACCGCGGGAGTAACTAGAAAGGATTGGGCAAGCAAGCTTGATGACGCTCTTTGGGCGTATAGAACGGCCTTTAAACTCCTATTGGTACCACGCCTTTCAACCTCCTCTATGGTAAGGCTTGTCACCTTTCTGTGGAGTTAAAACACAAAGCACTTTGGGCTGTGAAGCAAGTGAATTTCAGTCCCAAGACGGCACAAGAGAGAAGGTTGATGCAACTCCATGAGCTTGATGAGTTAAGGCTGGAGGCTTAAGAGAGCGCCAAGATCTACAAAGAATGGACCAAGGCGGTTCATGACAAGAAGCTGGTGCGTAAGGAGCTCAAGGAGGGAAGTCTGGTTTTGCTCTACAACTCGCGTTTGAAGTTGTTCCCTGGGAAGCTAAAGTCTAGATGGTGCGGACCATTCGAGGTGAAAGAAGTGCTACCATATGGCGCGGTTACTTTGGTTGGCAAGAGTGGACAGGCTTTCACGGTGAATGGGCATAGAGTCAAGCCCTACTTGGCGAGTGATTGCAGCAAGGAGAGCACCACGTTGCTCCTCCAAGATCTACCTCTAGCGTAACCAAGTAAAGTCAAGCTAAGCGACGTAAAACAAGCGCACTTGGGAGACATTCCCATGACTATTATTGTACATATTTTTGCTTTCTTTCTGTTTCAGTTTTATGCTTTTTAGTTTAAGTGTGTAGGTACAAGGAGATGGGAACCAGAGATCATGATCTTGGAGTCAAAAAGGCAAGGTAAGGAGAAATAGGGACAAGTGATCGAGTGATAGATCGACCTATCCTGGCTCGATCTTTACTAGATCGAGCTAAAGAATCGAGTGAAGTCACTCGATCTAGATGGGATCGAGTAGACAATCGAGTGAGTCAGACGATTGCGAGAGGATGACCCACCCATACATTTTGCTCGAAATGCAAATGGGGTGTGGATCGACTGATCTCACTCGATCCTCGAATTGGATCAATCAGTTCACTCGATCAGCTCACTCGATCCTTGCCAAAACGACCTCGAAATCGATCAAGGAGCTCGATCCAAGGAGCATGGCCATAACCACGTAGGATCTTGGAACGAGGAGCAGACTTGATCTAAGGCTCGATTCAAATCAGATCGAGCCTCCAATCGAGCAAGCCTCTCGATCACGGGTGGAATGGGCATGAGATCGAGGTCAAGATCGACCAATTTGACTCGATCTCATGCCGAGGTTGGTTGAACTTTTCCCTCTTCTTTTCTCTTTCCCTCTCATTAGAAATTTGAATTTTGGTCAAGGCAAGCATCTTTAACCATGTGCCTTGACCAAGTTTTTCAGAATCCACTTGCTTGCATACATCCAAAGATTCTTGTCTTTATAAACACTTGCATCCTCACTCTCTCCCATTGCATTTCAAACTGATTTTCTTAGAAAGAGAGAGTGTGAGTTCGGTTTTAAAGACATAAGAGCATCTTATATTCATCCACTTCAAAGGTATTTTCGAGTTTATTGAATTACATGTTTGAGTTTTTAGAAAATTTCCTTTTATTGGATTAGGATGAATGTTATTTGCTAGGAATTATGATGAATTTTTATAAGTATCTAAATTTTAGGGAAATTTTCTTGATTTAGCCTTATCTCAAGAGATTTTCATCTTTTATTTGTTGATACTTTTTAGAAAACCCCAAAAATCTAGAAATTATGTTTAGAGTTTTTCTCTCCTGCCTTGCTTTTATCTCTTAATCGCCGCCTATACTCATATTCTCCTTGAGAACTTGTGTTTCAGGTACCATGACACCCAAGAGAAGCAGGGATTTGGCAACTTCAACGCAAGGAGAAGCTCAACAAGTGGTTGAAGAGAGGGTTAGATGGAGCAAGGAGGAGAAGAAGGCAAAGAAAAGGCTTGAGAGGCTCCGGTTTGAACGTACGAAGTTTGCAAGCAGGGACCTCTTAGAGAGGTTGGGATTGCTAGAGGATTTTGATGAGCTTCTCAAGAACATGGGAATTGCATGCCTGTCAAGGATGGACTGCCCTACTTACCCTGAGGCAGCGCTTGATTTCTTCTCCACCTTGGACTTCTCCTATGAAAATCCAAGCCTCCCCACTCCATCAAAGGGTCACCTCACGTTCAAGATCAGGAGACAAGCTTACCACCTCTCCATCCCCAAGCTATGCCAAGCTTATGGTCTCAATGCTGAAGCCAAGCTTGTATAATTCCCTCCGTACAAATCAGCCAACGATCTATGGGACTTGATCAGCGATGATGACTACAAAGCCAACACCGCCAAGATCAAGAAGGTGTGAAACCCTGTGCTGAGGTACGCCCTCAAGCTACTGGCCAACACCTTTAGTGGACGATCTGTGGCTCCAACGGTTACAAAGAACGATCTGTGCTTCCTCTTCCAAGGGATTAAGAAGGTTCTATGCGATGCTGAAGAGAACGAGGAGCCAATGGAGGATGAGCTTGGGGATGACGTCAACTATGGATGCATTTTGGCTTCTTCTTTGGTCAAGTACAAGGCGTGGGCGTTGAGATGTAAGGCGAGCTCAGCACTCATAGGAGGCTTCCTCACACCAATGTTCATACAAGCGGGAGTACCTCTTACGGATATCGAGCCTTGCGTGGAGAGAGCTTACATGGATCAGACCTACATGCGCAACACTGATTCCTTGGGACCTACTCCAGCTCTAGGGTATTTTTCCTACTTGTTCTACAACCCCACCCTTGGGAAGCAAGTATGCATCCTCCCCAACCAAGACGAGACGAACCTGGACAGCGTTGGGACCATAGAGTTGTTGCCAAGCAATGAAGAATGCTTTGCGCTTCTTGGAGGCACGGCTGCACCACCTCAGCTAGCTCGTCCACCTTCAGAGTCACCTCCTTCAGATGCTGAGATGCCGCCAAGCTTTGATCTCCCCAAGCTAGACTATGAGCCGCGTACTAAGGCTGAGAAGTTCCTTGCTTCGGTGGTTGAGATTCAGCGCAAAGTCAACAAGTGGCAAGGCAAGATGATCAAGAAGCTGGCTAAGAAGATCAAAGACCTACAGAGAAGCTCATCTGAGGCGTCTTCAAGTGAAGAGGTTGAGTAACCGGAGAAGAGAAGAAGATCAACCGGAGGTATAAAGATCCGTGAGCCTCAAGGAAGCAATCAAGCTGGACGTCTTTCTCTCCGTGAAGGCACGAGCAGAAACAAAGACAAGGAGGTGCTTCACGACACTCCTAGAAAGAGTAGGAGGACTGGAGCATCCTCAAACTCCAGCCATGCCTAGCTCCAAGGTACCAAAACTCAACCATTGTAAATATCATGCATTTTTTTAATTTTTGCTTTGTGTTTTGATCTCCTCTTGAATTTGTTTGCCACCGAGACGGTGTCATTCAAGTTTGGGGGAGAGTGTGTGGTTTGACATGTTTTATTTGAATCTTATTTTGTGTTAGCATCTTTGAGTCTTCATGCATCACCTAAGTGCATAGAAAAATACAAAAAAATCATAAAATTTTCAAAAAAAAGTTCAAAAAAATCATGTAGCTTGTATTTGCATTGTTAAACATTTTAGGATTGAGTCTAGAATTTTAATCATTTAGGTTGTTTGCATTTGCATAGGGAGCAATGATATTAATTTTCCATGAAAAGTGTTTTAAGCTCATGAATTGGTTCAAGGCCCTAGTTAGTAGTTCTTTGATGCTTTGTACATACTTTGAAAGTAAGTTCTAACCATATTTGGAACATTTGTCTTGATTTCCGTGGCTTAAGTTGAACAAACATGAATTGAATCCTTTCCTATCAAGTGGAACCTTAATTTGAATTTTTGAATTATCATACTTGTGCATTTGAAAAAGAATATATGGATTACATATACATATTTAGGCTTTCTTATTCCTTTCACCACTCTCTTGTAAGCTTAAGTAGAACTTCTCACCTTAACCCTTATCCTCCTTTCAAGCCAAATTTCGTGTGTGATATCATATTGTGAGGCCTTTTATTTTTGGTTGAACTTGGCCTAAAGTGTTAGGTTTAGGAGACATGTTTAGGCTCTCATATTGATGCTAGCTTTGCATATTGAAGCAAGTTTTAGGCTTAAGGATGGGATTGAGATTCATGGGTGTTGTTGCTTTTGCTTATTTGCTTTTGGTTTTGAAAAGTGTTGGTGTTTGGGGTTTGAATAAAGGGACACATAGTTTTAAGTGGGTGGTCTTGTTCTAATTAATAAAAGCTCAAGTGGAAAAGAAAAGGAGATAGCTCTCAAAAAGAAAAAAAATAAGAAAAGAGCCAAAGGCCAAATGTTTAAAAAAGAAAAGGAAAAAAAAAATGAGAAGAGAGCTATCAAAAGAAAAGAAAAGAGCTATAAATATATTTAAGGCCATCCCACTAGCTATAAGAAGGTTAGAATGATGTGTTTATTTGGGTTTTGCTTGGCGCCTTGCCTTGTTGTTGTGGGTAGTCTCTAGAGGGTGAGTGAGCATGAAAAAGAAAAGAAAAATGAGAGAGAGATTAGGATCATTGTTAGTGTATATGGATAGATGAGAGTCTAGTCATGTATGCATCAATTGCCTTTACCTTTAGCATTATGCATGAGTTCAACCCTTTTTGAGATAAATCATTGCTTGAATTACCCTTATTAATGAGATAATTTTTATCTCATGATCTTGTCCCTAGCCAAATGTATTCAGTTTTAAATTGAATAAGTGTGATTCACGGTTTGAACTTAATGAATGTTAAAGGAAAGGATTCTGGGATTGTTTGGAATATGAGAGTCATGATTGGAGATTCAATATGTGATGGATATGGCTAAGTTCTTTGGAGTATGAGTTTGTGCATTGCATCTTAGAATTGAGAACTAAGACCACTGAATTGATTCATTTGAAAAACACTTGTCAAGGAATTTGAGCTCCCATTTTTAAAACCTCTCTTCCTTTCTTGAATTTTGTTTGCTTGAGGGCAAGAAAAAGGAAAGTTTGGGGGAGTTGATATAGTCTTATATTTCGCATATTTAGCATGCATTTAGAGTAGTTTTCATGCATACATCTTTCATAATAGGCTAGTTTTCACCATTTGTCTCATTTTAGGTCCTAAGTGCACTTCGCATTAGCATTTGCATGTTTCTTGCATTCTTGCATCATATTCAGGTTGTTTTGGCTACACTGGAGCTGTGGAGGTTGTGTCGACATGCTAAGGATCTAAAGGGAGCCTATGGATACGTGGAGGAACTCATGCATGCAGCAAAGGAACCGAGATCGAGGCGAAGATCAAGTTAGGCATGTCGATCTAGAGGAGATCGACCACAAGATTGAGACACTCGGGTCGTTTCAAGAAAGAGGATCGAGACCAAGATCGACCGAGGTGATCGAACGTGAGTACGGACACGGGACTAAGCCCGGGAAGAACGAGAGCCAGATCGAGGTCACGACTCGATCATCCAAGGATCGACTAGAAGATTGATGGAAGCACTCGATCCACCCAACCGCATCGACCCAAAGATCGAGCAAAGGATGACGATCCACGAAGAAGATCGAGTTAAAGATCGATCACTCAGCTCGATCTCAGAACCTTATCCGACAGCTCACTTTTGGATTTTAGTGAGGGGACCATTTCTCTTGTTGGCCTATTTTAGGCGTAAAATCTCATCCTTTCATTTTGTCTCCTGCTAGTTTTAGCTTTTCTTATGCACTAAGGCTGAAAAATCGCTATTGTTCTAGTTTTAAGCTTTTCTTAGTTTTGTAAACTCTTAATCTTGTTTTAATCCAAGTATTTTATCTTAATTGCTCTCCTTGCTTAGTAGTTTAATCATGTTAAGCTTTTCTTTCTTTGCATTTTCATCTGCTTTAAGCATGTGTAGTGAGTAGTCTTTCATGGTGTTAAGGTTGAGGTGATTAAGAGGGTTTAAGGGTTTAAGCTTGGGACTTTTCTTGTTCTTAACTCATTCTCTTCTTGGATTTGGGGGTTTTTAATGCCTAGAGAGTCTTGAGAAAGTTCTCTTTGATCTCATGGATTTCCTTACCTTGACAGGATTCAGGAATCCCCTAAAACCAAATCCAAGAGACTAGCTCATCCTTTCCCAAACGCCATGGATGCTTAGGGAGCTAGTTAGGTCATTATTTGAGATCTATGCTTAATGTTCTTTGACCCATCTTTCCGCCACACGTCATGGGTTAGGAGGAAGGTTTGAGGAAAGGGTTTATACCAAACGCCATGGATAAACCTCTTTTAGCTTCTCAAGGCCTAGAGATAGCACAAAATGTCTAGATATATATTTTCAAAACCCAAGCTTGAATCTTTAACCTTCTTAAACATGATCCTCAACCTTGAATCCTCTTTTAGCATTTAAAAACTCAAAGTTATCATTTCCTAGTAATAAAGTTTGCATCTTTAGTCTTGAAAATCATTGTTCTAAGTTGTTAGAAATTTCTCTGTTTATCTGCCTTGAGAGTTCGATTTTTATAAACTAGTAGTTTTGCATTTTAAATTCTTAGAAGTCATCTAGTAGTTGTTTAACCAAGAGTGGATTTTAAAATAGTTTTCATAGTCATTTGGTAGTTGCATTTAGTTTTCATAGATTTTCTCCTTAAATAATCCAATTTCACTTAGATTTCCAAAGTTCTTGCATTCCTAGTAACTTTCATTAACCTGAGCTGGATTGACACCTCTTGCACCTATACTACAACTATATTGTGGTTTAGGCTTTGATTTGAAACAGCTTAGAAATAGTCCTGTTATCAATCACCCACTAAACAGCGAGAAGACAAGGATGGACAGACACGAGCAGAGCATAACAACGAATACCACGATCAAGATAACCCACCCCAACCTCCCAAACGATGTATGAACATGATCTTGGGAGGCTTATCCTACTGCAATGATTCAGTCCGGGCTATTAAGGAGTACGAATGAAAAGCTATCACCTACAAAAAAATTCCCTCGCCATGTCGATTACCAACCAACATTCACCTTCACCGCCAAGAATATGCGAGGCCTCCATACCCCGCACAACGATCCATTGGTGGTCGAACTCCACATCCATGAAAGCGAGGTCACCAAATTTTGATCGACACTGGCAACACGGTCAACAACATTTTTCAAGGCATGTTAACCAAAATGGGACTCCGCAATAAGGATATCAAGGCAGCGCCTAATCCACTCACCGGTTTCGCTAGCAAATCTTCCTTTAGCATTGGGACCATAAGATTGGCAGTTTTCGTCGGTGGTATCACGAAGATCGTCAAATATACCTTCATGGACAAACCTGTAATCTACAACGCTATCCTCGACACACCTTGGATCCACGAGATAAAAGTCACTGTGTTAACTTACGACAAATGCATGAAGTTCGCTACTTCTTCCGGCATCTTATCACTTCGCGACAACCAGTAAATGACATGATCCTACATCATCAGCGAACGCAAAGTACGCCTCCGTCCAACAACAGCCCCACCCGCTGTTAAGAACTTGCATTACGATCGGCATGGAATTGTGCATCAACGCTACACAAAAAAAACCTCGGCTCACGAGCTAACATCCCTCCAATAATTGTAAAGAAATATGAATGGTTTGATCCTGATTCGGGTATGTAGGCAGCCTTAAGGTTCAGCTATAACTCTAATTTTTTTTTTCTCTTTTATCTTTGAAATTCAGCTCGGCATACGAAGAAAGCGCTCTACAAATTTCTCCCTATCTAAACTATTTTATGCGAATGCATACAATAGAGTCAACATTCTGGCCCAACGTTGTACTTAAAACGTTCATAAATTATGTGACTGATCACCACCCTTTGAAGCTTCAGTTCAATTTAATTACTTCCGAAGAGGACAAGTTGAAAGCCAAGGACAATACTCGCACGACCCTTGATCATATAAACACCTTTTGGGTCAGAGCGAATCCTAAAAGCGTGGGATTCAATCCCGTTGTCGTATGGTATAAGACGGACAAATAGTCCCGCTTCCAGTACCGGACTGAAAAGTGCCCCCGCATTTCAAGTTGAAAAGTCAATTTGTACAAATCACTCCTAGAATTAGGGGTAAAATCTCGACAACGAGATATCAAGCATTACATCTTTAAAAAGACTATGCAGTGTCCGCTTTCGATCAAATCATCTAAACTAGACTACATGAAACACATCATTTTACTTGGTTTATACCAGCAATTAATATGACTTGAACAGCTAAGTCAGAACTCTCACAAGAATATTCAAAAAAAATATATGTTTTCATCGTTAAATAAAGGATAAAAATCCTCCCGGACAATGTCAATACATAAAAAGCCAAGACCGGTTAAGTAAAAACTACAAGAAATTTTTTTTTTCTCTTTTTTCACTTCTGCTCTTCATTTGACAACTTCTCCTCTGTCCTTGAGGTACCTTCCTGCACTCCCTTCATTAGCTTGGCGCAAGTAGATCTGACATCACAATGCAGCGAGTTAGTGGGAGTAATCCATTTACCACCAAAAGGAAAGAACTCTAAAACAAAGAGGACAAATTATATATCATGGTTTTTATGGTTTTAAACCATGGTATAAGTCCTTTTTATTGAGTCTTTTTGGTTTTTTTGGAGTCCTAGTAGAGTCTTTGCAGGTTATAGCATGTCTGGAGCATAATTGGAAGTTTTGGAGCTTTTTGGAGCATTGCAAGATGAAGCCATGAAGTGTGCAACTCGGAGAAGAAAGTATGCATTTGGGTGACGCTCGTCACCCCTAGAGGAAGGAGTCATGGCTGGTTTTATAAAAGGAGCATTATTTGCAGTTTTGGCCCAGAAGTTATAGTATTTGCAAAAAGACCCCATATCGTGTTTTACCTTGTATATAAGTTGGTGGGACAGCATCCTTTCCATGACTTACCTCATGAGCATCCTATGGATCACATTGAGAGGTTTGAGGATCTAGCTTCAAGTGTCAAAGCTAATGGTGTTAGCAATGACTTTCTGTTTTGCAAGCTTTTCCCTTACTCTCTTGGAGCAACAAAGAGAAGGAGCTTTTGACCTTAGGCATTGACGAGCTAGCTAAGTTGGAAAGGACTATCAGGAAAGCTAAGAAGCAATCTACAATGGTCGCTCCACTTATCTTGGTCGAAGATGCATAAGGTCACTTGGTTGACAGATAGGGAAACAGGAGGAATGAAGATGAGCAGAGAATTGATCAAGATGAGAATGTCATTGTTGAACAGCAGGTTCAAGAAGTGGCACAAGACGCTGGAGTCTCTGTTGCTGCTAACATCGCTGCTGGGCGTTTTATTCAGAGGACTCTAGGTGATTACAACCGACCTGATCAGTTATATGCCAACAGAGCTGCAATCCGCCCTCCTACCTTCCAGAGGAATGATTTTGAGCTCAAGCCTGTCTATTATCAGTTGGTGTGGGACAGCATCCTTTCCATGACTTACCTCATGAGCATCCTATGGATCACATTGAGAGGTTTGAGGATCTAGCTTCAAGTGTCAAAGCTAATGGTGTTAGCAATGACTTTCTGTTTTGCAAGCTTTTCCCTTACTCTCTTGGAGGAGAGGCTGCATATTGGCTGAAGCAACTGGATCCTGCTTCACTGACCACTTGGGAAGACACTAAGAATGCTTTCCTGAACAACTTCTATGATGATGCCAGATCAGAAGACATGAGGACGAAAATTGCATCCTTTACACAAGGTCCTACTGAAGCTTTTAAGGCTTCTTGGATAAGATTCAAGTCTTATCAAAGGGACTGTCCTCATCATGGTTTAAGTCAGGTGCAACTACTTGGGATCTTCTTCAGAGGCATTGACTGGAAATACCAGATGGCGCTTGATGCAGCTAGTGCAGGAAACCTCAACACCAACAGACCAGAAGAAGCAATCAGGTTGATTGAGAACTTGGTCTGCAGCAACAACACCAAGAATGCAGATTTTCAGAGGATGAAACAAGCTTGTTTGGATGATAGAAATCAGATTGCTGGAGTTAAGGCTAAGCTGGACAGTATGCACAGCCTCTTGGTGGGAAAGAAGTCAGTTCATTTTGCTGCAGAAGTGGAGACTTTCGAAAGTCCAGAAGAGATTGAGGAGGAAGATGTGAATTTCATCAATTCTGGAGGTTTTCAGGGTCAAAGGTATGGAAATCAGCAGTGGAACAGAGGCTACAACAACAACAATCAGAATAGTGCCTTTACAGGAAGTAAGAGCACGCCTGGTTACACACCTAAGCCTCCATTCCAGAAGACAGAGTACCAGAAACCATCCCAAACACCATGTGAATGCCATCACATTGAGGAGTGGAAAGAACCTGCAACCAGTGTTGCAGAAGGGTTTGAGCTCAAGAAATTTCGTGGGATTTGAAGAGTATGAAGATGAAGAAATTTCTGCTGAAGACCTACGGGTGACGCTCGTCACCCACTGAGCACAACCCCGACGATTTTTCATCACAGATTGGTGACGACCCTCACCAGGAGGGTGACGCTCGTCACCCAAATCGAGCAAACAACCACGACTTGTCCAAAACGAGTGACGCTCGTCACTCATCTGGTGATGCTTGTCACCCGTTGCAACATACTACAGTTTCGACTGAGACTTCAAACAATGCTATTGAGACCGTGTATAAGCCCAAGATACCATATCCTAAGCATCTTAAGAAGTCTAAACAAGAGCTTGAAGATGCTAAATGCAAAGCTATCATGGACAAGTTGGTTATTGAGATCCCATTGATTGATGCTGTGAGGATTACTCCTATTATAAGGAGGTATGTGAAGAGAATGGTGACCAATAACTTGAGTTTAGAGGCTGGAGCTATGATGATCAACGAGCAGGTCAGTGCAGTGATTCAGAAAAGAGCGCCAGAGAAGCTTTCAGATCCTGGGAGCTTTGTTTTAGACTGCACAATCTTCTCTGACAGGTTTGAGAGGTCACTGTGTGATCTTGGTTCTAGTGTGAACCTTATGCCTCATTCTGTTGCCAAGAGCTTGGGGATGACCGATTTTAAGGCTATAAGGATATCTCTTGTCCTAGCTGATAGATCAGTCAGAGTTCCTGAAGGGGTGGTAGAAGATGTTCCTATCAAAGTAGGAGACTGCATGATTCCTACTGATTTTGTGGTTTTAGAATATAGAGAAGAATCCAAAGACCCCTTGATTCTTGGCAAACCCTTCTTGGCTACTGCAGGAGCTATCATTGACATCAGGAAGGGTAGAATAGAGCTGAATATTGGTGATTTAGTGATGAAATTCGAAATGGACAAGCTGATGAAGAGGCCAACCATAGATGGACAGACTTTTTATGTGGATGTTCTCACAAACATTGCTGATCAGATCTTCTATGAGATGAGTTCAGAGGACCCCTTGGAGAGGGCGTTGACCACTTCTACAGCAGAATATGAGCATTTGGATGCTGCTGCAACAGGCTACACAAAGATGATGGATGCTACTGCACAAGTGATGCAACTGGTTGCACAGGATGAGCTTGTCACCACATCTGCGAAAGCTGCTACAATGGGTGATTGGAGTGCAGCAAAAGCACCAAAAGTTGAGCTAAAATAGCTCCCTGCAGGGCTAAGCTATGCCTTCCTTGGAGAAAACACCACTTATATTGTTAATGCTTCATTGAACAATGCAGAGCTCACCCTTTTGCTAAGTAAGATGCACAGATTTTGCAAAGCTCTTGGCTATTCTCTTGATGATATTTCAGGGATTTCTCCAGACTTGTGCATGCATAGGATACACTTGGAGGATGAATCGAAAACATCAGTTGAGCACCAGAGGAGGCTGAATCCGAATTTGCAGGATGTGGTCAAGAAGGAGATCACGAAGCTGCTGCAAGCTGGGATCATCTATCCTATATCACACAGTGCTTGGGTGAGTCCAGTGCATGTGGTCCCTAAGAAAGGAGGTGTTACAGTGGTGAAGAATGACAAGGATGAGCTGATTCCGACCAGAACTGTGACAGGACACAGGATGTGCATCGATTACAGGAAGCTGAATGCAGCCACAAGGAAATATCACTTCCCTCTACCTTTCATCGATCAGATGCTTGAGAGGCTGGCGAATCACAAGTACTACTGCTTCCTTGATGGCTACTCAGGCTTCTTTCAGATCCCCCATCGATCCAGATGATCAGGAGAAGACCACGTTTACCTGTCCTTATGGCACCTTTGCATATCGCAGAATGCCTTTTGGACTGTGTAATGCTCCTGCAACCTTCCAGAGATGCATTATGTCGATTTTCACTGACATGATTGAGAAGTTTATGGAGGTTTTCATGGATGACTTCTCAGTTTATGGGTCTTCCTTCAAGAGCTGCTTGGACAATTTGTGTGCAGTTCTGCAAAGATGTGAAGAGAAGCACTTGGTTCTGAACTGGGAAAAGTGCCATTTTATGGTACAAGATGGCATTGTACTTGGTCACAGAATCTCAGGAGATGGTATAGAGGTGGATAGGGCGAAAATTGAAGTGATGACAAGTCTGCAAGCACCTGATTCAGTCAAAGCAGTGAGGAGTTTTCTAGGTCACGCTGGGTTCTACAGAAGATTCATCAGAGATTTCAGCAAGATAGCACGATCCTTTACTGCTCTCCTCTGCAAAGATGTGAAGTTTGAGTTCACAGAAGAGTGCAAGTCTGCTTTTGAACAGATCAAACAGGCTTTGGTTACAGCTCCTGTTGTGCAGTCTCCAGATTGGGACTTGCCTTTTGAAGTGATGTGTGATGCTAGCGATTTTGCAGTTGGAGCAGTGCTGGGACAGAGGAAAGACAAGAAGCTCCACGCCATTTACTATGCAAGTAGGACTTTGGATGATGCTCAGAAGAAATATGCAACAACTGAAAAAGAATTGTTGGCTGTTGTCTTTGCATTTGAAAAATTCAGGCAATATCTTGTTGGCTCCAAGGTCATGGTCCATATTGACCATTCAGCACTGAAAAATCTGATGCAGAAGAAGGATGCAAAGCGAAGGTTGATGAGATGGATTCTGCTTCTTCAAGAGTTTGACATTGAAGTGAAGGACTAGAAAGGTGTTGAGAATGGAATTGCTGATCATCTATCCAGGATTCAGGTTTAAGACAGCGTCCCAATCAATGATTTCTTGCCTGAAGAGAATGTAAACTTGGTGGAAACAAGATTGCAGGAGGAAAGTGTTGAAAACCTGCAGTTTTAACGAAACTGCAGGGGAGTGACGAGCGACACCAGAGGGGTGACGCTCGTCACCAACCGAGAGCTGTCGCGACCAAATTTTCTCACGAAGGAGGTGACGCTCGTCACCTATACTAGTGACGCTCGTCACCAATCTCTGAACTTGGCTGCGATTTGTGCAAGCTTGGAGACAGCTTTTAAAAAGCATGTTTATGGTTTGGATGATCCAAAGAGGCCCTGGTATGCTGATATTGCCAATTACCTTGCTGCAGAGGATGAACCACATGAATTCAAGGGGTATGCCAAGAAGAAGTTCTTAAGAGAACTTATGAGATTCTACTGGGATGAGCCATATCTCTACAAACCTTGTGCTGATAGCTTCCAGGAGATGCATGGCAGAAGAGGAAGTCAAGGACGTCCTATTTCACTGTCATGGCTCAGAATATGCTGGACACTTTGCCACATTCAAAACAGTCTCCAAGGTTCTTCAAGCTGGTTTTTGGTGGCCTACTATGTTCAGGGACGCCCATGCATTCATTACAAGCTTGATACTTGTCAGAGAAGATGAAAGATCAGCAGGAGACATGAGATGCTACAGAACTTCATTCTTGAAGTTGAAGTCTTTGATTGTTGGGGTATTGACTTCATGGGCCCGTTTCCCTCATCTTATGGGAATATATACATTCTGGTTGCTGTTGACTATGAATCTAAGTGGGTAGAGGCGTTGGCTACTCCTACTAATGATGCTGCAGTGGTTTTGAAGCTGTTTAAGACCATTATTTTCTCCAGATTTGGTGTCCTGCGAATTGTTATAAGTGATGGTGGTTCTCACTTTGCTAACAAGGTTTTTGATAAGCTGCTGAAGAAGTATGGTGTACTGCATAGAGTGGCCACACCTTATCATCCCCAGACCAGTGGACAAGTTGAGGTTTCCAACAGACAGATCAAGCAGATTCTGGAAAAGACAGTTGGGAAGACAAGGAAAGATTGGTCAGCAAAACTGGATGATGCATTATAGGCTTACAAAACAGTATACAAAACGCCACTTGGGACTATACCATTCCATCTTCTCTCTGGCAAGGCGTGCCATCTACCAGTAGAGCTAGAGTTCAAAGCAGAATGGACTATCAAGAAGCTGAACTTCGATCAGAAGCCTGCTGCAGAGAGGCGCTTGATTCAGCTCAATGAACTGGATGAAATCAGATATCTGGCCTATGAAAACTCCAACTTATACAAGGAGAGGACAAAGGCATATCATGATAAGAAGATCATCTCCAGACATTTCGAGCCCAATGACCAGGTACTACTTTACAACTCTCGTTTACAGCTTTTTCCTGGTAAATTACATTCTCGATGATCAGGTCCCTTCACTGTCAAAGAAGCTCGACCACATGGTGCCATTGTCCTGATTAACTCCAAAGGAGAGGAGTTCACTGTCAATGGACAGAGGGTGAAACATTATTGGGCGCAAGCCGAGATTCCAGTAAGACACATCGTGTCTCTGGATGATGCACCAGCTGTCTAAACAGCCAATCAAAGTCGAGCTAATGATTTTAAACAAGCGCTTAGTGGGAGGCAACCCACTGGTAAGTTTTTATTTTATGTACTTCGTAGTTTATTTTCGAGTTTTTATGGTTATTAGTTAATAATCTCCTTAAAAATTAAAAAAAAAAATAAAAAAAAATATTTCACAACCAACAAAAAAACGGGTGACGCTCGTCACCCGTCACCCGTCCGAAATAGGTACGCGGTTCTTATTTCTCTCTTCTTCTTCCTCGACCATACTTAGCAAATAACAAACACTTCTTCAAATTTTCACAAATCCACAACTTTTGATTTTGTTAACCAAACTGAGTGATTCACAAGCCTAATCCGTGTGGATTTTGGCCTTCTTTCACAATCTCAATTCGGTTTTTAAGATCTGCAAGGTATGTGTTCGGAATCCCCAATTTTCAGTCCGCCATAGGTTTGGAAAAATTCGATTTTTGACTTGATTAGCTTGATTTAACTGTTGAATCATGGTTAGTTAGGTTGTATTAGATGAATGATACCATCCATGTGTGATTTAATCGGTTGATTTGCAAGTTTTTGAAATTTTCAAGTTCATGATGAAATTTGCAAAAATCTGGAAATTTTGGGTGATTTGGGTTGAACTGATGATTGAATTGTGTTCCTGGTAGTGTTGTTGTTGATCGCCATCAGTTACTTCATCTCGATTCATTGATTTTTCAAATTTTCAAAAATTTGCTGATTTTGGTGATGTTTTTGGTTGTTTTTTTACTTGAATTTTCAGATGCCTCGACAGGAGAAACGACAGCGACAAGGCTAATCTTCGAGCTCTGCATCAGGCTCAACACAGTCGTTCAGCAATTACCCAGTTTGTAGGCCTCCATGGCCAAAGCGAGAGAACCTGAAGATACCATCTCGAGTGGCTTGGGCAGGAACTCCGAAGCAGGAGATATCACGGGATACCTGCATACTCCGTGACATTCAGGAGGAGTGGGATGAGTATGACACGCTGTTCTACAATACATGGCAGGAAGTGAAGATTGTCCCCACCAGATTCGCAGATGCTGCTATTCTGCAGGAGATGGTCATCTTCGAGGAGATTGTGGAGACTTTGGAGAGGATCGGGATGGGCACTATGCCATTCCAGCAGTACGATCTGTACCCAGACTTGGTTCGCCAGCGTCTCTCCACTGCTCGCGTGTACTACGCGAATGAGCTGGCTAAACGTGCGCAGGAAGGCACGTTGACTTTTCTGATTCGCGGGGTTCGCTATAGGATCAGTCTGATGGAGCTTTACGAGATTTATGGTTTCTCTGATCACTTCACAGGCGTTCTCCTTCCCTCACAGTGGACCCACATGCAGACATTCTGGTCCAAGTTCGGGAGTGGAGTCTATGACAGCAAGACGAGCACGCAGACAGAGGTTCAACATCCTGTTTTGCGGTACATTATGCGCCTTCTTGGCAACACCATTTTTTCAAGTCTGCATCGAGCAAGACACGGGTTAGCGAGCTGCTTCTCCTTTACTATGGCTTTGCTGATATGCTCGATGAATTGATACCTATGGATAGCATGGTCCGCGCCAACTTAGGCGCTATTTTTGCTGAGCATTTGGTCTCCTTGAAGACCAAGCCATTCACCAGTCCGGGGGAGAAGACTGAGAGTGTAGGCAGTCTTCTGACACCGATCTTCCAGCACTTACAGACCGATGTCACACCTTGCAGCCTTCACAGTGACAGATCTCTCATGGACGACCAGCATCTGCGCCATGTTACGTGGTTCAAGCCTGGAGTTGTCTGGACATTCACTACTACTGCTGGAGAGTATGTTGGCATTAAGTTGCCACAGAGAGCGCTCACGACGATCCAGGATGTCACATGCCAGCTGCTTTTCCTGCCTGATCGGAGTCTGCTGCGCCCTTTACCTCTGCATCCTGCTAGAGCTGCCACTGCTGGCACTTCCACTGCTGCTGATGCTGGACCATCTAGACGCCAGACCACTCCATCCACTGCTTTCAGGCGTCCTCCACGACCAGAGACACCCATGGACATGGCTGCTTTTCAGGAGTATGTCATTGACAGCTTCAAGGGACTCTGGGATGCTGTTGCTACACTTAGCAACTGTGGTTGTGTCCGCCCACATTACACCACCGAGCCCTGTGAGGAAGAGGATTGAGCCTCTATTATCTGGTTCCTTGTTTCTGTTTCTCTTTTCTTTTATTTCTCTTGAGTCATTTTTATATTTTCTTTGAGTCAGTTGTCAGTTACTTTGATGATGTTTTGTGAGATTGTTGAACCAGGTTTCTATTGCTATGTTTGGATGTTATTAAATGTGTGTTTGAGTGCTCTAATAGTCTGACTTTAGAGTACATATGATGACATTACGTTAATAACCATCTAACTTATCATTACTGAAGTACATGTCGCGGTGACACTCGTCAGCAAGCTGGTGACGCTTGTCACCCGACCCTTCGTGAGGTACCACTTTTCTGACTTGGTTTTACAAGTTCTCATGCTTCTTTTTGACCAACTCTTGGCTTAATAATACTGGGGACAGTGTTGTTTAATTCTGGGGGGGGTGGTTACTGACGTTGTGTGCTTTGTGTTTGATTTATAGAGTCTTAAAGTTGAGTCAAAAACCTGTTTTTATAGAGTCAAAATTTGGAAACTGTCAGTTTTTCTTGTAACTTACCATAGGACGTTTTTGCTTATAAGAACCATTGCCACAGTAGTTGTTTACAAGTCTTACTAAGTTGAAAATCAAAGGTAGATCAGTCTAGTAATGAAGGTTTAGGTTCTTAGAGAATCTGGAAAATTTGTTGTTAGCTCCACCTTAATGAACTTTAAACTTCTTGTCTTGGGGCTTGATTCTTATTAATCTTGATTCCCTCTTTCAGCACTGATAATAAGGTTAAGATACAGTCTCTCTTTGATCTTCCCTGATGTAGTTTTTAAGAGTTTAAGTCCTTAGAATGGTGCATTCATTACCTTGTTTCCTCACAAGGAACAACAGTAATGAACACATTCAAGAACCATTTTCCTCACAAGGAACACAAGTATTGAGTAGCACCAAATCTTAGACTGTAAAAGATGAAAATAAGAGTTGAAAAATTGAAAAAATTCAGAAAGAAAAAGATCACGGGAAGAGAAAATAGGAGAGCTGTGTTGAGATTGATTTGTTCAGTTGTTTAGGAAGGGAAAAGAATCTGTAAGTTATTGAGATGATAAAACCTTGATGAGATATCACACTTAGATAAAAATAAGGAGTTAGCAGTAGAGATTTCGGATTTCTTGAAGGAATTTGGACTGGATTTGGGAGATTTGCTAAGCTTGTGATGATTAGACTGAAATTTGATCTTGTGTTGACTCTGTGGTATGTGGATTCGAAAGTTTTAACAAATGTGGTGTTCCTGATGTTTAGCTTACTGTTTCTGTTTTCAAACCTCGACCCTGTTCTATGTCTGATATTTGCTTGGGGCAAGCAAAAGCTAAGTCACGGGGAGTTGATATATCTTGGTTTTTATGGTTTTTAACCATGGTATAAGTCCTTTTTATTGAGTCTTTTTGGTCTTTTTGGAGTCTTAGTAGAGTCTTTGCAGGTTATAGCATGTCTGGAGCATAATTGGAAGTTTTGGAGCTTTTTGGAGCATTGCAAGATGAAGCCATGAAGTGTGCAACTCGGAGAAGAAAGTATGCATTTGGGTGACGCTCGTCACCAAGCTGGTGACGCTCGTCACCCCTAGAGGAAGGAGTCGTGGCTGGTTTCATAAAAGAAGGAGCATTATTTGCAGTTTTAGCCCAGAAGTTTCAGTATTTTCAAAAAGACCCCAGATCGTGTTTTACCTTGTATATTAGGTTTTTCAGCCATTCTTTTGGCATATATCTTGTATCTTATTATTTTTGAGAGCTTTAGAGAGAGATTTGTAGCAGAGCTTTTGGAGAGACAAATCAGACTCTGTGAGAGCAGATTTCGAACTTCTTTATTTCTATTTCTTATTTCTTTTATGCAATCTATTCTTTTCATGATGTTTTCTCAAATCACCATGTCTGAGTAGTTTGTTAGTTAAGTTAGGGCTTTTCAAAGGTTGAAGAAGAGTTTGTAGAATTGCTAAACTGATAGGAAATCCATTGGTTATTCATATGTGCTTGCATTAAAAATCGATTTCTTAGACACATCATCTGGATTTTGAAACCCTAGGTTGTTTGATAGATGTGAGAGCATTATTAATCACCTGAACTAGTATTAGATGAGCAATCTCCCTAGTGCAAAGAGATTTAGCTTAGGATTTTTGTGAACAATTAAACTTGGTAATTACTGCATGTTTAGATTGTTAGGGTTTGCAAAGAGATTTGAAACTCTGTGATTTAGACATAGATAACTTCTGCAATGAGAATTGATTAATTATATATTTGCGATTCATGTTCAAGATGGTGCTTAATCATTCCTGATTTCATGCATTCTACATTCTCGGATTCAACCTGTGAAATGTCCTAACTTAGCGCTTTTAGTCTTCTGACACTTAGATCAACAACCAAAATTCGTTTGCTTACTTTTATTTTGTCATTCGCATTACATACACCACTTACTGCTTAGCTTAATCAGAACCTATATTTGATAGTGTAGTTTACATACTCCTTTGGGATTCGATACCCCTTGTACTACAACTGCTTTGCTGTGCACTTGCAGTAGTTTTATTTGGGTAAAACCTGAGCCCTATCAACAATCTAATATGTTCGGCAAAGCAAGGTCATCCTCAGTGATGACTACTTCATCGATAGCATTAGCCTTGCCTCCCACTCAGAAAGCTTCATTTTAAAAGCAGCAATTGCATCGGCCAGGATTCCCCATCATTGTGCCTACATCTGTTCCAGGTTTACTATCATGACGCTGTTCTTCTCTGTGCCGACAACTGCAGCTTCGACTTCCTCCTGTTTTGCAAGTAATGCTCACACCGGCACCATACGCGGTATAAGCCAGTCAAGCGCACCATCAAAAACCTTATTGGAAACTGATAGGGTCTAAGATTTACCCACTTTTAGTATACTGTAAGTGCACAGCAATGCAGTTGTAGCACAAGGGGTTATCGAATCCCAAGGGAGTAAGTTAACTATACTATAGAGTTCATGTTCGGATTAAGCTAAGAAGTAAGTAATGTATGTAGTGCAAAATAACTAGTTAAAAGTAAGCAGGCGATTTTATGATTGTTCTTAAGTTTCAGGAAGCTAAAAGCGCTAAGTCAGGATAATTCGCAGAGAATGTAGAATGCATGCAATCAAAAATGAATCAAAACCGTCTAGAACTTGAAACACAATGATATAGCTAATCAATTCTCATTGCAGAAGTTATCTATGCCTAAATCACAGAATTTTGAATCTCTTTGCAAATTTTAACAATCTAAACATGCAATAATGATCAGGTTCAATTGTTCACAAAACTCCTAAGTCAAATCTCTTTGCAAATAGGCGTTTTGCTCATATAATACTAGTTCAGGTGATTAACAATGTTCTCACATCTATTAAACAACCTAGAGTTTCAAAATCCAGATGACTAGTCCAAGAAATCGATATGAATGCAAGCACATATGAAGAACCAATGAATTTCCTATCAGTTTAGCAATTCTACAAACTCTTCATCAACCTTTGAATGATCCTAACTTAACTAACAGATTACTCAGACATGATTATGAAAACACAAAGCATAGCTGAATAAAACTACATTAAAAAGAATAGAAGAGAAAAACAAGGGTTTAAAATCATCTCTAAAAGAGAACAAAATTTGTCTCCCTCAAAAGCTCTAAATAATTCTCTCTCTAAAGCTCTCTGAATTCTAAGATACAAGATAAAAGCCAAAAGAATGGCTGAAAAACCTAATATACAAGCTAAATCACGACTGGGCCTTTTTGTAAGTAGTAGAACTTCTGGGTCAAAAGTGCAATATCCTCTCCATCTTTTAATAAAACGCTGTGCCTCCTCTCATATGTGGGTGACGAGCGTCACCCATGAGTGGTGATGATCGTCACCAGTGCAGGACAACGGCTTCTGACTTGCTTCCTTCGGAAATGATCCTTGCTATGATCCAAAAGGCTCCAAAACTTCTAGTTGTGCTCCAATCATGCTATAACCTGCAAAGACTATACTAGGACTCTAAAAAGACCAAAAAGACTCAATAAAAAGGACTTTGACCATGGTTAAAAACCATAAAAACTATGATATATCAACTCCCCCAAACTTAGCTTTTGCTTGCCCTCAAGCAAACATAAGACAAAGAGCAGGGTCGAGGTTTGAAAACAGAAACAGTCAGCTAAACATTAGGAACACCACATTGATCAACACTTTCGAATTCAGATACCACAAAGCAACCACAAGATCAAATTTTAGTATACTTATCACAAGCTTAGCAATCTCTCAAATCCAGTTCAAGCCCCTTATAGAAATCTAAAATCTCTACTGCTAACTCCTTTTATTTATCTAAGTGCGATATGTCATCAAGGATTTATCAACTCAATCACTTATAGATTATTTTCCTTCCTTAACACTGAACAAATCAATCTCAGTACAACTCTCCTATTTTCTCTTTCCTTGATCTATTTTTTTTTATTTTTTCTCCATTTTTCAACTCCTTTTCTCATTTTTTTTCTATCACCCTAAGATATGATGCTACTCAATACTTGGGTTCCTTGTGAGGAGACATGTTCATGAGTGTTCACTACTATTGTTCCTTGTAAGGAGACAGGGTCGTGATGCACCATTCTACAGACTTAAACTCGTAAAAGTTATATCAGGGAAGATCAAAGAGAGACTGCATCTAAACATTTTTGTCAGTGTTGAAAGAGAGAATCAAGATCAATGAATATCAAGCCCCAAGATGATAAGTTCAAAGTTCATTAAGGTGGATTCAACAACAGATTTTCTAGATTCTTTAAGAACTTAAACCTTCTTTGCTAGACTGATCTACCTATGTGATATATCATGGTTTTTATGGTTTTTAACCATGATATAAGTCCTTTTTATTGAGTCTTTTTGGTATTTTTAGAGTCCTAGAAGAGTCTTTGCAGGTTAAAGCATGTCTGGAGCATAATTGGAGATATTGGAACCTTTTGGAGCATTCTGAGTTGAAGCCACGAAGTACCAAGATCGAAGCAGAAAGTATTCACTAATGGTGACGATCGTCACCCCATTGGTGACGCTCGTCACCCAGATAGGAAGGAGCGTGGCTATTTGTTAAAAGTATCAAGAAGAATTGCAGAACTTACCCAGAAGTTTCCTTTATTTATATGAAGACCCCAGATCGTGTTTAGCCCCTATTTATTAGGTTTTTCAGCCACTGTTGGCAAGAATCTGAGAGTTTTTGAGAATTGAGAGAGCTAGAGAGAGATTTTATTCAGAGCTTTTTGGGGAGACAAATCCTGTACTCTTTAGAGAAGATTTCGAACCCCCTTTGTTTTCTACTCTTTCTCTTAATGCAATTTTATTCAGTTATGCTTTGTGATCTCATAATCATGTCTGAGTAATCTGCTAGTTAAGTTAGGGTTTTTCAAAGGTTGATGAAAAGAGTGTAGAATCGCTATCTGTTAGGATTATCTCATGGTTTTTCATCTCTGCTTGCTTTAAAATCGAATTTCTGAGACACATCATCTAGGAATCCGAAAATCATAGGTTGTTAAATATTTGTGAGAGCATTATTCATAACCTGAACTAGTATTTGATGAGCAAAACAACTTAGTACAAAGAGATTTGGCTTAGGAGTTTTGTAAACAATTGAATCTGATCATTCCTGCATACTTAGGTTGTTAGGGTTTGCAAAGAGATTTGAAACTCTGTGATCTAGGTATAGATAACTTCTACAATGAGAATTGATTAGTTATGCATTAGAGATTCATGTTTAAAAACGGTTCTAAATCATTCCTGATTCCCTGCATTCTGCATTCTTGGATTCATACCTGCGAATTACCCTAGCTTAGCGCTTTTAGTCTTCCTGAACTTAGAACATATCATACCATCGTTTGCTTATTTCTAATTATTCATTCGCATTACATACATCATATTTCGCTTAGCTTAGTCCAAATCTATAATTGATAGTGTAGTTAGCATTACTCTCTTGGGATTTCGATACCCCTTATACTACATCTGCTTTGCTGTGCACTTGCAGTAGTTTTTATTTGGGTAAAACCTGAACCCTATCAAGTTTTTTGGCGCCGTTGCCGGGGAGTAATAGCTGCCTATCGATTTTTAGTATTAGGATTTTGTCTAAGTTTTTATTTCTTTACTGATTTTCAGCTACTTTTCTTTGTTCCTGTTTCAGGTGTATGCCTAATCGCAGAACCAGAAGCAACAAAGAGAAGGAGCTTGTGACTTTGAGCATCGACGAGCTTGCTAGGTTGGAGAGAACTAACAGGAAAGCTAAGAAGCAATCTGCAATGGTCGCTCCACTGATCTTGGTTGAAGATGCAGAAGGTCACTTGATTGACAGGGAAGGAAATAGGAGGAACGAAGAGGGGCAGAGAATTGATCAAGAGGGGAATGTCATTGTTGAACAGCAGGTTCAGCAAGTGGCTGAGAACGTGGGAGTCCCTGCTGCTGTCAATAACGCTGCTGGGCGTTTTGTTCAGAGGACTCTAGGTGATTACAACAGACCTGATCAGTTCTATGCCAACAGAGCTGCAATCCGACCTCCTGCCTTCCAGAGGAACGATTTTGAGGTTAAACCTGTCTACTATCAGCTAGTTGGACAGCATCCCTTCCATGGTTTACCTCATGAGCATCCTATGGATCACATAGAGAGGTTTGAGGACCTAGCTTCCAGTGTCAAAGCTAATGGGGTTAGCAATGACTTTCTGTTCTGCAAGCTTTTTCCCTATTCTCTTGGAGGAGAAGATGCATATTGGCTAAAGCAACTGGAACCTGCTTCACTAACTACTTGGGAGGACACCAAGAATGCTTTTCTGAACAATTTCTATGATGATGCCAGATCAGAAGACATGAGAACGAAAATTGCATCATTTACACAAGGCCCTACTGAAGCTTTCAAGGCTTCTTGGATCAGGTTCAAGTCTTATCAAAGGGACTGTCATCATCATGGTTTCAGTCAGGTGCAATTGCTTGGGATCTTTTTCAGAGGCATTGACTGGAAATATCAGATGGCGCTGGATGCTTCAAGCAGTGGAAACTTCAATACCAACAGACCAGAGGAGGCGGTGAGACTGATTGAGAACTTGGTCTGCAGCAACAGCACTAAAAATGCAGACTTTCAGAGAATGAAACAAGCTGGTGCAGCTGATGGAAATCAGATTGCTGAAGTTAAGGCTAAGTTAGATGATATGCACAGCCTTTTGGTAGGGAAGAAGTCAGTTCACTTTGCTGCAGAAGTAGAGACTTTCGAAACTCCAGAGGAAGTTGAGCAGGAGGATGTAAATTTCATCAACTCTGGCGGATTTCAGGGACAAAGGTATGGGAATCATCAGTGGAACAGAGGATACAGCAACAACAATCAGAAAAATGCCCCTACAGGAGGACAGAACACGCCTGGTTTCACTCCTAGACCCCCTTTTCAGAAGACAGAGTATCAGAAGCCATTCCAGAGCAGTGGAAACTACAGAAACTATGGTTCTACTTCCTATCAACCAGCACCTCCACAAGAGAACAAAATGGAAGCAATGTTCGAACAGATTCTGGAAGGACAACAGAAGCTTACTGTGAACTTCAATGGCAAGATAGATTCGCTCTATCAGGACCTGAATGGGAAAATTGAGAGTCTGAACTCTCATATGAAGAAGCTTGATGTTCAAGTTGCTCAAACTGCAGGAGCTGTTCAGAGGCAAGAAGGATTTCTTCCAGGAAGAACTGATGCTAATCCCAAACACCACGTGAATGCCATCACATTGAGGAGTGGAAGGAACCTGCAACCAGTGTTGCAGAAGGATATAACCTCAAGAAATTTCGTGGGTGTAGAAGAGTATGAAGATGAAGAAAATTTTGCTGCAGAACCATTGGTGACGATCGTCACCAATAATGGGTGTCGCTCGTCACCCAATGAGGACAACCCCGAGCCTGATTCTTCACTTATTGGTGACGACCGTCACCAAGGGAGTGACGCTCGTCACCCAAATCCAGTACTCGACCCCGACTTGTCCAAAGTGAGTGACGCTCGTCACCAGTCCAGTGACGCTCGTCACCAGACACCACATATTGCAGTTTCGCCTAAGACTTCAGATAATGCTAAGGAGACCGTGTATAAACCCAAGATACCCTATCCTAAGCATCCTAAGAAGTCTAAGCAGGAGCTTGAGGATGCCAGATGCAAGGCTATCATGGACAAGTTGGTGATAGAGATCCCATTGATTGATGCTGTAAGGATCACTCCTGTTATTAGGAGGTATGTGAAGAGAATGGTGACCAACAACTTGAGCCTTGAGGTTGGAGCTATGATGATCAACGAGCAGGTCAGTGCAGTGATGCAGAACAGAGTTCCAGAGAAGCTTTCAGACCCAGGAAGCTTTGTTTTAGACTGCACCATCTTCAATGACAAGTTTGAGAGGTCATTGTGTGACCTTGTTTCTAGTGTGAACCTCATGCCCCACTCTGTTGCAAAGAGTTTGGGGATGACTGATTTTAAAACTACAAGGATATCTCTTGTCCTAGCTGATAGATCAGTTAGAGTTCCTGAAGGGGTAATAGAGGATGTTCCTATCAAAGTAGGAGATTGTATGATCCCTACTGATTTTGTGGTTTTAGAGTATGGAGAAGAGCCCAAAGACCCCTTGATTCTTGGCAGACCCTTCCTGGCCACTGCAGGAGCTATTATTGACGTCAGGAAGGGTAGAATAGAGCTGAATGTTGGCGATTTAGTGATGAAATTCGAAATGGACAAGCTGATGAAGAGGCCAACCATAGATGGACAGACTTTTTATGTTGATGTTCTCACAAACATTGCTGATTAGATCTTCCATGAGATGAGTTCAGATGACCCCTTGGAAAGGGCGTTGACCACTTCTACAGCTGAGTATGAGCATTTAGATGCTGCTGCAACAGGCTACACAAAGATGATGGATGCTACTGCACAAGTTATGCAACTGGTTGCACAGGATGAACTTGTCTCCACATCTGCAAAAGCCGCCACAATGGGTGACTGGTCAGCAGCAAAAGCACCAAAAGCTGAGCTTAAACAGCTCCCTGCAGGGCTAAGGTACGCATTCCTAGGAGAAAACTCCACCTATCCTGTTATTGTTAATGCTTCATTGAACAATGCAGAGCTCACCCTATTGCTAAGCAAGCTGCGAAAATTTCGCAAAGCTCTTGGCTATTCTCTTGATGACATTTCAGGTATCTCTCCAGACTTGTGCATGCATAGAATACACCTAGAAGATGAGTCGAAATCATCAGTTGAGCATCAGAGGAGGCTAAATCCGAATTTGCAAGATGTGGTCAAGAAAGAAATCATAAAGTTGTTGCAGGCTGGTATCATCTATCCTATTTCAGACAGTGCTTGGGTGAGTCCAGTGCACGTGGTGCCTAAGAAAGGAGGTGTCACCGTGGTCAAGAATGACAAGGATGAGCTGATTCCAACCAGGACTGTGACAGGACACAGGATGTGTATAGACTACAGGAAACTGAATGCAGCAACAAGGAAGGACCATTTTCCTCTACCTTTCATCGATCAGATGCTAGAAAGGCTGGCGAATCACAAGTATTACTGCTTCCTTGATGGGTATTCAGGCTTCTTTCAGATCCCCATCCATCCAGATGATCAGGAGAAGACCACGTTTACCTGTCCTTATGGCACTTTTGCCTATCGCAGAATGCCCTTTGGTCTGTGTAATGCTCCTGCAACCTTCCAGAGATGCATGATGTCGATTTTCACAGACATGATAGAGAAGTTTATGGAGGTGTTCATGGATGACTTCTCTGTTTATGGATCTTCTTTCAAGAGCTGTTTGGACAACCTGTGTGCAGTTCTGCAGAGATGCGAAGAGAAACACTTGGTTTTAAATTGGGAGAAGTGCCATTTTATGGTACAGGATGGTATTGTACTTGGTCACAGAGTCTCAGGAGACGGTATAGAGGTGGATAGGGCGAAAATTGAGGTGATGACAAGTCTGCAAGCACCTGATTCAGTCAAAGCAGTGAGGAGTTTTCTCGGACATGCAGGCTTCTACAGAAGGTTCATCAAAGATTTTAGCAAGATAGCACGTCCACTTACTGCTCTCCTCTGCAAAGATGTGAAGTTTGAGTTCACAGAAGAGTGCAAATCTGCTTTTGAACAGATCAAACAGGCGTTGGTTACAGCCCCTGTTGTGCAGCCTCCAGATTGGGACTTACCTTTTGAGGTAATGTGTGATGCCAGCGATTTTGCAGTTGGAGCAGTGCTGGGACAGAGGAAAGACAAGAAACTCCACGCCATCTACTATGCAAGTAGGACTTTGGATGATGCTCAGAAGAATTATGCAACAACTGAGAAGGAATTGTTAGCTGTTGTGTTTGCTTTTGAGAAGTTCAGGCAGTATCTTGTTGGCTCCAAGGTCGTGGTTCATACTGACCATTCAGCACTGAAGTACTTAATGCAGAAGAAGGATGCAAAACCAAGGCTGTTGAGATGGATCCTGCTTCTTCAGGAATTTGATATTGAAGTGAAGGATAAGAAAGGGGTTGAGAATGGAGTTGCTGACCATTTATCCCGGATTCAGGTCGAAGACAGTGTTCCCATCAATGATTTCTTGCCTGAAGAGAATGTTTACTTAGTGGAAACCAGAGAACAGGAGGAAAGTGTCGAAAACCTGCAGTTTTCACGAAACTACAGGGGAGTGACGAGCGACACCAGGGGGGTGACGTTCGTCACCAACCAAGACCATTCGCGACAAAAGTATACGAGCGAGGTGACGCTCGTCACCAACATTGGTGACGCTCGTCACCGATCTCCACACTTATCTGCGATTTGTGCAAGCTTAGGGAAAGCTTTTGCAGAGCCTGTTTATGCTTTACATGATCCAAAGAGACCCTGGTATGCTGATATTGCAAACTACCTTGCTGCAGAGGATGAACCACATGATTTTAAAGGATATGCTAAGAAGAAGTTCTTGAGAGAACTTAGGAGATTCTATTGGGATGAGCCATACCTCTACAAGCATTGTGTTGATGGTATTTACAGAAGATGTTTAGCAGAAGAAGAAGTTCAGGACGTGCTCTTCCACTGTCATGGATCAGATTATGCTGGACACTTTGCTACATTCAAGACTGTCTCTAAGGTTTTGCAGGCTGGATTTTGGTGGCCTACCATGTTCAGGGACGCCCAAACCTTCATCACTAGCTGTGATACTTGTCAGAGAAGAGGAAAAATCAGCAGGAGACATGAGATGCCACAGAACTTCATTCTGGAAGTTGAAGTTTTCGATTGTTGGGGTATTGACTTCATGGGACCTTTTCCCTCATCTTATGGGAATAGATACATTCTGGTTGCTGTTGATTATGTATCTAAGTGGGTAGAGGCGTTGGCTACTCCTACTAATGATGCTGCAGTGGTTTTGAAGCTGTTTAAGACCATTATCTTTCCCAGATTTGGTGTCCCACGGATTGTCATAAGTGATGGGGGTTCTCACTTTGTCAACAAGGTTTTTGACAAGCTGTTGAAGAAGTATGGTGTACAGCACAGAGTGGCCACGCCCTATCACCCCCAAACAAGTGGACAAGTCGAGGTTTCCAACAGACAGATCAAGCAAATTCTGGAAAAGACAGTTGGGAAAACAAGGAAGGATTGGTCTGCAAAGCTGGATGATGCATTATGGGCCTACAGGACTGCCTACAAAACGCCACTTGGGACTACTCCTTTCCACCTTCTCTATGGCAAGGCGTGCCATCTACCAGTAGAACTGGAGTTCAGAGCAGAATGGGCAATCAAGAAGCTGAATTTCGATCTGAAACCTGCTGCAGAAAGGCGCTTGATTCAGCTCAATGAACTGGATGAGATCAGATATCTAGCCTATGAAAACTCCAAGTTATACAAGGAGAGGACAAAGGCATATCATGATAAGAAGATCATCTCCAGGCATTTCGAGCCCAATGACCAGGTATTACTCTATAACTCTCGTTTACAGCTTTTTCCTGGTAAACTGCGTTCTAGATGGTCAGGTCCTTTCACTGTCAAAGAGGCTCGCCCACATGGGGCAATTGTCCTGATTAACTCCAAAGGAGAGGAGTTTATTGTCAATGGACAAAGGGTGAAGCATTACTGGGCACAAGCAGAGATTCCCGCAGGACACATTGTGTCTCTGAATCAGGCACCAGCTGTCTAAACAGCCAACCAAAGTCAAGCTAATGACTTTAAAAGAGCGCTTAGTGGGAGGCAACCCACTGGTAAGTTGTAGATATATTACTTAGTATTTATTTTCGTGCTTAGGATTATTAGTTAGAATTTTAGTTATAACCAAAAAAAAAAAAAAAAAAAAAAAAAAAAACGGTGACGATCGTCACCCTTATGGTGACGCTCGTCACCCATCAGAATCGAACACGGGACTTAAGCTTTTCTCTTCTTCTTCCTCGAGCACACCTGCAAAATAACCGAAACTAGTTAGAAAATAGGAATTTCATAACTTTTGATTTTCTTAACCAAATTGAGTGATTTAAGAGTCTAATCCGTGTGGATTTTACTCCTCTTTCTGAATATCAACTCAGTTTTTACGATCTGCAAGGTATGTTTTCGGAATCCCTAATTTTCAGTCCGCCATAGGTTTGGTAAAATCCGCCATATGAGCTGGCGAAGCGTGCTCAGGAAGGCACTATGACATTTCTGATCCGAGGGATTCGATACCGGATCAGTCTGATGGAGCTTTGTGGGATCTATGGCTTCTCTGACCATCCCACATGCGTTCTCCTTCCCTCTCAGTGGACCCATATGAGGACATTCTGGTCCAAGTTCGGGAATGGAGTCTACGATAGCAAGACCAGCACGCAGACAGAGGTTAGACATCCGGTTTTGAGGTACCTTCTGCGCCTCTTTGGTCATACTATTCTGTGCAAGTCTGCGCCCAGCAAGACTCGAGTTAGCGAGCTGATTCTCCTTTACTACGGACTTTATGAGATGCTGGATGATTCGATACCAGTTGATAGTATGGTTCGCGCCAACTTAGGTGCTGTTTTCGCTGAGCATTTGGTCTCTTTGAAGACCAAGCCATTCACCAGTCCAGGGGAGAAGACTGAGAGTGTGGGCAGCTTGTTGACACCGATCTTCCATCATTTCCAGATCGATGTTACCCCTTGCAGTCTGCGCAGTGATAGATCGCTTATGGATGAGCAGTATCTGCGCCATGTCACTTGGATGAAGACCGGAGTTGTCTGGACTTTTACTACTACTTTTGGAGAGTATGTTGGCATTAAGTTGCCACAGAGAGCACTCACTACTATCCAGACAGACCCACGCCAGCTATTCTTCATGCCAGCACAGACTCTTCTGCGCCCCTTGACTCTGCGCCCTGCTCGAGCTGCTACAGCTGGTCCCTCTGCTTCTACTGCTGCTGCTACTGATGCTGGACCTTCTACGCGTCAGAGTGACTCTTCTGCTGCCTTCAGGCGTCCTCCACGACCACAGACACCCATGGATATGGCTGCTTTCCAGGAGTATGTCATTGATAGCTTTGAGGGACTCTGGGATGCTGTTGCTACACTTAGCAACTGTGGTTGTGTTCGCCCCCACTACACTACTGAGCCTTGTGAGGATGAGGATTGAGGCTTCATTATCTGGTTACTTGTTCCTTTTTCCCTTTTTATTTTTCCTTCTTTTGAGTCATTTTTATGTTTCTTTTGAGTCAGTTGTCAGTTTCTTTGATGATGTTTTGTGAGATTGTTGAACCAGGTTATTATTGCTATGTTTGGATGTTGTTAATTATGTGTTTGAATGCTCAAAAAGTCTAACTTTCGAGTACACATGCAAACACTTCGTTAATTAACATCTAACATAAGATTTATGCAATACAGGTCGTGGTGACGCTCGTCACCTGACTGGTGACGATCGTCACCCGACCCCACGCGAGGTAACACTTTTCTGACTTGGTTTTTCGACTTCTCATTCATTTTTCTGACCAACTCTTGGCTTAATAACACTGGGGACAGTGTTGTTCAAGTCTGGGGGAGGTGGTTACTGATGTTGTGTGCTTTGTGTCATGTTTATAGAGTCTTAAAGTTGAGTCAAAAACCTGTTTTTCTAGAGTCAAAATTTTTGAAACTGCAAGTTTTTCTTGGAACTAACCATAGGACGTTTTTGCTGATAAGAACCATTGCCACAGTAGTTGATTACAAGTCTTACTAAGTTGAAAGTCATAGGTAGATCAGTCTAGCAATAAAGGTTTAGGTTCTTAGAGAGTCTGGAAAATTTGCTGTTAGCTCCACCTTAATGAACTTTAAATTTCTTGTCTTGGTGATTGATTCTTATTGATCTTGATTCTCTCTTTAAGCACTGACAATAAGGTTAAAATACAGTCTCTCTTTGATCTTCCCAGATGTAGTTTTTAAAAGTTTAAGTCCAAAGAGTGGTGCATTCATGACCCTGTCTCCTCACAAGGAACAACAGTAGTGAACTCACTCAAGAACCTGTCTCCTCACAAGGAACACAAATATTGAGTAGCACCATATCTTAGACTGTAAAAGTTGAGAAAAAGAAGTGAAAAATCAAAAATATCCTAAGGAAAAAGATTAAGGGAAGAGAAAATAGGAGAGCTGTGTTGAGATTGATTTGTTCAGTTGTTAGGAAGGGAAAAGAATCTGTAAAGTGATTAAGATGATAGAGCTTTGATGAGACTTCACACTTAGATAAAAATAAGGAGTTGATAGTAGAAATTTCGGATTTCTTGAAGGGATTTGGACTGGACTTGAGAGATTTGCTAAGCTTGTGATAATTAGACTGAAATTTGATCTTGTGTTGACTATGTGGTATGTGGATTCGAAAGCTCTAACTAGTGTGGTGTTCCTGATGACTGACTGACTGTTTTTTGTTTTCAAGCCACGACCCTGTACTCTATCTGATGTTTGCTTGAGGGCAAGCAAAAGCTAAGTCTGGGGGAGTTGATATATCATGGTTTTTATGGTTTTTAACCATGATATAAGTCCTTTTTATTGAGTCTTTTTGGTATTTTTAGTGTCCTAGAAGAGTCTTTGCAGGTTAAAGCATGTCTGGAGCATAATTGGAGATATTGGAACCTTTTGGAGCATTCTGAGTTGAAGCCACGAAGTACCAAGATCGAAGCAGAAAGTATTCACTAATGGTGACGATCGTCACCCCATTGGTGACGCTCGTCACCCAGATAGGAAGGAGCGTGGCTATTTGTTAAAAATATCAAGAAGAATTGCAGAACTTACCCAGAAGTTTCCTTTATTTATATGAAGACCCCAGATCGTGTTTAGCCCCTATTTATTAGGTTTTTCAGCCACTGTTGGCAAGAATCTGAGAGTTTTTGAGAATTGAGAGAGCTAGAGAGAGATTTTATTCAGAGCTTTTTGGAGAGACAAATCCTGTACTCTTTAGAGAAGATTTTGAACCCCCTTTGTTTTCTACTCTTTCTCTTAATGCAATTTTATTGAGTTATGCTTTGTGATCTCATAATCATGTCTGAGTAATCTGCTAGTTAAGTTAGGGTTTTTCAAAGGTTGATGAAAAGAGTGTAGAATCGCTATCTGTTAGGATTATCTCATGGTTTTTCATCTCTGCTTGCTTTAAAATCGAATTTCTGAGACACATCATCTAGGAATCCGAAAATCATAGGTTGTTAAATATTTGTGAGAGCATTATTCATAACCTGAACTAGTATTTGATGAGCAAAACAACTTAGTACAAAGAGATTTGGCTTAGGAGTTTTGTAAACAATTGAATCTGATCATTCCTGCATACTTAGGTTGTTAGGGTTTGCAAAGAGATTTGAAACTCTGTGATCTAGGTATAGATAACTTCTACAATGAGAATTGATTAGTTATGCATTAGAGATTCATGTTTAAAAACGGTTCTTAATCATTCCTGATTCCCTGCATTCTGCATTCTTGGATTCATACCTGCGAATTACCCTAGCTTAGCGCTTTTAGTCTTCCTGAACTTAGAACATATCATACCATCGTTTGCTTATTTCTAATTATTCATTCGCATTACATACATCATATTTCGCTTAGCTTAGTCCAAATCTATAACTGATAGTGTAGTTAGCATTACTCTCTTGGGATTTCGATACCCCTTATACTACATCTGCTTTGCTGTGCACTTGCAGTAGTTTTTATTTGGTAAAACCTGAACCCTATCACTATGACTTTCAACTTAGTAAGATTTGTAATCAACAATTGTGGCAATGGTTGTTATAAGCATCAATATTTTATGGTTAGTTCCAAGAAAAACTTACATTTTCAAAATTTTGATTCTATAAAACAGGTTTTTAACTCAACTTTAAGACTCTCAAAATAAAACAAAATGTACACAACGTAAGTAGCCACCTCCCCCAGGCTTAAACAACACTGTCCCCAGTGTCATTAAGCCTAGAGTTGGTGAAAATAGAAGAAACGGAACACAAAGAGCAGAGGTAAAAGTGGTACATGGCGTTGGATGGGGGTGACGATCTCGTCACCAGGTGGTGAGCTCGAGTGACGACCTTGGTCATCACCTGTCCGCCGAGTCTGCTAAAAAAAATTCCTCTCTTCTTTTTTTTTGTTTTTTTGTGTTAGAAAACGAAAATAAACTAAACTATGAAAACTAGAAAACTTACTATTGGGTTGCCTCCCACCAAGTGCTTGTTTAAAGTCATTAGCTCGACTTTGAATGCTGCTCAGACAGCTGGTGAATCAGAAAGTGGCAATGAATGCCTTGGAGAAGAATTTCTCCTTATCCATGATGGTGTATAAGCAGTAGGTGCATGAAATCTTCCAAGGAAGTGAGGAACAACAGCAGGGCGGGTTTTGACTGTGGGTGGGACACTTCTTTTTTCTACAGAATCATCAAAAAAAACACCAAGCTTTCTACGAGAATCTCGTTGCTTGCATAAGTCTGAAGCAGCTTTTGCACCTTTTAAGTTCTTATTAGTGAGATTAGGAGGTTTGGAATTGGTTCCAGGAAGTGCATACCTTTGCTTTGTTGGAGGTTTATGGTTTGTGGAATGTCATCCTCCAGCAAATTGTCATTGATTGGAACCTCTTTTTCGAGCCTAGTCTTGAAGATATAATCTCCACTCCAATCCTTAAACCCAACAGCTTTCGTAGAAGTTTCAGATATTGCCACTTGAACAGCCAGCTTGTTCACTTGCCCACTAGCATCTGATTCATTGACATACCCAGCAGTAATGTCTTCTAAATGCTCCATGACTAGTTCTTCTTCTCTGGAAGTCCTTACAGAAAGGTCTGACCATCAATAGTGGATTTTCCTCTCAGCATATCCATGTCAAAATTCATGACAATATCACCCAAATCAAGCTCTATGTTCCCCTTTCTCACATCAATGATGGCGCCAACTGTGGCTAAAAATGATCTTCCCAGAATAAGAGGATCTTTAGGTTCTTCACCATATTTTATAACCACAAAGTCTGTGGGAATCATTCAGACTTCAATGTTAACATGAACATCCTCTAAGATACCTTATGGGGTCCTTGTGGATCGATCAGCTAAGATAAGAGAGATTTCAGATGGCTTGAAATCAGTCATTCCAAGTCTAGCAGTAACGGAGGAAGACATAAGGTTAATACTTGAACCTAGATCACAAAAAGAATGAGGAAACATTCCTGTTGAGATTGAGCAATCAAACACAAAGTTTCATGGATCAGGTAGCTTCTCTGGAATTCTGCTTTGAATTATAGCACTGACTTGTTCAAAAACAATCACCTTCTTCTTCTTCTTTGGAACTGTGCCCAAGAGAATTGCACTAATGTCTCTGGTGAGCAATGCTCCTTCCTCAGGACTTACACCATTCACAACCATTCTCTTAACATACCTTCTTAGTGCAGGTGAAAGCTTGACTGCATCAACAAGAAGAATCTCAATTATCAGCTTGTCTATCAGTGCCTTGCATCTGGCTTCTTCTATCTCATGTTTAGACTTCCTAGGATGCTTGGGGTAGGGTATCTTGGGGTTATAAGCTTGTTCCTTACTATTATTTGCAGTTACAGGCGTAGCAGCATCATTCTGGGGTGGGTGACGATCGTCACCAAGGGGTGATGCTCGTCACTGACTGGTGACAACCCCTGTGTGACTATCTTTGTTGTCACCACTCAATTAGAACGTATATTTTTCTTCTGTAAGTTGAGTGACGAGCGACACTCCTCCTTGGTGACACTCTCACTCCCTTTGAGACTGCAAAATTCTCATCTTCAAACTCCATCAGTTGCACGATCTCCTCTGCACTCAGCCTCTTTTTCTGCACTGAAATAATCTCTTTTTCACTTATGACTGTGATGGAATTGACATGTTGTCTTGGATTAGTGTTAGTCTTTCCAGGAAGGAATCCTTCTTGCCTTTGAACAGCTCCTGCAGTTTAAGCAACCTGAACATCCAGCTTCTTCATGAGAGAGTTCAGACTCTCAATTTTTTCATTCAGGTCCTGATACAGCGAATCTATCTTGCCATTGAAGTCCACTGTCATCTTCTGTTGTCCTTCTAGGATCTGCTCCAGCATAGCTTCCATCTTGTTGTCTTGTGGAGGTGCAGTTTGGTAGGAAGAAGAACCATAGTTCCTGTTGAAGTTACTGCTGGTCTGGTATGGTTTTTGAAACTCAGTCTTCTGGAACTGTGGCTGTGGAGTATAACCAGAAGAATTCTGGTTTCCTGTGAAGGTGCTCTTCTGATTATTACCATTGTAGCCCCTATCCAACTGCTGATTCCCAAACCTTTGACCCTGAAATCCTCCTGCATTGATGAAATTAACATCCTCCTGCTCAATCTCCTCAAGATTTTTGAAAGTCTCCACCTCTACAGTAAACTGGACTTATTTCTTTTCTTTCAGAAGGCTATGCATACTGTCTAACTTAGCCTTAACCTCAGCAGTTTTGTTCCCATCAGTCAAACCAGCTTGTTTCATCCTCTGAAAGTCAGCATTCTTGGTGTTGTTACTGCATGCCAAATTTTAATTCAAAGTGATTGCATCTTCAGGAAGGTTTGTGTTGAAGTTTCCACTGCTAGCAGCATCCAATGCCATCTGGAATCTCCAATCTATTCCTCTGAAGAAAATGCCAACCAGCTGCAACTGAGTGAAGCCATGATGAGGACAGTCCCTCTGATAGGACTTAAATCTCAGCCATGAAGCCTTAAAAGCTTCAGTAGGTTCTTGGGAGAATGGAGATATTTTCGTTCTCAACTCTTCTGATCTTGCATCATCATAGAAATTGTTTAGAAAAGTGTTATTGGTCTCCTCCGAAGTGGTCAGTGATCCAGGATCAAGTTGCTTCAGCCAATAAGCTGCATCTCCTCAAAGAAAGTATGGGAACACCTTGCAGAAGATGAAGTCATTGCTGACTCCATTGGCCTTGACGCTTGAAGCTAGATCCTCAAATCTCTCTATGTGATCCATATGATGCTCATATGGCAGGCCATGGAAAGGATTCTGATCCACAAGCTGATAATAAGCAGGCTTGAGCTCAAAATTGTTCCTCTGGAATGCAGGAGGGCGGATTGCAGCTCTGTTAGCATAAAACTGGTCAGGCCTGTTGTAATCTCTCAGAGTCCGCTGCACAAAACGCCCAATGGCATTTACAGCATTATTCGCCACTTGTCGAACCACCTGTTCAGCTATGACATTCTCATCCTGATCCAGTCTCTACCTTTATTGATCCTCCTGTTTCCATTTCTGTCAACCAAGTGACCTTCTGCATTTTCGACCAACACAAGTGGAGCAACCATTGTAGACTGTTTCTTAGCTTTCCTGATGGTCCTTTCCAGCTTAGCGAGTTCGTCGATGCTCAAAGTCACAAGCTCCTTCTCCTTGTTGCTTATGGTAATGCGATTAGACATACACCTGAAACAGACAAAAGAAAAGTCGCAGAAAGGTAGTAAACAAGTAAAAACTTAGTCAAAATCCTAATACTAAAAATCTATAGGCAGCTATTACTCACCGGCAACGGCGCCAAAAACTTGATAGGGTCTAAATTTTACCCACTTTTAGTATACTGCAAGTGCACAACAATGCAGTTGTAGCACAAGGAGTTATCGAATCCCAAGGGAGTAAGTTAACTACACTAAAAAGTTCAGGTTCAGATTAAGCTAAGCAGTAAGTAATATATGTAGTGCAAAATAACTAATTAAAGGGTGGGGGGGGGGGGGGGGGGGGGGGGGGGGGGGGGGGGGGGGGGGGGGGGGGGGGGGGGGGTTAGTGGGAGACAGATTTATCAAGATTTTAAGAATATTTGTGGATTTCACAAGTAAAGAGATTTTAAGAATTTTTAAAGATTTGTATGGAATGTAAGAGTTATGTTCATCACTATTTATAGAATACATACAAAGTTTTATCAAGATTTGTGTAGATTTTCGTGGATTCATATTAATTTTAGTTTTCCATTTTTTGGTATAGTAATTATATGATAATGTTTTTCTAGGAATTTTTTATATACTATATATTCAGATATATAAATATTTATTTGTTTATAAAGAAGTTCATCGATTGTGTTTTTTCTATTTCTAATATTCGTGTAATTTTTAACTTCTTGTAGGTATCTTATCATGGAGAGCATCATTAAAAAAGAAGAACATGTCTTTTTAGAATTTTATATGATAGTTTTTGAAGGATATAATTTGTTTGTTCTTTTTTATAAAACTGAGTTCAATATTTTGCGTTGATTGTTTGTTCAAAAACTGGGTTCACTATTTTACTTGTGTTACAAAACTGGTTTCGTAATTGGTTGTGAAAGCTTAGAAATTTTTGACGTGCTTATTCAAAATATTATAAAAAATAATTGTTTTATACACTGGAAACTTTGTATGATTTATTTAATAAAAAGATAAATTTTTAATTTTGCTATCTAAACTTTGAGAATACAATGGCTGAGTATAGTATTTTGAAAGTTGTGAATGATGAGTTAAAATGTAAAGAATCATTGTGCCAATAACACTAAAATTTAACAGAATTATAAAATCATTAAATATTATACTTTTTGAATAACACAGATTTTTAAAAATAATTACAAAATCTTCACACCAATAACATTGGATTTTAAAAGAATGCTTAAATCATCATGCCAATAACATAGGATTTTATTAAGAATTTAATAATCCTTACACCAATAACAATGGAATGTTAGAATTATTAAAATCTTCATAAATCAGTCTCTCACTAACCCCCTAAAAGTAAGAAGCTGATTTTATGATTGTTTTTAAGTTTCAGGAAGTTAAAAGCGCTAAGTCAGGATAATTCGCAGGTTGAATCCGAAAATGTATAATGCATGCAATCAGAAATGAATTAAAACCGTCTAGAACTTGAAACACAATGATATAACTAATCAATTTTCATTGCAGAAGTTATCTATGCCTAAATCACATAATTTTAAATCTCTTTGCAATTTCTAACAATCGAAACATGCACCAATGATCAGGTTCAATTGTTCACGAAACTCCTAAGTTAAATCTCTTTGCAAATAGGCGTTTTGCTCATCTAATACTAGTTCAGGTGATAAACAATGTTCTCACATCTATTAAAACAACCTAGTATTTCGAAATCCAGATGACTAGTCCAAGAAATCGATAAGAATGCAAGCACATATGAAGAACTAATGAATTTCCTATCAGTTTAGCAATTCTACAAACTCTTCATACACCTTTGAATGATCCTAACTTAACTAACAGATTACTCAGACATGATTATGAAAACACAAAGCATAGCTGAATAAAAATGCATTAAAAAAAATAGAAGAGAGAATAAAGGGGTCGAAATCTTCTCTAAAAGAGTACATGATTTATCTCCCTCAAAAGCTCTAAATAAATCTCTCTCTAAAGCTCTCTGAGTTCTAAGATACAAGATAAAAGCCAAAAGAATGGCTGAAAAACCTAATATACTAGCTAAATCACGACTGGGGCCTTTTTGCAAATAGTGGAACTTCTAGGTCAAAAGTGCAATATCTTCTCCATCTTTTAATTAAACGTCGTGACACCTGTCAGATGTGGGTGACGAGTGTCACCCATGAGTGATGACGATTGTCACCAGTGCAGGACAACGGCTTCTGACTTGCTTCCTTGGGAATGATCCTTGCTATGATCCAAAAGGCTCCAAAACTTCTAGTTGTAATCCAATCATGCTATAACCTGCAAAGACTCTACTAGGACTCTAAAAACACCAAAAGACTCAATAAAATGGACTTATACCATGGTTAAAAACCATAAAAATCATGATATACCAGAAACATGCTGGGCTACCTTGTCATGAGACTTGTAGAGCCTCTCTATCTCTCTGCAAGCACCTTTTGTGCATTTTCTTCGTTTTGTCTCTCGATAAATTCGATATGCGCCTGGAGAGCACTCACTTCCTCTTGGAGTCGGTATGATTCAGCAGCTTTAATCTTAAGACTATTCACCTTGCTCTCAAGACTTAGACACTTCACCTGAAGATCTTGAGTCCCGCCTCTCAACTTCTCAAAGTCTTTTGAGTTCGGTGGCAGCACTCTCAACTTGCATCTCCTCTAGGCAGAGACTGCGATCGTACAACTCTATCAACGACGCATACATCCCCATCCCCTATAACAATAGACAAGAATATCAAAACGCATTGCTGGACTACCGCATACCACAAGATTTTGAAAAATAAATACCTGAAGGATGTGTTGAGCAGCCTCGCTAATGGCCCTCACATGCTTTAACTCCTTTAAAGGAGTATCCCACCTCGGATTTGGTTTACACCTCCAGAATTGACTTGCAGCGAATTCGTGATCAAACATCGCTGGAGTGCCACCATCCCACCGGATTTTGATGTGATTAAGGTTGCAGCTGCCATCCTCCTGCGTCTCCGGTTTAGGTACGGTATAAGCTTCCAGAGTGGTACCCTTGAACTCATTCTCAGGACACTCTATACTCTCCTTCTCCTAGACTTTGGGGCCTCGCAAAGTAGTAGTTTCCCAAGCTGAGGGAATATCACGGGAGTGAGTCGCAGCACCCATATCCACGTCCAGGGAATCCGCGCTTCCCACCTCGGCTTGAGGATCAATTTGGCAATTCCTTTTAGCTCGCGTAGCTTCTTCGGCCCCCTTAGCATTCGGTCACCTGAATCTTTCCAGCGCCGCGACTCTGCTAAAAAATTCTGTTTGAAACAAAGTATTAAACAAAACATCAAGCAAAGAAACCACGGGAGGTAGGAATCCCTGGAAAATATCAGTACCTCTATGGTCATCTAGGACCCCGTTACCCCCCGAAATCTGCATCTTATCATCAGACTCCACCTGGATAGGCTCTGAGGGAGAACTCCTCTTTGACCTCTTAAAGGGAGACCTCGCGGGTATGGTAGTTTATACCGTCGAGGTTAAATTTCTCTTTTTGAGACCCATCTTTTTCGGCTCCAATTGCGCTGTTCTTTTTGGGAGCTGAAGCATTGCAGACACAATAATATGTGGTCACGTTTTGAAGCCAGAAGACGATATTACTTGTAAAAGCATGCAATTACCTTCTTTAGGAGCTTTGGTGTTCTCCACCGATGGCTTTGAAGCCCTCACCCTTCTCTCTGAAGGATTCTTCTTCTCCTTCACAAGCTAGAGTCTCTGGCTAAGTTCGCAGAGCTTCTTGACATCGATGTCAAAACCAAAAGGATCCTTCCCGAAATTATTTTTCTCTACAAAATGAAGGACGGGATGGTTAATACCTTATAATGATCAATCACGTCCAAAAACGAAAGCAGAACAAGCCTAACTACCAGGCTTAAGCCTCCAAGCTGTGAAAAGATCGAGTTCGTATTCCCAATTGACGCTTTGTTACTTTTTTACAAAAAAAGAAGAACCTATCCCACTCGTGCACTTTGCTCGTCGGATCTCCGCTGGCAGTGCTGAACTTCAAAGTAGTATAGAAGTGACGGCATCCTCCCAAACTCTCTAGCTTCCAACTTTTCAAAGATGTACCAATTAAAAGGAACCTCTACCGCCCGAGCAACCGCCACCATGCAGTTGAAATACCGAATTGCAGCGTTGGTAAGCTGCCCTAAAGGAACTTCCTCCGCTCACAGTAGCAGAGAAAGAGCGGCGAGATTATAAAAATGAGACTAAACTTGGTGAAATGGCACCTATATACGCAAAAGTAACCTTCCGGAGGAGACGATGCTCTCTTGTGTGGCTGAGGGAGCAGAATCTCGACTCCATGGGGGAAACTGCATCTCTGGCGAAGCTCCTGAAGTCTGTAAGCAGTCATCAAAGTCCTGCCATCTTTTATCCTGCCTTCCTTTACCCCTGTCTCGTGCTTTAACATCTCGATCTTCTGGGGTAAGCCCTTTACCCGCGCTAATAACTCAGTGCCCTCCAGCTTCATCTCAGAGTCTATGTCGGAATCATCCGAAGAAATTTCATCGCGGTAACCTGCGGACTCGTCGGAAACTGATGGTGAAATGCATACCGAATTCGATCTCGACCGCCTGAAAAGCTCGGCTATATGGGTATCATCGTTGTCTACTGCCTTAGCCTTGCCCTTTAAATCGGCGGAATTCATTATAATTAACGAAAAGAGAGGAGAATCGAAGAAGAAGATGAAGAGAGAGAGAGAGAGATTTAGGAGTGTCAGGAAATCACGACAAAAAGAAATCTTAAATCTATCGAATGATAAACCGAAGTTAGCACTTATTGCGAGATCAAACCACTTTTGCTTCATGTAGTCCGCCAAACTGATTTGCTATCACCTTGACAGACTGGGGGGGGGGGGGGGGGGGGGGGGGAGGGTGGGGGGGAGTTATTGTTAGAGGAAAATTAGCATATTTCTTAAAAAGCTTTATCTAACAATAACCTAAGCTCATCAAAACAAGGAAGATCACGCCTACCTAATGAATTAAAGGAAATAATTCGAAGATAATAGAGAATCTCCATTAAATCAAGGGAAAAGGGTATTTTCCATATTCCAGATATGGGAATTATGCCCAAAAAATAAAAGTAAAATGAGCTCGTAGCAACTGACCTCCTAATCTTATAAATATAAAACCTTGGATAGCTTGAAGACCAATTTGAAATCCCTAAAAATCAGAAGAACAAATCCTAGAGCTCTAAAGCTTTCTAGTTCGTACCCTACATACTTTCATTCACTTCAGAAAGACCTCTAATTCACGCCACCTTTATAATCGTCTACACCTTTGAGTTTTTAATAATGATTTATTATCCAAAACCCACAACATTCTATTCTTTATTTATATAGGTGATTTTCTGGTTTAACAATGTACATATCCTTTATCTTCTCTGTTTCATTCTGCTATCTCTCTTATCTCTAATATACTTTGTTTCACATTCCCAATTACATTTCAACGTTTGAGATTCTAATTTTCGTGTCTTCAGCATTAAGACAACATAGTCTATCTTCAGTGAATAATATAAGCGACTGTGCTCCTAAAGCTGATAAGAGATGGTACGATGAAATGCCCAAGCTGTCTCTGGGCATTACTACCGATCCATTTTACTTTTAATGAATTTCATCATTCAATGCTTCGGAAAAAGAGGTAATAAAAATGAGAACTTTGTCTTTCTTTCTCTCACTCTTGGCTTTTTATACATCGTTTGATGGTTTCTTTTAAGTTGTTGCAGCCACATCGGGATAGAGCTATAGTTTTACAGAGATAAGAGTCAGAACCGGCGTTTTCCATCCTCTTCAACGTCCATCTTACAAGTCATAGGGGTGGGTCCGAGGACTCAGCTTGAAAAATTACTGAAGTTGTGTCAAGGAATTTGAGAAAGTAAGTGTGAAAAGGTGGTTCTTATTTATGAACCATAACAGGGATGCAGGTAAGAAAGGCGAGAGAAAGAGTGATGGGTGAGGAGTATGAAGAGAAAGATAATAACGAACATGAAGAGATGCTCAGATAAATCCAAAAAGAGTTTTGATTCATTTTGTGATATAATGTTGTGTTTTAATTAATTTGATTTTTGGTGGTGCTGTTTTCGATTATAGTAATGAGAAATTGAATGTGCACATGAGTTTTGGCCTGTTCTTTCTTACATATGACATGATGTTTTTTTTTCTTCTTATAAAATGTTAATGATAATTAATCAAATGAACGAACAAGTAATGATTGTTTTGAAATTGGAATTTATTAGCTCGAAACAAGATCTTTGAATTTATAAGTTATAAACCTAAGTTGCATAGTATCATAAGTTAAAACACTAAAGAATCTTCTTCTATCAGTCGTCCAAGAAGGTAATCGTACGGATTCGGTATGTGGGAAGCGTACGGATCACGTCGGCTACAGCGGAGCGAGTTGAAACCTCCAGCATATGAGTCGAACTCGTTGAGGAAAAGATGAAAACGAAGCCCCATTTCCTCTCTCTCTCTCTACGATTCTCTTTCACTATCTCTGTCACAAGTTTGAAGAAGAAGAGAACACAAATTCTTCTTTTGATTTTGACATAATTTTCGTCAACAAAAATGACGAGTCGGGTTTAACTTACCAGTAGGTTCGTGAGAAATTGATATCGGACAATCAGTATTCATTAAACGTGTTTTATTAATTTGATCACGATTTTGGGCTTATTAATCTTAGAGGTGGAATTGGGCAGAGAAATTAAAATTGAGGATTTTCGTGATTAAATGTCAAAGTTTAGGAGATATGTCAAAAACTTTAGAATTTGGGAGGAATTAGGCGGAAACACTACTTTACAAAAGGGATTAGGCTGTCAACCACCCAAAATATTCCACCATTCCCTCCGAATTTTTTTGTACTTTTTAATCCCACTCAGAGCTCCTACAACAAACACTCAAAAACTCATTTTTGTTATGAATATTATGTAATGTCTATTATAAATTCATAAGCTCATGTTATAGAATGTTGTAGATTCACTTATATCCTAAGTTTTACTTTATTCCTATGTAAAATTCTTTCTTTCTACTCCTATATAAAAGACCATATACTTATGGGAATAATAGACAACACCAATTCAGAAGTTTGCATCGATCAGCCACATGTGATCGATGTTAAGACACAGGACATCCACATCGACCACCAGCATCGTACGGTGTAATGGACCCGAGAGATCCTGATCTCAGCATCGATCATCCAAATCGATCATCAAGTGACCTATGTCAAGCACCATATGTATACATCGATCATCCACATCAATCACTTGTGATCGATGTTGGCCTAATCCGAACATTTTTTATTTACAAGTTTACCATTCTTCTAGGACTTTTGGCATTTAGTATAAATAGACTTGGACTAATGGTTTTTAGCCTAGTTTTGTTCTTGCTTAGTTCCTTAAGAGTTTTTCAGTGTTTGTAAGAACAAATCTCTCTTTTTAATCAAAGTCTTGTATTTGCCTTATTTAATCTTCTCTAATCTCCCTCCTAATCATGTATAGCATCTTTTCCTCTTGTGATTTGGTGTTTTCATGATGATGAGTGAGTAGTCACCTTTAGGGTTGTAGATGTGGTAGATTAGGTTAATTTAGAGGCTTGATTAGGATTTGTTAGTGCTTAATTAGGTGATTCCTCTCTATTAATCTATGATTAGGCTAGATTTATCTTGATCACATGAATCTAGATTTAGGCTTCATCTTATGCCCACAAAGTGTTTGATGAAATGCCGATCTTGTTTAATAAAGGATTTGCTTGTCTTAGCTCAAGATACTGACTGTCTAAGAAATATTTTGGCTTGAATAGAGTTGGTTTTGTATGATTGTTGATTGTTCTAGCATTAGTGAGTGTTAGTTCTTGTTAGGGTGATTAGCAAAAGGTTATTTATCAAGAGATTGAACTTAACTTGCTTGATTGTGAAATCTATGCCTAGGAATTAGCATTGCTTGCTTGTTTGCATTGTTAATGATGTTTGATAACAACTTAGTCTTGCCTTTGAATTCCCCAAAGTCAATAACCACATCTAGGATTCTTGTCTTCTAATATCTGAATTTCGAATTGCTTAGTATTCTGTTTTTGCTTGCTCTGTTTTGAACTTGATCATTGCTAAGTATTACTCTCTTAAGTGTTGACTGGTCTAATTTTCACTTGTTGATAGCTTAGTTGTGCTAAACAACTCTCTTCTTTGATTCACTTGACTTAAAGCATTCTGCTCCTAATCCTAGTGGAATCTAGCTTAACACCATTGGATTGATAAAAACCCTATGCTGTGCTACAACTGATTAGTACAAGGGTGATTGAGAAAGAACTCAAGCTCCTGTATCAATTGGTAGAAATGGAAGCTCGATTTGATCTTTTCTTGGCTTTGATTTAGCTCGGTTTGATGGTTAATAATGTCTCTTATATTTGCACCATTTAGGACTACATTTAGTACAGGTTTTGGTCTCTTCTTGCATGTTTTCCTTACCATTTGTCCCATTTTCCTTTGCTTGTTGGCTAGGTTGCATTGAGGATGTAGTTTGCATTTTCCTTTCATATGGTATATTTTTAGGTACCAAAGGCGCTGTTGGAGATATTATGGAAGGATGTGAGTGATCCAAGAAGATGTCCCAGCCAAGGAGAACCAAGGAGAGCCAAAGGAGTACAATTTGGGAGCTGATGTCGGGCTGCACATCGGACATTATGGCCGACATCCACCAGCAGCAAAGGATGGACTTTATATCGAGCTGCACATCGGGAAACCATGCCCGATACCCAAGAGATAGGACAACCGTGTCGGGCTGCAAATCGGGCAGGACGTGCCTGATGTAACCTTGCAGAAACACTCGAGAGTTCACATCGAGCATGATGTCAGGCAAGTCATGTCAGACATACACCAGCAGGAAAGGTTCCTCGTCCCAGTATCGAGCATGGTGCCCGACATCCAAACTAGAAGGAACTCCACATCGAGCACGATGTCGGCCACTGAGCATGATATGTGCTCGCCCAGAAGTCCAATTATTTATCAGATTGCCATTCTTTTAGGGTTATTTGTCTTTTAGTCTAAATACAAAAAGACCTAAAAAAGATTAGGCATCCTTTTATCATCCTTTGTTCATCTTTTGTTTTTGCTTTCTCTTAGGTTTTGTGATTTGTAAGAACAAAGTTTCACCTTTTAATCTAAGTTTCTGCACTTATAATCTTAATCTATCTTAATTTCTCTCCCTAATCATGTTTAACCATTATTCCTTCATGGATTTGATGGTTTTCACTATGATTAGTGAGTAGTTTCTTAAAGGCTCTTAGATGTGGTAGATTAGAGGGATTCATTAGCTTGATTACTGTTTGTTTGTGCTTATTATCAGTAATTCCTCTCTATTAGACTGTTTAGATTCTAGGTTTCTCTTGATCACTTAAACCTATATTTTAGCTTTCTCTTACGTCCACCAAGTGTTTGATGAAATGCCGATCTTCTCTTTTAGCTAATTTATCTATCTTAGCTCAAGGGATTGACTGTCTAAGGGATATTTTGGCTTGGCAGAATTGGCTTAGTATGCTTTCTGATGATTCTAGCACTAATGGGAATTATTTCTTGCTAGGTTGTATTAGTGAAGGGATAATCACCAAGGGATTGAGTTTATCTTGCTTGATTGTTGAATTCTATGCCTACGAATTAGCATTACTTGCCATGTTACATTGTTAATGAGATTGAAAGCATCTTGGTCTTGTGTTTGAATCCTCCAAATCAATAACCAGGAGAGACTTCAAAGCATCTTGGATATTTTGTTCTTGTCTTTTAGATGATTTATCTATCTTGGATGATATTAAAAGGATCTTGCTCTTGTCTTTTAGATGATTTATCTATCTTAGCTCAAGGGATTGACTGTCTAAGGGATATTTTGGCTTGATAGAATTGGCTTAGCATGCTTTCTGATGATTCTAGCACTAATGAGAATTATTTCTGGCTAGGTTGTATTAGTGAAGGGATAAACACCAAGGGATTGAGTTTATCTGCTTGATTGTTGAATTCTATGCCTACGAATTAGCATTACTTGCCGTATTGCATTGTTAATGAGATTGAAAGCATCTTAGTCTTGTGTTTGAAGCCCCCAGATCAATAACCTCATCTAGGATCCTTGCTTTTATTTATTTAAATTTCGAATTGCTTAAGTACTTATTTTGTTTGCTTTGATTATTAGGTTGATAGTTTAAGCAATCTTGCTATTTCTGCTCGAATTAGAGTATCTATTGCATTCTTAGTGTTTTCGCATTAGCCATTGGATTAGTAAGAGCTCAGTACTACAATGACTAGTGTAGATTGAGCAATTGAGATAGGCTAAACCCCTTGCATCAGTAAACAAGGTCGTTCCTTGGATGGATGATATAACTTGCCATGCTTCTTCATATGAGTTAAATTTCATGTATGGACCGTCATGTTGGTGTGCATCATGAACTTGAGGGATGTGGTCTTCAAGTGTGTCCCGTAAAGCATCCTTTGGGGTGATGACGAGTTTGTCAAGTTGGTACGTGATATTTTTAAGTGTTTGCTGGCTCATTAGACTGTCTACTGCTTGGTTACTCTTCTTAAGTCTCTTCGTACTAGCTCTTGTCTTTGGTGGCAACCTCATTGCGGGAATTGTATTTTCAGGGTTGATGTTCGCATCATTCCCTCCCTCTTGAGAGGGTTCTGACCTCAGAACTGTTTCTTCAGCATCAAAAGGAGCTAGGTCAGTGATATTAAAAGTGGACAAAATATTAAACTCACCTGGCAGTTCAAGCTTTTATGCATTGTTGTTGATACGCTCTAGCACTCTGAATGGCCCGTCTCCCCTAGGTGAAAAGTTTGGACTTCCTTTGGTTACGAAAATGTTCTGTCCTTATATGTAACCATACCTAATCTCCTGGTTCGAATGTAACTTCTTTCCTCCATTTATCTGTTCGTTTCTTATACTGAAGTGTCTTCTCTCAACATTCTCCTAAGTTTTGAGATGCAGCTTCTTGACAAATTCAGCTTTTCTTTCTCCATCTTGGCTTGCATGCTTGTGATGTGGTAGTGGTGAAAGATCCAGTGGAGTAAGAAGCTTAAAACCATACACAATCTCAAAAGGTGAAACCTAAGTAGTGAAGTGTGGGACACGATTATAAGCAAAGTCAACAAAAGGCAAACAATCAAGCCAATTTTTCAAGTTGTTACTGATGGTGGACCTCAAAAGGGTGGATAAGGTGCAGTTTACAACCTCAGTTTGCCCATCTGTTTGAGGATGGCATGTAGTGGAGAAGAGTAGTTTTGTTCCTAGCTTTCTCCAAAGCGTTTTCCAGAAGTGGCTGAGGAATTTGGTGTCTCTGTCTGATACAATAGTCCGTGGTAGGCCATGTAAATGCACCACCTCTTTGAAAAACAAGTCAGCCAGCTGTGTTGCATCATTGTTCTTTGCACAAGAAATGAAGTGTGCCATCTTGAAGAATCGGTCAACCACCACAAAGATGGAGTCCTTGTTCCTTATCTTTGGCAAACCTAGTACAAAATCCATAGAAACATCTACCCAAGGCATGTTAGGAATAGACAAGGGAATGTAAAGACCATGAGGATGTGACCTGGATTAGGCTTTGAGGCAAGATGCATTTCGAGCAGAATCGCTCAACATTTCTTTTGAGGTGTGGCCAGAAGAAGTGCTCCACTATAATGCTCAAAGTATTGTCTACACCAAAGTGTCCCATTAAAGCACATCAATGTGATTCTCTTAACAGTAAATCTCGTATGGAACCTTATGGAATACACAATCTCTTGTCTCTGAACAAGAAACCTTCATGTTGATAGAATGGGCCTGCAGCTTCTTTGTACCATTATTTGTATGCATTTGCAAAATCTGGGTCTGTTTTATATTGTAATTCAATATGTTTAAAGCCCATTACCTTAGCCTCCATAGTGGTGATGAGAGCGTAGCGGTTGGAAAGGGAATCAACCACTATATTTTCTTTGCCTTTCTTGTACTTGATAATGTAAGAGAAAGTTTCTAAAAACTCTAACCATTTGTCATGTATCTTATTAAGTGTAGTCTGTCCTCTTAAGTCTTTAAGAGTCTCATGATCTGTATGAATGACAATTCTTTAGATAATACATAGTGTTGCCAAGTTTCTAGAGACCTTATTAAGACATAAAGTTCCTTGTAATAAGTTGGGTAGTCCAAGGCTGCTCCGTTGAACTTTTCACTGAAAAATGCTACTGGACTTCCTCCTTGAGTCAGGATAGCTCTTATACCAGTTCCTTGAAGCATCACATTCAATCTCAAAAATTTGATCAAAATTAGGCAATACCAATACTAGTGCATGGGTAAGGCTGTATTTGAGCTTGTTAAATGCTTCATCTTGTGCTTGTCCCCATTTGAAAGCAACATTCTTCTTGATAACTGAAGTGAGTGGGGCGGCAATGTTGCTGAAATCTTTGACAAACCTTCTATAAAACTCGCCAGCCCTTGAAAACTTCTTACATGTCCAATAGTTGGAGTGGGCCATTCTTGTAAAGCTTTTATCTTCTCTTCATCAACTTTTAAGCCCTGAGAACTTACAACAAATCCTAAAAACACAACTTGCTCAGTGCTAAATTTTTTTAAGATTAGCATAAAGATTCTGCAGCCTAAGTGTTTTAAGAACCTCTTCGAGATATTTAAGATTGTTTTATAAGCAGGTGCTATAAATCAGTATATCATGAAAGTAAACAACTACAAACTTACAGATGTATACCCTTAAGACATGGCTCATGAGTCTCATGAATACGATGGGGGCGTTTGTGAGACCAAATGGCATAAAAAGCCATTCAAACAACCCTCTTTTGGTTTTGAAAGAAGTCTTCCATTCATCTCCTTCTTTCATTCTCACTTGGTGATAACCACTTTTTAGATCGATCTTAGAGAAGATAGTTGCCCCATTGAGTTCATCTAGCATGTCATAAAGTCTGGGAATGGGATGTCCTTACTTGATGGTTATGTTGTTTACTGCTCTGCAATCTACACACATCCTCCATGAGCCATCTTTCTTTGGTATGAAAAGGACATGAACTGCACAAGGACATTAGCTTTCCCTGATGTATCCTTTTGGGATGCTCTCTTGAACTTGTTTTTTTAACTATTTGGGCTCCTCTGGATTTACTCTAGAGGCTGCTCAGTTTGGTAGATGTGCTCCTAGTACTTGATCGATTTTGATACTCTATGCCCCTTACTGGTTGTAATCATGGTGGAGTCTCCTCTGGAAAAATATCTACAAATCGTTTAAGTAACTCAACTACTTCTGGTGGTTGTTCCTTTTCATCTTGTCCTGAGAACAATCCTTCTTTGAAAATCATTAGTAGCACCTTTTATTGTAAAATAAGAGATTTAAACACATAATTAGGTGAAACATAGAGATTAGTTTACTCACCTCAGAGCTCTTAGTCATGACTCTTTGCATTTCATGTGCCTCTTGTGTGGTGAGAGGGGCTAGATTATGCTTGCGATTATTGTGAGAAAAACTATAGTAATTACTCCTCCTATTGTGTATGGCCTCTTTGTCAAATTGCCAAGGTATACCTAGCAACAAGTAGCCTGCTTGCATTGGTACTAAATCACATACTTCTTTATCTGCATACTTACCAATGGTGATTGGTATGGTGACTTGCTCAACAATCTTGAGCTAAGTTTCATCATTAAGCCATCTCAGCTTGAAGGGATAGGGATGCTTCGTCTTTTGTAAACCTAGCTTTTCAACCAAGTACTTGCTAGCTACAATAGTATGGCTGAAATTGCATTGATTTGAATTTCTTATTCGATTTTTACACAGAATAATTATTTTTTTATATCACGAAATTTGCACATATCTTATCATATGATCTTTTTTGGTGAATTGATTATTTAAGAATCTAGTTTAATATCATGATATAAATAAAATGATCAATGATGATTTATTGATTGGGTTATTTAATGATATTATCATATTTGTTTTTAGATATATATATTTTTTTGTCAACAATCTCATATTCCTAGAACGACTCAGTAGGCCAAGTCGGTGGAGTTGAGTTTACATAATCTAGACGGTGGAGGCAAGTTCGAGCACTCCGTGCCAACTTATCCGTCTTCATATTCTGTGCGCGTGGTGTGTGAGCTAGCGAGAAGGAAACAAATTCCTATCTGCTGGTCTCATATTCCTCCAGGTGTATTGCAAATGCTGGCCACTCTGTTGGGTTAGACACCATCTTCACCAAGTTTGAACAGTCTGTGAAGAAGGTCATCTCCAATCTCTTTGCATCAAGCATACAGTGCATTGCCTATATTATAGCCTCTAACTCTGAGTGTAGAGCCGATATACTACGACGAACATTCTTTGTACCCATTAGAATACTCAGAACTCCATTTCATTTACAAAACCATTCCAGTCCTCAATTTGGGTTGAATTATTTCTATGAGCCATCCGTATGACATGTCAAGACACTCATTTAATCTATTGTTTCCTTGGAAACTATTGGAGGTAACTCTGGGATATCCATTTATGCTTCATCCCAAGCATTTGCTTCTGCTATTGCCAGTCTTACTACCTCCCGTGAATCTTGATCGATATTCAAGAAAATCTTAACATTCCGCATCTTCCATATTTACCATAGTAACCAGGGGAATACGTTCATGACTTTATGATTTGGCAATTGCCAAAAGAATGCTGCCATATTGGAGTGCAGAGCATCCGGGAAACCATTTGAAGGTGTTGTAATAACTGATAGTGCCCAAACTTGTAGAGCTGGCGGACATTCAAAAAGTGTATGATTAGTCATTTCTCGGCCTGCCCCACAACAAGAACATTGAGGATCACAATTTATGCTTCTGGTTTGAAGACGATTTGCAACCGTCAGCCAGCCTGAAATTGCTTGCCATAAGAAATGTTTCATCTTTGGTGGACATTTGACTGACCACACTTGTGTCTGTAGCTTGCTCACATATGGTCCATATTGGGTTGATGTGCTCAGTCTTAGCATCTATTGTTCCGTTAAGTACCCATATTTTACTGTGTATCATCTATTTTTTTGTAAAACTCCAACCCATAGTATCCTGTCTTCTAAGTCTAGTAGTAAGCAACCCAGTAATAATTGCAATATCCTCTGATACAATTGATTGTTTCAGTACTGGAACATTCCACGAAGAAGTTGAGGGATCAATCAGTTCACTAACCATTAGATCAGGGTAAAGATTATACCCTTTGCATGTTGCTGATCTTGAGCGTGAGCTATAAATCCAGGAGTCATTCTATACAGATATGGAATGTCCTGAGCCAACTCTTTTGATGAGCCCTTTATATACCAGATATCGAGCAAATATCATACTCTTCCACCCATATGACGCAGAACATGAGCGTATTGGGTCTAATGGTGTACCACTTCTAAAGTAACGTCCTTTGAAAACCTTAGCAAACAGAGGATCCGGATGATCGATAAGTTTCCATAGCTGTTTAGCAAGTAATACCGTATTGAAATTCTCTATTACCCTAAATCCAAGCCCCCCCATCTATTTATGTTTACATAATTTATCCCACGCTAACCAATGCATACCACGTGTGTAGCCATTAGTGCTCCACCAAAATTTAGCCACTGTACTAGTCAACTTCATAGCTAACGCTTTTGGTAGCCTAAAGCATGATATAATGTATGTCGGGACGGCTGAAGCCATGAATTTTATGAGGATCTCCTTGCTCTCTTTCAATATAACCTGGACATCCAGGTATTAACCCCTTTTTGTTACCTCTTCAGGAGAAAATTAAAAAAATTTCTTTTTGCCTCGTCCATGCATTCTGGTTTTCCCAAATATATACACATATCTCCAACATTCATATTTGTTTATATTATATGTATAAATTATATCTTTTTGTGAATTTTAATTATTTCTCATCAAGTATTTGATGATTTTAAGATCAAAAACTTGATGATAAAGCAATCTAAAGAAAATGCATGATATGACCTACCTTATTAATTTATTATATATGATTGTATCTAAGACCACATAACTTGAAGTTTTAAGTGGAAAAAATATCACTGATAAAAAGATAGTAGAATACATCACAAAAATATTATTATCTTGCAGACACAATATGATGGTTTGTCATCACCTATATATTAATTGAAAAGTACTTTTAGAGAATTAACTTAGTTTTATAATTATCTACAGTGATGCCATTATGATGATGTGTCACCACTATAGAGCTTCTCACAAAACTTAAAAAAACACTTATGTTATTAGACTAATTATTTGATATGTCATTATACATTTTTTGTTAGGCTAACATTTAATGTAAATACATGTTATTCAAATATTTAGCTTTCTATAAAAATATATAATATTACATGAACAAACAAATGATTTTAAAAAATAAATCAATAATCCAACAAAATATGTTTAAGTTTTCATAGAATTTATAAAGTATATATAGTTTTACATCCAAAATATTTTGATAAATATACTAACTATTATATGTAATATTCAAAAATTGAAATTAGATATATTATTACATAAAAAGTTTTAAATGTACATTTGTTACAATATTACACAAACTAAAAATAATATAAAAAAAATTAAGTCAATAATCCAACAAAATATGTTTAAGTTATCATATAATAGAATAAATTACATATATTTTTACATGCAAAATATTTTGATAAAAATCATAGCTATTGTATGTAATATATAATAAATTCTATATTAATTTCTACATGTAAATATATGATTATTTTCAACTTTTAAAAATTCAAATTAAATATATTATTATATAAAAAGTTTAAAAACGTATATTTGCATAAAAATTATTATGTGAAAAATTATTCTATTATAATGTATAGATTCACTGTAATAAAATTGTAGACTAATTATTTACATGCAAATATAGGATTGTATTAAATTTAAGAAAGTCAAATTAAATATATATTATTACATCAATGTTAAAAACGTACATTTAAGAAAACATTATGTGATAAGTTATATATTAATATTTACATGTAAATATATTATTCTATTAATTTTTTAAAAACATCAGATTAAATATATATTATTACATAAAAATGTTAAACATACATTTTTTTTAAAACTAATATGTGAAACAGTTTTCTACAATAATACATAAATTCTCTCTAGTAAAATTGTGAACTAAATACTGAAAAATACGTACATGGGACTCAAACTTTAGATAGCAGCTTATCAAACGACATTATAAATCACATATAACCATCGTACACGTAACAATTTTTATGTCATGCACTTATTTCAATCTTCATATGATTGTAATTGTTGGGACCGATTTTACCGCGTACAAGGAGGACTCAACACGTGGATACTGAACTACCCTAGACACTGACGCACGCCGTGCTAGCTCGGCTGAACCACTCCCGTATACTATTCTCGGGCAGTTGGCGAGCTTCCCCAAACACGCAAGAATCATCAGCTCACCTGTTTTCCTGGCGCGCCAAATGGAGAAGACATGAAAAGGAGAATACCAGTATAAAATGAGAGAGATCACCACACTAGAAGGGGATCGGCTCGGCGGATCTCAAACCCCTTTCAAGGAGGAGATACCCGACCAAACCGAGTCAACTTGCACCGCCGAACAGCATGATCAAGGGAGAACCCCTTGTTCCCCCGAAAGAATACCTACCAAGATAAGTTCTTTTCGACCTAGAACTTTGCTTTCATTAATATTAAACCTATATTTACACATGAATGTGACTATAACAATAGCTTCTTAAGGAATATATGTTTGATGATTACAACAATTAATAATTTATTTTAAAGGCTTATTTTTAAATTGATTGGATTTTAAGAAATTTGCGACGATAACAAACCAATCCAAAAGACAATATATCTTGAGAAAACTAAACGGAAGGTGTAACTTGTGGGCAACAAAAATCATGTTGTTAAAGGAGAAATGAACACATTTTCTTAAAGGCTTTTTCTAGCAATAACTTAAGCCCATCAAGACCAGGAAGACCGCGCCGACCTAGCTCAGAAAAAAGAAAACTCTTAAAGATAATCTTTGCAGTCCGGAAGCATCGGATCAACTCAAAGAATAAAGGAGAATTTCCATATTCTTCGGAGAATAAGGGATATTTCCATGTTGCAAATACGGAGATATTCACCAAAGGAGAAAAGGAAAAGGATTTCAGAGCTACCGACCTCATATCCCTATAAATAAGAAGACCCCGAAGCACAAGAGAACAACTCATACAATCTAGAGAGCAGCAGAGCAAAAACCAAGAACTCCAACGCTTTCTAACTTACTTTGCAAACACTTTCTTTTCACTTCGGCATAACCTTTCAGTTAAGCCATCTCTTGTAATCGCTTCATCTTTGAACTTATTAATAAAGAACTTGTTCTCTAAAATCCACAATTGTTAATCAAAACCCTAGTGACGATTTTCTGGTTCAACAATTGGCGCCATCTGTGGGGACTTGGAGAATAAATTCTTAAAACTAAGCAACAGAAGATTCAAAGAGATGAGCCTTCCGACCGACAGCAGCGACCTCACCCTCATCATCGAAGATACTACCCCTCGTACTGATACGTCTGCTCTCGACGAGCACGGCAATCCTACCATCGTGCAGGAGCACCTCCAGCCCCTGTCCTCGCCACCGATCTCGCCGCAGCAATCCAAGCCGCCTTACTCCTGCTCACACAAAACCAGGTGTCCAAGCTGGACACCCTTCAGACTCAACAGGCGATGTATGACGAGCAGCTCAGCACTTTAGCGGCCGTGACCAACGCAAGATCGGCACCGTTAGAACGACGGTTAATCTTCGAAATGCCGGAGCACGGTAACAGTCGAGGGGCAGCGTCAGCTAATGAGGAACCAACCGACGAACTGAAGTCCACCACGCTACTAGTTCGGCACCCGAGATCCTGGCAATTCTGTCAGACACCGAACATAACCTGTTCGCCTCACGGATCATCGACGTTCGTCTCGGCATGGCGATCAAACTAAAACTTCCATATTACAACGGGACGGAAGACCCAAACCTATAGCTGACCGGGTTCAACGTAGCCATGAAGAGGCAACGGTTCGAAACCGACCTCGAACGCAAAGCTAATAACTTTCAGACCTTCGTAGAGCACCTCAGCAAGGATGCTCTCAAGTGGTTCTCCAACCTCCCGCCAGCGTCGATCAAATCCTTCAAGGATCTATCCCACGCCTTTATAAAGCACTACTCCTTGTTCATCACGAAGTGGACAGTCAACTTTTTCACACTGATACAGGAGCGCGACCAACCCCTCCGGGAATTCATCAAAAATATCAAGGACGTTGCCACAGCGTACGGCCAGATACCGCAAGCTTTAGCCATCGAGGCACTCATGAACGGTTTTCGGTTCAAATCCTCTTTCAAAGAAGATTTGCAGAAAAACTCGAAGGACACCATAGAAGACGCACTCCACTGAGCTCAAACTTTCATTTGAATGGAAGAGGAGAAAATCTTCTATGCCAAGAAGCACGACATGGACGTGGCAAGCACCTCGCGAGACAAGGACCCGACGGGCAAAGGCAAGCAGTCCTCCCATGCCATCGTAGCCACCAGAGAGAAGCCCTGGAATCAGTGGTCCTGTGGCGAATCCTCCCAGAAATTCTGATGACAAGGACGATAACCACGATCTCTACTGCTCCTTCTATGGGCGAACATGGCACGCTACTTCGGCCTGCCGACACCTTCAGTATTCCTTATACAAAAATACAAGGAAGGCAAGATCGATGTCGGCGGAGACTGATCTCAGAACAAAAGTTCCTACTCACGCAGCTCCAACTCTAAGGACTCGCTCCGAAACTCCTCCAGCAAGGATTGCCACGATCAGAGCAAAAGCAGCGGCCGAAGCAGCTCTGGAGGAAGGCGCCGAAGTTATTTACACGAAAACGACGACGGCGAGCACGAAAATCATCCCCCTCCGCCCAAGCGGCGGGTTAACATGGTCATGGGAGGCCTTCCAGACTGCGATGACTCGGTTTGCGCCATCAATGAATATGGACGAAAAGTGATTACCTCGGGAAAGTTTCCTCTCCCCATGGACTACCATCCAACGATCACGATCACATCGAAGGATATGCACAGGTTACATACCCGCATAACGACCCGCTGGTTGTCGAGCTACATATCCACGATAGCGAAGTGGCCAAAAAACTGGTGGACACCGGCAACACGGCTAATATCATCTTCAAGGATACCTTGACCAAGATGGGACTCCAGGATAAAGACATCAAGGCAGCGCCAAAGCCACTAACTGGCTTTGCCAGCGAATCCTTCTTTAGCCTCGGCACCATACGCCTGACAGTTTTCGGCGGCGGAGTAACAAAGATTGTCAAGTTCACTGTCATGGATAAATCAGCAATCTATAATGTCATACTTCGCACGCCTTGGATCCACAAAATGAAAGCCATCATGTCAACTTATCATCAATGCATGAAGTTTGCTACCTTGGTTGGCATCTTCACACTTCGCGGCAATCAGCAAATGGCAAGATCTTACTTCATCAGTGAACGCAAAGTGCGACTCTCCGCGGAAAAAGCCCTCGAAGACGCCAAACAAACGGAGTAGATTCGGCAAGAATCTCGCAGATTTTATATTTAGTCTTTTTTATTTTATCAATAAAGGCCGGCTTGGCCCGTGAATGACAACACTCATCCAATAATTGTAGAGAACTACAAACGGCTTGATCCCGACTTGGGTACGTAGGCAACTTCCGGGTGCAGCTGTAAATTTAATAAATTTTTATTTTGGAAAATCAACTCGGCACGTAGAGCACTCTTTCCTTATGCGAATGCATCTTGCTGAATCGATGTTCTGGCCAAACATTCGATTCGAAATAGCAAAAAGCAAAAATTATATTTGTGGCTGATCACCACTCCTTTGATACTTCGGTTCGATTTAATTACTTCCAAAGTAGATGAGACCAGAGCCGATGACAATACTCGCACGACCCTCGATCATACCTTTCTGGCCGAAGTGAATCCTGAAAACTTGGTATTCGATCTTGATTGTCGTTTGGTATAAGATGGGCAGAGGAATCTCGCTTCCAATTCCAAACTAAAAGATTCTATCGCATAACACAATTTTTAAAACAAATCATGTTTATTTACTTTTACAAAAAGAAGAGAGAGAGTAAGGAAAAATTCCAATATATAAACCCTTTCGGGCAGCGTCATTACACAAAAGGCTACACAAATGCCGAATAAATTACAAAACAACAAAAAGGGCGAGGTAGCCGCTTAGCTCGGATCATCCCTTGGCTCTGGCGCTGAAGCCCTCTCTTGCGCCTGCTTCAACAGCTCCTCAATAGCGGACATGCCAGCAAAACAAAAGTTTAAGAGAAAGGCGAAGTCTTTTCCTACAAAAACACACAGCGGTAACATTGACCTGCTCAGTAGACTGAGGTCATGATCGGTAATGGCTATCTCATTGATAGCATTGCTTGCAGTCTACCAATTCGTGAATTCTCTCTTGAAGGCTGGAAGCGTGCCAGCAGGAAGTTTCCATCCCTTTTCAATCATCTTCTTCATATACGCCACCATCACGCCACTCTTCTCCACGCCCACAAGGACAGCCTCTACCTCTTCTCGATGAGCCAGCAACGCCTGAATCCGCTCTATTCACGGTTTGAACCAGGAGACCATGCCATCAAAAACCTTGTCGGCAATGCCCTGTGAGACCTTGTCATGAGAACCTTGTAGCATCTCCTTCTCGGCAAGGAACTTTCAAGAGTTCTCCTCGTTCCGTTTCTCAATGTACTCGTTCTGCGGTTGGAGGGCGGTAACCTGCTTACGAAGCCGAGAAGCTTCTGCCACCTCGCCCCTAAAGGCTTTAACAGTGCCTTCGAGCTGAGAACACTTCTCTTTGAGAAGCCGATTCTCTTCTTATACCATTTTGAGCTCCTCGATCTTGGCACAAGCGACATCCAGCATCATCTCTTGATGACAATAATTATTGTCATATGTCGCGAATGCGGACATATACGCTCCCAAACCCTGCATCAAGATTCGCTATTAGAGCGCGTGACAAAACGAAGTAAAAACACAATAACGCCAAAAATATGTGTATACCCGGGCTATCAGATGATTCGCCGAGGATATCGACTCCGCCAACTTCAGCTCCCATAGAGGTTTACCCCACCTTGGGTTCTTTCTGCACTTCCAGATCAGCCTTGTGGCAAATTCACGATCAAGCATCGCCGAAGTAGCTCCATCCCACTTCAAACTAAAGTGGTGAGGGTTGTAGTCAAAGAACTCTGCTTCCTGTTTAGGTTCGGCGGGAGCGCTCGGACCGGTATCATTAGCAACCGGAGCACCGGTATCTTGGAGGGGGGGGGGGGGGGGGAAACAGACTCCTCGGGCAGAGGGATAGCCTCTTGATGAACTGTAGCAGCCTCTTCGGTCTCTTTGCGACGAAAGTGGAGTTTCCCTCCTTCACTCAAGCAAACAACTTTTGGGACCTCATCGCCAATGAAGACTACAAGGCGAATACTGCGAAGATCAAGCGAGTGAGGAACCCGGTGCTACGTTACACCTTGAAGCTGATGGCCAACACTTTTAGTGGTCGGTCCGTAGCCCCCACGGTAACCAAGACGGAGCTTTGCTTCTTGTTCCAAGGCCTTAAGCATCTTCTTTGTGATCCGAATGAGAACGATGAGCCGTTGGAAGACCAGCTCGGAGATAGCGTGAACTACGGGTGCATCCTCGCCACTTCATTGGTCAAATACAAGGCGTATGCCCTGAGACGCAAGGCAAGTTCATCACTCATTGGCGGTTTCCTCACTCCTTTGTTCGTGCAAGCCGGCGTGCCGCTCCAGAACTTCACTCCCATACTGGATAGAGCCTTCATGGACGAGACATAACAGAGGAACACCGACAGCTTGGGAGGCACGCCAGTCGAGGGCTTCTTTGAATACTTATTCATTGACGAGGAGAATGAGAAGAGGGTGTGTATACTGCCAAACCTGAGCGAAACAGGGCTGTTGGGAGTTGGGAACATCGAGTTTCTTCCAAGCGTAGAGGAGTGCTTTGCTCCTCTAGGAGGCACAACCGCCTTCCAAGGAGCTCCTCGCCCAAGGTCAGAGTCTCCTGCCACAGATGATGAGATGCCCGAAGCCTTTGTCCTTCCCAAGATTGACTTTGAGCCGCGGACCAAAACAGAAAAGTTCTTTGCTTCTGTTGTGGAGATGCAAAGGAAGATCAACAAATGGCAAAGCAAGGTCATCATGAAGCTTGCCAAGAAAGTCAAGGCACTTCAAGGGAGTCCGCCAAAGAAGGCTGCAAGTGAAGAGGTTCACCAACCGGAGAAGAGGAGGTTCTCAACCGGCGGTATTGTCATCCGTGAACCACAAGGCGAAGAGCAACAAGCACGCCATTCAGTCCGTGGTTTCCCAACCGTGGATAAGGGCAAGGACATAGCCCGACGCTCCTCTAGCAAGCGCAACTCCGCTGGAACATCCTCAAGTTCCAGCCGAGTTTAGCTCCAAGGTACCAACAACCTTCCATTGTAAATACCGCTTATGTTTTCTTGATTTTTGCTTAGTGTTCTTAGCTTTCTCAAGTTTGTTTGCCACCGGGACGGTGTCATTCAAGTTTGGGGGAGTATGTGTGTGGTTTGACATGTTTATTCTGATCTTATTTTCCCTCTAGCATCGTTGAGTCTCCATTATTAAGAAAAATTCATGCAGTTGCATTCACATTGTTAAGCATTTTAGGATTGAGTCTAGAATTTTTAAGCATCTAGGTTGTTTACATTTGCATAAGGGGTTAAAGTTTTCTTAAAAAGGTGTTTAACTCATGAATGGTTTCAATATCCTAGTTATTAGTTCTCTAATGCTTTGCTCACACTTTGAACGTAATTTTTTACCATGCTTGGATCGCTTGTTTTGATTTTCGTGACTTGAATTGACCTCTCATGATTTGAAACTTATTCTAATAAGTGAACACCTTAATCTGAATTTTTAAATATCATCCTTATGCATTTGAAAATGAACACATGGATTTTAAAATATTTTGGCTCTCTTCTTCCTTTTACCACTCTTTGTGAGCCTAAGTAGAACTTCCACCTTGACCCTTACCTTTCTTTGAAGCCAAGTTTTCGTGTGTGACATCATTGTGAAGCCTCTTCCGGTTTGAACTTAGCATAAAGTGTTACGTTTAGGCGACATGATTAGGTTCTCATGTGAATGCTAGCTTTGCATTTTGAAGCTAGATGTAGGTTTAGGATAAGTTTGGGGGATCATTGGGGTTGCTTCATGTTTATATGCTTTCGGTTTCGAAAAGAGTTTGGTATTTGAAGTAAGAAAGAGGTTTTAAGTGAAAGGTTTTGTGCTTAAAAATGTACAATGCTCTAATCTTTTCAGAACATAACTCTCTCAAAATAAAATAAAATAAAAATTATATAAAAAAAATAATAAATAAAAGAGCCTAAATGCCAAAAATACATAGCATTTTAGGTTAGTTTGCATTACTTTAGGTCCTAGAGTGTTCTTGCACCAGCACCAGCATATGCATATTTCTTGCATTTTGCATCGCATACAGGTTGTTTTCGGCTACTTTGGAGTCTTGGAAGGTTCGTGGATGTGCTGAGGTTTGTGAGGAAGTTCGTGGGACTTGGAGAATTCAAGAATGCCTACTAAGGACCAGAGATCGATAGGAGGATCGAGCATGGCCGGTCGATCTAGATGAGATCGACCAGAAGATCGAGTAGTCCAGCCGATCAAAGGGAACTGATCGAGACGAAGATCAAGTGAAGCGACCGATCAAGGAGTACGGACGTAAATGACGCCATGCAGATCGAGAGTCGGATCGAGTCAACCACTCGATCTTCCAAAGATCGATTCCAAGATCGAACGAAGCACTCGATCCACCGTAGAAGATCGAGACACAGATCGAGCCGAAGTCACGATCTCCGAAGATGATCGAGCGAGGTGCTCGATCTCGAGGTCGATCTCAATGCTTTAACCGTTTTTGGCCGCTAGCAAGGGGGGACCATCGAGCTGTTTGGCCTATTTTGGGAAGGCGGCGATCATGCTTTCACACACACATTTTTACTTTATCATTTTCATCTTTTTCTCTATGTTCAAAGGCGATTCCGCCATTGTTAGACCTTGAGCTTTGTTCTTGAATCTTTGAATCGTTTTAAGTTTAATCCATCGTTTTTCATGTTTATCGTTTCATCTTTCGTGCTTTGCTTGGTTTACTTAATGTGTAGTGAGTAGTTTAATCGGGTTTGGGGGTTGAGAGGATTCAAAGGGGTCGAAAAGGTTTTCAAGTTTGGTGTTTTCTTGTTCTTAATGGCTTTCTTTTCTAGGATGTCGAGTTCTTAAGGCTTAAAGAGTCTCACGCCAAGATCTTTATGATCAGAGAGAGCTCTTACCTTGACAGGATCCAGATATCTCTGAAAATCGCATCCTAGAGACTAGTTACCCTTTCCCAAACGCCATGGTAGTTTAGGGGATTAGTTAAGCCGCGTGTTTGAAATCTGATTTCCTTGCCCTTCAATCTCTTCTTCCGCCAAACGCCATGGGTCTGAGGAGAGAGTGAAGGAGTGATCTATACCACACGCCATGGGTGGATCTTGTTTTGTTTTCAAGGCTTAGAGAACCGCACAAAGTGAGTAGATCTAGAGTTTTCAAACCAAGCTGGAACCTTTGAAACCCCTGAACGTGGATCTCAACCCTAGACCCTCTTTCTTAGTATTCTTACATATTTGCTAGTCATTCGCTTGTTACCTATTGCATCCTGGTCATTAGTTTCGTTGCATTTGAACTTTTAGACGAGATCGATCGTTGTTGCTCGATCTAGTTGTCGATCCTATGGTCGATCCACTAGTCGATTTTTATAAATTCATAGCTTTGCATTTTAATCATTATGTTTGCTCGTCGTGGTAGTTCACTCGTTCCTGGTAATTTTAAAATAGTTTAGCCTTGCATTTAGTCATTGCATTTAGTTTTTAGGATTTTTACAAAACCGTTCACCATTTGCTTAGCTTTACTTGATTCCTCTTGCATGCTATACTACGACTGTGTGCTGCTTGAGTTTTGATAGCCTTTTGTTGCATTCGCTCACCCTAGATAAAAAGCTGCTATCAATAGAGACCGATAGGATTCAACAGGAAGCTATCGGTCATCCTATCGGTCACAATGTGACCGATAGCCCCGCGAGGTAAGTGTTCCATTTTTCAAAATTTGTTCCCTCTTTTTGCTTAGAGCCAAAGTGGTTTGAATTTGAATTTTGGCTCCTTCCTGACATTAAGCAGAGCTCCTGAGCATTATTGTTCTTATCCCCCCACACTTTAGATTCCCTTGGTTCCCCACCCACCTTTTTAAAAACCAACAATCCATTCTCTTCTCTTCACACTTCATTTTACTACTTCTCTCACCAAAGTCCGAAATTTTTAGCTCTCTCTTTCTTTTATTTATCTTTTCTAAGTGCTCAGAAGCTTCACTAAAGTTTGCTTTCTCAACTGTTCATCTTTTGTTCTTAATGAATGCATGTGTTTAAAGTTATCACTTCTATGGTTTTAAGAACACAATTTGTTTAGTTTAAGATGTTGTGCTTTGAGTTTGCATGGTGGATATGGTTAATTTGAGCAAGTTAATTGTTTAAGCATTGTTTAGTGTTCTTAAATCTCCTTTCTTGCTTGTTTTAGTATCCCTCTGTATAATCATCTTCTCTTTTGCTTAGAGCCACCATGCTAGGTTCACATGCATAAATGTTTTATTTTTATGAACTCTAGCATGTCTAAACTGTTAGCTTGTGAATTCCTCTTGCTTTTTGAAAGTTTATTCTTGTTTAAGGACTAGTTGAACTTCCTTTAGCTCAGAGAAATTCTTTCTAAAGCTTTCAGTTATTGGTTTCTCAATCTGTTGTTCTTTTACCTATAGTATCTTCAAGCTTTGTTTTTGTAGGTACTATAAGTAACAAGAACTGCTGCTGGAAGTAAAGGGAAAGCACCACAGGAGGAAGCGCCTACTTTTCCAAGAGTTAGAAGAGATAAAGGCAAGGGCACTGCTGCTGGGAAGAAACAAGCTGGAGACAAAGCTTCCAAGCACTTTCAAGGCTACCAGATACCCTTGTGCTAACACAATGAAAGCACTTGGGTTCTATAGCGATTGCAAGAGTATCTTTGAGCACATGGGGCTTGGTGAGTTCATGGCAATTCCACTTCCCTCCTACCAGCAGCTCACTTATAAATTCCTCTCTACTCTCAAGGTGGTTGGATATGATGAAAGTGAGCTCTCCAAAAAAGATGGGTGGATCTCCCTCAAGCTTGGAAAGCAAAGGTTCACAACAACCTTCCTTGATATCTCCCAAGCGCTTGGTCTGATTTCTTATGCTCACAAGAGGAACAAGTTCTTAATCGGCCAAAAGGAGCACAAGATGCTATGTTGCAAGATTGGGGCTGGAAATTTCACAGCTGGAGCCACAAGGAATCAACATCTGAAGAAACCTGCAGTGAGGTATGCTCATAAGGCGCTTGCAAATACATTTTTTTGCAAGAAAGGAAACAACAAACCTCACTGGAAAGGAGAGAGACTTCCTGTACAATGGTATGTATGCGCTTGTGGGCACCATCAGAAATGGAACACCACTAGAGCCGCCAACCAAGTTCCCATGCTTTGTGACCATGCTGATGGAGCAGCTCTTAACCTACAAGAGCTGGGTCTTACACAAAGGGAAAAAGAAGAAGAACCCACAGCTCCACATTGGAGGAGTTGTGATAGCTGTTCTTATGGCTAGTTGGGTAGACCTTGAGGAACATGAAAAAGATGCTCTGGAGCCATTGTGGATAGATATGGACTATCTTCGGAGAAGCCATTTCATTGAGAAGAGCATTTAAGACAAGCATGTCTACAAGTTCCTCAATGACTTTGAAAATCCAGCAAGAATCCTCCTCCATAATCCAAGGCTTACATCCATCACTATGAAGAGCAACATCAGTTTCAACCCAAATGAAGATCAGCTTTACCATGGAGACCCTGTTCCAGAAGAGAGAGAAGAAGCTAGTGAGGAAGTAGAACCAGAAGAGGTTGAAGAAGAAGTTAGAGAAGAAGGTGAAGAAGAAGTTCATGAAGATGCTACTCCTGGCGCTGAATGCCAAGGAGAAACCCAAGAAGAAGAACTTGATGAAGATGAGGTGCTGAACTACAACTCAAAGCAGTTCCACTTCAAGCCTTATGAAGGCCCAAGCCAAGAGAGCTCTATGAAGTCTGCTCATGAGCATATCAACACTCTTCAGAAATGGTGTAAGTGGCAAGACAAAGCCATCAAGAAGCTGGTGAATATGGTGAAGGGGAAGTTCAAAAAGAACAAAGCTACATCAGGAGAAGCTTCCCATCAGAGCCACACTCATGAGTACACTTCTCACCAAGAAGAGCCAATGCTACAAGCTGATCCAACTGAAGAAGAGGAAGCTGTTTAGAACCCCCATGGAAGACATTCCTTTCATGCACAACCAAGTGATCAATGGGGAACATGGGCACAACCAAGGGCTTCATCATATAAGCCAAGGACCCATACACCATCAGCATGGGAAGCACCAGCTCCCAACTCTTTTGAAGTTCAACTAACATGGCAATGGGGTACTCAAGGTGATTCTTCTCAAGCTGAACAGATATGGTCAAGCTGGGTTCCTCCACCTCAAGCAGCAGCAACATCTTCACAAAGCCAATAGAGGAGGAACAAGAGGAGAGCTAGCAAGTCTCCATAGACATCTGGATACTCCCACCACTCCACTTACTAAAAAGGTACCACATCCTACTCATTGTTTATACCACTGCATTTTTTTAAGTTTTGTATTATATTTTGTTGCTTTTCTCTGTCATTACTATCATTACACAAGGGACTGTGTAATTTAAGTGTGGGGAGAGATTTGGGGTTTGATTTTGTGTTCTCTTTTCTTAATTTTTCATTTTCTTTCATCTTGAGTCACATGCATATCATGCATTCATCTAAGGCATAGAAAAACACAAAAAAATCTAAAAATTTGAAAAAATCTGCATATTTTTGCAAACCAAAAAGAAAGCATGTAGTTGCATTTCATTCTCTTAGGATTGAGTCTATTGTTGACATATAGGTTGCATTGCATTTGCATAGGGCATAATGATGAATCTTCCTTGTAAAGTGCTTAGAGTTTAGAGATGATTTCAGTGTTTAAGTGATTAGTTGTTTGATGCATCATAAGAAATCTAGAAGTTAAGACTGAACCATGTTTGGATTGCTAATTTTGATCATCTCATCTCATACTAAAAGCATTTGTTCTCTGAAAATCAACTCTATCAACTTGAACTTTAATTTAGACTTTTAATTATCATGTCTTATGCATTGAAAAGTGAATTCATGGCTACCATTTACATATTTGGATCATCTTTTCCCTTCTTACCACTCTTGTTGATCCAAATAGCTTATCCACTCCATTAACCAAAACCTCCCTTTGAGCTTAAACACTATCTTGAGAGCTGTGAGGCCTTTTCATATCATTTTCGATTTTGTCTTGGCAAAAAGTGTTAGGAATAAGGCTGGCAATAATAAGCTCTCTTGTAGATACCAACTTGCATCTTGAGCTTGAGTCCAGGTTAGGAGTTTTGGGCTAAAAGGGTAGAGTTAAGTGGTTTGAACTTCATGTTTATATGCTTTGAAAAGAATAGGGAAAAGTTTGAAATGGTAGAAAAGAGGAAACAGTTTAGCATTGTGGTTAAGTAAAGGGAAGTAAAAGCTCTAAGTGTTTAGAAAAAATAGCGCCAGAAACGTAAAGGTTTTGAAGGGTTAATCCAAAGAAGAAATCAAACCCAGAGCAATCCACCAAAGGTAAAAAAGGTGCCAATGCAACAAAGAAGAGCAAGTCCCAAAAAAAAAAGAAGCAACCACACAAGCAAAAAGAAGAAGTTTCCCCAGCCATGAAGAAGGGTAAATGGTAGAGTTTAGGCCAAGGGTAGACTTGGGGGTTCACTTTTGGGTTTAGTAGTGTTTAGGATTCATCTTTGGGTAGAAAGGAGCTTTGAATTGCATGCATAAGTGTGCTTTTACTTTTAGCATTTTACCTAAGATAAAATCATTTCATTGAGTGATCCCTTATGTTTGTGCACCCTTTGTTTGAATGAGATCATTTTTATCTCATAACCTTGCCCTTTGAACCAAATGTCTTCACTTGATTTGCATAAGCATGATCCATGATTTTGAGCTTAATTGAATGTTAAAGAGTTGATTGATTTGAGAATTTGCCTAAGCTGAGACTTGAGACCATTTTGAAACATGATGAGCATGACTAAGTTCTTTAAAGTATGGCTAATTATGTTTGCATCCCATAACTAGGCACTTAATCATTGATACCATCTCTTTACCTTTGCACTTTTGGATTTGAATGCCCACCTTCAAACCTCACTCTCTTATTTGTTCTTATTTGCTTGAAGACAAGCAAAAGGCAAGTGTGGGGGTGTTGATACCTCTTGTATTTACACCATTTAGGCTTGCATTTATTGCATGTTTTGGTTCTCTTTTGCATGTTTTCCTTACCTTTTGTCCCATTTTCTTCTCCTTTTAGACTTAGGTTGCATTTAGGATGTAGTTTGCATATTCTTTTCATCATGGATGTTTTTAGGTACTTATAAAGCTAAGAGGAGCATGAAGGAGCTTTGGGGATGATCCAGGAAGCTAGGTGAGCCAAGAGGAGCAAAAGGAACCAAGGCAGACGATCACTTCGGAGCCTATCGGTCAAGGAGTGACCGATAGAAGGACTATCGACCAAACCTATCGGTCAAAGAAGTGACCGATAGTAGTACACCGTATGGATTTTGGTCACCCTATCGGTCACCTTCTAGACCAATAAGACTCCTATCGATCACCCTATCAGTCACAACTGACCGATAGGAACCCAGTCCAGAGCTGCTTTTTATTATACTTTTGCCATTACTTTTAGGGCATCCTCCTATATGTATAAATACTATTTTTCTGGGGATTTTCGAGCAGTCATGTCATATCACTGTTCTTGAGTTATTTTTCTGAGTTTGTAAGACAATTTTCATACTTTATTTAATATATATTTGTATTTGCCATTAATTTTTTCTTAATCTCTCTTTTAATCATGATTAGCATCTCTTCCTCTTGTGATTTGGTGTTAAACATGGCTATTAGTGAGTAGTTTGCTTAGGTTTCTTAGATGTGATAGATTAAGGGGATTTAGGGATTGATTAAGGTTTATTTAGTAATTAATAACATGGGTTCCTCTCTATTGATCTGTTCTTAAGCTAGATTTGTCTTGATAACACTTATCTAGGATTTGAGCTTTCTCTTATGCCCACCAAGTGTTTGATGAAATGCTGATCTTGTTTGATAAAGGATTTGCTGACCTTGGCTCAAGAGATTGACTGTTTGAGGAGCATTTTGACATGAATAGAGTTGATTATTAATGCTTGTTGAATGTTTTAGCACTAATGAGAGTTAGTTCTTGTTAAGATATTTAGCAAAGGGCAATTTATCAAGAGATTGGACTTAGTTTGCTTGTTTGTGAACTCTATGTCTAGGAACCACCATTGCTAGCTTGTTTGCTTGATCAATGTTGCTTGAAACAACCTTAGTTAGTCTTTGTATTCCCCAAAGTCAATAACCACATCTAGGAACTTGCTTTCTCTTTGATTGAATTTTGAATTTGCCATTTACTATGTTTAGTTTCTCTGTCTTGCTTCTTTGATCATTGCTAAACTGTCTCCTTTGAGTTCTCTTTGGTTATTGATCACTTTAGGTTGTTAGTTTACTTGCTTAGGCAACAAAAACCCTCTTTTCTGGCTTGACTTAAGGATTTCTGCTTGCAACTCTTTTGTATTCAACAACTCCCCATGGATTGACATAAAATCCCTATACTACAACTGATTTAAGTACAAGGGGTGATTGAGAAGAGACTAAAAAACCTCTGTATCAGCAAACAACGATGGCAGCGAGAGTCCTTCAGAGGAGCTAGAATCCAAAGTCGCAAAACTACACTAGAGAATCAATGATATTGGATCGCAGGTGCATCGCGCCATTAATTCAGCACCCAAAATTGCCACTATACTATTTGACACAGAGCAAAATCCTTTCGCCCAGATAATCACAGACGTGCACCTCGGCGCCGCAATAAAGCTCAAGTTACCTTACTATAATGGCACATAAGACCCCGAGCTCTGGCTCAATGGTTTGAACGTCGCCGTTGATATTACCATATATTTTGTATATTTTGCATGCATTTAGGATAATTTTTCATGCATTCATCTTGCATTATAGGCTAGTTCGTTCTATTTGTTGCATTTTAGGTCCTAGGTCCCTTTGCATTCGCATTTTGCATATTTCTTGCACTTTTGCATCATTATCAGGTTGTTTGGAGCACTCTGGAGTTGTGGAGGTTACGTGGACGTGAGGAGGATCAAAATGGAGCATGTGGACACTTGGGGAACTCAACCACACATGCAAAGGACCCGAGATCGAGTAGCGGATCAAGCAAGGCAGGTCGATGTAGATGAGATCGACCAGAAGATCGAGTGACCCAAGTCGATTCAAGAGAAAAGATAGAGACCAAGATCGAGAGAGGTGATCGATCGGGAGTACGGACGTGAATGACGCCATGCAGAACGAGAGCTAGATCAAGACCACGACCCGATCACCCGAGGATCAACTACAAGATCGAAATGAGAGCTCGATCCCTCCCACCAGATCGACTTGAAGATCGAGCAGAACAAGGCAATCCATGAAGAAGATCGAGTGAGCTGATCGATCTCAAGGTCGATCTCTACGGCCTTAACCGTTTTTGACATCTAGTGAGGGGACCATTTGGAGGTGTTTGGCCATTTTAGGAAGGATGCGGCTACCACTTTTTCATACACGCTTTGCTTTTAGCTTTTTCCTGTTCTTATCTTAGGGGATTCACCATTGTTGAACCTGAAGCTTTTCTTTTGATTTTGAACTTGAATCTTTTTAATATTAAGCAGTTTTTCTTTAATCGCTCTTTACTCATGCTTAGATTATCTTTCATTGCATTTCATTCGGTTTCAAGTATGAGTAGTGAGTAGTTCTTTTGGGATTTGGGGTCGAGGTGATTCAAAGGGTTTAAGAGGTTTAAGTTTTGTATTTTTCTTGTTCTTCATTCCTTCTCTTCTAGGATATTGGGGTCTTAAGGCTTAGAGAGTCTTGGAAAAGATCTCTATGATTCCAAGGCTATCTTACCCTGACCGGATTCAGATATCCTAGAAAACCAGATCCTAGAGACTAATCTTTCCTCTCCCAAACGCCATGGTTGTAGAGGAGGTTAGTTAGGCCATAGATTGAAATCTGTTTTTCTTGCTCTTTGATCTCTTTTTCCACCAAACGCCATGGGTTTGGAGAAGGGATTGAGGAAGTGAATCATGCCACACGCCATGGATGGTTCTTGTTTTGTTTTCAAGGCTTAGGGAAAGCTCATCAATGAGTAGATTTATGTGTTTTCAAACCAAAACTTGAATCTTTGAAAACTCTTGAATATGACCCTCGACCCTGAACCCTCTTTTAGCATTTTTTAAACCTCAAGTAATCATCTTTTAGTCATAAAGCTTGCATCTTGTTCATTAGAAGTCGTTTGCCTTTAAGTTGTTAGATCGATCTGTTTAACCCGATTCAGTACTCGATTTTTAGTTCTTAGTAGATTTGCATTTTGAATTTTCTGTTTTCTCCTAGTGGTAGTTAACCCTCTTCCAGGGATTTTAAAATTGTTTTGCACTTCATTTAATTATTGCATTTAGTTTTCACCGATTTTACCAATCATTTTCCCGATCCGCTTAAATTTGCTTCACACTTGCATTCTTAGTGTTCTTCCTGCTTCCTAGGTTGGATTGATACCTCTTGCATATTATACTACAACTATAGGTTGCTTGAGCTTTGATATTCCATGCTTGTTGCAAAAAACATAAGTATCAAATGGCGCTGTTGCCATCTTAGGATTGTTAGGAAGCATTAAGATTTGGTGTTTGGCAAAGACTACGCCTTTACCTTTTATTTTGAGTACTCATTGCTCTACCTTCTTGTTTGTGATCTCAGGTACATGAACTTACGCTCCAGGGGTGACAACAACTTACTTAAACCCCTGGACAATATTCACCAACTCGGACACACAAGACAAAGAAGAGCAAGAGAGCAAGCTCAAGCCTTTGAAGAGATTGTGCAAGCTGGTTCAGTAGACTTTGCAACAATGGCTGAGCAAGAACATCCTGAGGGACCTCCACCAGCTCACGGTGGTATAGGAAGGGGTAATAGAAACCCCAACCACGCAGCTAGACCACCACGGATCATAGGTGCTGGAGATGCTCCAAATACACATCATAACCGCTTTGGGATCACTCCTACACCAGTCCAGAATAACAACTTCGATATAAAGCCTGGATTCATCTCTATGGTTCAGAACAGCAAATTCCACGGGCTGGCTATGGAAGACCCCTTGGAGCACCTTGACAACTTTGAGCAAGTGTGTGGGATGATAAAGATCAATGGGATCTCGGAAGATGCTTTCAAGCTACAGCTCTTCCCATTTTCTCTTGGAGATAAGGCTAGGCATTGGGAGAAGACCCTTCCACAAGGCACCATTACCTCTAGGGCTGAATGTAAGAAGGCGTTACTCTCAAAGTTTTTCTCAAGCACACGAACAGCTCGATTGAGAAGTGAGACTAGTGGCTTCACTCAAAGGCAGAACGAGACATTCAATGAAGCTATGGAAAGATTCAAAGACTATACCATTCAGTGTCCTCACTACGGCTTCAGTAAAGAGACTCTCTTGAGCACTATATACCGAGGAGCATTACCCATGATCCAAATGCTACTTGATACAACAAGCAAAGGTAACTTTCTTGGTCAAGAAGTGGAAGAGGATATGAAACTCATAGAAAACTTGGCTTTGAGTGATGGGAATTACACCGAGGACTACGACCGTGCACCTAGAGGTTCTGATCTTGAGTCACACAAAAAAGAGCTTAAGTCCCTCCATGAGAAGATAGACAAGCTAGTGCTTGCAAATCAGAAGCAAGTTCATTTTGTGGGTGAAGTCGAAGATTTGTTAGAGGAGCTAGAGTTGAGCCAAGAAGAAGCAACTGGATTGCTGGTCAGAACTACAACAAGCCTCCGGGATATTCTCAAGGATACCAAGCCAACAACAATCTCTCATACAGGAGTACAAACGTTGAGAATCCAAAGGATCAGGTGTACCCCCCTCAGCAAGCAAAGCCCTTTGTACCTTACAACAAGGGTTTTCAATAAAACAACGGGTATCAAGTTCCGAGGCAAGGAAATTTTCAGCAGCAACAACAAGGCAACAAAGGCTACACTCCTATGTTTCCTCCCGGTTTCATGCCTACCCAACAACAAGCTCCACCGCCTCCTCAAGACCCGGTTCAGACAATGTTTCAACAGTTGCTTCAAGGTCAAGCTTCTACAAATCAGATGTTTGTTGAGATGAACAACCGGCTAGACTCCTGTCTTACTGACATCTCTACACAGATCACTAATCTGAATAACAAGATCAAGCAGTTAGAGAAGGGCAAAGCTAGCACAAGTGGTCAAAACAGCTTATCGGGCAAGTGTGAGCAGAATCCCAAAGAGTATGCAAATGCTATCACCTTGAGAAGTGGTAAAGAGCTTCCGCCGAGAGCTGTACCTAAAGCCAATGAGGACATTGTAGTTCAAGAGGGGGAGGGTAAGCTTTCAGCCGATAAAGAAATCACCTTTGATAATGTGTGGATTGAAAGACCAAGAAAGGGTAAAGAAGCGGTTGTAGAGAAGAAGGTAGAGGAGGTGAGCAAAGAGAAAGATGCGTTTGTTCCTCGACCATACAAGCCGAAGCTTCCTTTTCCTGGCTGGTTCAAGAAACAGCTGATAGAGAAGCATAGAGCGGTCTTTGAGAAGCATTTGAAAGATGTTGAGATCAAGCTACCTTTGGTGGATTGTTTAGCCATGATGCCTAAGTGTGCAAAGTTCTTCAAGGATACACTAACTATGAAGAACAAGGAGAGTGAAGAAGTTTTGGTGCTTAGTGAAGAGTGTAGTGCTATCATCCACAAAGAGATAGTACCAAAGAAGTTAGGAGATCCAGGTATCATTCACCATACCTTGTGCTCTTGGTCCCTTGAAGTTTGAGAGCTGTTTATGTGATCCTGGTGCAAGTATCAATCTCATGCCCCATTCCATTGCAAAGAAGCTCGGTTTCACAAATTTTAAAGAGTGTAGGATCTCTCTCGTGCTAGCTGATAGAAGCATAAAGCTTCCTGTGGGTATGCTTGAAGATTTGCCCGTGAGAATCAGTGGAGTTAACGTGCCAATCGACTTTGTTGTTCTTGAAATAGATGAAGAGCCAAAGGATCCTCTAATCCTTGGAAGACCATTTCTTGCAACCGCTGGTGCCATCATTGACGTGAAGAATGGAAAAATCTCTCTACACTTGGGCAAGGACATCAAGCTAGACTTCGATATCATTGAAGTCTTGAAGAAACCAACCATTGTTAGACAAGCTTTCTACATTGAGAATCTAGATGCTCTAGCCGATGAGCTGTTTGAAGAGTTGGCACAAGAAGATCACTTGCAGCTTGCCTTGACAAAGGAGTATGAAGAGTTTGGTTTTCTAAGTGAGCAGACTCAAGAATACATCCACCTCCTTGATTCTCGCAAGGGTGTGAAGATCAAGAAGATCACTCGATCCAAGACAGCAATCGACAAGAAGATCGAGGAGGCTGGTCGATCCGGAGAAGAGAACGATGAGAAGATCGAGCGAGGCCAATCGATCAGTTCAGAGAACGAGTCAGAGACTCGATCTCCTGCTCGATCCACATCAAATCGAGTAGGTGAATCGAGTGAAGTTACTCGATCTGGACCAGAACGAGTGGAATATCGACTGGATGACTCGATCTCTGAGGGGACAACGGTTCAAGAAGGCAGTCTTAAAGCTCATGTCTCGGGGTCTAAGGAGGTCAGTGTGGACAGAGACGTCAACACAAGCCACAAGGAGGACTGGAGCGAGCTGCTAGCCCCAAAGGTGGAACTAAAGGAGCTCCCAGAAGGGCTACGGTATGCTTTCTTAGGGCTTAATGAGACTTATCCCATGATTGTGAATGAAAACTTGAGTGATGATGAGTTGCACTCGCTCTTTAATGAGCTGAGAAAGTATAGGAAGGCCATTGGGTACTCTCTAAGTGACATCAAGGGCCTTTCACCAATGCTTTGCACTCACAGGATTAACTTAGATAATGAAAACTCTTCTTCTATTGAACATCAAAGACATTTAAATCCGAATTTGAAAGAAGTAGTTAAGAAAGAGATCTTGAAACTGTTAGAGGCTGATGTGATACACCCCATCAGTGACAGCACGTGGGTTTCTCCTGTCCACGTGGTGCCTAAGAAAGGGGGAATCACAGTCATTAAGAATGAAAAAGATGAATTGATTCCTACTAGAACCATAACTGGTCACCGAATGTGTATAGATTATATGAAGCTCAATTCAGCTACTAGAAAGGATCATTTTCGTCTTCCTTTTATTGATCAGATGCTTAAGAAACTTGCTAATCATCCATACTATTGCTTTCTTGATGGTTATAGTGGTTTCTTTCAAATACCAATCCATCCTAACGATCAAGAGAAGACGACTTTTACATACCCTTACGGTACCTTCGCTTATCGAAGGATGGCATTTGGGTTATGTAATGCACCAGCAACCTTTCAAAGGTGCATGATGTCTATCTTCTCTGATCTTATAGAGGAGATGGTGGAAGTGTTTATGGATGATTTCTCTGTATATGGTGCGTCCTTTTCTGCTTGTTTGTTGAATCTTTGCAAGGTACTTAAGCGATGTGAGGAGACAAACCTGGTGCTGAACTGGGAGAAGTGTCACTTCATGGTGAAGGAAGGGATTGTCCTTGGTCACAAGATATCTGAGAAAGGGATAGAGGTTGATAAAGCTAAGGTCAAGGTCATGATGAGTCTTGAGCCACCGGCTAATGTGAAGCGTATAAGGAGTTTCTTGGGTCACGCCGGCTTCTACAGGAGATTCATAAAGGATTCTCCAAGATAGCTCGCCCTTTTACACGGCTGTTGTGCAAAGAAGCTGATTTCGTGTTTGATGATGAATGTCTTCACGCTTTCAAGACCATCAAGGAGGCTCTTGTCACGGCACCTATAGTACAAGCACCAGATTGGAGCTTACCCTTCGAGATCATGTGCGACGCGAGTGACTACACCGTGGGAGCTGTTCTTGGGCAGAGGAAAGACAAGCGGTTGCATGTTATCTACTACGCCAGTCGTACCTTGGATGACACGCAAGTGAGATATGCTACAACCGAGAAGGAGCTGCTGGCTGTTGTGTTTGGTTTTGAGAAGTTCAGATCATATTTGGTGGGCTCTAAGGTTGTTGTATACACTGATCACGCGGCGTTGAGGTACATCTACTCAAAGAAAGATACCAAGCCAAGGCTCTTAAGGTGGATTCTCCTTCTACAAGAGTTTGATATGGAGATAAAAGACAACAAGGGGATAGAGAATGGTGTCGCTGATCATCTTTTTAGAATGAGAGTGAATGAAGCCTTACCCTTAGACGATTCACTTCCTGAAGAGCAGCTCATGATGATCAACACGGTTGTATGCACACGGCTAGAGGATCAGTTTGAAGATGTTTTGGCTTTGAGAGAAGAAACCGTGCCTTGGTATGCTGATATAGTAAACTTCCTAGCTTGTGGAGAGGAGCCTACTCACCTTGATCATTATCACAAGAAGAAGTCAAGAGAGACATCTCTCATTACTTTTGGGATGAGCCTTACTTGTACAAGAGGGGAGTAGACAGCTTGTATAGAAGATGTGTTTCAAGAGAGGAAGCACAAGACATCCTTCTACACGGCCACAGTTCATCCTATGGAGGACATTTTGTTTCTTTCAAGACGGCAACATAGGTCTTTCAAGCCGGGTTTTGGTGGCCATCTTTATTCAAATATGCTCATGAGTTTGTTAAGTCTTATGAATCATGTCAAAGAGCTGGAAACATCACGAAGAGGAACGAGATGCCTCAGGTGCCAATCTTTAAAGTTGATGTTTTTGACGCTTGGGGGATAGACTTCATGGGACCGTTCCCATCTTCTTACGGCAATAAATTCATCTTAGTGGCTATTGATTACATGTCTAAGTGGGTTGAGGCTATAGCTTCCCCAACCAATGATGCAAAAGTGGTGATCAAGCTCTTCAAGACCATCATATTCCCACGGTTTGGAGTACCAAAAGTAGTGATCAGCGACGGTGGAAGCCACTTTATCAACAAGGTGTTTGAAAGTCTCTTGAAGAAGTATGGAGTGAAGCACAAGGTAGCAACACCTTATCATCCTCAAACTAGTGGGAAAGTAGAGGTGTCTAACAGACAGATCAAGGCTATACTAGAGAGGACAGTTGGGGCTACAAGGAAAGATTGGGCGGTCAAACTCGATAATGCTTTGTGGGCTTACCGAACCGCTTTCAAGACTCCCATAGGCACGACTCCCTTCACTCTTCTATACGGCAAGGCATGTCACCTTCCTGTTGGGTTGGAACATAGAGCACTATGGGCAGTGAAGCAAATGAACTTCACTCTCAAGACGGCACAGGAGAAGCGGTTGATTCAACTCTGTGAGTTAGATGAGCTACGGTTAGAAGCTTACGAGAGTGCCAAAATCTACAAGGAAAGGACCAAGGCGGTTCATGACAAGAAGCTGGTTCTTAAGGAGTTAAGAGAAGGGAGTCTGGTGCTACTCTACGACTCGAGGTTGAAGCTGTTCCCGGGCAAGCTCAAATCAAGGTGGTGTGGACCGTTTGAAATCAAAGAAGTTCTACCCTACGGAGCGGTTACATAGGTTGGCAAGAGCGGCAATGATTTCACGGTCAATGGGCACAGGGTTAAACCTTACTTGGCGAGTGACTACAGCAAGGAGGACACTACAATGCTCCTCCAAGACCCACCTTAGGCCTAAACCAAGTAAAGTCTAGCTAAAGACGTTAAAGAAAGCGCTCTTGGGAGGCATTCCCATGTCTATCTTGTACATATTTTTGTTTTCTTTCTATTTCAGTTTTATGCTTTTTATGTTTAAGTGTGTAGGTGAAAAGATAGGTGAATGGAGATGATGATCTTGGAGTCAAAAGAGGCGAGAAAGGTTAAGTATAGGCTAGAGATCGAGTGCTAGATTGACTTATCTTAGCTTGATCTTTACTAGATTGAGCTAGTGAATCGAGAGGAGTCAGTCGATCTAGACGAGATCGAGTAGGCAATCAAGTGAGTCAGTCGATCATGAGATGATAAACCACCCATACATTTAGCTTGAAATGCAAACGAGGTGTGGATCGACTGATCTCACTTGATCCTCGAGGTTAGATCGATTAGTCTACTCGATCTGCCACTCGATCTTAGCCCAAACGACCCCCAAATCGATCACGTGGCTCGATCCAAGGGGCATAGCCTGAGTGACCAAAAATCATGGAACGAGAGGGCACAATCGATCTAAGACTCGATGCAATCTGAATCGAGTCCCTGATCGATCAAACCTCTCAATCCTAGTCAACATGGGCATGAGATCGAGTCCTAGATCAACCAAATGGACTCGATCTCGTGCCGAGGTAAGTAAATCTTTTCCCTCTGTTCTTCTTTCCCTCAGGTTTTAAATTTGAATTGTGGTCAAGGCAAGAATCTTTGACCATGAAAGATGTGCCTTGACCATACTTTTGTCAGAAACCACTTGTTTTGCCCATGGTTTTACACTTTTGTTAGCCTTTATATTTACATGCAACCACACACTCTCTCTCATTTGGATTTTGAGTTTTCTAAAGAAAGAGAGAGTGTGGTTTTCAATTTTTAAAGGCTAATAACATCTGCTTTCATCCTTGCAAAGGTATTTTCGGTTCAAATTGTTTAAAATCTTTTAGAAAATTTCTTTTTATTTGCTTTGGATGATGGTTAGTTGTTAGAGAGTTTAATTAATTTTTAAAAATAGCTAGATATTAGGAAAATTTCTATATTTAATCATATCTCTAGATTCTCTTCTCTATATTCTAGCTAAAATTTTTATAAATTCTCTAAAAATCTAGGGTAATTGTTACAAGTTTTTCCTTCTACCTTATCTTTCTCTAGCATTCGCCGCCTATAGTCATCCTCTTGCTTGAGAATTGCGTCTCAGGTACCATGGCTCCAAAGAAAACGAGAGAAGAGACAGCACAAGAAGGAAAAGATCAAGAAGTGGTTCAAGAGAGGGTTAGATGGACCAAAGATGAGAAGCAAGCCAAGAAACGGTTGGAAAGGCTAAGGTTCGATCCCACGAAGTTCGCGAGCAGGGATCTTTTGGCTAAGATGGGGATCTTGGGAGACTTTGATCCGCTTCTCAAGAACATTGGTCTCCGGTGCTTATCAAGAATGGATTGCCCAACTTATCCCGAGGCAACCTTGGACTTCTTGGCCAATTTGGAGTTCACTTACGAGAATCCAAGTCTTCCTACTCCTTCACAAGGTCACCTCACCTTCAAGATCAGGAGACAAGCCTACCATCTCTCCATCCAAGAGCTTTGCCAAGCCTATGGTCTAAAGGCTAACGCCAAGCAAGTTGAGTTTCCTGCTTTCACTCATGCCAACGGCTTGTGGGATCTGATAAACAACGATGATTACAAGCCAAACACGGCGACGATCAAGAGAGTCCGCAGTCCTGTCTTGAGATACACGCTCAAACTCATCGCTAATACCTTCAGTGGACGGTCCGTAGCTCCTACAGTCACCAAGAACGAGCTGTGTTTCTTGTTGCAAGACGTTAAGCATCTTCTGTGTGATCCTAAGGAGAACGACGAGCCAATGGAGGACGAACTCGGAGATGATGTTAACTACGGATGCATCGTGGCTGCCTCTTTGATGAAGTACAAGGCATGGGCGATGAGATGCAAGGCAAGCTCGGCGCTTATAGGTGGCTTCCTTACACCGCTGTTTGTTCAAGCTGGTGTACCTCTTCCTGATTTCATCCCTTGCACGGATAGAGCCTATATGGATGAGGTTTACATGAGGAACACGGATAGCTTGGGACGCACACCAGCTGAGGGATTCTTTGCTTACCTGTTTATTGATTGTGAGAATGAGAAGCGAGTGTGCATCTTGCCAAACAAGGTAGAAACGGAGCTGCTAGGTGTTGGCAATGTGGAGTTTCTGCCAAGTGTTGAGGAATGCTATGCACCTCTAGGAGCCACAGCCGCACCTCCACGACTTGCTCGCCCACGATCAGAGTCGCCTACATCCAAAGCTGAGATGCCCGAGAGTTTTGTTCTTCCTACGCTTGACTTCGAGCCAAGAACCAAAACCGAGAAGCTCCTTGCTTCAGTCGTCGAGATGCAGCGCAAGATCAACAAATGGCAGAGCAAGATGATTAAAAATCTTGCCATGAAGATCAAGGACTTGAAAAAGAAATCATCTGAGGCATCTTCAAGCGAAGAGGTTGAGCAGCCCGAGAAGAGAAGGATATCAACTGGTGGGATAGTGATCCGTGAGCCCCAAGGCAACGAGCAAGCTGCACGCCGCTCTCTACACGAAGGAGCAAGCAAGGAGAAAGGCAAGGCGGTCACTCAAGACCCTCCTAGCAAGAGCAGGAAGTCTGGAGCATCCTCAAGCTCTAGCTGAGCCTAGCTCCGAGGTACCAACAACCGAACCCTTGTATATACCACGCATCATTTGATTATTGTTTGTGTTTTGACTCCTCTTGAGCTTTGTTTGCCACCGAGACGGTGTCATTCAAGTTTGGGGGAGTGTGTGGTGTGTTTGACATGTTTTCTTTGATCTTATTTTCTGTTATCATCCCTTGAGTCTTGCATTGCATCATAAGGCATAGAAAACACCAAAAAAAATGATAAAAATTTTTAAAATTTTTTAAAAAATTCATGTAGTTTGCATTTGCATTGTAGAATATTTTAGGATTGAGTCTAGAATTTTTAAAAATCATTTAGGTTGCTGCATTTGCATAGGGAGTGAATGATAAGCACTTGTTAAGTTGTCAATGTTTGAATTGTTTTCAATGCCATGTTTGTTTGTTGTTTAATTGCATCTAGTGAGTTTGAAGTTAAGGCTGCACCATACCTTGATTACTTGCATTTGATACTCTAGTCTTATGTTGAAACTCGCTTTGATTTGATGCCAACTCCATCTTAGTAGAACCTTAATCTTGACATTGAATTATCTTGTTTGTGAATTAAGAGCGATTGCATGGCTTACCCATACACATACTTGGATTATCTTCTTCCTTTCTTACCACTCTTGTTAATCCAAGTAGCTGATCCTCATCATAATGGGACAGTTAACCACGCCCTAAACCAAAACTTCTTTCAGACCTAAACACTTTTGCGTGAGTAGTGAGGCCTTTCATTGCATTATTTTCTATCCTATCTTAGCAAAAACGTGTTAGGAATAGGGCTGGCAAGGAAAAGCTCCCTTGTAGACACCAGCTTGCGTTTTGAGCTTGGTATTAGGTTAGGAGTTTGGGAAAAGGGTTATCTGAGTGGTTTAGGAGTTTCTTGTTTATATATTTTCAAAAGAAGAAGAAATATGGGATTAGTAGCAAAGGGGGAACAAGTAAATTGTGGTTAAGTAAAATAGAAAAGAATGCTCTTAGTGATTTATTAGAAAGGCGCCAGCAGCAACAAGGCTTACAAAGGTCATTCAAAAAGAAGAAAAATCAGACCGAGCCATCCACCAAAGGTGAAGAAAGCGACGCCAAACATACAACAAGGAAGAGCAAAGTTCCAAAAGAAGAAGTCAACAATACGACAAAGAAAAAAGGAGTTTCCCCCATTGTGAAGAATGAAGATGATCAAGCGCTTTGGGAAAAGGTAGATTTAGGGGTTACGCTTGGGGTTTTAGAGGTTTTTAGGATCATCTTGGGTAAAAAGGGTAGAAGGGAGCTTTAACTTGCATGCATAAGTGTGCCTTTACCTTTAGCATTTTGCCAAAGATAGGATTCTTTCTTTGAGTGATCCCCTGAAGTTTTAAACCCCTCTTTAAATTAGATCATTTTCATCTCATGACCATTTCCCTTTGACCAAATGTTTTCACTTGATGTGCACAAACTTGATGCATTGGTTATCGCTTAATGAATGTTAAGGAGTTGGTTTATTTGAATGCTTGTGTAGGCTAAGCTAGAGTTCATTGTTTGCTTTGATGGGTATGGCTAAAGCTTTTGAAGTAGAACAACCTCTTTGCATCTTAGAATTTATAACTTGGGCGTTGAATTGGTTTTTCCATTGACATCTTTCCTTTTGAGCTTCCACTTTCAAACCTCTCTTCCTTTCTTGAATTTTGTTTGCTTGAGGGCAAGCAAAAGGCAAGTTTGGGGGAGTTGATATTACCATATATTTTGCATATTTTGCATGCATTTAGGATATTTTTTCATGCATTCATCTTGCATTATAGGCTAGTTCGTTCTATTTGTTGCATTTTAGGTCCTAGGTCCCTTTGCATTCGCATTTTGCATATTTCTTGCACTTTTGCATCATTATCAGGTTGTTTGGAGCACTCTGGAGTTGTGGAGGTTACGTGGATGTGAGGAGGATCAAAATGGAGCTTGTGGACACTTGGGGAACTCAACCACGCATGCAAAGGACCCGAGATCGAGTAGCGGATCGAGCAAGGCATATCGATCTAGATGAGATCGACCAGAAGATCGAGTGACCCAAGTCGATTCAAGAGGAAAGATCGAGACCAAGATCGAGAGAGGTGATCGATCGGGATTACGGACGTGAAAGATGCCATGCAGAACGAGAGCTAGATCGAGACCACGACCCGATCACCCGAGGATCGACTACAAGATCGAAATGAGAGCTCGATCCCTCCCACCAGATCGACTTGAAGACCGAGCAGAACAAGCCGATCCATGAAGAAGATCGAGTGAGCTGATCGATCTCAAGGTCGATCTCTACGGCCTTAACCCTTTTTGGCATCTAGTGAGGGGACCATTTGGAGGTGTTTGGCCATTTTTGGAAGGAGGCGGCTAGCACTTTTTCATACACGCTTTGCTTTTAGCTTTTTCCTGTTCTTATCTTAGGCGATTCGCCATTGTTGAACCTGAAGCTTTTCTTTCGATTTTGAACTTGAATCTTTTTAATATTAAGCAGTTTTTCTTTAATCGCTCTTGAATCATGCTTAGATTATCTTTCATTGCATTTCATTCGGTTTCAAGTATGAGTAGTGAGTAGTTCTTTTGGGATTTGGGGTCGAGGTGATTCAAAGGGTTTAAGAGGTTTAAGTTTTGTTTTTTTCTTGTTCTTCATTCCTTCTCTTCTAGGATCTTGGGGTCTTAAGGCTTAGAGAGTCTTGGAAAAGATCTCTATGATTCCAAGGCTATCTTACCCTGACCAGATTCAGATATCCTAGAAAACCAGATCCTAGAGACTAATCTTTCCTCTCCCAAACGCCAAGGTTGTAGAGGAGGTTAGTTAGGCCATAGATTGAAATCTGTTTTTCTTGCTCTTTGATCTCTTTTTCCACCAAACGCCATGGGTTTGGAGAAGAGATTGAGGAAGTGAATCATGCCACACGCCATGGATGGTTCTTGTTTTGTTTTCAAGGCCTAGGGAAAGCTCATCAATGAGTAGATCTATGTGTTTTCAAACCAAAACTTGAATCTTTGAACACTCTTGAATATGACCCTCGACCCTGAACCCTCTTTTAGCATTTTTTAAACCTCAAGTAATCATCTTTTAGTCATAAAGCTTGCATCTTGTTCATTATAAGTCGTTTGCCATTAAGTTGTTAGTTCGATCTGTTTTACCCGATTCAGTACTCAAAATTTAGTTCTTAGTAGATTTGCATTTTTAATCTTTTTTTTTCTCCTAGTGGTACTTAACCCTCTTCTAGGGATTTTAAAATTTTTTTGCACTTCATTTAGTTATTCCATATAGTTTTCACCGATTTTACCAATCATTTTCCCGATCCGCTTAGATTTGCTTCACACTTGCATTCTTAGTGTTCTTCCTGCTTCCTAGGTTGGATTGATACCTCTTGCATACTATACTACAACTATAGGTTGCTTGAGCTTTGATATTCCTTGCTTGTTGCAAAAAACAAGTATCAGCCATGAAGAGACAACATTTTGAATTTGAACTCGATTGCGAAGCAAAGATGCGCTCAATTGGTTCTCCAACCCCACGCCCAGATCAATAAAGACATTCAAAAATCTATCTACCGCCTTCATGAAACATTATTCGATGTTCATCACTAAAAGGACTGTCAACCTATTCACCTTGACCCAAGAACGCGATCAGCCCTTCACGAGTACATCGAGAGGTTCAAAGACGCCACTGCGGCTTACGGCTAGATACCGCAGAAACTAGCATTGGAGGCACTAATCAGCGAACTATGGTACAAATCCACATTCAAAAACGATTTGCAGAAAACCCCTTGAGAAACCATAGAGGACACGCTCCACCGGGCTCAAATCTTCATCTTGATGGAGGAAGAAAGAACCTTTTATGCTAGAAAGCATGGTGTTGAGGAAGCAAGCACCTCGAAGAGAAAGGATCAGGGAACTCCCACAGGCAAAGGCAGGCCGTCCTTACACGCTATACTGAAAACAGGAGAGAAGCCTTGGAATCAGTGGAACCGATGCGATACACCAAGTACCTCGACTGAGGGAGACAATAATCATAACCTCTTCTGTTTTTTTCACGGCCGAACGGGGCACGCCACCTCGTCCTGTCGACATCTCCAAAACTCTTTACTTGAGAAGTATAAGGGAAAAGGAATGGAGATCGATGGAGACCGATCCCAGAGTAAGACTACCTACTCGCGTAATAACACAAACAAAGATGTACGTCGAAATATCCCTAACAGCGATCGCCGAGATTGGAGCAAGAATAGTCGCCGAGGTAGTTCAGGAGGGTGACGCTGAAGAGGATCACTGATATACTCTTTTATTTCGCATATTTAGCATGCATTTAGAGTATTTTTCATGCATACATCTTTCATAATAGGCTAGTTTTCACCATTTGTCTTATTTTAGGTCCTAAGTGCATTTCGCATTAGCATTTGCATGTTTCATGCATTCTTGCATCATATTCAGGTTGTTTTGGCTACACTGGAGCTGTGGCGGTTGCGTGGACATGCTAAGGATCGGAAGGGAGCCTATGGATACGTGGAGGAACTCATGCATGCAGCAAAGGAACCGAGATCGAGGTGCAGATCGAGCTAGGCAGGTCGATCTAGACGAGATCGACCACAAGATCGAGACACTCGGGTCGTTTCAAGAAAGATGATCGAGACCAAGATCGACCGAGGTGATCGAACGTGAGTACGGACACGAGACTAAGCCCGGGAAGAACGAGAGCCAGATCGAGGTCACGACTCGATCATCCAAGGATCGACTAGAAGATCGATGGAAGCACTCGATCCACCTAACCGCATCGACCCGAAGATTGAGCAAAGGAAGACGATCCACGAAGAAGATCGAGTTAGAGATCGATCACTCAGCTCGATCTCAGAACCTTATCCGACAGTTCACTTTTAGATTTTAGTGAGGGGACCATTTCTCTTGTTGGCCTATTTTAGGCGTAAAATCTCATCCTTTCATTTTGTCTCCTGCTAGTTTTAGCTTTTCTTATGCACTAAGGCTGAAAAATCGCCATTGTTCTAGTTTTAAACTTTTCTTAGTTTTGTAAACTCTTAATCTTGTTTTAGTCCAAGTATTTTCTCTTAATCGCTCTCCTTGCTTCGTAGTTTAATCATGTTAAGCTTTTCTTTCTTTGCATTTTCATCTGCTTTAAGCATGTGTAGTGAGTAGTCTTTCATGGGTTTAAGGTTGAGGTGATTAAGAGGGTTTAAGGGGTTTAAGCTTGGGACTTTTCTTGTTCTTAACTCATTCTCTTCTTGGATTTGGGGGTTTTAATGCCTAGAGAGTCTTGAGAAAGTTCTCTTTGATCTCAGGGATTTCCTTACCTTGACAGGATTCAGGAATCCCCTAAAACCAAATCCAAGAGACTAGCTCATCCTTTCTCAAACGCCATGGATGCTTAGGGAGCTAGTGAGGCCATTATTTGAGATCTATGCTTAATGTTCTTCGACCCATATTTCCACCACACGCCATGGGTTAGGAGGAAGGGTTGAGGAAAGGGTTTATACCAAACGCCATGGATAAACCTCTTTTAGCTTCTCAAGGCCTAGAGATAACACAAAATGTGTAGATCTATGTTTTCAAAACCCAAGCTTGAATCTTTAACCTTCTTAACCATGATCCTCAACCTTGAATCCTCTTTTAGCATTTAAAAACTCAAAGTTATTATTTTCTAGTCATAAAGTTTGCATCTTTAGTCTTGAAAATCATTATTCTAAGTTGTTAGAAATTTCTCTGTTTATCTGCCTTGAGAGTTCGATTTTAATAAACTAGTAGTTTTGCATTTTAAATTCTTAGAAGTCATCTAGTAGTTGCTTAACACTTAAGAGGGAATTTTAAAATAGTTTTCATAGTCATTTGGTAGTTGCATTTAGTTTTCATAGATTTTCTCCTCAAATAATCCGATTTCACTTTGATTTACAAAGTTCTTGCATTCCTAGTAACTTTCATCAACCTGAGCTGGATTGACACCTCTTGCACCTATACTACAACTATATTGTGCTTTAGGCTTTGATTTAAAACAGCTTAGAAATAATTCTGTTATCAAATGGCGCCGTTGCCAACTTGGGTTTGAGTTGAAAGTATTAGGATTTGGAGCTTAGTAGAGACTAAGTCTTTATTTTTACTTTGGTTACTAATCTCTCTACCTTCATACTTGTCTTCTTAGGTACATGAATCTGAGGTCTAGTGGTGACAACAACCTACTACCACCTCTAGACAACATTCATCAACTTGGAAGTACAAGGTTAAGAAGGACAGTAGAACAAGCACAAGACTTTGAGGAGATATTGCAACCGGATATTCTTGATTTTGAGGTCATGGCTGAGCAAGACCAAGCTGAGGCTCCACCTCACCTTGCTGCTGCTGGAAGGGGTAATGGAAACCCCAACCACGCCCCAAGGCAACCGATGATCATTGGTGCGGGTGATGCACCAAACACTCATCACAACCGTTTTGGCATCACTCCACCACCGGTGCAAAACAACAACTTCGAGATCAAGCCAAGCTTTGTCTCAATGGTGCAGAACAACAAGTTCCATGGACTTGAAATGGAGGATCCTTTGGAGCATCTAGACAACTTTGAGCAAGTGTGTGGAATGATCAAGATCAATGGGATCTCGGAGGACAGTTTCAAGCTTAGGCTTTTCCCTTTTTCACTTGGGGATAAAGCAAGGCATTGGGAGAAGACCTTACCCCAGGGGACTATAACCTCATGGGCTGATTGCAAGAAGGCGTTTGTATCAAAGTTCTTCTCAAGTACAAGAACAGCTCGGCTAAGGAGTGAGATAAGCAGTTTTACACAAAGGCAGAATGAGACCTTTAGTGAAGCAATGGAGCGGTTCAAGGACTACACCATTGCATGTCCTCATCATGGCTTCAGTGAGGAGACACTCTTGAGTACCATCTATAGAGGAGCCCTTCCCAAGATTCGAATGCTCCTAGACACGGCAAGTAAAGGCAACTTTCTTGGTCAAAATGTAGAAGAGGGAATAGAGCTCATTGAGAATCTTGCTTTGAGTGATGGGAACTATGCTGAAGATTATGATAGAGCTACAAGGGGATCTGACCTTGAGGCAAACAAGAACGAGCTGAAGTCTCTTCATGAAAAGATTGACAAGTTGGTACTTGCAAACCAAAAGCATGTACACTTTGTGGGAGAAGCTACGGATGTTATTGATGAGCTAGAGGAGAGCCAAGAGGAAGCGAATTGGGTTGGAGGCCAAGCTTATACTAAGCCACAAGGCTATGTTCAAGGGTACCAAGGCAACAACAATCTCTCTTACCGAAGTACCAATGTGGAGAACCCGAAAGATCAAGTGTACCCTCCTCAACAAGGGAAACCTTTTGTTCCTTACAACAAGGGCAGGTTTACACAAAACAGTGGGTACTGATATTACCATATATTTTGCATATTTAGCTTGCATTTAGGGTAGTTTTTATGCATTCATCTCGCATTATAAGCTAGTTTCTATCATTTGTTGCATTTTAGGTCCTAGATCACTTTGCATTCGCATTTTGCATAGTTTCTGCATCTTTTGCATCATTAGCAGGTTGTTTGGGACACTCTGGAGTTGTGGAGGTTGCGTGGACGTGCTGAGGATCAAAATGAAGCTTGCTGACACTTGGAGAACTCAGCCATGCATGCAAAGGACCCGAGATCGAGCAGCGGATCGAACAAGACAGGTCGATCTAGACGAGATCGACCAGAAGATTGAGTGACTCAAGTCGTTTCAAGGAGGAGGATCGAGACCAAGATCGAGAGGGGAGATCGACCGTGAGTGCAGACGTGGATGTCGCCATGCAGAACGAGAGCCAGATCAAGACCACGACTCGATCATCCACGAATCGAGTAGAAGATCGAAGGAAGTGCTCGATCCATCCAACCAAATCGACTTGAAGATCGAGCAGAAGAAGACGATCCATGAAGAAGATCGAGTGAACCAATCGATCTCGAGATCGATCTCAGGAGCCTTATCCGGCCAGCTCATCTCTGGAGCGTTGTGAGGGGACCATTTGGCGGTTTAGCTATTTTGGGCAAAAGGAGGCTATCACTTTCATTATCCTACACTTAGTCTTATCTTTTTCCAGCTTTCTCTTAGGCGATTCCGCCATTGTCGAACCTTAGAGTTTTTCTTGTTTCAAACTTTGAGGCTTCAACTGGTGGCCAAGGGAATGAGGGGGAATAATGAATTCCTCTTCATTCCTTAAAATTTTTACCATTTGCTAGTAATAATATTTCCCCATCATTCCTTCTTATTCCTTATCGTATAAGGAATTATAGAACAAATGTATTCCTTATTAAAATTGGGGAGGAACATAATATATATATTTACTTCCTTATATATTTTTCATTCCTATTCATTCTTTTTCTTTTGTTCCTTTCATTCTTTTCCTTTTCATTCCTATTCTTTTTTTTATTGGTCACCAGTTAAAGCCTGAATCTTTTCAATATTAAGCATTTTCCTTTAATCGCTTGCCTTAATCATGTTTAGTTCTTCTTTTATTGCATTTGAATCGATTTCAATAATGAGTAGTGAGTAGTTTTCTTTGGGTAAAAGGATGGGGCGATTCAAGGGTTTAAGGGTTTAAGCTTTTGGATTTCCTTTTGTTCTTAAATTATTCCTTTCTAGGATTTGGGGTCTTAAGGCTTAGAGAATCTTGGAAAAGATCTCTATAATTGCAGGGTTTCTCTTACCTTGACCGGATTCAGAGATCCTTGAAAACCAAATCCTATAGACTAATCTATCCTCTCCCAAACGCCATGGTTGAAGAGGGGGTTAGTTAAGCCAATATTAAGGATCTTTGCTTAATGTTCTTTGACTCATCTTTCCACTACACGCCATAGGTTAGGAGGAAGGGTCAGAGAAAGGGGTCTTACCACATGCCATGGAAGATCCTAGTTTAAGTTTCCTAAGGCTTAGGGAAAGCTCTTTAAATTAGTAGATCTAGGTGTTTTCAAACCAAAGCTTGAACCTTTGAATCTCTTGAACATGACCCTCGACCTTGAGCCCTCTTTTTACCATTTTAAAACTCTAGTTTATCATTCTCTTGTCATAAAGTTGCATTCTTGATCATTAGAAGTCATTTGTCTTAAGTTGATTGAATTGATCTGTTTTACCCGTTTTAGCTCTCGATTTTTAGTTATTAGTAGATTTTCATTTTATGGTCTCTGTTTTCCTGTTCATTTGGTCATTGCTTTTAGTTTTCCTCGATTTTACCATCTATTTACCCCATTCTGCTTAGATTTGCTTAGCATCTGCATTCTTAGTGTTCTTTCTTCACCCAGGCTGGATTGATACTCTCTTGCACTATACTACATCGTGATAGGTTGTTTGAGCTTTGAAATTCCTGCATTGAACTAAAATCTTGTTTATCAAATGGCGCCGTTGCCAACTTGGGTTTGTTAGAAAGCATTAAGATTTGGTGCTTAGCAAAGACTAAGCCTACTTTTACTTTGGATACTGATTTCTCTGCCTTCATAATTGTGTTTTCAGGTACATGAATTTGCGCTCCAAGGGTGACAACAATCTGCTTAAACCCCTGGACAATATTCAGCAACTCGGACATGCAAGATCAAGAAGAGCAAGAGAGCAAGCTCAAGCCTTTAAAGAGATTGTGCAAGCTGGTACAGTTGACTTTGCAAGAATGGCTGAGCAAGAACATCCTGAGGGACCTCCACCAGCTCATGGTGCTATAGGAAGGGGCAATGGAAACCCCAACCACGCAGCTGGACCACCACGGATCATTGGTGCTGGAGATGCTCCAAATACACTTCATAACCGCTTTGGGATCACTCCTCCACCAGTCCAAAACAACAACTTCGAGATAAAGCCTGGATTTGTCTCTATGGTTCAGAACAACAAGTTCCACGGGCTGGCTATGGAAGACCCTTTGGAGCATCTTGACAACTTTGAGCAAGTTTGTGGGATGATAAAGATCAATGGGATCTCGGAAGATGCTTTCAAGCTACGGCTCTTCCCATTTTCTCTTGGAGATAAGGCTCGGCATTGGGAGAAGACCCTTCCACAAGGCACCATTACCTCTAGGGCTGAATGTAAGAAGGCGTTCCTCTCAAAGTTTTTCTCAAGCACACGAACAGCTCGGTTGAGAAGTGAGATTAGTGGCTTCACTCAAAGGCAGAACGAGACATTCAATGAAGCTATGGAAAGATTCAAAGACTATACCATTCAGTGTCCTCACTACGGCTTCAGTGAAGAGACTCTCTTGAGCACTATATACCGAGGAGCCTTACCCAAGATCCGAATGCTACTTGATACAGCAAGCAGAGGTAACTTTCTTGGTCAAGAAGTGGAAGAGGATATGGAACTCATAGAAAACTTGGCTTTGAGTTATGGGAATTACACCGAGAACTACGACCGAGCACCTAGAGGTTCTGAGCTTGAGTCACACAAAAAAGAGCTTAAGTCCCTCCATGAGAAGATAGACAAGTTAGTGCTTGCAAATCAGAAGCAAGCACATTTCGCGGGAGAAGCCGAAGATGTCTTAGAGGAGTTATAGCTGAGCCAAGAGGAAGCTAATTGGGTTGCTGGTCAGAACTACAACAAGCCTCAGTGCTATTCTCAAGGCTACCAGGGCAACAACAACCTCTCATACCGTAGCACCAACGTTGAGAATCTAAAGGATCAGGTGTACCCCCCTCAACAAGCAAAGCCATTTGTACCTTACAACAAAGGGTTTCAACAAAACAGTGGGTACCAAGGTCCGAGGCAAGGGAACTTCCAAGGTCAGCAGCAACAACAAGGCAACAAAGGTTACACTCCTATGTTTCCGCCTGGTTATGTTCCACAGCAGCAACAAATGCAACCGCCACCTCAAGATCCGGTTCAAACAATGTTTCAACAGTTGCTTCAAGGTCAAGCTTCTATAAATCAGAAGTTTGTTGAGATGAACAACCAGCTAGATTCTTCTCTTACTGATGTTTCTACACAGATCACCAATCTGAACAACAAGATCAAGCAGTTAGAGAAAGGTAAAGCTAGTACAAGCGGTCAAGGCAGCTTACCGGGCCAGTGTGAGCAAAATCCCAAGGAGTATGCAAACGCTATTACTTTGAGAAGTGGGAAAGAGCTTCCGCCGAGAGTTGCACCTAAAGCCAATGAGGAGATTGTGATTCACGAGGGGGAGGGTAAGCTTTCAAATGCTGAAGAACTCACCTTTGATAATGTGTGGATTGAGAGGCCAAGGAACGGCAAAGAGGTTGTAGAGAAGAAGGTAGAGGAGGTGAGCAAAGAGAAAGATGCGTTTGTTCCTCCACCATATAAGCCGAAGCTTCCTTTTCCTGGCCTGTTCAAGAAACAGCTGCTAGAGAAGCATAGAGCAGTCTTTGAGAAGCATTTGAAAGATGTTGAGATCAAGCTGCCCTTAGTTGATTGTTTGGCCATGATGCCTAAGTGTGCCAAGTTCTTCAAAGATACACTAACTAAGAAGAACAAGGAGAGTGAAGAGGTTTTGGTGCTTAGTGAAGAGTGCAGTGCTATCATCGACAAGGAGATAGTACAAAAGAAGTTAGGAGATCCAGGATCATTCACCATTCCTTGTGCTCTTGGTCCCTTGAAGTTTGATAGCTGCTTATGTGATCTTGGTGCAAGCATTACTCTTATTCCCCATTCCATTGCAAAGAAGCTAAGTTTAAGGAGTGTAGGATCTCTCTCGTGCTAGCTGATAGAAGCATAAGGCTTGCTGTGGGTATGCTTGAAGATTTGCTAGTGAGGATCTGATGTTACTGCATATTGCATGTATTTTGCATACATATTAGTTAGCTTTTCATGCATTTAAATCACACTTTAGACTAGATTGCATCACTTAGGGTCCTTGAGCATTCTCGCACCAGCATACGCATGTTCCTTGCATTTTGTATCACATTCAGGTTGTTTCTGGCTACTTTGGAGTCGTGGAGGTTCGTGGACGTGCTGAAGCTGTTGTGGCGGTTCGTGGAAGGTCGGATGTTTGCTAAGGACCAGAGATCGGGGAGCATATCGAGCATGGCAGGTCGATCTAGATGAGATCGACCAGAAGATCGAGAGGCCCAGGCGATCCAAGGGAAATGATCGAAACGAAGATCGAGTGGAGCAATCGATTAAATGGTATGGACGTAAATGACGCCATGCAGAGCGAGAGCCGGATCGACTCCACCACTCGATCTAACCGAAGATCGATACCAAGATCAAATTTAACACTCGATCCGCCGAAGATGATCGAGACCCAGATCGAGTAGAAGACACGATGCCCGAAAGTGATTGAGAGAGCCACTCGATCCCGAAGTCGATCTCTGTCCTTTCAACCGCTTTTGGCCGCTAGCGAGGGGGGGACCATCGAGCTGTTTTTGCCATTTTGGAAAGGCGGCGATGTCTCTTTCCACACACACTTTTTCATTCTTATCTTTTTTATGCTTTTTCTCTCTGGTTTGGAGATTATCCGCCATTGAAAAACCTTGAGCTTTGTTCTTGAATACTTTCAAATCGTTTTAAGTTTTAAGTAATCGTTTTTATGTTCATCGGTTCATCTTTCATGTTTATTTCAGTTATTCTCATGTGTAGCGAGTAGTTTCATTCGGGTCTCGGGGTTGAGAGGATTCAAGGGGTCTAAAGGGTTTTCAAGTTGGTAGTTTTCTTGCTCTTAATGGCTTTCTCTTCTAGGATGTTGAGTCCCTAGGGCTTAAAGACTCTCATGCCAAGATCTTTATGATCAGAGAGGTCTCTTACCTTGACAGGATCCAGAGATCTCTGAAAATCACATCCTAGAGACTAGTTACCCTTTCCCAAAAGCCATGGAAGTTTAGGGGACTAGTTAGGCCGTGTGTTTGAAATCTGAGTTCATTGCCCTTCAACCTCTCTTTCCACCAGAAGCCATGGGTTTGGAGGAGAGGATGAAGGAGTGATCCATACCGAAAGCCACGGATGGATCTTGTTTTCGTTTTCAAGGCTCAGGGAATCTCACAAAGTGAGTCGATTTAAAGTTTTCAACCCCAACTTGGACCCTCGAAACCCTGGACCATGAATCTCAACCATAGACCCTTCTTTCTTAGCATTCTTACATCTTCGTTAGTCATTCGCTTGATATTCGCTGCATCCTGGTCATTAGTTTCTTCATGCTTGCATTTTTAGACGAGATCGATCCAAACTGCTCGATCTAGTGGTCGATCCACTAGTCGATTTTTGTTAAATCATAGCCTTGCATTTTAATTATTCCGTTTGTTCCCCGTGGTAGTTTAATCATTCCTGGTATTTTTAAAATAGTTTTGCATTTCATTTGGTTGCTGCATATAGTTTTTAGGGGTTTTAGGGTTTTTACAAAACCGCCTGTTATTCGCTTAGCTTTACACTGCTCTTGCATTCTCTTTGATCTTCCTAGCTCCTAGAAATGGATTGACTCTCACTTGCATACTGTACTACAACCTAAGTGTTGCATTTGAGTTTGATAGCCTCATTGCATCCTCACCCTTGCAAAGAAAGTAGTTATCAAATGGCGCCGTTGCCATTCTAGGAGTGTTAGAAAGCATAGAGATTTGGAGCTTAATAAAGACTAAGCCTTTACCTTGTTTTAGTTACTAATCTCTCTACTCTCAAACATGTGTCTCTCAGGTACATGAATCTTCGTTCAAGGGGAGACAACAATCTACTTAAACCCTTGGACAACATTCATCAGCTTGGTCATTCACGGCAAAGAAGAGTACGAGAACAAGCCAGAGCCTTTGAGGAGATTGTTCAGCACGGTTTGGTTGACTTTGAAGCTATGGCTGAACACGAGCATCCAGAGGGACCTCTTCCAGCTCACGGGGCAGTGGGACGGGGCAATGGAAACCCCCAACACGCGGCTAGACCCCCAAGGATCATAGGAGCTGGAGATGCTCCCAATACTCATCACAATAGGTTTGGGATCACTCCTCCTCTTGTATGAAACAACATCTTCGAGATTAAGCCAGGTTTCATCTCCATGGTGCAAAACAACAAGTTCCACGGCTTAGCAATGGAGGATCCCTTGGAGCACCTTGACAATTTCGAGCAAGTATGTGGGATGATCAAGATAAATGGCATATCCGAAGACGCTTTTAAGCTGTGTCTCTTTCCCTTTTCACTCGGAGACAAAGCTAGGCATTGGGAGAAGACCCTTCCACAAGGCACCATCACCTCATGGGCCGAGTGTAAGAAAGCTTTCCTCTCAAAATTCTTCTCTAGCACCAGAACAGCAAGGTTAAGAAGCGAAATCGGCGGCTTCACTCAGTGGAACAATGAGACATTCAATGAGGCAATGGAACGTTTTAAAGACTAGACGATCCAATGTCCTCATCACGGTTTCAGTGAGGAGACCCTACTCAGCACCATCTACCGCGGAGCTTCACCAAAGATCAGGTTGTTGCTTGACACAGCTAGTAAAGGGAACTTCCTTGGTCAGGAGGTAGAAGAGGGCATGGAGCTGATTGAGAACTTGGCATTGAGTGATGGCAACTATGCTGAGGACTATGACCGTGCACCGAGAGGATCTGAGCTAGAGTCTCACAAAAAGGAGCTGAAATCCTTGCATGAGAAGATCGATAAGCTGGTGTTAGCCAGCCAGAAGCATGTTCAATTTGTTGGTGAAGCGGATGAGAATCAAGAAGAGCTTGAGTTGAGCCAGGAAGAAGCCAATTGGGTGGCGGGACAGAATAATTACAAACCTCACGGCTACAACAGCCGATGCAACAACAAATTGATCCGGTTCAGGCCATGTTTCAGCAGCTGATCGAAGGGCAAGCCCTACAAACCAAAAGTTTGCCGAGATGAATACTCGTTTTAACTCGTCTCTCACTGACTTCTCCACTCAGATCATTAACTTAAACAACAAGATCAAGCAGCTAGAGAAAGGGAAAGCGAGTACAAGTGGTCAGAATAGCCTACCGGGCAAGTGTGAGCAGAATCCTAAGGAATACGCCAAAGCCATCACGTTAAGAAGCGGTAAAGAGCTAGCACCTCTGGTTACTCCTAAGAACAACGAGGATGTTGTAATTCAAGAGGGGGAGGGTAAGCCTTCAGCTGATGATGAGATTAACTTTGACAATGTCTAGATTCAAGGGCCAAGAAGAGGAGACAAAGCGGTTGTTGAGAAGAAAGCGGAGCAAACTACTAAGGAGAAGGATGCTTATGTACCTCCACCGTATGTACCTAAGCTGACTTTTCCTTGCTGTTTGAAGAAGCAACTCATAGAGAAGCACATAATCCTCTTTGAGAAACATCTTAAGGACGTAGAGATCAAGCTACCTCTCGTTGACTGCCTTGCAATGATGCCTAAATGCGCCAAATTCTTCAAAGACACTCTCGTGAAGAATAATAAGGAAAGTAAGGAGGTACTTGTTCTAAGTGAGGAATGTAGTGCTGTGATACATAAGGAAATAGTCCCTAAGAAGTTGGGAGACCCTGGAAGCTTCACTATACCCTGCGCTTTAGGTCCTTTGGAGTTCAAGAGATGCCTTTGTGATCTTGGAGCTAGCATAAATCTGATGCCTCATTCCATGGCGAAGAAGCTTGGCTTTACCCGTTTCAAAGACTGTAGAATCTCGTTGGTACTGGCTGGTAGGAGTGTGAGGCTACCAGTGGGGCTGCTTGAAGATCTACCGGTGCGAATCAGCGGTGTGAACGTGCCTACGGACTTCGTCGTGTTGGAGATGGATGAAGAGCCTAAGGACCCGCTCATCCTTGGAAGGCCATTCCTTTCAACCGCCGGGGCTATCATTGACATCAAGAACGGGAAGATTGCCATGCACTTGGGAAAGGATATAAGGATGGACTTCGATATCAATGAGGTTATGATGAAGCCAACTATAGAAAGGCAAGCTTTCTACATTGATACATTGGATGCCTTAGCGGATGAGTTGCTGGAAGAGCTGGCTCAGGAAGATCATTTGAAGCTGGCACTGACTAAGGAGCCAGGAGAGTTTGGCTATGTGGATCAGAGGACCCAGGTGTACGTCAACTTGCTGGATTCTAGGAAGGTTGCTAAGAAGGATGAAAGCTGCTGCCTAGAAATCGACTCTGAAATCGACGCTATCACTCGATCCAAATGTCAGATCGACAAGGCAATCGAGAACATAACTCGATCCGGTGCAACAATCGACAGTCAGATCGAGAGAGGTGATCGATCCGGGAAAACAATCGAGTCAAAGATCGAGAAAGACCTTCCGATCAGTTTGGGGTCTAATCCGGAGATCGACTCAGCGTCTCGATCCCTTACTCGATCAACATCAAATCGAGTGAGTGAATCAAGCGAAACTTTTCGATCTAGACGACAGCGAGAGCAAGATCGACCAAACGACTCGATTTCAGAAGGGATAGTGGTTGAGGAAAGCAGTCTTAAGGGCCATGCAGCAGCTCCAAGGAGGAAAATAACAACAACAGCCACGAGGTTGACTGGAGCAAGCTGTTAGCCCCAAAGGTGGACCTTAAGGAGCTCCCAAAATGGCTAAGGTATGCTTTCTTAGGGCCTAATAACACATATCCCGTGATTGTGAATGAAAACTTAAGTGATGATGAGTTGCACTCGCTCCTGACTGAGCCGAGAAAGTATAGGAAGGCCATTGGGTACTCTCTCAGTGACATCAAGGGCCTTTCACCAATGCTTTTCACTCACAGGATTCACTTGGATAATGAGAACGCCTCTTCTATAGAACATCAAAGGCGTTTTAATCCTAATTTGAAAGAGGTTGTTAAGAAAGAGATCCTTAAGCTTTTAGAGGCTGACGTGATCTATCGCATAAGTGATAGCACGTGGGTTTCTCCTGTACACATGGCGCCTAAGAAGGGAGGGATAACGGTCAAAAGGAACGATAAAGATGAGCTTATTCCCACTAGGACCATCACTGGTCATAGGATGTGTATTGATTATAGGAAACTTAATCTTGCAACTAGGAAGGATCATTTCCCTCTGTCTTTTATTGATCAAATGCTTGAGAGACTTGCTAATCACCCTTACTACTGTTTCCTCGATGGGTATAGCGGCTTCTTTCAGATACCAATTCACCCAAATGATCAGGAGAAGACGACCTTCACATGTCCCTATGGTACCTTCGCTTATCGAAGGATGCCATTTGGACTGTGTAACGCACCGGCTACGTTTCAGCGGTGTATGATGTCAATCTTCTCCGATCTAATAGAAGAGATGGTAGAGGTGTTTATGGATGACTTCTCTGTCTATGCTGCGTCCTTTTCTGCGTGTTTGTTGAATCTTTGCAGGGTACTAAAGCGTTGTGAAGAGACAAACTTGGTGCTAAACTGGGAGAAGTGCCACTTTATGGTTAAGGAAGGGATCGTGCTTGGTCATAAGATATCAGAGAAGGGCACTGAGGTTGATCAGGCTAATGTAGAAGTCATGATGGGTCATGAGGCGCCAGTTAACGTTAAGGGAGTCAGAAGTTTCTTGGGACACGCCGGGTTCTATAGGCGTTTCATCAAGGACTTCTCCAAGATTGCACGCCCTCTTACAAGGTTGCTGCGCAAAGAAGCTGAGTTTGTGTTTGATGAGGAGTGTTTGCAAGCCTTCGTGACCATCAAGGAAGCCCTTACATCAGCCCTGATGTTACTGCATATTACATACATTTTGCATACTCATTAGTTAGCTTTTCATGCATTTGTATCACATCTTAGGTTAGATTGCATCACTTAGAGTCCTAGAGCATTCTTCCACCAGCATACACATGTTCCTTGCATTTTGCATCACATTTAGGTTGTTTCTGGCTGCTTTGGAGTCGTGGAGGTTCGTGGACATGTTGAGGCTGATGTAGCAGTTCGTGGGAGCTCAGATATTTGCTAAGGATCAGAGATCGAGGAGCAGATCGAGCATGACCGGTCGATCTAAGATGTGATCGACCAGAAGATCGAGCCAACCAGGCGATCCAGGGAGAATCGAGACGAGGATCGAGTGAAGCAGTCGATCAAATGGTACAGACGTAAATGACGCCATGCAGAGCGAGAGCCAGATCGAGTACACCACCCGATCCAACCGAAGATCGATACCGAGATCGGATGCAACACTCGATTCGCCGATGATGATCGAGACCCAGATCGAGCTGAAGACACGATGTCCAGATATGATCGAGAGAACCGCTCGATCCCGGAGTCGATCTCTGTCCTTTCAACCACTTTTGGCCGCTAGCGAGGGGGGGACCATCAGCTTGTTTTGGCCATTTTGGGAAGGCGGCGACGTCCTTTTCCCACACAACTTTCAATCCTTATCTTTTTATGTATGTTTTCTCTCTGGTTTTGACGAAGAACACCATTGTCGAACTTTGAGTTTTCTTAAGCTTTGTAATCGAATCGTTTTCATCTTAATCTAGTTTTCTTTTCATGTTCATCGTTTCCTTTTACATGCTTTGCTTGATTTACCTTATGTGTAGTGAGTAGTTTATTTGGGTTCGAGGTTGAGAGGATTAAGGGGTCTAAAGGGTTTCGATCTTGGGGTTTTCTAAGTGTTTTCAACGGCTATCTCTTCTAGGGTGTTGAGATCTCAATGCTTGAAGACTCTCACGCCAAGAGCTTCATGATCCGAGAGGTTCCTTACCTTGACAGGATTCTGGAGCCTCGGAAGATCACACCTTAGAGACTAGTTACCCCTTCCCAAAAGCCATGGAAGTTTGGGGGACTAGTTAAGCCACTCATTTGAAATTTGTTTTCACTGCCCTTCGACCTCTCTTTCCACCAAAAGCCATGGGTTTGGAGGAGGGGATGAAGGAGTGATCTATACTGAAAGCCGCGAATAGATATTGCTTAGTTTTCAAGGCTTAGAGATCCTCACAAAGTGAGTCGATTTAAAGTTTTCAACCCAAGGTCGAACCTTTGAAACCCCTGACCATGAATCTCAACCCTAGGCCCTCTCTTTTAGCATCTTTACATCTTCTCTCGTCATTCGCTTGATCTTTAGTTTTACTGTTCTTGCATTTTTAGACGAGATCGATTGTTACTGCTCGATCTAGTGGTCGATCTCATGGTCGATCTACTAGTCGAATTTTAGTAATTCGAAGCTTTGTCCTTTAATTATTCTGTTTGTTCCTCGTGGTAGTTTGATCCTTCCTAGTAATTTTAAAATAGGTTGCATTCCATTTAAGTTGCTGCATCTAGTTTTTAGGGATTTTCTCATAACCTATCTTGTTTCGCTTATATTTGCATTAGTCCTTGTATTCTCTTTGCATTCTCTATCATCCTAGGTGTGGATTGACTCTATCTTGCTTGCTGTACTACAACCTGTCTTGCATTTGAGTTTGATAACCTCATTGCATTCTCACCCTTGCAAATAAAGTCTCTATCAAATGGCGCCGTTGCCATCCTAGGACTGTTTAGAGAACATAGAGATTTGGGACTTAGCAAATACTAAGTTTTTACCTTTTTCACGTTACTAATCATTCTACTCTCAAACGTGTGTTTTCAGGTATATGAATCTTCGTTCACGGGGAGATAACAATCTACTTCCACCTTTGGACAATATTCATCAGCTTGGTCACTCACGGCAAAGAAGAGTCAGAGAACAAGCCAAAGCCTTTGAGGTGATTGTTCAGCACGGTTTGGTTGACTTTGAAGCTATGGCTGAACACGAGCATCCAGAAGGACCTCCTCCAGCTCACAGGGCAGTAGGAAAGGGCAATGGAAACCCCCAACACGCGGCTAGACCCCCAAGGATCATAGGAGCCGGAGATGCTCCCAATACTCATCACAATAGGTTTGGGATCACTCCTCCTCCTGTACAGAACAACAACTTCGAGATCAAGCTAGGTTTTATCTCCATGGTGCAAAACAACAAGTTCCACGGCTTAACAATGGAAGATCCGTTGGAGCACCTTGACAACTTCGAGCAAGTATGTGGGATGATCAAGATCAATGGCATATCCGAAGATGCTTTCAAGCTGCGTCTCTTCCCCTTTTCACTCGGAGACAAGGCTAGGCATTGGGAGAAGACCCTCCCACAAGGTACCATCACCTCATGGGCCGAGTGTAAGAAGGCCTTTCTCTCAAAGTTCTTCTCTAGCACCAGGACAGCACGGTTGAGAAGCAAAATCAGCAGCTTCACTCAACGGAACAATGAGACATTCAACGAGGCAATGGAGCGTTTCAAATACTACACGATCCAATGTCCTCATCACGGTTTAAGCGAGGAAACACTACTCAGTACCATATACCGTGGAGCTTCACCGAAGATCAGGTTGTTGCTTAACACAGCTAGCAAAGGTAACTTCCTTGGTCAGGAGGTAGAAGAGGGTATGGAGCTGATAGAAAACTTGGCATTGAGTGATGGCAACTACGCTGAGGACTATGACTGTGCACCGAGAGGATCAGAGCTAGAGTCTCACAAAAAGGAGCTGAAATCTTTGCATGAGAAGATAGATAAGTTGGTGTTAGCCAATCAGAAGCATGTTCACTTTGTTGGTGAAGCTGATGAGAATCAAGAGGAGTTAGAGTTGAGCCAAGAAGAAGCCAATTGGGTGGCTGGACAGAACAACTACAAACCTCAAGGCTACAACCAAGGCTCCCAGAACAACAACCTCTCCTACCGAAGCACCAACATAGCCAACCCTAAAGATCAAGTGTACCCTGCTCAGCAAGCAAAACCTTTCATCCCTTACAACAAAGGTTTTCAACCGAGTGGTGGTTTCCAAGGTCAAGGGCCGGACAACTTCCAAGGGCAACATCAAAGTAACAAGGGTTATACGCCTAACTACCCTCCGGGCTTTGCACCTCAGCAGCAACAACCGATGCAACAACAAGTTGATCCGGTTCAAGCAATGTTTCAACAGCTGATACAAGGGCAAGCCTCTACAAACCAGAAGTTCGCCGAGATGAACACTCGTCTAGACTCGTCTCTCACTGACTTCTCCACTCAGATCACCAACTTAAACAACAAGATCAAGCAGCTAGAGAAGGGGAAAGCGAGTACGAGTGGTCAGAATAGTCTTCCGGGAAAGTGTGAGCAGAATCCTAAGGAGTATGCTAACGCCATAACGTTGAGAAGCGGCAAAGAACTCGAACCTCCGGTCTCTACCAAGAACAACGAGGACGTTGTAATTCAAGAGGGGGAGGGTAAACCTTCAGCTGATGATGATGAGATTAACTTTGACAACGTTTGGATCCAAGGGCCAAGAAGAGGAGACAAAGCAGTTGTTGAGAAGAAAGCTGAGCAAACTACTAAGCAGAAGAATGCTTATGTGCCTCCACCGTATGTACCTAAGCTGCCTTTTCCTGGCCGTTTCAAGAAGCAACTCATAGAGAAGCATAGAATCCTCTTTGAGAAGCATCTTAAGGACGTGGAGATCAAGCTACCTCTCGTTGACTGCCTTGCAATGATGCCTAAATGCGCCAAATTCTTCAAAGACACTCTAGCGAAGAATAATAAGGAAAGCAAGGAGGTACTTGTTCTAAGTGAAGAGTGTAGTGCTGTGATACATAAGGAGATAGTCCCTAAGAAGTTGGGAGACCCTGGAAGCTTCACTATACCCTGCGCTTTAGGTCCTCTAGAGTTCAAGAGTTGCCTATGTGATCTCGGAGCTAGCATAAACCTGATGCCTCACTTTGTGGCTAAGAAGCTTGGCTTTACTCGTTTCAAAGACTGTCGGATCTCGTTGGTACTGGCTGATAGGAGTGTGAGGCTACCAGTGGGGCTGCTTGAAGATCTACCGATGCGAATCAGTGGTGTGAACGTGCCTACGGACTTCGTCGTGATGGAGATGGATGAAGAGCCTAAAGATCCACTCATCTTAGGGAGACCATTCCTTGCAACCGCCGGGGTCATCATAGATGTGAAGAATGGGAAGATTGCCTTGCACTTGGGAAAGGAGATAAGGCTTGACTTCGATATCAATGAGGTTCTGAAGAAACCGACCATAGAAGGGCAAGCTTTCTACATTGAAACGATGGATGCCTTAGCGGATGAGTTGCTGGAAGAGCTGGCTCTAGAAGACCATCTGAAGCTAGCACTGACTAAGGAGCCAGGGCAGTTTGGCTATGTGGATCAGAGGACCCAGGAGTACGTCAACCTGCTGGATTCTAGGAAGATTGTTAAGAAGGATGAAAGTTGCTGCCTAGAGATCGACCCCGAGATCGACACTATCACTCGATCCAGGAGTCAGATCGACAAGGCAATCGAGAACACAACTCGATCCGGTGCATCAATCGACAGACAGATCGAGATGAATGCTCGATCAGGAAAAACAATCAAGTCGACGATCGAGAGAGACCTGCCGATCATTTTGGGGTCCAATCAGGAGATCGATTCAACGTCTCGATCCCTTAGTCGATCCACATCAAATCGAGTAAGTGAATCGAGCGAAATGGTTCGATCTAGACGACATCGAGAGGAGAATCGACTGGAGGACTCGATTTCAGAAGGGATAGCGATGGAGGAAAGCAGTCTAAAGGGCCATGCCTCGGGTTCTAAGGAGGGTTCCAAGGAGGAAAGCAACAACAACAACTATGAGGATGACTGGAGTGAGCTGTTAGCCCCAAAGGTGGACCTTAAGGAGCTCCCAAAAGGGCTAAGGTATGCTTTCTTAGGGCCTAATAACACATATCCCGTGATTGTGAATGAAAACCTAAGTGATGATGAGTTGCACTCGCTCCTGACTGAGCTGAGAAAGTATAGGAAGGCCATTGGGTACTCTTTAAGTGACATCAAGGGCCTTTCACCAATGCTTCGCACTCACAGGATTCACTTGGATAATGAGAACGCCTCTTCTATAGAACATCAAAGGCGTTTGAATCCTAATTTGAAAGAGGTTGTTAAGAAAGAAATCCTTAAGCTTTTAGAGGCTGACGTGATCTATCCCATAAGTGACGGCACGTGGGTTTCTCCTGTACACGTGGTGCCTAAGAAGGGAGGGATCACGGTCATAAGGAATGAAAAGGATGAGCTTATTCCTACTAGAACCATCACTGGTCATAGGATGTGTATTGATTATAGGAAACTTAACCTTGCGACTAGGAAAGACCATTTCTCTTTGCCTTTTATTGATCAAATGCTTGAGAGACTTGCTAATCACCCTTACTACTGTTTTCTCGATGGGTATAGCGGTTTCTTTCAGATACCAATCCACCCAAATGATCAGGAGAAGACGACCTTCACATGTCCCTACGGTACCTTCGCATATCGAAGGATGCCGTTTGGATTGTGTAATGCACCGGCTACGTTTCAGCGGTGTATGATGTCGATCTTCTCCGATCTAATAGAGGAGATGGTAGAGGTGTTCATGGATGACTTCTCTGTCTATGGTGCGTCCTTTTCTGCGTGTTTGTTGAATCTTTGCAGGGTACCAAAGCGTTGTGAAGAGACAAACTTGGTGCTGAATTGGGAGAAATGCCACTTTATGGTTAAGGAAGGGATTGTGCTTGGTCATAAGATATCAGAGAAGGGCATTGAGGTTGATCAGGCTAAATTGGAAGTCATGACGGGCCTTGTGCCGCCGGTTAACGTCAAGGGAGTCATAAGCTTCTTGGGACACGCAGGGTTCTATAGGCGCTTCATCAAAGATTTCTCCAAGATTGCACGCCCTCTTACACGGTTGTTATGCTAGGAAGCTGAGTTTGTGTTTGATGAGGAGTGTTTGAGAGCTTTCGTGACCATAAAGGAAGCCCTTACATCAGCTCCTATAGTCCAAGCACCAGACTGGTCTCTTCCCTTTGAGATCATGTGTGATGCTAGTGACTACGCCGTGGGAGCCGTTCTTCGTCAGAAGAAAGACAAGAAGCTACACGTGATCTACTATGCTTCAAGAACCTTGGATGACACGCAAACAAGGTACACCACTACGGAGAAGGAGTTGCTAGCAGTAGTGTTCGCCTTTGAGAAGTTCAGATCATATCTCGTTGGTTCCAAGGCTATTGTATACACGGATCACGCTGCCTTGCGATACATCTATTCGAAGAAAGACACTAAGCCTCGGCTCTTAAGATGGATTCTCTTGCTCCAGGAGTTTGACATGGAGATTAAAGACAAGAAAGGGATAGAAAACGGAGTCGCTGACCACCTCTCACGGCTAAGGATCAACGAGTCTCTCCCCTTAGATGACTCTCTTCCAGAAGAGCAGCTCATGGCGATTACCACGGCTGTTTGTGGAAAGCTAGAAGGGAGGTTTGAAGAGGTGTTGAGTTTCAAAGAGGAGGATCTACCGTGGTATGCTGATGTAGTGAACTATCTAGCGTGTGGTGAGGAGCCAACACATCTCAACAGCTATCACAAGAAGCGGTTTATGAGAGAGGCTAGTGATTACTTTTGGGACGAGCCCTACTTATACAAGAGAGGAGTAGACAGTTTGTACCGGAGATGTGTTACAAAGGAAGAAGCTAGGGACATCCTCTATCACTGCCATGGATCTTCCTACGGAGGACACTTCGCCTCATTCAAGACTGCCACGAAAGTGTTGCAAGCCAGTTTCTGGTGGCCGTCCATTTTTAAAGATGCACACGAGTTTGTGAAGAGCTGTGAGGCATGTCAACAAGTAGGGAATATCACTAAGAGGAACGAAATGCCTCAAGTTCCCATCTTCAAGGTTGACGTGTTCGACGCGTGGGGCATAGATTTCATGGGGCCATTTCCTTCTTCATATGGCAACAAATACATCTTAGTAGCAGTGGATTATGTCTTTAAATGGGTTGAGGCGGTTGCTTCTCCTACAAATGACTCTAAGGTGGTAATCAAGCTGTTCAAGAGTATCATCTTCCCGAGGTTTGGGGTACCTAAGGTGGTTATAAGCGATGGAGGAAGCCACTTCATAAACAAGGTCTTTGAGAACCTCTTGAGAAAGTATGGAGTTAAACATAAGGTGGCAACACCGTATCATCCTCAAACAAGCGGTCAAGTGGAAATCTCCAACGGGCAAATCAAGGCCATACTAGAGAAGACTGTCGGAGCAACAAGGAAAGACTGGGCAGTGAAGCTGGACGACGCTCTTTGGGCCTACCGTACCGCCTTCAAAACGCCGATTGGTACAACCCCTTTCACTCTACTCTATGGCAAGGGCTGTCATCTCCCGGTTGAGCTGGAACACCGTGCGTTGTGGGCTGTGAAGAGGCTGAACTTTGACCTCAAGACTGCTCAGGAGAGGCGCCTTATTCAGCTACACGAACTGGATGAGTTAAGACTGAACGCTTATGAGAGCTCTCGGATATACAAGGAGCGGACTAAGGAGACTTATGACAAGAAGTTGGTTGCCAAGGAGCTTAAGGAAGGAGGGTTAGTGTTGCTGTACAACTCAAGGCTCAAACTCTTCCCGGGAAAGCTGAAGTCAAGGTGGAGCAGACCGTTCGTGTTCCAAGAAGTGTTGCCTTATGGAGTTGTTACTCTGATGGGAAAAAGTGGCAGTGCATTCACCGTCAACGGACACAGAGTCAAGCCTTACTTGGCAGACAGCTATGACAAGGAGAGTACCTCGGTGCTTCTCCAAGACCCACCATCCGCCTAAACCAAGTAAAGTCTAGCTAAAGACGTTAAAGAAAGCGCACTTGGGAGGCATTCCCATGTTTATCTTGTACATATTTCTGCTTTATTTCTCTTTAAATTTTATGTTTTTATTCTGCAAGTGTGTAGGAACAGGTATGAGAAGTCTAAACCTTGATCTTGAAGTCCAAAAGAGGCGATAGGGGTTAAGATGAGGCTAGAGATCAAGTGCTAGATCGACTGATCCTGACTCGATCTTTGCTAGATCGAGTCAGTGAATCGAGAGGAGCCAGTCGATCTAGACGAGAACGAGTGATAAGATCGACCTTGACGAAAAAGGATCGATCGATCCAAAATGGATCAACCGATGTAATTTCTCTCGGGAAAATCTGTTGAAAACTGATCGATCACTCGACTCGATCCATCACTCGATCTGTGCCAAATCGACCCTTAAATCGAGGACATAGCTCGATCATGAGGACTTAGCCGTGGAGCCAACATCTCAATGATCGAGAGAGCCAATCGATCCAGGGCTCGATTCACCTTGAATCGAGTCACAAATCGAGTAACCCTCTCGATCTAAGCCATTTTAGGCATGAGATCGAGTCCTAGATCGACCAAAAGGACTCGATCTCATGCCGAGGTAACAATTTTCTTTCCCTCCTTTACTCCTTTCTCTCCAATTTTTAAATTCAAAACTTGGTCAAGGCAAGCATCTTTGACCATGAAAGATGTGCCTTGACCAAGACTTTTGTCAGAAACCACTTTGACCATCCATTGTTTTGGTTTGTTAAACTCTTTAAATGTTTCAATTTATTCCTCACCCTCTCATTTCTGTTTGCTCGAGTTTTTCTTACAAAGAGAGTGAGAATTTAAAAGCTTTTAAAGTTTAGCAAAGATATCTTCTACTCTTGCAAATGTATTTTCAAGGTTTAATGATTTTATTTCAAGAAAATCTCCTTAAAAATCGCAAGTTCTTGTTTTTGGATATAGGATCGGATTTGAATTTTTAAAATTAGCTAAGTAATAGGAAAAATTCTTGATTTTCAGTATCTCAAAAATTTTATTCCCTTTTATCTAGCTATTATTTTTATTTGATCCCCAAAATTCTAGAGTAGTTTATATAAATCTTCTTCTCCTCTTCTCTTATTCTTATTCAATCGCCTCTTGCTAATCATTCTCTAGAAAAATTTGTTTTAGGAGCAATGGCACCAAAGAGAACAAGAGAGGAGCGAGTGCAAGAAGGAGAAACACAAGAAGTGGTGGTTCAAGAGAGGGTCTGGTGGAGCAAAGATGAGAAGAGGGATAAGAAGAGGTTGGAGAGGCTCCTGTTTGAACCTACAAAGTTTGCTGATCGAGAGCTTCTGTCCAGGCTCGGGATCCTTGGAGACTTCGACCAACTCCTCAAGAACATTGGTCTGAGGGGCTTATCGTGGATAGACTGCCCTACAATTCCCGAGGTGACGATAGATTTCCTAGCCACTTTGGAGTTCCAGTACGAGAATCCGAGTGCACCTGTTCCTTCTCAAGGCCGTCTCTATTTCAAGGTTGGCCGCCAAGCCTACACACTATCCATCCCCGAGCTATGCCAAGCCTACGGTCTTTAGGATTTCTTGCAAAGGTATTTTCAAAATTTAATGATTTATCTTTAGGAAAATTTCCTTTAAATTCGCAAGATATTGTTCTAGAATATAGGGTCAGTTTTGATTTTTAAAAACTAGCTAAGTAAAAGGAATAATTCTAGATTTTCTAGTATCTAAAGATCTGATTCTTCTTTATTTAGCTATGATTTTTATTAATTCCCCAAAATTCTAGGGTAGTATTTATAAGTTCTCTCCTTCTCCTCTCTCATTCTCATCAAACCGCCGTTTTGCTTATCAAGCTTCTTGAGAAACTTGTTTCAGGTACAATGGCCCCCAAAAGAACAAGAGAAGAGACAGAACAAGAGGGAGAAGGACAAGAGGTGGCAGTTCAAGAGAGGGTCAGATGGACTAAGGATGAGAAGAGGGACAAGAAACGGCTGGAAAGGCTTCGTTTTGAGCCTACCAAGTTTGCTGATTGAGAGCTGCTGTTCAAGCTAGGGATTCTTGGCCATTTCGACCAACTCCTCAATAACATTGGCCTAAGATGTCTGTCACGGATGGATTGCCCAACCATTACAGAAGTGACAATAGACTTCAGTGCCACGTTGGAGTTCCGTTACGAGAATCCTAGCACACCCGTCCCTTCACAAGGTCGCCTCTACTTCAAGGTTGGCCGTCAAGCCTACACCCTCTCCATCCCTGAGCTATGCCAAGCTTATGGTCTTAATGCGGATGCCAACAAGGTCGAGTTCCCCGCCTTCAAGAAAGCCAACGACTTTTGGGACCTGATTAGCAATGAGGACTACAAAGCCAACACCGCCAAGATCAAGCGAGTGAGAAGCCCGGTGCTGAGGTACACTCTGAAGCTGATTGCCAACACGTTTAGTGGAAGATCTGTTGCTCCCACGGTCACGAAGACCGAGCTTTGCTTCCTGTTCCAAGGCGTGAAGCACTTGGTGTGTGATCCGGATGCAAATGACGAGCCTATGGAGGATGAACTCGGCCATGAGGTGAACTACGGATGTGTGCTTGCTGCTTCCTTGGTGAAATACAAGGCTTATGCCTTGCGATGCAAAGCAACTTCTTCTTACATTGGCGGCTTCCTCACTCCTCTGTTCTTGCAAGCTGGTGTGTCTATTCACGACTTCGCCCACGTACCAGCCAGAGCTTTCATTGATGAGGCGTACATGAGGAATACCGACAGCTTGGGACGCACGCCAGCAGAAGGGTTCTACGCCTACCTCTTCATAGACGACGAAGACAAGAAGAGAGTGTGCATCATCCCAAACAAAGATGAAACCGAGCTGCTTGGTGTTGGGAACATCGAGTTCTTGCCCACGGAGGAAGAGTGCTTTGCTCCTCCAGGAGGACCACCTGCTTCAGCAATTGCTCCTCATCAAAGGTCCGAGTCTCCAGCCACGGAAGATGAGATGCCCGAAGCCTACACACTTCCCAAGTTAGACTTTGAGCCGAGGACAAAAACCGAGAAGTTCCTAGCATCTGTTGCGGAGATGCAAAGGAAGATCAATAAGTGGCAAGGCAAAATGCTCAAAAAACTTGGAAAGAAAGTCAAGGCACTTCAAGGAGGCTCGCCTAAGAAGGATGCAAGTAAGGAGGCTCAACAACCCGAGAAGAGAAGGCTCTCAACCGGTGGAGTTGTCATCCGCGAGGCACAAAGCAGCACCATTCAGCCGGCGCACCATTCTCTCCAAGAACCAGCCGACAAAGGCAAAGCAACAATCCCTAGCTCCTCTAGAACATCCTCAAGTTCTAGCCGAGACTAGACCAGAGGTAACAACCTTCTTCCATTGTACATAACCGCTCATATTTGCTTCTTTTGCTTTGTGTTTTGTTACTCCTTCGAATGAGTTTGCCACCAGGACGGTGTCAAGCAAGTTTGGGGGAGTACATGTGCGATTTGACTTGTGTTTTGTGATCTTATTTTCCTTTAGCATCCTTGAGTCTTTAGTTCATGAAAAATTGGTAAAAGTTTTTTAAAAATTTTTCAAAAATTCATGTAGTTGCATTCATCTTGTCAAAACATGTTAGGATTGAGTCTAGAGTTTCTCATAGCATCTAGGTTGTTTGCATCTTGCATAAGGGGTTAGAATTTCTTGAAAAGGTGTTTTTACTTATGAATTGTCTCAATGCCCTAGTTAATAGTTCTCTAATGCTTTGTCTATGCTTTGAAAGTAAGTTCTTACCATGCTTGGACCACTTGTTAGGATTTTCGTGGCTTGAATTGAACTCTCATGATTTGAAACTCATCCTAATAAGTGAGAACCTTAATTTGAAATTCTAATTATCATCCTTATGCATTTGAAAATGAACACATGGTTTTAAAATATTTAGGCTCTCTTCTTCCTTTTTACCACTCTTTGTGAGCCTAAGTAGAACTCCCTCCTTGAACCTTACCCTTCTTTGAAGCCAAATGTTCTTGTGTGACATCATTGTGAGGCCTTCCTTTTGGTTTGAACTTGGCATAAAGTGTTAGGTTTAGGCGACATGATTTGGTTCTCATATGATTGGTAGCTTTGCATTTTGAAGCTAGGTATAGGCTTAGGATAAGTTTGGGGGATCATTGGGGTTGTATTCATTTCTATTTGTTCTCGGTTTCAAAAAGTTTGGTAAAAAAAGAAATGGGTTTTAATTGAAAGGTTGTGTTTAAAAACTAAGTATGCTCTAATAAATTTCAGGAGGTAGTTCTCCCAATAAAAAAAAAAAAAAAAGAGAAAAAGAAAAAGAAATAAAAGAGCCTAAGTGCCAAGTAAAAATAAAAAAAATAAAAAAGAAATAAAAGAGCCTAAGTGCCAAGTAAAAATAAAAAAAAATTAAAAAGAAAAAAAAATAATAAGAGAGCTACCAATAAGAAATATTTAAAGAGCAAAGTTATTTTCAAAACCTTTTCACCAGCCTTAAGAGTTTAAAAATGTTTTTGTTTCGAATTGGGGATTGCTAAGTTTTGTGAAGAAAAAGGGTAGACTCTAAGTGGTGAATGAGAATAAAAGTTGTTAAATGAGAGGGGTTTAGGATCGTTTGTTAGTTTACATGGGTAGAAGAGAATCTAATCATGTATGCATAAATTGTCTTTACCTTTAGCATTATGCATAAGTTCAACCATTTTTTGAGAGAAACCCTTGTTCTAATTATAAACCCTTTTCAAATGAGATCATTCAATGCTCATAACCTTCACCCTTAGCCAAATGTGTTCTGCTTTAAAGTGCATAAGTTTCATTCATGGTTCTAATGTTAATGAATGTTAAAGGATGAGTTTCTTTGATTGTTAGGAATAGGAGAGTCATGATTTGAATTTCTTTGTGTGATGAGTATGGCTAAGTTCTTTTGAGTATGAGTGTAAGCATAGCATTTTAGAACTGTTAACTAGGACATTGAGATTGATTCATTTGAAAGGCACCTTTGCAAGAAGTTTAAACCCCCATTCGTTTTTCTGAAAACCTCTCTTCCTTACTTATTTTCTGTTGCTTGAGGGCAAGCAAGAAGTAAGTTTGGGGGAGTTGATGTTACTGCATATTGCATACATTTTGCATACTCATTAGTTAGCTTTTCATGCATTTGTATCACATTTTAGGTTAGATTGCATCACTTAGAGTCCTATAGCATTCTTGCACCAGCATACGCATGTTCCTTGCATTTTGCATCACATTCAGGTTGTTTCTGGCTGCTTTGGAGTCGTGGAGGTTCGTGGACATGTTGAGGCTGATGAAGCAGTTCGTGGGAGCTCGGATAATTGCTAAGGATCAAAGATCGAGGAGCAGATCGAGCATGGCCGGTCGATCTGTGATGTGATCGACCAGAAGATCGAGCCAACCAGGCGATCCAAGGAGAATGATCGAGACAAGGATCGAGTGAAGCAGTCGATCAAACGGTACGGACGTAAATGACGCCATGCAGAGCGAGAGCCAGATCGAGTACACCACTCGATCCAACCGAAGATCGATACCGAGATCGGATGCAACACTTGATTTGCCGATGATGATCGAGACCCAGATCGAGCTGAAGACACGATCTCCGGATATGATCGAGAGAACCGCTTGATCCTGGAGTCGATCTCTGTCCTTTCAACCACTTTTGGGCGCTAGCGAGGGGGGGACCATCAGCTTGTTTGGGCCATTTTGGGAAGGCGGCGACGTCCTTTTCCACAACAACTTTCAATCCTTATCTTTTTCTGTATGTTTTCTCTCTGGTTTTCGAGAAGAACACCATTGTCGAACTTGAGTTTTTCTTAAGCTTTGTAATCGAATCGTTTTCATCTTAATCCAGTTTTCTTTTCATGTTCATCGTTTCCTTTTACATGCTTTGCTTGATTTACTTTATGTGTAGTGAGTAGTTTATTTGGGTTCGGGGTTGAGAGGATTAAGGGGTCTAAAGGGTTTCGATCTTGGGGTTTTTCTAAGCTTTTTCAATGGCTATCTCTTCTAGGGTGTTGAGATCTCAATGCTTGAAGATCTGCTTTTTCTAAGCCACTCATTTGAAATCTGCTTTACATGCCCTTCGACCTCTCTTTCCACCAAAAGCCATGGGTTTGGAGGAGAGGATGAAAGAGTGATCTATACCGAAAGCCAGGGATAGATCTTGCTTAGTTTTCAAGGCTTAGAGATCCTCACAAAGTGAGTCGATTCATTGTTTTCAACCCAAGGTCGAACCTTTGAAACCCCTGACCATGAATCTCAACCCTAAGCCCTTTCTTTTAGCATCTTCACATCTTATCTCGTCATTCGCTTGATCTTTGATAGCATCTTGGTCGTTAGTTTTACTGTTCTTGCGTTTTTAGACGAGATCGATTGTTATTGCTCGATCTAGTGGTCGATCTCATGGTCGATCCACTAGTCGAATTTTAGTAATTCGAAGCTTTATCTTTTAAATTTTCTGTTTGTTCCTCGTGGTAGTTTCTTCATTCCTAGTAATTTTAAAATAGGTTGCATTCCATTTAAGTTGCTGCATCTAGTTTTTAGAGATTTTCTCTTAACTCATCTCGTTTCGCTTAGATTTGCATTAGTCCTTGTATTCTCTTTGCATTCTCTATCATCCTAGGCATGGATTGACTCTCTCTTGCTTGATTTATTTGCAAGGGTGAGAATGCCATGAGGTTATCAAACTCAAATGCAAGACAGGTTGTAGTACAGCAAGCAAGAGAGAGTCAATCCACACCTAGGAAGATAGAGAATGCAAAGAGAATACAAGGACTAATGCAAATCTAAGCGAAACAAGATAGGTTATGAGAAAATCCCTAAAAAGTAGATGCAGCAACTTAAATGGAATGCAACCTATTTTAAAATTACTAGGAAGGATCAAACTACCACGAGGAACAAACAGAATAATTAAAGGACAAAGCTTCGAATTACTAAAATTCGACTAGTGGATCGACCATGAGATCGACCACTAGATCGAGCAGTAACAATCGATCTCGTCTAAAAATGCAAGAACAGTAAAACTAACGACCAGGATGCTACCAAAGATCAAGCGAATGACGAGAGAAGATGTAAAGATGCTAAAAGGGAGGGCCTAGGGTTGAGATTCATGGTCATGGGTTTCAAAGGTTCGACCTTGGGTTGAAAACTTTAAATCGACTCACTTTGTGAGGATCTCTAAGCCTTGAAAACTAAGCAAGATCTATCCATGGCTTTCGGTATAGATCACTCCTTCATCCCCTCCTCCAAACCCATGGCTTTTGGTGGAAAGAGAGGTCGAAGGGCATGGAAAACAGATTTCAAATGAGTGGCTTAACTAGCCCCCCAAACTTCCATGGCTTTTGGGAAGGGCTAACTAGTCTCTAGGGTGTGATCTTCCAAGGCTCCTGAATCCTGTCAAGGTAAGGAACCTCTCGGATCATGAAGCTCTTGGCGTGAGAGTCTTCAAGCATTGAGGTCTCAACACCCTAGAAGAGGTAGCCGTTGAAAACACTTAGAAAACCCCAAGATCGAAACCCTTTAGACCCCTTAATCCTCTCAACCCCGAACCCAAATAAACTACTCACTACATATAAGGTAAATCAAGCAAAGCATGTAAAAGGAAACGATGAACAAGAAAAGAAAACAAGATTAAGATGAAAACGATTCGATTACAAAGCTTAAGAAAACTCAAAGTTCGACAATGGTTTTCTTCGTCAAAACCAGAGAGAAAATATACATAAAAAGATAAGGATCGAATGTTGTGTGGGAAAAGGACGTCGCCGCCTTCCCAAAATGGCCAAAACAAGCTGATGGTCCCCCCCTCGCTAGCGGCCAAAAGTGGTTGAAAGGACAGAGATCGACTCCGGGATCGAGCGGTTCTCTCGATCATATCTGGACATCGTGTCTTCAGCTCGATCTGGGTCTCGATCATCATCGGCGAATCGAGTGTTGCATCCGATCTCGGTATCGATCTTCGGTTGGATCGGGTGGAGTACTCGATCTGGCTCTCGCTCTGCATGGTGTCATTTACGTCCGTACCATTTGATCGACTGCTTCACTCGATCCTCGTCTCGATCATTCTCCTTGGATCGCCTGGTTGGCTCGATCTTCTGGTCGATCAAATCATAGATCGACCAGCCATGCTCGATCTGCTCCTCGATCTCTGATCCTTAGCAAATATCTGAGCTCCCACGAAGTGCTACATCAGCCTCAACATGTCCACGAACCTCCAGGACTCCTAAGCAGCCAGAAACAACCTAAATGTGATTCAAAATGCAAGGAACATGCGTATGCTGGTGCAAGAATGCTCTAGGACTCTAAGTGATGCAATCTAACCTAAGATGTGATACAAATGCATGAAAAGCTAACTAATGAGTATGCAAAATGTATGTAATATGCAGTAACATCAACTCCCCCAAACTTACTTCTTGCTTGCCCTCAAGCAACAGAAAATACGTAAGGAAGAGAAGTTTTCAGAAAAACGAATGGGGGCTTAAACTTCTTGCAAAGGTGCCTTTCAAATGAATCAATCTCAGTGTCCTAGTTAACAGTTCTAAAATGCTATGCTTACACTCATAATCCAAAGAACTTAGTCATACTCATCAGACAAAGAAATTTAAATCATGACTCTCCTATTCCTAACAATCATATAAACTCATCCTTTAACATTCATTAACATTAGAACCATGAATCAAACTTATGCACTTTAAAGCAAAACACATTTGGCTAAGGGTGAAGGTTATGAGCATTGAATGATCTCATTTGAAAAGGGTTTATATTTAGGACAAGGGTTTCTCTCAAAAATGGTTGAACTTATGCATAATGCTAAAGGTAAAGACAATTGATGCATACATGATTAGATTCTCATCTACCCATGTAAATTAACAAATGATCCTAAACCCCTCTCATTTATCAACTTTTATCCTCACTCACCACTTAGAGTCTACCCTTTATCTTCTCAAAACTTAACAATCCCCAATTCGAAACAAAAACATTTTTAAACTCTTAAGGCTAGTGAAAACGTTTTGAAAATAACTTTGCTCTTCAAATACTTCTTATTGGTAGCTCTCTTATTATTTTTTTTTTCTTTTCTCTTTTTTTTTCTTTTTATTTTTATTTGGCACTTAGGCTCTTTTATTTTTTTTTCTTTTTCTTTTATTTATTTATTTTCTTTTTTTTTATATTGGGAGAGCTACCTCCTGAAATTTATTAGAGCATATACTTAGTTTTTAAACACAACCTTTCACATAAAACCCATTTCTTTCTTTAAAACACCAAACTCCTTGAAACCGAGAACAAATAGAAATGAAAACAACCCCCATGATCCCCCAAACTTATCCTAAGCCTAAACCTAGCTTCAAAATGCAAAGCTAGCAATCATATGAGAACCAAATCATGTCGCCTAAACCTAACACTTTATGCCAAGTTCAAACCAAAAGGAAGGCCTCACAATGATGTCACACAAGAACATTTGGCTTCAAAGAAGGGTAAGGTTCAAGGAGGGAGTTCTACTTAGGCTCACAAAGAGTGGTAAAAAGGAAGAAGAGAGCCTAAATATTTTAAAACCATGTGTTCATCTTCAAATGCATAAGGATGATAATTAGAATTTCAAATTAAGGTTCTCACTTATTAGGATGAGTTTCAAATCATGAGAGTTCAATTCAAGCCACGAAAATCCTAACAAGTGGTCCAAGCATGGTAAGAACTTACTTTTAAAGCATAGACAAAGCATTAGAGAACAATTAACTAGGGCATTGAGACAATTCATAAGTAAAAACACCTTTTCAAGAAATTCTAACCCCTTATGCAAGATGCAAACAACCTAGATGCTATGAGAAACTCTAGACTCAATCCTAACATGTTTTGACAAGATGAATGCAACTATATGAATCTTTGAAAAAAATTTAAAAATTTTACCAATTTTTCATGGACTAAAGACTTAAGGATGCTAAAGGAAAATAAGATCACAGAACACAAGTCAAATCACACATGTACTCCCCCAAACTTGCTTGACACCGTCCCGGTGGCAAACTCGTTCGAAGGAGTAGCAAAACTCAAAGCAAAAAGAAGCAAATATGAGCGGTTATGTACAATGGAAGAAGGTTGTTACCTCTGGTCTAGTCTCGGCTGGAACTTGAGGATGTTCCAGAGGAGCTAGAGACTATGGTCTTGCCCTTGTCGGCTGGTTCTTGGAGAGAGTGGCGCGCCGGCTGAATGGTGCTTCCTTGGGTCTCGCGGATGACAACTCCACCGGTTGAGAGCCTTCTCTTCTCGGGTTTTTGCACCTCTTGACTTGTAGCTTTCGTAGGCGAGCCTCCCTGAAATGCCTTGACTTTCTTTCCAAGTTTCTTGAGCATCTTGCCTTGCCACTTATTGATCTTCCTTTGCATCTCCATAACAGATGCGAGGAACTTCTCTGTTTTTGTCCTCGGCTCAAAGTCTAACTTGGGAAGTGTGTAGGCCTCGGGCATCTCATCTTCCGTGGCTGGAGACTCGGACCTTTGACGAGGAGCAATCGCAGAAGCAGGTGGTCCTCCTAGAGGAGCAAAGCACTCTTCCTCCGTGGGCAAAAACTCGATGTTCCCAACACCAAGCAGCTCGGTTTCATCTTTGTTTGGCAGGATGCACACTCTCTTCTTGTCTTCGTCGTCTATGAAGAGGTAGACGTAGAACCCTTCTGCTGGAGTGTGTCCCAAGCTATCGGTATTCCTCATGTACGCCTCATCCATGAAAGCTCTGGCTGGTACATGGGCGAAGTCATGAATGGGTACACCAGCTTGCAAGAACAGAGGAATGAGGAAGCCGTCAATGTAAGAGGAAGTTGCCTTTCACCGCAAGGCATAAGCCTTGTATTTCACCAAGGAAGCAGCAAGCACACATCCGTAGTTCACCTCATCACCGAGTTCATCCTCCATAGGTTCGTCATTTGCATCCGGATCACACACCAAGTGCTTCACACCTTGGAACAGGAAGCAAAGCTCTGTCTTTGTGACCGTAGGAGCAACAGATCTTCCACTAAACGTGTTGGCAATCAGCTTCAGAGTGTACCTCAGCATCGGGCTTCTCACTCGCTTGATCTTGGAGGTGTTGGCTTTGTAGTCCTCATTGCTAATCAGGTCCCAAAATTCGTTGGCTTTCTTGAAGGCGGGGAACTCGACCTTGTTGGCATCCGCGTTGAGACCATAAGCTTGGCATAGCTCAGGGATGGAGAGGGTGTAGGCTTGATGGCCAACCTTGAAGTTGAGGCGACCTTGTGAAGGGACGGGTGTGCTAGGATTCTCGTAACGGAACTCCAACGTGGCAAGGAAGTGTATTGTCACTTCTGGAATGGTTGGGCAATCCATCCGTGACAGAAATCTTAGGCCAATGTTCTTGAGGAGTTGGTCGAAATCCCCAAGAATCCCTAGCTTGAATAGCAGCTCTCGATCAGCAAACTTGGTAGGCTCAAACCGAAGCCTTTCCAGCCGTTTCTTGTCCCTCTTCTCATCCTTAGTCCATCTGACCCTCTCACGAACTGCCACCTCTTGTCATTCTCCTTCTTGTGCTATCTCTTCTCTTGTTCTCTTGGGGGCCATTGTTCCTGAAACAAGTTTCTAAAGAAGTTTGATAAGCAAAACGGCGGTTTGATGAGAATGAAAGAAGAGAAGGAGAGAACTTATAAAAACTACCCTAGAATTTTGGGGAATTAATAAAAATCATAGCTAAATAAAGGATAATCATATCTTTAGATACCAAAAAATCTAGAATTATTCCTTTTACTTAGCTAGTTTTTAAAAATCAAAACCGACCCTATATTCTAGAACAATATCTTGCGAATTTAAAGGAAATTTTCCTAAAGATAAATCATTAAATTTTGAAAATACCTTTGCAAGAAATGTAAAAGATCTTTGCTAGCTTCTGAAAACCGAAACTCTCACTCTCTTTGTTTAAAATTTTCGAGAAAAACAAGAATGAAAGGGTGAAAGATTGTTAAAATATTTAAAGAATAGCAAAGAGCAAAACCATGGGTAGTAAAGGTGGTTTTTCTGACAAAGTCTTGGTCAAGGCACATCTTTCATGGTCAAAGATGCTTGCCTTAACCAATTTTTGAATTTAAAAATTAGAGGGAAAAGAGTAGAGTGAAAGGGGTTGTACCAATCAGTGTTTTTAAGGCGGTACGGTAGGCCCAAAGTGCGTCGTCCAGCTTCACTGCCCAGTCTTTCCTTGTTGCCCCGACAGTCTTCTCTAGTATAGCCTTGATTTGCCAGTTGGAGACTTCCACTTGACCGCTTGTTTGAGGGTGATACGGTGTAGCCACTTTATGCTTAACTCCATACTTTCTCAAGAGGTTCTCAAAGACCTTGTTTATGAAGTGGCTTTCTCCATCGCTTATAACCACCTTAGGTACCCCAAACCTCGGGAAAATGATACTCTTGAACAGCTTGATTACCACCTTAGAGTCATTTGTAGGGGAAGCAACCGCCTCAACCCATTTAGAGATATAATCCACTGCTACTAAGATGTATTTGTTGCCATATGAAGAAGGAAATGGCCCCATGAAGTCTATGCCCCACGCGTCGAACACGTCAACCTCGAAGATGGTAACTAGAGGCATTTCGTTCCTCTTAGTGATATTCCCTGCTCGTTGACATGCCTCACTGCTCTTCACAAACTCGTGTGCATCTTTAAAAATAGACAGCCACCAGAAACCGGGTTGCAACACTTTCGTGGCAGTCTTGAATGAGGTGAAGTGTCCTTCGTAGGAAGAGCCATGGCAATGATAGAGGATGTCCCTGGCTTCTTCCTTTGTAACACATCTCCGGTACAAACTGTCTACTGCTCTCTTGTATAAGTAGGGCTCGTCCCAAAAGTAGTCACTAGCCTCTCTCATAAACAGTTTCTTGTGATAGCTGTTGAGATGTGTTGGCTCCTCACCACACGCTAGATAGTTCACTACATCAGCATACCACGGTAGATCCTCTTCTTTGAAACTCAACACCTCTTCAAACCTCCCTTCTAGCTTTCCACAAACAGCCGTGGTAATCGCCATGAGCTGCTCTTCTGGAAGAGAGTCATCTAAGGGGAGAGACTCGTTGATCCTTAGCCGTGAGAGATGGTCAGCGACTCCGTTTTCTATTCCCTTCTTGTCTTTAATCTCCATGTCAAACTCCTGGAGCAAGAGAATCCACCTTAAGAGCCGAGGCTTAGTGTCTTTCTTCGAATAGATGTATCGCAAGGCAGCGTGATCCGTGTATACAATAGCCTTGGAACCAACGAGATACGATCTGAACTTCTCAAAGGCGAACAGTACTGCAAGCAACTCCTTCTCCGTAGTGGTGTACCTTGTTTGCATGTCATCCAAGGTTCTTGAAGCATAGTAGATCAGGTGTAGCTTCTTGTCTTTCTTCTGACCAAGAACGGCTCCTACGGCGTAGTCACTAGCATCACACATGATCTCAAAGGGAAGAGACCAGTCTGGTGCTTGGACTATAGGAGCTGATGTAAGGGCTTCCTTGATGGTCACGAAAGCTTTCAAACACTCTTCATCAAACACAAACTCAGCTTCCTTGCACAACAACCGTGTAAGAGGGCGTGCAATCTTGGAGAAATCTTTGATGAAGCGCCTATAGAACCCTGCGTGTCCCAAGAAGCTTCTGATTCCCTTGACGTTAACCGGCGGCTCGAGACCCATCATGACTTCCACTTTAGCCTGATCAACCTCAATGCCCTTCTCTGATATCTTATGACCAAGCACGATCCCTTCCTTAACCATAAAGTGGCATTTCTCCCAGTTCAGCACCAAGTTTGTCTCTTCACAACGCTTTAGTACCCTGCAAAGATTCAGCAAACACGCAGAAAAGGACGCACCATAGACAGAGAAGTCATCCATGAACACCTCTACCATCTCCTCTATTAGATCGGAGAAGATCGACATCATACACCGCTGAAACGTAGCCGGTGCATTACACAATCCAAACGGCATCCTTCGTTATGCGAAGGTACCGTAGGGACATGTGAAGGTCGTCTTCTCCTGATCATTTGGGTGAATTGGTATCTGAAAGAAACCGCTATACCCATCGAGAAAACAGTAGTAAGGGTGATTAGCAAGTCTCTCAAGCATTTGATCAATAAAAGGCAAAGGGAAATGGTCTTTCCTAGTCGCAAGGTTAAGTTTCCTATAATTACTACACATCCTATGACCAGTAATGGTTCTAGTAGGAATAAGCTCATCCTTTTCATTCCTTATGACCGTGATCCCTCCCTTCTTAGGCACCACGTGTACAGGAGAAACCCACGTGCTGTCACTTATGGGATAGATCACGTCAGCCTCTAAAAGCTTAAAGATTTCTTTCTTAACAACCTCTTTCAAATTAGGATTCAAACGCCTTTGATGTTCTATAGAAGAAGCGTTCTCATTATCCAAGTGAATCCTATGAGTGCAAAGCATTGGTGAAAGGCCCTTGATGTCACTTAAAGAGTACCCAATGGCCTTGCTATACTTTCTCAGCTCAGTCAGGAGCGAGTGCAACTCATCATCACTTAGGTTTTCATTCACAATCACGGGATAGGTGTTATTAGGCTCTAAGAAAGCATACCTTAGCCCTTTTGGGAGCTCCTTAAGGCCCACCTTTCGGGCTAACAGCTCACTCCAGTCATCCTCGTGGCTGTTGTTGTTGCTTTCCTCCTTGGAACCCTCCTTAGATCCCGAGGCATGGCCCTTTAGACTGCTTTCCTCCATCGCTATACCTTCTGAAGTCGAGTAAGGGATCGAGACGCTGAGTCGATCTCTTGATTGGACCTCAAAATGATCGGGAGGTCTCTCTCGGTCGTAGACTCGATTGTTTTTCCTGATCGAGCATTCATCTCGATCTGTCTATCGATTGTTGCACCGGATCGAGTTGTGTTCTCGATTGCCTTGTCGATCTGACTCCTGGATCGAGTGATAGCGTCGATCTCGGAGTCGATCTCTAGGCAGCAACCTTCATCATTCTTAACAATCCTCCTAGAATCCAGCAGGTTGACGTACTCCTGGGTCCTCTGGTCCACATAGCCAAACTCCCCTGGCTCCTTAGTCAGTGCTAGCTTCAGATGGTCTTCTAGAGCCAGCTCTTCCAGCAACTCATCCGCTAAGGCATCCATCATTTCAATGTAGCAAGCTTGCCCTTCAATGGTCGGCTTCTTCAGAACCTTATTGATATTGAAGTCAAGCCTTATCTCCTTTCCCAAATGCAAGGCAATCTTCCCATTCTTCACATCAATGATAGCCCCGGCGGTTGCAAGGAATGGTCTCCCTAAGATGAGTGGATCTTTAGGCTCTTCATCCATCTCCAACACGACGAAGTCCGTAGGCACGTTCACACCACTGATTCGCACCGGTAAATCTTCAAGCAGCCCCACTGGTAGCCTCACACTCCTATCAGCCAGTACCAACGAGATCCGACAGTGTTTGAAACGAGTAAAGCCAAGCTTCTTAGCCACGGAGTGAGGCATCAGGTTTATGCTAGCTCCGAGATCACATAAGCAACTCTTGAACTCTAGAGGACCTAAAGCGCAGGGTATAGTGAAGCTTCCAGGGTCTCCCAACTTCTTAGGGACTATCTCCTTATGTATCACAGCACTACACTCCTTACTTAGAACAAGTACCTCCTTGCTTTCCTTATTCTTCTTCACGAGAGTGTCTTTGAAGAATTTGGCGCATTTAGGCATCATTGCAAGGCAGTCAACGAGAGGTAGCTTGATCTCCACGTCCTAAAGATGCTTCTCAAAGAGGATTCTATGCTTCTCTATGAGTTGCTTCTTGAAACGGCCAGGAAAAGGCAGCTTTGGTACATACGGTGGAGGCACATAAGCTATCTTCTCCTTAGTAGTTTGCTCAGCTTTCTTCTCAGCAACTGCTTTGTCTCCTCTTCTTGGCCCTTGGATCCAAACGTTGTCAAAGTTAATCTCATCATCATCAGCCGAAGGTCTACCCTCTCCCTCTTGAATTACAACGTCCTCGTTGTTCTTGGTAGAGACCGGAGGTTCGAGTTCTTTGCCGCTTCTCAACGTTATGGCGTTAGCATACTCCTTAGGATTCTGCTCACACTTTCCCGGAAGACTATTCTGACCACTCGTACTCGCTTTCCTTTTCTCTAGCTGCTTGATCTTGTTGTTTAAGTTGGTGATCTGAGTGGAGAAGTCAGTGAGAGACGAGTCTAGACGAGTGTTCATCTCGGCGAACTTTTCGTTTGTAGAGGCTTGCCCTTGTATCAGCTGTTGAAACATTGCTTGAACCAGATCAACTTGTTGTTGCATCGGTTGTTGCTGCTGAGGTGCAAAGCCCGGAGGGTAGTTAGGCGTATAACCCTTGTTACTTTGATTTTGCCCTTGGAAGTTGTTCTGCCCTTGACCTTGGAAACCACCACTCGTTAAAAACCTTTGTTGTAAAGGATGAAAGGTTTTGCTTGCTGAGCAGGGTACACTTGATCTTTAGGGTTTACTACGTTGGTGCTTCGGTAGGAGAGGTTGTTGTTCTGGTAGCCTTGGTTGTAGCCTTGAGGTTTGTAGTTGTTCTGTCCCGCCACCCAATTGGCTTCTTCTTGGCTCAACTCTAACTCCTCTTGGTTCTCATCAGCTTCACCAACAAAGTGAACATGCTTCTGATTGGCTAACACCAGCTTATCTATCTTCTCATGCAAAGATTTCAGCTCCTTTTTGTGAGACTCTAGCTCTGATCCTCTTGGTGCACGGTCATAATCCTCAGCGTAGTTGCCATCACTCAATGCCAAGTTTTCTATCAGCTCCATACCCTCTTCTACCTTCTGACCGAGGAAGTTCCCTTTGCTAGCTGTGTCAAGCAACAACCTGATCTTTGGTGAAGCTCCACGGTATATGGTACTGAGTAGTGTCTCCTCGCTGAACCCGTGATGAGGACATTGGATCGTGTAGTCTTTGAAACGCTCCATTGCCTCGTTGAATGTCTCATTGTTCCTTTGAGTGAAACCGTTGATTTCACTTCTCAACCGTTCTTTCCTGGTGCTAGAAAAGAACTTTGAGAGAAAGGCCTTCTTACACTCGGCCCATGAGGTGATGGTGCCTTATGGGAGGGTCTTCTCCCAATGTCTAGCTTTGTCTCCGAGTGAAAAGGGGAAGAGACGCAGCTTGAAAGCATCTTCGGATATGCCATTGATCTTTATCATCCCACATACTTGCTCAAAGTTGTCAAGGTGCTCCAAGGGATCTTCAATTGCTAAGCCGTGGAACTTGTTGTTTTTCACCATGGAGATGAAACCTGGCTTGATCGCGAAGTTGTTGTTTTGTACAGGAGGAGGAGTGATCCCAAACCTATTGTGATGAGTATTGGGAGCATCTCCGGCTCCTATGATCCTTGGGGGTCTAGCCCCGTGTTGGGGGTTTCCATTGCCCCTTCCTGCTACCCCGTGAGCTGGAGGAGGTCCTTCTGGATGCTCGTGTTCAGCCATAGCTTCAAAGTCAACCAAACCGTGCTGAACAATCTCCTCAAAGGCTCTGGCTTGTTCTCTGACTCTCCTTTGCCGTGAGTGACTAAGCTGATGAATATTATCCAAAGCTGGAAGTAGATTGTTGTCTCCCCTTGAACGAAGATTCATATACCTGAAAACACACGTTTGAGAGTAGAATGATTAGTAGCTTGAAAAAGGTAAAGACTTAGTCTTTGCTAAGTCCCAAATCTCTATGTTCTCTAAACAGTCCTAGGATGGCAACGGCGCTATTTGATAATCACTTTATTTGCAAGGGTGAGAATGCAATGAGGTTATCAAACTCAAATGCAAGACGGGTTGTAGTACAGCAAGCAAGAGAGAGTCAATCCATGCCTAGGATGATAGAGAATGCAAAGAGAATACAAGGACTAATGCAAATCTAAGCGAAACGAGATGAGTTATGAGAAAATCGCTAAAAACTAGATGCAGCAACTTAAATGGAATGCAACCTATTTTAAAATTACTAGGAGTGAAGAAACTACCACGAGGAACAAACAGAAAATTTAAAAGACAAAGCTTCGAATTATTAAAATTCGACTAGTGGATCGACCATGAGATTGACCACTAGATCGAGCAATAACAATCGATCTCGTCTAAAAACGCAAGAACAGTAAAACTAACGACCAGGATGCTATCAAAGATCAAGCGAATGACGAGATAAGATGTAAAGATGCTAAAAGAAAGGGCTTAGGGTTGAGATTCATGGTCAGGGGTTTCAAAGGTTCGACCTTGGGTTGAAAACAATGAATCGACTCACTTTGTGAGGATCTCTAAGCCTTGAAAACTAAGCAAGATCTATCCGTGGCTTTCGGTACAGATCACTCCTTCATCCTCTCCTCCAAACCCATGGCTTTTGGTGGAAAGAGAGGTCGAAGGGCATGGAAAGTAGATTTCAAATGAGTGGCTTAACTAGTCCCCCAAACTTCCATGGCTTTTGTGGGAAGGGGTAACTAGTCTCTAGGGTGTGATCTTCCGAGGCTCCTGAATCCTGTCAAGGTAAGGAACCTCTCGGATCATGAAGCTCTTGGCGTGAGAGTCTTCAAGCATTGAGATCTCAACACCCTAGAAGAGATAGCCGTTGAAAACGCTTAGAAAAACCCCAAGATCGAAACCCTTTAGACCCCTTAATCCTCTCAACCCCGAACCCAAATAAACTACTCACTACACATAAAGTAAATCAAGCAAAGCATGTAAAAGGAAACGATGAACATGAAAAGAAAACTGGATTAAGATGAAAACGATTCGATTACAAAGCTTAAGAAAACTCAAGTTCGACAATGGTGTTCTTCTCGAAAACCAGAGAGAAAACATACAGAAAAAGATAAGGATTGAAAGTTATTGTGGAAAAGGGCGTCGCCGCCTTCCTAAAATGGCCCAAACAAGCTGATGGTCCCCCCCTCGCTAGTGGCCAAAAGTGGTTGAAAGGACAGAGATCGACTCCAGGATCGAGCGGTTCTCTCGATCATTTCCAGACATCGTGTCTTCAGCTCGATCTGGGTCTCGATCATCATCGGCGAATCGAGTGTTGCATCCGATCTCGGTATCGATCTTCGGTTGGATCGAGTGATGTACTCGATCTGGCTCTCGCTCTGCATGGCGTCATTTACGTTTGTACCGTTTGATCGACTGCTTCACTCGATCCTTGTCTCGATCATTCTCCTTGGATCGCCTGGTTGGCTCGATCTTCTGGTCGATCACATCACAGATCGATCGGCCATGCTCGATCTGCTCCTCGATCTCTGATCCTTAGCAAATATCCGAGCTCCCACGAACTGCTACATCAGCCTCAACATGTCCACGAACCTCCACGACTCCAAAGCAGCCAGAAACAACCTGAATGTGATGCAAAATGCAAGGAACATGCGTATGCTGGTGCAAGAATGCTCTAGGACTCTAAGTGATGCAATCTAACCTAAAATGTGATTCAAATGCATGAAAAGCTAACTAATGAGTATGCAAAATGTATGCAATATGCAGTAACATCATACGACCCCTTTCACTCTGATCTATGGCAAAGGCTGTCACCTCCCAGTTGAGCTGGAACACCGTGCATTGTGGGCTGTGAAGAGGCTGAACTTTGACCTCAAGACTGCTCAAGAGAGGCGCCTCATCCAGCTACATGAACTGGACGAACTAAGGTTGAACTCTTATGAGAGCTCTCGGATATACAAGGAGTGGACTAAGGAAGCTCATCACAAGAAGTTGGTTGCTAAGGAGCTTAAGGGAGGAGGTTTGGTGTTGCTGTACAATTCAAGACTCAAACTCTTCCTGGGAAAACTGAAGTCGAGGTGGAGCGGGCTGTTTGTGATCCAGGAAGTGCTGCCCTTTGGAGCCGTTACATTGATGGGAAAGAGTGGCAGTGCATTCTTCGTGAACGGACACAGAGTTAAGCCTTACTTGGCGGACAGCTATGACAAGGAGAGTACCTCGGTGCTTCTCCAAGACCCACCATCTGCCTAAACCAAGAAAATTCTAGCTAAAGACGTTAAAGAAAGTGCACTTGGGAGGCATTCCCATGTCTATCCTGTACATATTTCTGCTTTATTTCTCTTTCAGTTTTATGTTTTTATTTTGCAAGTGTGTAGGAACAGGGATGAGGAGTCTAAACCTCGATCTTGAAGTCAAAAAGAAGCGATAGGGGTTAAGAAAAGGCTAGAGATCGAGTGCTAGATCGACTAATCCTAACTCGATCTTTGCTAGATCGAGTTAGTGAATCGAGAGGAGCCAGTCGATCTAGACGAGAACGAGTGATAAGATCGATCTAGATGAAAACGGATCGATCGATCCTAAATGGATCGACCGATCTAATTTCTCTCGGGAAATCCTTAAAAGAAAGATCGATCACTCGACTCGATCCATCACTCGATCTAAGCCAAATCGACCCCCAAATCGAGGATGTAGCTCGATCACGAGGACTTAGCCGTGGAGCCAAAATCTCAACGATCGAGAGAGCCAATCGATCCGGGACTCGATTCATCATGAATCTAGTCACAAATCGAGTAACCCTCTCGATCTAAACCATTATGGGCATAAGATCGAGTCCTAGATCGACCAAATGGACTCGATCTCATGCCGAGGTAACATTATCTTTCCCTCCTTTATTCTTTTCCCTCTAGTTTTTAAATTTAAAAGTTGGTCAAGGCAAGCATCTTTGACCATGAAAGATGTGCCTTGACCAAGACTTGTGTCAGAAACCACCTCCTTTTACCCATAGATTTATTGTTGTTAGCTTTTAAATGTTTTCAACAACTTCACACTCTCTCATTCTTGTTTCCTCGAAATTTTAAGCAAAGAGAGTGAAAGTTATTTGTTTTCTGAAGGCTAACAAGCTTCTTGACAATCTCTGCAAAAGGTATTTTCGGATATTTGATAAAATTCTTAAGGAAAATTCTCTTTTATTTCGGCTTTGATTGTTTTAGATGCTAGGGCAGTTTTGAATTTTTTAAATTTAGAAAAATAATAGGAAAAATCCTGGATTTTCTAGTATCTCTAGATTTGATTCTCCTTTATTTTGCTATATTTTTTTTATAAATTCCCTAAAATTCTAGGCTATTAGTTATAAGCTTTCCTCTTCGCCTCTCTTCTTCTCTCATCCGATCGCCGTTTTGCTTATCAAATTGCTTGAGAAATTTGTTTCAGGCACAATGGCTCCCAACAGAACGAGAGAAGAGACAGCACAAGAGGGAGAAGGACAGGAGGTGGCTGTTCAAGAGAGGGTCAGATGTCTGCGGTTTGAAAGGCTTCGGTTTGAGCCTACTAAGTTTGCGGACCGGGAGCTGCTGTTCAAGCTAGGGATACTTGGAGATTTCGATCAACTCCTCAAGAACATTGACTTAAGATGTCTGTCACGAATGGATTGCCCAACCATTCCAGAAGTGACAATAGACTTCCTTGCCACGTTGGAGTTCCGTTACGAGAACCCTAGCGCCCCCGTTCTTTCACAAGGCAGTCTCTCTTTCAAGGTTGGACGTCAAGCCTTCAGCCTCTCAATCCCTGAGCTGTGTCAAGCATACGGTCTCAACGCAGCCGCCACCAAGATCGAGTTCCCCTCCTTCAAGCGAGCAAACGATTTTTGGGACCTGATCAGCAACGAAGACTACAAGGCCAACACCGCCAAAATCAAGAGAGTGAGAAGCCCGATGCTGAGGTACACCTTGAAGCTGATCGCCAACACATTCGGCGGAAGTTCAGTTGCTCCCACGGTCACGAAGACCGAGCTTTGCTTCTTGTTTCAAGGCGTGAAGCATTTGTTGTGTGATCCGGCTGAGAATGAAGAACCAATAGAGGATGAACTCTGCGACGAGGTGAAGTATGGATGCGTGCTTGCTGCCTCCTTGGTGAAGTACAAGGCTTATGCCTTGCGGTGCAAGGCAACCTCTTCTTTCATTGGCAGCTTCCTCACTCCTCTATTCATACAAGCCGGCGTACCTATACATGATTTCACACCTGTCCTGGCTAGAGCTTTCATGGATGAGGTCTACATGAGGAATACCGACAGCTTGGGACGCACGCCAGCAGAAGGGTTCTACGCTTATCTCTTCATAGACGACGAAAACGAGAAGAGAGTGTGCATCCTACCAAACAAGGACAAGACCAAGCTGCTTGGTGTTGGGAACATCGAGTTCTTGCCAACAGAAGAGGAGTGCTTTGCTCCTCTAGGAGGAACGCCTGCCCCAGTGATTGCTCCTCATCAAAGGTATGAGTCCCCAGCCACGGAAGATGAGATGCCCGAGGCTTACACCCTTCCCAAGATAGACTTTGAGCCGAGAACCAAAATGGAGAAGTTCCTAGCATCTGTTGTGGAGATGCAAAGGAAAATCAACAAATGGCAAGGCAAAATGCTCAAGAAACTTGCCAAGAAGGTCAAATCACTTCAAGGAGGCTCGCCTAAGAAAGATGCAAGTGAAGAGGTTCAACAACCCGAGAAGAGGAGGCTTTCAACCGGTGGAGTTGTCATCCGTGAGACTCAAGGCAGCAACATTCAACCGGCGCGTCTCTCTCTTCAAGAGCCAGGCTCCAAAAGTAAAGCCATAGCATCTAGCTCCTCTGGAACATCCTCAAGTTCCAGCCGAGACTAGACCCGAGGTAACAACCTTCTTCCATTGTACATACCGCTCATGTTTGCTTCTTTTTGCTTTGTGTTTTGATGCTCCTTTGGATTTGTTTGCCACCGGGACGGTGTCAAGCAAGTTTGGGGGAGTATATGTGTGGTTTGACTTGTGTTTTCTGATCTTATTTTCCCTTTAGCATCCTTGAGTCTTCATTACATGAAAAATTGGTAAAATTTTTAAAAAAATTTCAAAGATTCATGTAGTTGCATTCATCTCATTAAGCATTTTAGGATTAAGTCTAGAATTTTAAAGCATCTAGGTTGTTCATATTCGCATAAGGGCTTAGAGTTTTTCTTAAAAAGGTGTTTAAACTCATGAATTGTTTCAATGCCCTAGTTAGTAGTTCTCTAATGCTTTGCTCATACTTTGAAAGTAAGTTCTTACCATGCTTGGATCACTTGCTATGATTTTCGTGACTTGAATTAAACTCTCATGATTTGAAGCTTGTCCTAATAAGTGAAAACCTTAATCTGAAATTTCAATTATCATCCTTATGCATTTTAAAATGAACACATGACTTGAATTAAACTCTCTTCTTCTTTTTACCACTCTTTGTGAGCCTAAGTAGAACTCCCACCTTGACCCTTACCCTTCTTTGAAGCTAAATTTTTCTTGTTTGACATCATTGTGAGGCCTTCTTTTCCGGTTTTGAACTTAGCATAAAGTGTTAGGTTTATGCGACATGATTGGGTTCTCATGTGATTGCTAGCTTTGTATTTTGAAGCTAGATATAAGCTTAGAATAAGTTTGGGGGATCATTGGGGTTGTCTTCATGTTTATATGTTCTCGGTTTCAAAAGAGTTTGGTATTTGAAAGAAAGAAAAAGGTTTTAAGTGAAAGGTTTGTGTTTAAAATTTATATGCTCTAATAATTTCAGGAGGTAGCTCTCTCAAAATAAAATAAAAAATAAAAAAAAAGATAAGAGCCTAAGTTCCAAAATAAAAGAAAAAGAAAAAAAATACATATAAATATAAATAAACAAGAGAGCTACCAATAAGAAATATGTAAAGAGCAAATTGTTTTCAACCTTCTCACTAGCCTAAAAGAGTAAAAAAATGTTTTCTGTTTTGAATTGGGAAATGCTAAGTTTTTGCTTTGAGAAAAGGGTAGATTCTAAATGGTGAATGAGGATAAAAGTTAATAAATGAGAGGGGTTTAGGATCATTGTTAGTTTACATGGGTAGATGAGAATCTGATCATGTATGCAACAATTGCCTTCACCTTTAGCATTATGCATAAAGTTCTTGCCATTTTTGAGAAAAACCCTTGTTTAAAATGAAAACCCTTTTCAAATGAGATCATTCTATGCTCATAGCCTGCGCAATTAACCAAATGTGTTCTGCTTTAAAGTGCATAAGTTTTATTCATGATTCGGATGTTAATGAATGTTAAAGGATGAGTTTCTTTGATTGTTAGGAATAGGAGAGTCATGATCTGAATTTCTTTGTGTGATGAGTATGGCTAAGTTCTTTGGAGTATGAGTGTGCGCATTGCATTTTAGAACTAGTAACTAGGACATTGAGATTGATTCATTTGAAAGGCACCTTTGCAAGAAGCTTAAACCCCCGTTCGTTTTTAAAACCTCTCTTCCTTTCTTATTTTCTGTTGCTTGAGGGCAAGCAAGAAGTAAGTTTGGGGGAGTTGATGTTAATGCATATTGCATGTATTTTGCATACATATTAGTTAGCTTTTCATTCATTTACATCACACTTTAGACTAGATTGCATCACTTAGGGTCCTAGAGCATTCTCGCACCAGCATACGCATGTTCCTTGCATTTTGCATCACATTCAAGTTGTTTCTTGCTACTTTGGAGTCGTGGAGGTTCGTGGACGTGCTGAAGCTGTTGTGGTGGTTCGTGGAAGGTCGGATGTTTGCTAAGGACCAGAGATCGGGGAGCAGATCGAGCATGGCAGGTCGATCTAGATAAGATCGACCAGAAGATCGACAGGCCCAGGCGATCCAAGGGAAATGATAGAGACGAAGATCGAGTGGAGCAATCGATCAAATGGTACGGACGTAAATGATGCCATGCAGAGCGAGAGCCGGATCGAGTCCACCACTCGATCCAACCGAAGATCGATACCAAGATCGGATGCAACACTCGATCCGCCGAAGATGATCGAGACCCAGATCGAGTAGAAGACACGATGCCTGGAAGTGATCGAGAGAGCCGCTCGATCCCGAAGTCGATCTCTGTCCTTTCAACCGCTTTTGGCCGCTAGCGAGGGGGGGACCATCGAGCTGTTTTTGCCATTTTGGGAAGGCGGCAATGTCTCTTTCCACACACACTTTTTCATTCTTATCTTTTTTATGCTTTTTCTCTCTGGTTTGGAGATTATCCGCCATTGAAAAACCTTGAGCTTTGTTCTTGAATACTTTCGAATCGTTTTAAGTTTTAAGTAATCGTTTTTATGTTCATCGCTTCATCTTTCATGTTTATTTCGGTTACTCTCATGTGTAGCGAGTAGTTTCATTCGGGTCTCGGGGTTGAGAGGATTCACGGGGTCTAAGGGGTTTTCAAGTTGGTAGTTTTCTTGCTCTTAATGGCTTTCTCTTCTAGGATGTTGAGTCCCTAAGGCTTAAAGACTCTCACGCCAAGATCTTTATGATCAGAGAGGTTTCTTACCTTGACAGGATCCAGAGATGTCTGAAAATCACATCCTAGAGACTAGTTACCCTTTCCCAAAAGCCATGGAAGTTTAGGGGACTAGTTAGGCCGTGTGTGTGAAATATGAGTTCATTGCCCTTCAACCTCTCTTTCCACCAGAAGCCATGGGTTTGGAGGAGAGGATGAAGGAGTGATCCATACCGAAAGCCACGGATGGATCTTGTTTTCGTTTTCAAGGCTTAGGGAATCTCACAAAGTGAGTCAATTTAAAGTTTTCAACCCCAACTTGGACCCTCGAAACCCTGGACCATGAATCTCAACCCTAGACCCGTCTTTCTTAGCATTCTTACATCTTCGTTAGTCATTCGCTCCATATTCGCTGCATCCTGGTCATTAGTTTCTTCATGCTTGCATTTTTAGACGAGATCGATCCAAACTGCTCGATCTAGTGGTCGATGCTGTGGTCGATCCACTAGTTGATTTTTGTTAAATCATAGCCTTACATTTTAATTATTCCGTTTATTCCCCGTGGTAGTTTAATCATTCCTGGTATTTTTAAAATAGTTTTGCATTTTTGGTTGCTGCATATAGTTTTTAGGAGTTTTACAAAACCGCCTGTTATTCGCTTAGCTTTACACTGCTCTTGCATTCTCTTTGATCTTCCTAGCTCCTAGAAATGGATTGACTCTCACTTGCATACTGTACTACAACCTAAGTGTTGGATTTGAGTTTGATAGCCTCATTGCATCCTCACCCTTGCAAAGAAAGTAGTTATCAGGATCAGTGGAGTTAACATGCCAACCGACTTTGTTGTTATAGAAATGGATGAAGAGCCAAAGGATCCCCTTATCCTTGGAAGACCGTTTCTTGCAACCGCTGGAGCCATCATAGACGTGAAGAATGGCAAGATCTCTCTACACTTGGGCAAGGACATCAAGCTAGACTTTGATATCAACGAAGTCTTGAAGAAGCCAACCATTGGAGGATAAGCTTTCTACATTGTGACATTGGATGCTTTAGCCGATGAGCTGCTTGAGGAGTTGGCACAAGAGGATCACCTACAGCTAGCTTTGACTAAGAAGCCATGGGAGCATGGTTTTCTGAGCAAGCAGACCCAGGAGTATGTTCACATCCTTGATTCCCGCAAGGTTATGAAGGAAGATGAAGGCGGGTGCCTAGAGATCGATCAGGAAATCGAGGACTTTCGATCCAGGACTACGATCGACAAGAAGATCGAGAGGACTGCTCGATCCGGGAATGAAATCGATGAGAAGATCGAGAGAGCCAACTCGATCAGTTCAGAGAACGACTTAGCAACTCGATCTACTGCTCGATCCACATCAAATCGAGCAAGAGATCGAGGTGAGTGCAATCAATCCGGACCAGAACAAGTAGACGATCGACTGGATGACTCGATCTCAGAGGGGACAACGGTTCAAGATGGCAGCCTGAAAGCTCATGACTCGGGTTCTAAGGAAGGCAGTGAGGACAGCGACATCAACACAAGCCACGAGGAGGACTGGAGCGAGCTGCTATCCCCAAAGGTGGACCTAATGGAGCTCCCAAAATGGCTAAGGTATGCTTTCTTAGGGCTTAATGAGACTTATCCCGTGATTGTGAATGGAAGTCTGAGTGATGATGAGTTAAACTCGCTTCTTAAGGAGCTGAGAAAGTATAGGAAGGCCATTGGGTACTCTCTAAGTGACATCAAGGGCCTTTCACCAATGCTTTGTACTTATAGGATTCACTTAAAGAATGAAAACTCTTCTTCTATTGAACATCGAAGACGCTTAAACCCGAATTTGAAAGAAGTAGTTAAGAAAGAGATCTTGAAATTGTTCGAGGCTGATGTGATATACCCTATCAGTGACAGTACGTGGGTTTCCCCAGTCCATTTGGTGCCTAAGAAAGGGGGAATTACAGTCATTAAGAATGAAAAAGATGAATTGATTCCTACCAGAACCATAACTGGTCACCGAATGTGTATAGATTATAGGAAGCTCAATTCAACTACTAGAAAGGATCATTTTCCTCTTCCTTTTATTGATCAAATGTTAGAGAGACTTGCTAATCATCCATACTATTGTTTCTTAGATGGATACATCGGTTTCTTTCAAATCCCTATTCATCTAAATGACCAAGAAAAGGCAACTTTCACATGCCCTTATGGTACCTTCGCATATCGAAGGATGCCTTTTGGGTTATGTAATGCTCCAGCAACCTTTCAAAGGTGCATGATGTCAATCTTCTATGATAATATAGAGGGGATGGTAGAGGTCTTTATGGATGACTTTTCTGTATATGGTGCTTCTTTTTCTGCTTGTTTGTCTAATCTTTGCAGGGTACTTAAGAGGTGTGAGGAGATAAACTTGGTGCTGAACTGGGAGAAGTGTCACTTCATGGTGAAGGAAGGGATTGTACTCGGTCACAAGATATCTGAGCAAGGGATAGAGGTTGATAAAGCAAAAATTGAGGTCATGATGAGTCTTGAGCCGCCGGCTAATGTGAAGGGTATAAGGAGCTTTTTGGGACACGCTGGCTTCTACAGGAGATTCATAAAGGATTTCTCCAAGATAGCACAGCCCCTTACACGGCTGTTATGCAAGGAAGCTGACTTTGTCTTTGATGAGGAGTGTCTTCACGCTTTCAAGACTATCAAGGAGACTCTTGTCACGGCACCTATAGTACAAGCACCAGACTGGAGCTTACCCTTCGAGATCATGTGCGACGCGAGTGACTACGCCGTGGGAGCTATTCTAGGTCAGAGGAAAGACAAGAGGTTGCACGTTATCTACTACGCCAGTCGTACCTTGGATGACACACAAGTGAGATATGCTACAACCGAGAAGGAGCTGCTGGCCGTTGTGTTTGCTTTTGAGAAGTTCATATCATATTTGGTGGGCTCTAAGGTTGTTGTATACACGGATCATGCTGCTTTGAGGTATATCTACTCCAAGAAGGATACCAAGCCGAGGCTCTTAAGGTGGATTCTTCTTCTACAAGAGTTTGATATGGAGATAAAGGATAAGAAGGGGATAGAGAATGGTGTTGTTCATCACCTTTCTAGAATGAGAGTGAATGAAGCCTTACCATTAGATGATTCACTTCCTGAAGAGCAACTCATGATGATCAATACGGTTGTATGCACGCGGCTAGATGATCAGTTTGAAGACTTTTTGGCTTTGAGAGAAGAGAACCTGCCTTGGTATGCTGATATAGTTAACTTCTTGGCTTGCAGAGAGGAACCTACTCATCTTGACCACTACCACAACAAGAAGTTCATGAGGGACATCTTCTACTATTTTTGGGACGAGCCTTACTTGTACAAGAGAGGAGTAGATAGCTTGTACAGAAGATGTGTTTCAAGAGAGGACGCACATGACATCCTTCTTCACTGCCACGGTTCATCCGATGGAGGACATTTCGCTTCTTTCAAGACGGCAACAAAGGTCTTACAAGCCGGGTTTTGGTGGCCATCACTATTTAAAGACGCTCACGAGTTTGTAAAAGCGTGTGAGGCTTGTGAAAGAGCTGGAAACATCACCAAGAGAAACGAGATGCCTCATGTGCCAATCTTCGAAGTTGATGTGTTTGATGCATGGGGGATAGACTTCTTGGGACCGTTCCCATCTTCTTACGGAAACAAATTCATCTTGGTGGCTGTTGATTACGTGTCTAAGTAGGTTGAGGCTATAGCTTCCCCAACCAATGATGCAAAAGTGGTGATCAAGCTCTTCAAGACCATCATCTTCCCACGGTTTGGAGTCCCCAAGGTAGTGATAAGTGACAGAGGAAGCCACTATATCAACAAGGTGTTTGAAAGTCTCTTGAAGAAGTATGGCGTGAAGCACAAGGTAGCAACACCTTATCACCCACAAACTAGTGGGCAAGTAGAGGTCTTGAATAGACAGATCAAGGCAATCTTAGAGAGGACAGTGGGAGCAACTAGGAAGGATTGGGAAAGTAAGCTAGACGATGCTTTATGGGCGTATAGAACCGCCTTCAAGACTCCTATTGGTACCACTCCCTTCACTCTTCTTTACGGCAAGGCATGTCACCTCCCTGTGGAACTAGAGCATAGAGCACTGTGGGCCGTGAAGCAGCTGAACAACAACCTCAAGACGGCACAGGAGAAGCGGTTGATTCAACTCCATGAGCTTGATGAGTTAAGGCTAGACGCTTATGAGAGCGCCAAAATCTACAAGGAAAGGACCAAGGCGGTTAATGACAAGAAGTTGGTGCATAAGGAGCTTAAAGAGGGCAGTCTGGTCTTGCTTTACAACTCACGCTTGAAGCTATTCCCAAGAAAGCTAAAGTCAAGGTGGTGTGGACCGTTTGAGATCAAAGAAGTTCTGCCCTATGGAGCGGTTACTTTAGTTGGCAAGAGTGGAAAGGCTTTCACGGTTAATGGGCACAGAGTCAAGCCCTACTTGGCTAGTGATTGCAGCAAGGAGAGCACCACCATGCTTCTCCAAGACCAACCTCAGGCCTAAACCAACTAAAGTCTAGCTAAAGACGTTAAAGAAAGCGCACTTGGGAGGCATTCCCATGTCTATCTTGTATATATTTTTGCTTTCTTTCTATTTCAGTTTTATGCTTTTTATGTTTAAGTGTGTAGGTGAAAGGATAGGTGATTGGAGATCATGATCTTGGAGTCAAAAGAGGCGAGAAAGGTGAAGTATAGGCTAGAGATCGAGTGCTAGATTGGCTTATCCTGGCTCAATCTTTACTGGATCGAGCAAGTGAATCGAAAGGAGTCAGTCGATCTAGACGAGATCGAGTAGACAATCGAATGAGTCAGTCGATCATGAGAGGATAAACCACCCATACGTTTAGCTTGAAATGTAAACGAGGTGTGGATCAACTGACCTCACTCGATCCTCAAGGATATATCGATCAGTCTACTCGATCTGCCACTCGATCTTAGCCCAAACGACCCCCAAATCGATCACGTGGCTCGATCTAAGGAGCATAGCCTGAGTGACCAAAAATCATGGAACGAGGGGACACAATTGATCTAAGGCTCGATGGAATCTGAATCGAGTCCCTGTTCGATCAACCCTCTCGATCCTAGTCAACATGGGCATGAGATCGAGTCCTAGATCGACCAAATGGACTCGATCTCATGCCGAGATAAGTTTTTGTTTCCCTCTCTTTTCTCTTTCCCTCCTGTTTTTAAATTCAAATCTTGGTCAAGGCAAGCATCTTTGACCATGAAGGATGTGCATTGACCAAGCTTTTTCAGAAACCACTTGTGCATGTGTCCAAAGATTTTTTGTCTTTAAAACCTCTCTTTGCTCTTTTTATCTTCACTTTGCAAAAACTGATTTTTACAAAACAAAAAGAGAGAGAGCGAGCTTGAGTTTTTAAAAGACTAGAGCATTTCATTTTCCTCTCATACAAAGGTATTTTCGAGTTGCTTGATCTGCTTGCTTAACTTTTCAAGAAAATTCCTTTTTGTGATTTAGTTAAATGATTTGCTCAGGATTAGGCTAATATTTTTTAAAAAAAAATCACCTAAGAATTAGGAAAACTTCTTGATTTGCTATTATCTCAAAAGATTTTCCTTTACTATTAGTTGATAATTTTTATAAATTCCCTAAAAAATCTAAGACTATTGTTAGAAGTTTTTCTTTCTTAGCTTGTCTTTCTCTCAATTTTGCCGCCTATACTCATTCTCCTCTTTGAGAATTGAGCTTCAGGTACCAATGGCACCAAATAGAACCAGAGAAGAGACAGCACAAGAAGTAGAAGCTCAATAAGTGGTTCAGGAGAGGGTTAGATGGACCAAGGAGGAGAAGCTAGCTAAGAAAAGGCTGGAGAGGCTCCGGTTTGACCCCACGAAGTTCGCGAGCAGGGACCTATTGGCAAATATGGGGATATTGGGAGATTTTGATCAGCTTCTCAAGAACATTGGGCTCCGGACTTTGTCAATGATGGATTGCCCAACCTATCCCGAGGCAACCCTAGACTTCTTAGCCACCTTGGAGTTCACCTACGAGAATCCCAGCCTCCCCACGCCATCACAAGGTCACCTCACATTCGAGATAAGGAGGCAAGCCTATCACCTCTCCATCCCCGACCTCTGCCAAGCCTACGGTCTGAAGGCTAGTGCCAAGCTCGTTGAGTTTCCTGCTTTCACTCAAGCCAACGATCTATGGGATCTAATCAGCAACGATGACTACAAGGCAAACACAGCGAAGATCAAGAGAGTCCGCAGCCCCGTGCTGAGATGCACGCTCAAGCTCATCGCCAACACCTTTAGTGGGACGTCCGTGGCTCCCACAGTCACCAAGAACGAGCTGTGTTTCCTCTTCCAAGGCGTTAAGCATCTTCTATGCGATCCTAAGGAGAATGACGAGCCGATGGAAGACGAGCTTTGGGATGATGTCAATTATGGATGCATTTTGGCTTCCTCTTTAATACAGTACAAGGCGTGGGCAATGAGGTGCAAGGCGAGTTCAGCGCTGATAGGAGGCTTCCTTACACCGCTGTTTGTTCAAGCTGGTGTACCTCTTCCTGATTTTGTACCTTGCGCGGATAGAGCTTATATGGATGAGGTTTACATGCGCAACACAGACAGTTTGGGACGCATGCAAGCTGAGGGGTTCTTTGCTTACTTGTTCTACGATTGTGAGAATGAGAAGAGAGTGTGCATCTTGCCAAACAAGGAAGAAACGGAGCTGTTAGGTGTTGGCAACGTTGAGTTTCTGCCAAGTGTTGAGGAATGCTATGCACCTCTAGGAGCCACAGCCGCACCTCCACGAGTTGCTCGCCCACGTTCAGAGTCACCTCACTCCGATGCTGACATGCCAGCTAGCTTCGACCTTCCTAAGCTTGATTACGAGCCAAGAACCAAGGCAGAGAAGTTTCTTGCTTCCGTTGCGGAGATGCAGCGGAAGGTGAATAAGTGGCAGAGCAAGATGATTAAAAAGATTGCTAAGAAGATCAAGGGCTTGCAAAAGAAATCATCTGAGGCATCTTCAAGCGAAGAGGTTGAGCAACCTGAGAAGAGAAGGAGATCAACTGGTGGGATAGTGATCCGTGAGCCCCAAGGCGACAACCAAGCTGCACGCCGCTCTCTACACGAAGGAGCAAGCAAGGAGAAAGGCAAGGCGGTCACCCACGAGACTTCTAAAATGAGCAGGAAGTCTGGAGCATCCTCAAGCTCCAGCCATGCCTAACTCCGAGGTACCAACAACAGAACCATTGTAAATATCATGTATTTTCCTTAATTTTTGCTTTTTGTTTTGACTCCTCCTGAATTTGTTTGCCACCGAGACGGTGTCATTGATATTTGGGGCAATGTGTGTGTTATTTGACATGTTTTCTTAGATCTTATTTTCTGTTATCATCCTTAAGTCTTGGATTGCATCATCTAAGGCATAGAAAATACAAAAAAATGATAAAATTATTAAAAATTTTCAAAAACAAATTCATGTAGTTTGCATTTGCATTGTTAAATATTTTAGGATTGAGTCTAGAAATTTTAAAAATCATGTAGGTTGTTGCATTTGCATAGGGAGTGAATGATAAACACTTGTTAAGATGTTGATGTTTAGACTGTTTTTCAATGCCTTTGTTGTTTGTTGTTTGATTGCATCTAGTGAGTTTGAAGTTAAGGCTGCACCATACCTTGATTACTTGTATTTGATACTCTAGTCTTATGTTGAAACTCGCTTTGATTTGATGCCAACTCCATCTTAGTAGAACCATAATCTTGACATTGAGTTATCTTGTTTGCGCATTGAGAGCGATTGCATGGCTTACCTATATACATACTTGGATTATCTTCTTCCCTTCTTACCACTCTTGTTAATCCAAGTAGCTGATCCTCATCATCATGAGACAGTTAACCTCGCCCTTAACCAAACCTTCTTTCTGACCTAAACACTTTTGCGTGAGTTGTGAGGCCTTACATTGCATCATTTTCTATCCTATCTTAGCAAAAGTGGTAGGAATAAGGCTGGCAAGGAGAAGCTCCCTTGTAGACACCGGCTTGCATTTTGAGCTTGCTATTAGGTTAGGAGTTTTGGAAAAGGGTTGTTTGAGTGGTTTAAGCGTTTTATTTTTACATCTTTGCAAAAGAAGGAAAAGAATGGGATTGGTAGCAAAGGGGGAACAAATCGTTTGTGGTTAGGTAAAGTAGAAAAAGAATGCTCTTAGTGTTAAAGAGGAAAGGCGCCAGCAGCAACAAGGCTTACAAAAGGTCATTCAAAAAGAGAAAAATCAGACCGAGCCATCCACCAAAGGTGATGAAAACGGGGCCAAGCATACAACAAAGGAGAGCAAGTTCAAACAAAGGAAGTCAACCACACGGACAGAAGAAAAAGAAGTTTCCCCCAAATGTGAAGGATGAAGAGATCAAGCGATATGGGAAAGGGTAGATTTAGGGGTTACACTTGGGGATTTAGAAGTTTTTAGGATCATCTTGGGTTAAAAGGGTAGAAGGAAGCTTTAACTTGCATGCATAAGTGTGCTTTTACCTTTAGCATTTTGCCAAAGATAGGATTCTTTCATTGAGTGATCCCCTGAATTTTTAAAACCCTTATTTGATTGAGATCATCTTCATCTCATGACCATGTCCCTTGACCAAATGCTTTCTCTTGATGTGCACAAACAGGATCCCTTGGTTGCCGCTTAATAAATGTTAAGGAGTTGGTTGATTTGAATGCTTGTGTAGGCTAAGCTAGAGTTCATTGTTTGCTTTGATGGGTATGGCTAAAGCTTTTAAAGTAGAACAACCTCTGTGCATCTTAGAACTTATAACTTGGGCATTGAATCAGTTTTTCCATTGACATCTTTAGTTTTGAACTCCCGTTTTCAAGCCTCTCTTCCTTTCTTGAATTTTGTTTGCTTGAGGGCAAACAAAAGGCAAGTTTGGGGGAGTTGATATTACCATATATTTTGCATATTTAGCTTGCATTTTGGGTAGTTTTCATGCATTCATCTCGCATTATAGGCTAGTTTCTATCATTTGTTGCATTTTAGGTCCTAGATAACTTTGCATTCGCATTTTGCATAGTTTCTGCATATTTTGAATCATTATCAGGTTGTTTGGGACACTCTGGAGTTGTGGAGGTTGCGTGGACGTGCTGAGGATCAAAATGAAGCTTGTGGACACTTGGAGAACTCAGCCATGCATGCAAAGGACCCGAGATCGAGCAGCGGATCGAGCAAGGCAGGTCGATCTAGACGAGATCGACCAGAAGATCGAGTGACTCAAGTCATTTCAAGGAGGAGGATCGAGACCAAGATCGAGAGGAGAGATCGATCGTGAGTACGGACGTGGATGACGCCATACAGAACGAGAGCCAGATCGAGACCACGACTGGATCATCCACGAATCGAGTAGAAGATCGAAGGAAGTGCTCGATCCATCCAACCAAATCGACTTGAAGATCGAGTAGAAGAAGGCGATCCATGAAGAAGATCGAGTGAACCGATCGATCTCGAGATCGATCTCTGGAGCCTTATCCGGCCAGCTCATCTCTAGAGTGTAGTGAGGGGACCATTTGGCGGTTTAGCTATTTTGGGCAAAAGGACGCTATCACTTTCATTATCCTACACTTAGTCTTATCTTTTTCCAGCTTTCTCTTAGGCAATTCCGCCATTGTCGAACCTTAGAGTTTTTCTTGTTTTCAAACTTTGAATATTTTCAATATTAAGCACTTTACTTTAAACGCTTGCCTTAATCATGTTTAGTTCTTCTTTTATTGCATTTGAATCGATTTCAATAATGAGTAGTGAGTAGTTTTCTTTGGGTAAAAGGTTGGGGCGATTCAAGGGTTTAAGGGTTTAAGCTTTTGGATTTCTTTTTGTTCTTAACTTATTCCTTTCTAGGATTTGGGGTCTTAAGGCTTAGAGAATCTTGGAAAAGATCTCTATGATTCCAGGGTTTCTCTTACCTTGACCGGATTCAGAGATCCTTGAAAACCAAATCCTAGAGACTAATCTATCCTCTCCCAAACGCCATGGTTGAAGAGGGGGTTAGTTAAGCCACTATTTAGGATCTTTGCAAAATGTTCTTTGACTCATCTTTCCACTACAAGCCATAGGTTAGGAGGAAGGGTCAGAGAAAGGGTTCTTACCACACGCCATGGAAGATCCTAGTTTAAGTTTCCTAAGGCATAGGAAAAGCTCTTTAAATGAGTAGATCTAGGTGTTTTCAAACCAAAGCTTGAACCTTTGAATCTCTTGAACATGACCCTCGACCTTGAGCCCTCTTTTTACCATTTTAAAACTCTAGTTTATCATTCTCTTGTCATAAAGTTGCATTCTTGATCATTAGAAGTCATTTGTCTTAAGTTGATTGAATCGATCTGTTTTACCCGTTTTAGCTCTCGATTTTTAGTTAGTAGTAGATTGGCATTTTAGGGTCTCTGTTTTCTCCTAGTAGTCGTTAACCCTCTTTCAGGGATTTTAAAATAGTTTTCCTGTTCATTTGGTCATTGCATTTAGTTTTCCTCGATTTTACCATCTATTTACCCGATTCTGCGTAGATTTTCTTAGCATCTGCATTCTTAGTGTTCTTTCTTCACCCAGCTTGGATTGATAATCTCTTGCACTATACTACATCATGATAGGTTGCTTGAGCTTTGATATTCCTGCATTGAACTAAAATCTTGTTTATCAGGTGCCAAGGGCAAAGACAAGGCAACTTCCAAGGCCAGCAACAGCAAGTGAACAAAGGTTACCCTCCTGGTTTCATGCCTCAGCAGCAACAAGTCCAAGCTCCACCATACACACCACCTCAAGATCCGGTTCAAGCAATATTTCAACAATTGCTTCAGGGCCAAGCAACTACAAATCAGAAGTTTGTTGATATGAACAATGTGCTGGACTCTTCTCTGACTGAGGTATCTACACAAATCACCAACCTGAACAACAAGATCTGCCAGCTAGAGAAAGGAAAAGCCAGTTCAAGCGGTCAAGGAAGCTTACCCGGAAAGTGTGAGGCAAACCCTAAAGAGTATGCCAACGCTATTACTTTGAGAAGTGGGAGAGAGCTGCCACCACGGTCTACACCTGAAGACAATGAGGATATTGTGGTTCAAGAGGGGGAGAGTAATCTCTCAAATGATCAAGAGATCACGTTTGACAATGTCTACATTGCAAGACCTAAGAAAGGCAAGGAAGCGGTTTTAGAGAAAAAAGTAAAGGAAGTCAGCAAAGAGAAAGAAGCTTTCGTGCCTCTACCTTACAAACCGAAGCTCCCCTTCCCTGGACGTTTCAAGAAGCAGCTGATTGAGAAGCATAAAGCCTTGTTTGAGAAGCACATCAGGGACGTTGAGATCAATCTGCCTTTGGTTGATTGCTTAGCTATGATGCCAAAATATGCCAAGTTTTTAAAGGATATGCTTGCTAAGAAGGGGAAAGAGAGTGACGAGGTCTTGGTGTTGAGTCAAGAATGCAGTGCAATCATCCACAAGGAGATAGCACCAAAGAAGCTAGGAGATTCGGGGTCATTCACTATCCCTTGTACAGTAGGCCCTTTGAAGTTTGAAAGTTGCTTATGTGATCTTGGTGCAAGCATTAATCTTATGCCTTACTCCATTGCCAAAAAGCTAGGCTTTACCAAGTTTAAGGAGTGTAGAATCTCTCTCATTCTGGCTGATAGAAGTATAAGGCTCCTTGTAGGCTTGCTTGAAGACCTACCCTTGAGGATCAGGAATGTGAATGTGCCAACAGATTTTGTAGTGCTAGAAATGGATGAGGAACCAAAGGACCCTCTAATCCTTGGTAGACCCTTTCTAGCAACTGCTGGAGCCATCATAGACGTCAAGAATGGCAAGATCTCTCTGCACCTTGGCAAGGACATCAAGCTGAACTTTGACATCAACGAGGTCTTGAAGAAGCCAACGATTAATGGGCAAATATTCTACATTGAAACTTTGGATGAATTGGCTGATGAATTGTTTAAGGAATTGGCACAAGAGGATCATCTACAGCTGGCTTTGACAAAGGAGTGTGGGAAGTATGGTTTCTTGAGCGAGCAAACCCAGGAGTATGTTCATATCCTTGATTCTCGCAAAGTTGTGAAAGAAGACGAAGGTCAGTGCCATGAGATCGACCTGGAGATCGAGCAGATGTCTCGATCCAAGCAAGAGATCGATCTCACGATTGATCAAGACAACTCGATCTGTCCAGAGAACGACCTAGCGAATCGATCTCCTGCTCGATCCAAATCCAATCGAGCAAGTGAATCGACAGAGTGCAATCGATCCAGCCTAGAACGAGGGAAAGATCGACTGACTGGCTTGATCTCTGCGGCAGGAACGGTTCAAGAAGGCAGCTTAAAAGCTAATGACTCGGGTTCAAAAGAGGCGAATGAGGACAGCAACCATAACACAAGCCAAGAGGAGGACTTGAGCGAGCTGCTATCCCCAAAGGTGGACCTAAAGCAGCTTCCAAATGGGCTAAAGTACGTTTTCTTGGGACCAAATGATACTTATCCGGTCATTGTGAATGAAAATCTAAGTGATGATGAGTTATACTCACTCCTTAAGGAGCTGAGGAAGTATAGAAGGGCCATTGGGTACTCTCTCAGTGACATCAAGGGCCTTTCACCAATTCTTTGTACTCATAGGATTCACTTAGATGATGAAAACACATCTTCTATTGAGCATCAAAGACGTTTGAACCCGAACTTGAAAGAAGTAGTTAAGAAAGAAATCTTAAAACTCTTAGAGGCTGACGTGATATACCCTATCTGTGATAGCACATGGGTATCTCCGGTCATGTGGTACCAAAGAAAAGGGGTATCACGGTTATAAAAAATGAAAAAGATGAGTTAATTCCTACAAGAACAATAACTGGACATAGAATGTGTATTGATTATAGGAAACTTAACTCAGCCACTAGAAAATATCATTTTCCTCTTCCCTTCATTGATCAAATGCTTGAGAGATTAGCTAATCACCCATACTACTGTTTTCTTGATGGCTATAGTGGTTTCTTTCAAATTCCTATTCATCCTAATGATCAAGAGAAAACCACTTTCACATGCCCCTATGGTACCTTTGCTTATCGAAGGATGCCATTTGGGTTATGTAATGTACCAGCAACCTTTCAAAGGTGCATGATGTCTATTTTCTCTGACCTTATAGAAGAAATGGTAGAAGTTTTCAAGGATGGTTTTTCTGTGTATGGTGCTTCCTTTGGTGGTTGTTTGTCTAATCTTTGCAGGGTTCTCAAGAGATTAGAGGAGACAAACTTGGTGCTGAATTGCGAAAAGTTTCACTTTATGGTGAGGGAAGGCATTGTACTTGGGCACAAGATTTCTGAGAATGGGATTGAGGTTGACAAGGCAAAGATAGAGGTCATGATGAGTCTAGAGCCGCCGATTAATGTGAAAGGGATTAGGAGCTTCTTGGGGCACGCTGGCTTTTACAGGAGGTTTATCAAGGATTTCTCCAAGATAGCACGCCCTCTTACAAGGCTACTGTGCAAAGAAGCCGAGTTCATCTTTGATGAAGAATGCCTTCAAGCCTTTAAGACCATCAAGGAAGCCTTGATCACCACGCATATAGTTCAAGCTCCGGATTGGGATTTGCCGTTTGAGATTATGTAAGACGCGAGTGACTACGTCGTGGGTGCTGTCTTGGGTCAGAGGAAGGATAAGAAGCTGCATGTGATCTACTATGCAAGCCGTACCTTGGATGACACGCAAGTGAAGTATGCAACCACCGAGAAAGAGCTTATAGCCGTTGTCTTTGATTTTGAGAAGTTTAGGTCTTACTTGGTGGATTCTAAGGTCATAGTGTATATTGACCATGCTGCCTTAAGGTACATATACTCCAAGAAAGACACCATGCCGAGACTCTTAAGATGGATCCTTCTATTACAAGAGTTTGATATGGAGATCAAGGATAAGAAGGGTATAGAGAACGATGTAGCAGATCATCTTTCAAGAATGAGGGTGAATGATGTCTTGCCTTTGGATTATTCACTCCCTGAAGAGCAGCTTATGATAGTCAACACAGTGGTATGTGCAAAGCTAGAGGAGAAGTTTGAAGAAGTTTTGAGCTTCAAGGAAGAAAATCTACCATGGTATGTGGATATTGTTAACTACTTGGCTTGTGGAGAATAGCCTACTCACTTGGACCACTACCATAGGAAGAAGTTCGGGAGGGACATCTCTCATTACTTTTGGGATGATCCTTATCTGTACAAGAGGGGTGTTGACAGCTTATACCGAAGATGTGTCACAAGAGAAGAGGCAAGACACATTCTTCTTCATTGCCACGATTTGACTTATGGTGGACACTTCGCTTCATTCAAGACGGCTACAAAGGTTTTACAAACCGGGTTTTAGTGGCCTACACTCTTCAAGGATGCTAATGAGTTTGTAAAAGCGTGTGAAGCTTGCCAAAGGTCAGGGAACATCACAAAGAGGAATGAGATGCCGCAGTTACCTATCTTTGAGGTGGAAGTCTTTGACGCTTGGGGAATTGATTTTATGGGTCCGTTGCCATCATCATATGGCAACAAGTACATTCTTTTAGCAGTAGACTATGTGTCTAAGTGGGTGGAAGCCATAGCATCACCAACCAATGACTCAAAGATGGTAGTCACGCTCTTCAAGACCATCATCTTTCCAAGGTTTGGAGTTCCAAAGATAGTGATCAGTGATGGGGGCAGCCACTTTATTAACAAGGTGTTTGAGGGTCTCTTGAAGAAGTATGAAGTTAAACACAAGGTAGCTACACCTTATCACCCTCAAACCAGTGGCCAAGTGGAGGTTTCAAATAGGCAAATCAAGGCCATCCTAGAGAGAACCGCGGGAGTAACTAGAAAGGATTGGGCAAGCAAGATTGATGACGCTCTTTGGGCGTATAGAACGGCATTTAAAACTCCTATTGGCACCACGCCTTTCAACCTCCTCTATGGTAAGGCTTGTCACCTCCCTGTTGAGTTAGAGCACAGAGCACATTGGGCTGTGAAGCAAGTGAACTTCAGTCCCAAGACGGCACAAGAGAGAAGGTTGGTGCAACTCCATGAGCTTGATGAGTTAAGGCTGGACGCTTATGAGAGCGCCAAGATCTACAAAGAATGGACCAAGGCGGTTCATAACAAGAAGCTGGTGCGTAAGGAGCTCAAGGAGGGAAGTCTGGTTTTGCTCTACAACTCGCGTTTGAAGTTGTTCCCTGGGAAGCTAAAGTCTAGATGGTGCGGACCGTTCGAGGTGAAAGAAGTGCTACCATATGGAGCGGTTATTTTGGTTGGCAAGAGTGGACAGGCTTTCACGGTGAATGGGCATAGAGTCAAGCCCTACTTGGCGAGTGATTGCAGCAAGGAGAGCACCACGTTGCTCCTCCAAGATCCACCTCTAGCCTAACCAAGTAAAGTCAAGCTAAGCGACGTAAAACAAGCGCACTTGGGAGGCATTCCCATGACTATCATTGTACATATTTTTGCTTTCTTTCTGTTTCAATTTTATGCTTTTTAGTTTAAGTGTGTAGGTAAAAGGACATGGGAACCAGAGATCATGATCTTGGAGTCAAAAAGGCAAGGTAAGGAGAAACAGGGACAAGCGATTGAATGATTGATCGACCTATCCTGGCTCGATCTTTACTAGATCGAGCTAAAGAATCGAGTGAAGTCACTCGATCTAGATGCGATCGAGTAGATAATCGAGTGAGTCAGTCGATTGCGAGAGGATGACCCACCCATACGTTTTGCTTGAAATGCAAACGGGGTGTGGATCGACTGATCTCACTCTATCCTCGAATTGGATCGATCAGTTCACTCGATCAGCTCACTAGATCCTTGCCAAAACGACCTCGAAATCGATCAAGGAGCTCAATCCAAGGAGCATGGCCATAACCACGTAGGATCTTGGAACGAGGAGCAGACTTGATCTAAGGCTCGATTCAAATCAGATCGAGCCTCCAATCGAGCAAGCCTCTCGATCACGGGTGGAATGGGCATGAGATCGAGGTCAAAATCGACCAATTTGACTCGATCTCATGCCGAGGTTGGTTGAACTTTTCCCTCTTCTTTTCTCTTTCCCTCTCATTTGAAATTTGAATTTTGGTCAAGGCAAGCATCTTTGACCATGAAAGATATGCCTTGACCAACGTTTTCAGAATCCACTTGCTTTTATATATCCAAAGATTCTTGTCTTTATATACACTTGCATCCTCACTCTCTCCCATTGCATTTCAACTGATTTTCTTAGAAAGAGAGAGTGTGAGTTCGGTTTTGAAGACATAAGAGCATCTTATATTCATCCACTTCAAAGGTATTTTCGAGTTTATTGAATTACAAGTTTGAGGTTTTAAAAAATTTCCTTTTATTGGATCAGGATGTATGTTATTTTCTAGGGATTAGGATGAATTTTTATAAGTATCTAAATTTTAGGGAAATTTTCTTAATTTAGCCTTATCTCAAGAGATTTTCATCTTCTATTTATTGATACTTTTTAGAAAATCCCTAAAAATCTAGGAATTATGTTTAGAGTTTTTCTCTCCTGTCTTGCTTTTAACTCTTAATCGCCGCCTATACTCATATTCTCCTTAAGAACTTGTGTTTCAGGTACCATGACACCCAAGAGAAGCAGGGATTTGGCAATTTCAACTCAAGGAGAAGCTCAACAAGTGGTTGAAGAGAGGGTTAGATGGAGCAAGAGGAGAAGAAGGCAAAGAAAAGGCTTGAGAGGCTCCGGTTTGAACCTACGAAGTTTTCAAGCAGGGACCTCTTGGAGAGGCTGGGATTGCTAGAGGATTTTGATGAGCTTCTCAAGAACTTGGGACTTGCGTGCCTGTCAAGGATGGACTGCCTTACTTACCCCGAGGCAGCGCTTGATTTCTTCTCCACCTTGGACTTCTCCTATGAAAATCCAAGCCTCCCCACTCCATCAAAGGGTCACCTCACGTTCAAGATCAGGAGACAAGCTTACAGCCTCTCCATCCCCGAGCTATGCCAAGCTTATGGTCTCAATGCTGAAGCCAAGCTTGTAGAATTCCCTCCGTACAAATCAGCCAACGATCTATGAGACTTGATCAGCGATGATGACTACAAAGCCAACACCGCCAAGATCAAGAAGGTGTGAAACCCTGTGCTGAGGTACGCCCTCAAGCTACTGGCCAACACCTTTAGTGGACGATCCGTGGCTCCAAAGGTTACAAAGAACGATCTGTGCTTCCTCTTCCAAGGGATTAAGAAGGTTCTATGCGATGCTGAAGAGAACGAGGAGCCCATAGAGGATGAGCTTGGGGATGACGTCAACTATGGATGCATTTTGGCTTCTTCTTTGGTCAAGTACAAGGCGTGGGCGTTGAGATGTAAGGCGAGCTCAGCACTCATAGGAGGCTTCCTCACGCCAATGTTCATACAAGCGGGAGTACCTCTTACGGATATGGAGCCTTGCGTGGAGAGAGCTTACATGGATCAGACCTACATGCACAACACTGATTCCTTGGGACCTACTCCAGCTCCAGGGTATTTTTCCTACTTGTTTTACAACCCCACCCTTGGGAAGCAAGTATGCATCCTCCCAAACTAAGACGAGACGAACCTGGACAGCGTTGGGACCATAGACTTGTTGCCAAGCAATGAAGAATGCTTTGCGCTTCTTGGAGGCACGGCTGCACCACCTCAGCTAGCTCGTCCACCTTCAGAGTCACCTCCTTCAGATGCTGAGATGCCACCAAGCTTTGATCTCCCCAAGCTAGACTATGAGCCGCGTACTAAGGCTGAGAAGTTCCTTGCTTCGGTGGTTGAGATTCAGCGCAAAGTCAACAAGTGGCAAGGCAAGATGATCAAGAAGCTGGCTAAGAAGATCAAAGACCTACAGAGAAGCTCATCTGAGGCGTCTTCAAGTGAAGAGGTTGAGCAACCGAAGAAGAGAAGAAGATCAACCGGAGGTATAGAGATCTGTGAGCCTCAAGGAAGCAATCAAGCTGGACGTCTTTCTCTCCATGAAGGCACAAGCAAAAACAAAGAAAAGGAGGTGCTTCACGACACTCCTAGAAATAGTAGGAGGACTGGAGCATCCTCAAGCTCCAGCCATGCCTAATTCCAAGGTACCAAAACTCAACCATTGTAAATATCATGCATTTTTTTTTTAATTTTTGCTTTGTGTTTTGATCTCCTCTTGAATTTGTTTGCCATCGAGACGGTGTCATTCAAGTGTTGGGGAGAGTGTGTGGTTTGACATGTTTTATTTGAATCTTATTTTGTGTTAGCATCTTTGAGTCTTCATGCATCACCTAAGTGCATAGAAAAATACAAAAAATCATAAAATTTTCAAAAAAAAATTCAAAAAACTCATGTAGCTTGCATTTGCATTGTTAAACATTTTAGGATTGAGTCTAGAATTTTAATCATTTAGGTTGTTTGCATTTTCATAGGGAGCAATGATATTAATTTTCCTTGAAAAGTGTTTTAAGCTCATAAATTGGTTCAAGGCCCTAGTTAGTAGTTCTTTGATGCTTTGTACATACTTTGAAAGTAAGTTCTAACCGTATTTGGATCATTTGTCTTGATTTTCGTGGCTTAAGTTGAACAAACATGAATTGAATCCTTTCTTAAGGATAGGATTGGAATTCATGGATGTTGTTGCTTTTGCTTATTTGCTTTGTGTTTTGAAAAGTGTTGGTGTTTGGAGTTTGAATAAAAGGACACATAGTTTTAAGTGGCTGGTCTTGTTCTAATTAATAAAAGCTCAAGTTGAAAAGAAAAGGAGATATCTCTCAAAAAGAAAAAAAATAAAAAAAGAGCCAAAAAGCCAAATGTTTAAAAAAGAAAAGGAAAAAAAATGAGAAGAGAGCTATCAAAAGAAAAGAAAAGAGCTAAAAATATATTTAAGGCCATCCCACTAGCTATAAGAAGGTTTGAACGATGTGTTTATTTGGGTTTTGCTTGGCGCCTTGCCTTGTTGTTGTGGGTAGTCTCTAGAGGGTGAGTGAGCATGAAAAAGAAAAGAAAAATGGGAGAGGGATTAGGATCATTGTTAGTGTATATGGATAGATGAGAGTCTAGTCATGTATGCATCAATTGCCTTACCTTTAGCTTTATGCATGAGTTCAACCTTTTTTGAGATAAACCATTGCTTGAATTACCCTTATTAATGAGATCATTTTTATCTCATGACTTTGTCCCTAGCCAAATGTATTCAGTTTTAAATTGCATAAGTGTGATTCACGGTTTGAACTTAATGAATGTTAAAGGATAAGATTATTGGATTGTTTGGAATATGAGAGTCATGATTTGAGATTCAATATGTGATGGATATGGCTAAGTTCTTTGGAGTATGAGTTTGTGCATTGCATCTTAGAATTGAGAACTAGAACCATTGAATTGATTCATTTGAAAAACACTTGTCAAGGAATTTGAGCTCCCATTTTTAAAACCTCTCTTCCTTTCTTGAATTTTGTTTGCTTGAGGGCAAGCAAAAGGCAAGTTTGGGGGAGTTGATATACTCTTATATTTCGTATATTTAGCATGCATTTAGAGTAGTTTTCATGCATACATCTTTCATAATAGGCTAGTTTTCACCATTTGTCTCATTTTAGGTCCTAAGTGCACTTCGCATTAGCATTTGCATGTTTCTTGCATTCTTGCATCATATTCAGGTTGTTTTGGCTACACTGGAGCTGTGGAGATTGCGTGGATATGCTAAGGATCGAAAGGGAGCCTATAGATACGTGGAGGAACTCATGCATGCAGCAAAGGAACCAAGATCGAAGCGAAGATCGAGCTAGGCAGGTCGATCTAGACGAGATCGACCACAAGATTGAGACACTCGGGTCGTTTCAAGAAAGAGGATCGAGACCAAGATCGACCGAGGTGATCGAACGTGAGTACGGGCACGGGACTAAGTCCGGGAAGAACGAGAGCCATATCGAGGTCACGACTCGATCATCCAAGGATCGACTAGAAGATTGATGGAAGCACTCAATCCACCAAACCGCATCGACCCAAAGATCGAGCAGAGGATGACGATCCACGAAGAAGATCGAGTTAGAGATCGATCACTCAGCTCGATCTCAGAACCTTATCCGACAGCTAACTTTTGGATTTTAGTAAGGGGACCATTTCTCTTGTTGGCCTATTTTAGGCGTAAAATCTCATCCTTTCATTTTGTCTCCTGCTAGTTTTAGCTTTTCTTATGCACTAAGGCTGAAAAATCGCCATTGTTCTAGTTTTAAGCTTTTCTTAGTTTTGTAAACTCTTAATCTTGTTTTAATCCAAGTATTTTCTCTTAATCGCTCTCCTTGCTTAGTAGTTTAATCATGTTAAGCTTTTCTTTCTTTGCATTTTCATCTGCTTTAAGCATGTGTAGTGAGTAGTCTTTCATGGGTTTAAGGTTGAGGTGGTTAAGAGGGTTTAAAGGGTTTAAGCTTGGGATTTTTCTTGTTCTTAACTCATTCTCTTCTTCGATTTGGGGGTTTTAATGCCTAGAGAGTCATGAGAAAGTTCTTTTTGATCTCAGGGATTTCTTTACCTTGACAGGATTCAGGAATCCCCTAAAACCAAATCCAAGAGACTAGCTCATCCTTTCCCAAACGCCATGGATGCTTAGGGAGCTAGTTAGGCCATTATTTGAGATCTATGCTTAATGTTCTTCGACCCCTCTTTTAGCTTCTCAAGGCCTAGAGATAGCACAAAATGTGTAGATATATGTTTCCAAAACCCAAGCTTGAATCATTAACTTTCTTAAACATGATCCTCCACCTTGAATCCTCTTTTAGCATTTAAAAACTCAAAGGTATCATTTCCTAGTCATAAAGTTTGCATCTTTAGTCTTGAAAATCATTGTTCTAAGTTGTTAAAAATTTCTCTGTTTATCTGCCTTAAGAGTTCGATTTTTATAAACTAGTAGTTTTGCATTTTAAATTCTTAGAAGTCATCTAGTAGTTGTTTAACCCTTAAGAGTGGATTTTAAAATAGTTTTCATAGTCATTTGGTAGTTGCATTTTGTTTTCATAGATTTTCTCCTCAAATAATCCGATTTCACTTAGATTTCCAAAGTTCTTGCATTCCTAGTAACTTTCATCAACCTGAGCTGGATTGACACCTCTTGCACCTATACTACAACTATATTGTGCTTTAGGCTTTGATTTGAAACAGCTTAGAAATAATCCTGTTATCAATCACCCACTAAACAGCGAGAAGACAAGGATGAACAGACACGAGCAGAGCAGAACAACGAATACCACGATCAAGATGACCCACCCCAAACGACGTATCAACATGATCTTGGGAGGCTTATCCTACTGCAATGATCCAGTCCGGGCTATTAAGGAGTACGAATGAAAAGCTATCACCTACAAAAAAATTCCCTCGCCATGTCGATTACCAACCAACAATCACCTTCACCGCCAAGAATATGCGAGGCCTCCATACCCCGCACAACGATCCATTGGTGGTCGAACTCCACATACATGAAAGCGAGGTGACCAAAATTTTGATCGATACTGGCAACACGGTCAACAGCATTTTTCAAGACACGTTAACCAAAATGGGACTCCGCAATAAGGACATCAAGGCAGCGCCTAATCCACTCACCGGTTTCGCTAGCAAATCTTCCTTCAGCACTGGGACCATAAGTTTGGCAGTTTTCGTTGGTGGTATAACGAAGATAGTCAAATTTACCTTCATGGACAAACCTGCCATCTACAACGCTATCCTCGACACACCTTGGATCCACGAGATGAAAGTCACCGTGTTAACTTACCACAAATGCATGAAGTTCGCTACTACTTTCGGCATCTTATCACTTCGTGGCAACCAGAAAATGACATGAAACTACATCATCAGCGAACGCAAAGTACGCCTCCGTCCAACAACAGCCCCACCCGCTGTTAAGAACTTGCATTACGATCGGCATGGAATTGTGCATCAACGCCAAAAAAAAAGCTCGCCTCACGAGCTAACATCCGTCTAATAATTGTAAAGAAATATGACTGGTTTGATCCTGATTCGGGTATGTAGGCAGCCTTAAGGTTCAGCTATAACTCTAATTTTTTTTGTTTCTTTTATCTTTGAAATTCAGCTCGGCATACGAAGAAAGCGCTCTACAAATTTCTCCCTATCTAAACTATTTCATGTGAATGCATTCAATAGAGTCAACATTCTGGCCCAACGTTGTACTTAAAACGTTAATAAATTATGTGGTTGATCACCACCTTTTGAAGCTTCAGTTCAATTTAATTACTTCCGAAGAGGACAAGTTAAAAGCCAAGGACAATACTCGCACGGCCCTTGATCATATAAACACCTTTTGGGTCAGAGCGAATTTTGAAAGCGTGGGATTCAATCCCGTTGTCGTATGGTATAAGACGGACAAATAGTCCGCTTCCAGTCCCGGACTGAAAAGTGCCCCCGTATTGCAAGTTGAAAAGTCAATTTGTACAAATCACTCCCAAAATTAGGGGTAAAATCTCGACAACGAGATATCAAGCATTACATCTTTAAAAAGACTATGCAGTGTCCGCTTTCAATCAAATCATCTAAACTAGACTACATGAAACACATCATTTTACTTGGTTTATACCAGCAATTAATATGACTTGAACAGCTAAGTCAGAACTTTCGCGAGAATATTCAAAGAAAATATACGTTTTCATCATTAAATAAAGGATAAAAATCCTCCCGGACAATGTCAATACATAAAAAGCCAGAACCGGTTAAGTAAAAACTACAAGAAATTTTTTTTCTCTTTTTTCACTTCTGTTCTTCATTTGACAACTTATCCTCCGTCCTCGAGGTACCTTCCTGCACTCCCTTCAATAGCTTGGCGCGAGTAGATCTGACATCACAATGCAGCGAGTTAGTGGGAGTAATCCATTTACCACCAAAAGGAAAGAACTCTAAAACAAAGAGGACAATTGATATATCATGGTTTTTATGATTTTTAACCATGGTATAAGTCCTTTTTAATGAGTCTTTTTGGTTTTTTTGGAGTCCTAGTAGAGTCTTTGCAGGTTATAGCATGTCTGAAGCGTAATTGGAAGTTTTGGAGCTTTTTGGAGCATTGCAAGATGAAGCCATGAAGTGTGCAACTCGGAGAAGAAAGTATGCATTTGGGTGACGCTCGTCACCCCTAGAGGAAGGAGTCGTGGCTGGTTTCATAAAAGGAGCATTATTAGCAGTTTTGGCTCAGAAGTTATAGTATTTGCAAAAAGACCCCATATCGTGTTTTACCTTGTATATAAGGTTTTTCAGCCATTCTTTTGGAATATATCTTGTATCTTATTATTTTCAAGAGCTTTAGAGAGAGATTTGTAGCAGAGCTTTTGGAGCGACAAATCAGACTCCTTGAGAGCAGATTTCGAACTCCTTTATTTCTATTTCTTATTTCTTTTATGCAATCTATTCTTTTCATGATGTTTTCTCAAATCACCATGTCTGAATAGTTTGTTAGTTAAGTTAGGGCTTTTCAAAGGTTGAAGAAGAGTTTGCAGAATTGCTAAAGTGATAGGAAATCTATTGGTTCTTTATATGTGCTTGCATTAAAAATCGATTTCTTAGACACATCATCTGGATTTCGAAACCCTAGGTTGTTTGATAGATGTGAGAGCATTATTAATCACCTGAACTAATATTAGATGAGCAAAACGCCCTAGTGCAAAGAGATTTGGCTTAGGAGTTTTGTGAACAATTGAACTTTGTCGTTACTCCATGTTTAGATTGTTAGGGTTTGCAAAGAGATTTAAAACTCTGTGATTTAGACATAGATAACTTCTGCAATGAGAATTGATTAGTTATATATTTGCGATTCATGTTCAAGACGTTTCTTAATCATTCCTGATTTCATGCATTCTACATTCTCAGATTCAACCTGCGATATGTCCTGACTTAACTCTTTTAGTCTTCTGAAACTTAGATCAACAACCAAAATTCGTTTGCTTAATTTTATTTTGTAATTCGCATTACATACACCACTTACTGCTTAGCTTAATCCGAACCTACATTTGATAGTGTAGTTTACATACTCCTTTGGGATTCGATACCCCTTGTACTACGACTACTTTGCTGTGCACTTGCAGTAGTTTTATTTGGGTAAAACCTGAGCCTTATCAAGTTTTTGGCGCTGTTGCCGGGGAGTAATAGCTGCCTATCGATTTTTAGCATTAGGATTTTGTCTAAGTTTTAATTTGTTTACTAACTTTCTGCTACTTTTCTTTGTGCTGGTTTCAGGTGTATGCCTAATCGCTGTACCAGAAGCAACAAAGAGAAGGAGATTTTGACCTTAGGCATTGACAAGCTAGCTAAGTTGGAAAGGACTATCAGGAAAGCTAAGAAGCAATCTACAATGGTCGCTCCACTTATCTTGGTTGAAGATGCATAAGGTCACTTGGTTGACAGATAGGGAAACAGGGGGAATGAAGATGGGCAGAGAATTGATCAAGATGAGAATGTCATTGTTGAACAGCAGGTTCAAGAAGTGGCACAAGACGCTGGATTCCCTGTTGCTGCTAACAACACTGCTGGGCGTTTTGTTCAGAGGACTCTAGGTGATTACAACCGACATGATCAGTTCTATGCCAACAGAGCTGCAATCCGCCCTCCTACCTTCCAGAGGAATGATTTTGAGCTCAAGCCTGTCTATTATCAGTTGGTGGGACAGCATCCTTTCCATGGCTTACCTCATGAGCATCTTATGGATCACAATGAGAATTTTGAGGATCTAGCTTCAAGTATCAAAGCTAATGGTGTTAGCAATGACTTTCTGTTTTGCAAGCTTTTCCCTTACTCTCTTGGAGGAGAGGCTGCATATTGGCTGAAGCAACTGGAACCTGCTTCACTGACCACTTGGAAAGACACTAAGAATGCTTTCCTGAACAACTTCTATAATGATGCCAGATCAGAAGACATGAGGACGAAAATTGCATCCTTTACACAAGGTCCTACTGAAGCTTTTAAGGCTTCTTGGATAAGATTCAAGTCTTATCAAAGGGACTGTCCTCATCATGGTTTCAGTCAGGTGCAACTACTTGGGATCTTCTTCAGAGGCATTGACTGGAAATACCAGATGGCGCTGGATGCAACTAGTGCTGGAAGCTTCAACACCAACAGACCAAAAGAAGCAATCACGTTGACTGAGAACTTGGTCTGCAGCAACAGCACCAAGAATGCAGATTTTCAGAGGATGAAACAAGCTGGTTTGGATGATGGAAATCAGATTGCTGGAGTTAAGGCTAAGCTGGACAGTATGCACAGCCTCTTGTATGGAAAGAAGTCGGTTCATTTTGCTGCAGAAGTGGAGACTTTCGAAAGTCCAGAAGAGATTGAGCAGGAAGTTGTGAATTTCATCAATTCTGGAGGTTTCAGGGTCAAAGGTATGGAAATCAGCAGTGGAACAGAGGCTACAACAACAACAATCAGAATAGTGCTTTTACAGGAAGTCAAAGCACGCCTGGTTACACACCTAAGCCTCCATTCCAGAAGACAGAGTACCAGAAACCATTCCAGAACAGTTAAAATTTCAACAGGAACTATGGTTCTTCTTCCTACCAACCTGCACCTCCACAAGGGAAAAAGATGGAAGCTATGCTGGAACAGATCCTAGAAGGACAACATAAGCTGACAGTGGACTTCAATAGCAAGATAGATTCACTTTATCAGGACTTGAATGAAAAAATTGAGACTCTGAACTCTCATATGAAGAAACTGGATGTTCAAGTTGCCCAAATTGCAGGAGCTGTTCAGAGGCAAGAAGGATTTCTTATAGGAAGAATTGATGCTAATCCCAAACACCATGTGAATGCCATCACATTGAGGAGTGAAAAGAACCTGCAACCAGTGTTGCAGAAGGATTTGAGCTCAAAATATTTCGTGGGATTTGAAGAGTATGAAGATGAAGAAATTTCTGCTGAAGACCTACGGGTGATGCTCGTCACAAAGGATGGGTGTCCCTCGTCACCCACTGAGCACAACCCCGACGATTTTTCTTCACAGATTGGTGACGACCCTCACCAGGAGGGTGACGCTCGTCACCCAAATCGAGCAAATAACCACGACTTGTCCAAAATGAGTGACGCTCGTCACTCATCTGGTGACGCTCGTCACCCGTTGCAACATACTACAGTTTCGACTGAGACTTCAAACAATGCTAAGGAGACCGTGTATAAGCCCAAGAAACCATATCCTAAGCATCCTAAGAAGTCTAAACAAGAGCTTGAAGATGCTAAATGCAAAGCTATCATGGACAAGTTGGTTATTCAGATCCCATTGATTGATTCTGTGAGGATTACTCCTATTATAAGGAGGTATGTGAAGAGAATGGTGACCAATAACTTGAGTTTAGAGGCTGGAGCTATGATAATCAACGAGCATGTCAGTGCAGTGATTCAGAAAAGAGTGCCAGAGAAGCTTTCAGACCCTGGGAGCTTTGTTTTAGACTGCACAATCTTCTCTGACAGGTTTGAGAGGTCACTGTGTGATCTTGGTTCTAGTGTGAACCTTATGCCTCATTCTGTTGCCAAGAGCTTGGGGATGACCGATTTTAAGGCTACAAGGATACCTCTTATCCTAGCTAATAGATCAGTCAGAGTTCCTGAAGGGGTGGTAGAAGATGTTCCTATCAAAGTAGGAGACTGCATGATTCCTACTGATTTTGTGGTTCTATAATATGGAGAAGAATCCAAAGATCCCTTGATTCTTGGCAGACCCTTCTTGGCTACTGCAGGAGCTGTCATTGACGTCAGGAAGGGTATAATAGAGCTGAATGTTGGTGATTTAGTGATGAAATTCGAAATGGACAAGCTGATGAAGAGGCCAACCATAGATGGAAAGACTTTATGTGGATGTTCTCACAAACATTGCTGATCGGATCTTCTATGAGATGAGTTTAGAGGACCCCTTGGAGAGGGCGTTGACCACTTCTACAACAGAGTATGAGCATTTGGATGCTGCTGCAACAGGCTACACAAAGATGATGGATGCTACTGCACAAGTGATGCAACTGGTTGCACAGGATGAGCTTGTCACCACATCTGCGAAAGCTGCTACAATGGGTGATTGGAGTGCAGCAAAAGCACCAAAAGTTGAGCTTAAATAGCTCCCTGCAGGGCTAAGGTATGCCTTCCTTGGAGAAAACTCCACTTATCCTGTTATTGTTAATGCTTCATTGAACAATGCAGAGCTCACCCTTTTGCTAAGTAAGATGCACAGATTTTGCAAAGCTCTTGGCAATTCTCTTGATGATATTTTAGGGATTTCTCCAGACTTGTGCATGCATAGGATACACTTGGAGGATGAATCAAAATCATCAGTTGAGCACCAGAGGAGGCTGAATCCGAATTTGCAGGATGTGGTCAAGAAGGAGATCATGAAGCTGCTGCAAGCTGGGATCATCTATCCTATATCACACAGTGCTTGGGTGAGTCCAGTGCACGTGGTGCCTAAGAAAGGAGGTGTTACAGTGGTGAAGAATGACAAGGATGAGCTGATTCCGACCAGAACTGTGACAGGACACAAGATGTGCATCGATTACAGGAAGCTGAATGCAGCCACAAGGAAATATCACTTCCCTCTACCTTTCATCGATCAGATGCTTTGAGAGGCTGGCGAATCACAAGTACTACTGCTTCCTTGATGGCTACTCAGGCTTCTTTCAGATCCCCATCCATCCAGATAATCAGGAGAAGACCACGTTTACCTGTCCTTATGGCACCTTTGCATATTGCAGAATGCCTTTTGGACTGTGTAATGCTCCTGCAACCTTCCAGAGATGCATGATGTCGATTTTCACTGACATGATTGAGAAGTTTATGGAGGTTTTCATGGATGACTTCTCAGTTTATGGGTCTTCCTTCAAGAGCTGCTTGGACAATTTGTGTGCAGTTCTGCAGAGATGTGAAGAGAAGCACTTGGTTCTGAACTGGGAGAAGTGCCATTTTATGGTACAAGATGGCATTGTACTTGGTCACAGAGTCTCAGGAGATGGTATAGAGGTGGATAGGGCGAAAATTGAAGTGATGACAAGTCTGCAAGCACCTGATTCAGTCAAAGCAGTGAGGAGTTTTCTGGGTCACGCTGGGTTCTACAGAAGATTCATCAGAGATTTCAGCAAGATAGCACGACCCCTTACTTCTCTCCTCTGCAAAGATGTGAAGTTTGAGTTCACAAAAGAGTGCAAGTTTGCTTTTGAACAGATCAAACATGCTTTGGTTACAGCTCCTGTTGTGCAGCCTCCAGATTGGGACTTGTCTTTTGAAGTGATGTGTGATGCTAGCGATTTTACAGTTAGAGCAGTGCTGGGACAGAGGAAAGACAAGAAGCTCCACGCCATTTACTATGCAAGTAGGACTTTGGATGATGCTCAGAAGAACTATGCAACAACTGAAAAAGAATTGTTGGCTGTTGTCTTTGCATTTGCATTTGAAAAATTCAGGCAATATCTTGTTGGCTCCAAGGTCATGGTCCATATTGACCATTCAGCACTGAAATAACTGATGCAGAAGAAGGATGTAAAGCGAAGGTTGATGAGATGGATTCTGCTTCTTCACGAGTTTGACATTGAAGTGAAGGACAAGAAAAGTGTTGAGAATGGAGTTGCTGATCATCTATCCAGGATTTAGGTTGAAGACAGCGTCCCAATCAATGATTTCTTGCCTGAAGAGAATGTAAACTTGGTGGAAACAAGATTGCAGGAGGAAAGTGTTGAAAACCTGCAGTTTTCACGAAACTGCAGGGGAGTGACGAGCGACACCAGTGGGGTGACGCTCGTCACCAACCAAGAGCAGTCGCGACCAAATTTTCTCACAAAGGAGGTGACGCTCGTCACCAATACTGGTGACGCTCGTCACCAATCTCTGAAATTGGCTGCGATTTGTGCAAGCTTGGGGACAGCTTTTAAAGAGCATGTTTATGGTTTGGATGATGCAAAGAGGCCCTGGTATGCTGATATTGCCAATTACCTTGCTGCAGAGGATGAACCACATGAATTCAAGGGGTATGCCAAGAAGAAGTTCTTGAGAGAACTTAGGAGATTCTACTGGGATGAGCCATATCTCTACAAACATTGTGCTGATGGGCTTTACAGGAGATGCATAGCAGAAAAGGAAGTCCAGGACGTCCTATTTCACTGTCATGGCTCAGAATATGCTGGACACTTTGCCACATTCAAAACAGTCTCCAAGGTTCTTCATGCTGGTTTTTAGTGGCTTACTATGTTCAGGGACGCCCATACATTCATTACAAGCTGCGATACTTGTCAGAGAAGAGGAAAGATCACCAGGAGATATGAGATGCCATAGAACTTCATTCTTGAAGTTGACGTCTTTGATTGTTGGGGTATTGACTTCATGGGCCCGTTTCCCTCATCTTATGGGAATAGATACATTCTGGTTGTTGTTGACTATGTATCTAAGTGGGTAGAGGCGTTGGCTACTCCTACTAATGATGCTGCAGTGGTTTTGAAGCTGTTTAAGACCATTATTTTCCCCAGATTTGGTGTCCCGCAAATTGTTATAAGTGATGGTGGTTCTCACTTTGTTAACAAGGTTTTTGATAAGCTGCTGAAGAAGTATGGTGTACTGCATAGAGTGGCCACGCCTTATCATCTCCAGACCAGTGGACAAGTTGAGGTTTCCAACAGATAGATCAAGCAGATTCTGGAAAAGACAGTTGGGAAGACAAGGAAAGATTGGTCAGCAAAACTGGATGATGCATTATGGGCTTACAGAAGCATACAAAACGCCACTTGGGACTACACCATTCCATCTTCTCTCTGGCAAAACGTGCCATCTACCAGTAGAGCTAGGGTTCAAAGCAGAATGGGCTATCAAGAAGCTGAACTTCGATCCGAAGCCTGCTGCAGAGAGGCGCTTGATTCAGCTCAATGAACTGGATGAAATCAGATATCTGGCCTATGAAAACTCCAAGTTATACAATGAGAGGACAAAGGCATATCATGATAAGAAGATTGTCTCCAGACATTTCGAGCCCAATGACCAGGTACTACTTTACAACTCTCGTTTACAGCTTTTTCCTGGTAAACTGCGTTCTCGATGGTCAGGTCCCTTCACTGTCAAAGAAGCTCGACCACATGGTGCCATTGTCCTGATTAACTCCAAAGGAGAGGAGTTCACTGTCAATGGACAGAGGGTGAAGCATTATTGGGCGCAAGCCGAGATTCCAGTAGGACACATCGTGTCTCTGGATGATGCACCAGCTGTCTAAACAGCCAATCAAAGTCGAGCTAATGACTTTAAACAAGCGCTTAATGGGAGGCAACCCACTGGTAAGTTTTTATTTTATGTACTTAGTAGTTTATTTGCGAGTTTTTATAGTAATTAGATAATAATCCCCTTAAAAATTAAAAAAAATTAAAAAAAAAATTCACGACCAACAAAAAAACGGGTGACGCTCGTCATCCGTCACCAGTCCGAAACAGGTACGCGGTTCTTATTTCTCTCTTCTTCTTCCTCGACCATACTTAGCAAATAACAAACACTTCTTTAAATTTTCACAAATCCACAACTTTTGATTTTTGTTAACCAAATTGAGTGATTCAAAAGCCTAATACGTGTGGATTTTGGCCCTCTTTCACAATATCAATTCGGTTTTTAAGATCTGCAAGGTATGTGTTCGGAATCTCCAATTTTCAGTCCGCCATAGGTTTGGTAAAATTCGATTTTTGACTTGATTAGCTTAATTTAACTGTTGAATCATGGTTAGTTAGGATGTATTAGATGAATGATACCATCCATGTGTGATTTAATCGGTTGATTTGCAAGTTTTTGAAATTTTCGAGTTCATGATGAAATTTGTAAAAATCTGGAAATTTTGGGTGATTTGGGTTGAACGGATGATTGAATTGTGTTCCTGGTAGTGTTGTTGTTGATCGCCATCAGATACTTCATCCCGATTCATTGATTTTTCAAATTTTCGAAAATTTGCTGATATTGGTAATGTTTTTGGTTGATTTTTGGCTTGAATTTTCAGATGCCTCGACAGGAGAAACGACAGCGACAAGGCTCATCTTCGAGCTCTGCATCAGGCTCTACACAGTCGTTCAGCAATTACCCAGTTTGCAGGTCTCCATGGCCAAAGCGAGAGAACCTGAAGATACCATCTCGAGTGGCTTGGCCAGGAACTCCGAAGCAAGAGATATCACGGGATACCTGCATACTATGTGACATTCAGGAGGAGTGGGATAAGTATGATACGCTGTTCTACAATGCGTGGCAGGAAGTGAAGATTGTTCCCACCAGATTTGTAGATGCTGCTATTCTGCAGAAGATGGACATCTTCGAGGAGATTGTGGAGACTTTGGAGAGGATTTGTACCCAGACTTGGTTCGCCAGCTTCTCTCCACTGCTTGCGTGTACTACGCGAATGAGCTGGCTAAGCATGCGCAGGAAGGCACGTTGACTTTCCTGATCCTCGGGGTTCGCTACAGGATCAGTCTGATGGAGCTTTGCGAGATTTATGGTTTCTCTGATCACTTCACAGGCGTTCTCCTTCCCTCACAGTGGACCCACATGCAGACATTCTGGTCCAAGTTTGGGAGTGGAGTCTATGACAGAAAGACGAGCACGCAGACAGAGGTTCGACATCCTGTTTTGCGGTACATTCTGCGCCTTCTTGGCAACACCATTTTGTTTAAGTCTGAGCCGAGCAAGACACGGGTTAGCGAGCTGCTTCTCCTTTACTATGGCTTTGCTGATATGCTCGATGAGTTGATACCTATGGATAGCATGGTCTGCGCCAACTTAGGCGCTATTTTTGCTGAGCATTTGGCCTCCTTGAAGACCAAGCCATTCACCAGTCCGGGGGAGAAGACTGAGAGTGTAGGCAGTCTTCTGACACCGATCTTCCAGCACTTTCAGATCGATGTCACACCTTGCAGCCTTCGTAGTGACATATCTCTCATGGACGACCAGCATCTGCGCCATGTTACGTGGTTCAAGCCTGGAGTTGTCTGGACATTCACTACTATTGCTGGAGAGTATGTTAGCATTAAGTTGCCACAGAGAGCGCTCACGACGATCCAGGATGTCGCACGCCAGCTGCTTTTCCTGCCTGATCGGAGTCTGCTGCGTCCTTTACCTCTGCGTCCTGCTAGAGCTGCCACTGCTGGCACTTCCACTGCTGCTGATGCTGGACCATCTAGACGCCAGACCACTGCATCCACTGCTTTCAGGCGTCCTCCACGACCACAGACACCCATGGACATGGCTGCTTTTCAGGAGTATGTCATTGACAGCTTCGAGGGACTCAGGGATGTTGTTGCTACACTTAGCAACTGTGGTTGTGTCCCCCCACATTACACCACCGAGCCTTGTGAGGAAGAGGACTGAGCCTATATTATCTGGTTCCTTGTTTCTGTTTCTCCTTTCTTTTATTTCTCTTGAGTCATTTTTATATTTTCTTTGAGTCAGTTGTCAGTTACTTTGATGATGTTTTGTGAGATTGTTGAACCAGGTTTCTATTGCTATGTTTGGATGTTATTAAATGTGTGTTTGAGTGCTCTAATAGTCTGAATTTAGAGTACATATGATGACATTACGTTAATAACCATCTAACTTGTCATTACTGAAGTACATGTCGCGGTGACACTCGTCAGTAAGCTGGTGACGCTCGTCACCCGACCCTTCGCGAGGTACCACTTTTCTGACTTGGTTTTACAAGTTCTCATGCTTCTTTTTGACCAACTCTTGGCTTAATAACACTGGGGACAGTGTTGTTTAAGTCTGGGGGAGGTGGTTACTGACGTTGTGTGCTTTGTGTTTGATTTATAGAGTCTTAAAGTTGAGTCAAAAACCTGTTTTTATAGAGTCAAAATTTTGAAACTGTCAGTTTTTCTTGGAACTTACCATAGGACGTTTTTGCTTATAAGAAACATTGCCACAGGAGTTGTTTACAAGTCTTACTAAGTTGAAAGTCATAGGTAGATCAGTCTAGTAATGAAGGTTTAGGTTCTTAGAGAATCTGGAAAATTAGTTGTTAGCTCCACCTTAATGAACTTTAAACTTCTTGTCTTGGGGCTTGATTCTTATTGATCTTGATTCTCCCTTTCAGCACTGACAATAAGGTTAAGATACAGTCTCTCTTTGATCTTCCCTGATGTAGTTTTTAAGAGTTTAAGTCCTTAGAATGGTGCATTCATGACCCTGTCTCCTCACAAGGAATAGCAGTAATAAACACATTCAAGAACCTTTCTCCTCACAAGGAACACAAGTATTAAGTAGTACCATATCTTAGACTGTAAAAGATGAAAATAAGAGTTGAAAAATCGAAAAAATTCAGAAAGAAAAAGATCACAGGAAGAGAAAATAGGAGAGCTGTGTTGAGATTGATTTGTTCAGTTGTTTAGGAAGGGAAAAGAATCTGTAAGTTATTGAGATGATAAAACCTTGATGAGATATTATCAAACTTAGATAAAAATAAGGAGTTAGCAGTAGAGATTTCGGATTTCTTGAAGGAATTTGGACTGGATTAGGGAGATTTGCTAAGCTTGTGATGATTAGACTGAAATTTGATCTTGTGTTGACTTTGTGGTATGTGGATTCGAAAGTTTTAACTAATGTGGTGTTCCTGATGTTTAGCTGACTATTTCTGTTTTCAAACCTCGACCATGTATAATGTCTGATATTTGCTCGGGGCAAGCAAAAGCTAAGTCTCGGGGAGTTGATATATCTTGGTTTTTTATGGTTTTTAACCATGGTATAAGTCCTTTTTATTGAGTCTCTTTGGTCTTTTTGGAGTCCTAGTAGAGTCTTTGCAGGTTATAGCATGTCTGGAGCATAATTGGAAGTTTTGGAGCTTTTTGGAGCATTGCAAGATGAAGCCATGAAGTGTGCAACTTGGAGAAGAAAGTATGCATTTGGGTGACGCTCGTCACCAAGCTGGTGACGCTCATCACCCCTAGAGGAAGGAGTTGTGGCTGGTTTCATAAAAGAAGGAGCATTATTTGCAGTTTTGGCCCAGAAGTTCTAGTATTTTCAAAAAGAACCCAGATCGTGTTTTATCTTGTATATTAGGTTTTTCAGCCATTCTTTTGGCATATATCTTGTATCTTATTATTTTTGAGAGCTTTAGAGAGAGATTTGTAGCAGAGCTTTTGGAGAGACAAATCAGACTCTTTGATAGCAGATTTTGAACTCCTTTATTTCTATTTCTTATTTTTTTTATACAATCTATTCTTTTCATGATGTTTTCTCAAATCACCATGTCTGAGTAGTTTGTTAGTTAAGTTAGGGCTTTTCAAAGGTTGAAGAAGAGTTTGTAGAATTGCTAAACTGATAGGAAATCCATTGGTTCTTCATCTGTGCTTGCATTAAAAATCGATTTCTTAGACACATCATCTGGATTTTGGAACCCTAGGTTGTTTGATAGATGTGAGAGCATTATTAATCACCTGAACTAGGATTAGATGAGCAAACGCCCTAGTGCAAAGAGATTTAGATAAGGAGTTTTGTAAACAATGGAACTTGGTAATTACTGCATGTTTAGATTGTTAGGGTTTGCAAAGAGATTTGAAACTCTGTGATTTAGACATAGATAACTTCTGCAATGAGAATTGATTAGTTATATATTTGCGATTCATGTTCAAGATGGTTCTTAATCATTCCTGATTTCATGCATTCTACATTCTCGGATTCAACCTGCGAACTGTCCTGACTTAGCGCTTTTAGTCTTCTGAAACTTAGTTCAACAACCAAAATTCGTTTGCTTACTTTTATTTGGTCATTCGCATTACATACACCACTTACTGCTTAGCTTAATCAGAACCTATATTTGATAGTGTAGTTTACATACTCCTTTGGGATTCGATACCCCTTGTACTACAACTACTTTGCTGTGCACTTGCAGTAGTTTTATTTGGCTAAAACCTGAGCCCTATCCATAATCTAATCTGTTCGGAAAAGCAAGGTCATCCTCAGTGATGACTACTTCATCGATAGCATTAGCCTTGCCTCCCACTCTGAAAGCTTCGTTTTAAAATCAGCAATTGTATCGGCCAGGATTCCCCATCCTTGTGCCTGCATCTGTTCCAGGTTTACTATCATGACGCTGTTCTTCTCTGTGCCGACAACAGCAGCTTCGACTTCCTCCTGTTTTGCAAGTAATGCTCGCACCGGCACCATAAGCGGTATAAACCAGTCAAGCGCACCATCAAAAACCTTATTGGAAACTGATAGGGTCTAAGATTTACCCACTTTTAGTATACTGCAAGTGCACAGCAATGCAGTTGTAGCACAAGGGGTTATCGAATCCCAAGGGAGTAATTTAACTATACTATAGAGTTTAGGTTCAGATTAAGCTAAGAAGTAAGTAATGTATGTAGTGCGAAATAACTAGTTAAAAGTAAGCAGGCGATTTTATGATTGTTCTTAAGTTTCAGGAAGCTAAAAGCGCTAAGTCAGGATAATTCGCAGAGAATGTAGAATGCATGCAATCAGGAATGAATCAAAGCCGTCTAGAACTTGAAACACAATAATATAACTAATCAATTCTCATTGCAGAAGTTATCTATGCCTAAATCACAGAATTTTGAATCTCTTTGCAAATTTTAACAATCTAAACATGCAATAATGATCAGGTTCAATTGTTTACAAAACTCCTAAGTCAAATCTCTTTGCAAATAGACGTTTTGCTCATATAATACTAGTTCAGGTGATTAACAATGTTCTCACATCTATTAAACAACCTAGAGTTTCAAAATCTAGATGACTAGTCCAAAAAATCGATATGAATGCAAGCACATATGAAGAACCAATGAATTTCCTATCAGTTTAGCAATTCTATAAAATCTTCATCAACCTTTGAATGATCCTAACTTAACTAACAGGTTACTCAGACATGATTATGAAAACACAAAGCATAGCTGAATAAAACTACATTAAAAAGAATAGAAGAGAGAAACAAGGGTTCGAAATCTTCTCTAAAAGAGAACAAGATTTGTCTCCCTCAAAAGCTCTAAATAATTCTCTCTCTAAAGCTCTCTGAATTCTAAGATACAAGATAAAAGCCAAAAGAATGGCTGAAAAACCTAATATACAAGCTAAATCACGACTGGGCCTTTTTGTAAATAGTAGAACTTCTGGGTTAAAAGTGCAATACCTCTCCATCTTTTAATAAAACGTCGTGACTCCTCTCAGATGTGGGTGACGAGCGTCACCCATGAGTGGTGATGATCATCACCAGTGCAGGACAATGGCTTCTGACTTGCTTCCTTCGGGAATGATCCTTGCTATGATCCAAAAGGCTCCAAAACTTCTAGTTGTGCTCCAATCATGCTATAACCTGCAAAGACTATACTATGACTCTAAAAAGACCAAAAAGACTCAATAAAAAGGACTTTTACCATGGTTAAAAACCATAAAAACCATGATATATCAACTCCCCCAAACTTAGCTTTTGCTTGCCCTCAAGCAAACATAAGACAAAGAGCAGGGTCAAGGTTTGAAAGCAGAAACAGTCAGCTAAATATTAGGAACACCACATTGATCAACACTTTCGAATTCAGATATCACAAAGCAACCACAAGATCAAATTTCAGTATACTTATCACAAACTTAGCAATCTCTCAAATCTAGTTCAAGCCCCTTCTAGAAATCTAAAATCTCTACTGCTAACTCCTTTTATTTATCTAAGTGTGATATGTCATCAAGGATTTATCAACTCAATCACTTATAGATTCTTTTCCTTCCTTAATACTGAACAAATCAATCTCAGTACAACTCTCCTATTTTCTCTTTCCTTGATCTATTTTTTTGATTTTTTCTTGATTTTTCAACTCCTTTTCTCATTTTTTTCTATCAGCCAAAGATATGATGCTACTCAATATTTGGGTTCCTTGTGAGGAGACAGGTTCATGAGTGTTCACTACTATTGTTCCTTGTAAGGAGACAGGGTCGTTATGCACCATTATACAGGCTAAAACTCTTAAAATTTATATCAGGGAAGATCAAAGAGAGACTGCATCTAAACATTCTTGTCAGTGTTGAAAGAGAGAATCAAGATCAATAAATTTCAAGCCCCAAGATGAGAAGTTCAAAGTTCATTAAGGTGGAGTCAACAGCAGATTTTCTAGATTCTTTAAGAACTTAAACCTTCTTTGCTAGACTGATCTACCTATGACTTTCAACTTAGTAAGACTTGTAATCAACAATTGTGGCAATGGTTCTTATAAGCATCAATATTTTATGGTTAGTTCCAAGAAAAACTTACAGTTTCAAAATTTTGATTCTATAAAACAGGTTTTTGACTCAACTTTAAGACCCTCAAAATAAAACAAAATGTACACAACGTAAGTAGCCACCTCCCCTAGGCTTAAACAACACTGTCCCCAGTGTCATTAAGCCTAGAGTTGGTGAAAATAGAAGAAACAGAACGCAAAGAGAAGAGGTAAAAGTGGTACATGGCGTTGGATGGGGTGACTATCTCGTCACCAGGTGGTGAGCTCGAGTGACGACCTTGGTCATCACCTGTCCGCCGAGTCTGCTAAAAAAAATTCCTCTCTTCTTTTTTTTTGTTTTTTTGTGTTAGAAAACGAAAATAAACTAAACTATGAAAACTAGAAAACTTACTAGTGGGTTGCCTCCCACCAAGTGCTTGTTTAAAGTCATTAGCTCGACTTTGAATGCTGCTCAGACAGCTGGTGAATCAGAAAGTGGCAGTGAATGCCTTGGAGAAGAATGTCTCCTTATCCATGGTGGTGTATAAGCAGTAGGTGCATGAAATCTTCCAAGGAAGTGAGGAACATCAGCAGGGCGGGTTTTGACTGTGGGTGGGACACTTCTTTTTTCTGCAGAATCATCAAAAAAAAACACCAAGCTTTCTACGAGAATCTCGTTGCTTGCATAAGTCTGAAGCAGCTTTTGCACCTTTTAAGTTCTCATTAGTGAGATTAGGAGGTTTGGAATTTGTTCCAGGAAGTGCATACCTTTGCTTTGTTGGAGGTTAATGGTTTGTGGAATGTCATCCTCCAGCAAATTGTCACTGATTGGAACCTCTTTTTCGAGCCTAGACTTGAAGATATAAGCTTCACTCCAATCCTTAAACCTAACAGCTTTCGTAGAAGTTTCATATATTGCCACTTGAACAGCCACCTTGTTCACTTGCCCACTAGCATCTGATTCATTGACATACCCAGCAGTAATGTCTTCTGAATGCTCCATGACTGGTTCTTCTTCTCTGGAAGTCCTTACAGAAAGGTCTGACCATCAATAGTGGATTTTCCTCTCAGCATATCCATGTCAAAATTCATGACAATATCACCCAAATCAAGCTCTATGTTCCCCTTTCTCACATCAATGATGGCGCCAGCTGTGGCTAAGAATGATCTTCCCAGAATAAGAGGATCTTTAGGTTCTTCAGCATATTTTATAACCACAAAGTCTGTGGGAATCATGCAGACTTCAATGTTAACATGAACATCCTCTAAGATACCTTATGCGGTCCTTGTGGATCGATCAGCTAAGATAAGAGAGATCTCAGATGGCTTGAAATCAGTCATTCCAAGTCTAGCAGTAACGGAGGAAGGCATAAGGTTAATACTTGAACCTAGATCACAAAAAGAATGAGGAAACATACCTGTTGAGATTGAGCAATCAAACACAAAGTTTCCTGGATCAGGTAGATTCTCTGGAATTCTGCTTTGAATTATAGCACAGACTTGTTCAAAAACAATCACCTTTTTCTTCTTCTTTGGAATCGTGCCCAAGAGAATTGCACTAATGTCTCTGGTGAGCAATGCTCCTTCCTTAGGACTTATACCATTCACAAACATTCTCTTAACATACTTTCTTAGTGTAGGTGAAAGCTTGACTGCATCAACAAGAAGAATCTCAATTATCAGCTTGTCTATCAGTGCCTTGCATCTGGCTTCTTCTATCTCATGTTTAGACTTCCTAGGATGCTTGGGGTAGGATATCTTGGGGTTATAAGCTTGTTCCTTACTATTATCTGCAGTTACAGGCGAAGCAGCATCGTTCTGGGGTGGGTGACGATCGTCACCAGGGGGTGATGCTTGTCACTGACTGGTGACGACCCCTGAGTGACTATCTTGGTTGTCACCACTCCATTAGAACGTATATTTTTCTTCTGTAAGTTGAGTGACAAGCGACACTCCTCCTTGGTGACGCTCTCACTCCCTTTGAGACTGCAAAATTCTCATCTTCAAACTCCATCAGTTGCACGATCTCCTCTGCACTCAGCCTCTTTTTCTGCACTGAAATAATCTCTTTTTCACTTCTGACTGTGATGGAATTCACATGATGTCTTGGATTAGTGTTAGTCTTTCCAGGAACGAATCCTTCTTGCCTTTGAACAGCTCCTGCAGTTTCAGCAACATGAACATCCAGCTTCTTCATGTGAGAGTTCAGACTCTCAATTTTTCCATTCAGGTCCTGATACAGCGAATCTATCTTGCCATTGAAGTCCACTGTCATCTTCTGTTGTCCTTCTAGGATCTGCTCCAGCATAGCTTCCATCTTGTTGTCTTGTGGAGGTGCAGTTTGGTAGGAAGAAGAACCATAGCTCCTGTTGAAGTTGCTGCTGGTCTGGTATGGTTTTTGAAACTCAGTCTTCTGGAACTGTGGCTGTGGAGTATAACCAGAAGAATTCTGGTTTTCTGTGAAGGTGCTCTTCTGATTATTACCATTGTAGCCCCTGTTCCACTGCTGATTCCCAAACCTTTGACCCTGAAATCCTCTTGCATTGATGAAATTAACATCCTCCTGCTCAATCTCCTCAGGATTTTTGAAAGTCTCCACCTCTGCAGTAAACTGGACTTATTTCTTTCCCTCCAGAAGGCTATGCATACTGTCTAACTTAGCCTTAACCTCAGCAGTTTGGTTCCCATCATTCAAACCAGCTTGTTTCATCCTCTTGAAGTCAGCATTCTTGGTGCTGTTACTGCATGCCAAATTTTCATTCAAAGTGATTGCATCTTCAGGAAGGTTTGTGTTGAAGTTTCCACTGCTCGCAGCATTCAAGGCCATCTGGTATCTCCAATCTATTCCTTTGAAGAAAATGCCAAGCAGCTGCAACTGAGTGAAGCCATGATGAGGACAGTCCCTCTGATAGGACTTAAATCTCAGCCATGAAGCCTTAAAAGCTTCAGTAGGTCCTTGGGAGAATGAAGATAGTTTCGTTCTCAACTCTTCTGATCTTGCATCATCATAGAAATTGTTTAGAAAAGTGTTATTGGTCTCCTCCCAAGTGGTCAGCGATCCAGGCTCAAGTTGCTTCAGCCAATAAGCTGCATCTCCTCCAAGAAAGTATGGGAACACCTTGCAGAAGATGAAGTCATTGCTGACTCCATTGGCCTTGACACTTGAAGCTAGATCCTCAAATCTCTCTATGTGATCCATATGATGCTCATATGGCAGGCCATGGACAGGATTCTGACCCACAAGCTGATAATAAGCAGGCTTGAGCTCAAAATTGTTCCTCTGGAATGTAGGAGGGCGGATTGCAGCTCTGTTAGCATAAAACTGGTCAGGCCTGTTGTAATCTCTTAAGAGTCCGCTGCACAAAACGCCCAACAGCATTTACAGCATCATTCGCCACTTGTCGAACCACCTGTTCAGCTAGGACATTCTCATCCTGATCCAGTCTCTGCCCTTCTTGATTCCTCATGTTTCCATTTCTGTCAAGTGACCTTCTGCATTTTCGACCAAGACAAGTGGAGCAACCATTGTAGACTGTTTCTTAGCTTTCCTGATGGTCCTTTCCAGCTTAGCGAGTGCGTCGATGCTCAAAGTCACAAGCTCCTTCTCATTGTTGCTTATGGTACTGCGATTAGACATACACCTGAAACAGACAGAAGAAAAGTCGCAGAAAGTTAGTAAACAAGTAAAAACTTAGTCAAAATCCTAATACTAAAAATCTATAGGCAGCTATTACTCACCGGCAACGGCGCCAAAAACTTGATAGGGTCTAAATTTTACCCACTTTTAGTATACTGCAAGTGCACAACAATGCAGTTGTAGCACAAGGAGTTATCGAATCCCAAGAGAGTAAGTTAACTACACTATCGATTGTAGGTTCAGATTAAGCTAAGCAGTAAGTAATGTATGTAGTGGAAAATAACTAATTAAGGGGGGGGGGGGGGGGGGTAGTGGGAGACAGATTTATCAAGATTTTAAGAATATTTGTGGATTTCACAAGTAAAGAGATTTTAAGAATTTTCAAAGATTTGTATAGAATATAAGAGTTATGTTCATCACTATTTATAGAATACATACAAAGTTTTATCAAGATTTGTGTAGATTTTCATGGATTCATATTAATTTTAGGTTTCCATTTTTTGGTATAGTAATTATATGATAATATTTTTCTAGGAATTTTATATATACTATATATTCAGATATATAAATATTTATTTGTTTATAAAGAAGTTCATCGGTTATGTTTTTTCTATTTCTAATATTCGTGTAATTTTTAACTTCTTGTAGGTATCTTATCATGGAGAGCATCATTAAAAAAGAAGAACATGTCTTTTTAGAAATTTTATATGGTAGTTTTTGAAGGATATAATTTGTTTTTTTTTTTATAAAATTGAGTTCAATATTTTGCGTTGATTGTTTGTTCAAAAACTGGGTTCAATATTTTACTTGTGTACAAAACTGGTTTCGTAATTAGTTGTGAAAGCTTAAAAATCTTTGACGTGCTTGTTCAAAATATTATAAAAATAATTGTTTTATACACTCGAAACTTTGTATGTTTTATTTAATAAAAAGATAAATTTTTAATTTTGCTATCTAAACTTTGAGAATACAATGGTTGAGTATAGTATTTTGAAAGTTGTGAATCATGAGTTAAAATGTAAAGAATCATTGTGCCAATAACACTAAAATTTAGCAGAATTATAAAATTATTAAATACTATACTTTTTGAATAACACAGATTTTCAAAAATAATTACAAAACCTTCACACCAATAACACAGGATTTTAAAAGAATTCTTAAATCATCATGCCAATAACATAGGATTTTATTAGGAATTTAATAATCCTTACACCAATAACAATGGAATGTTAGAATTATTAAAATCTTCATAAATCAGTCTCCCACTAACCCGCCCTAAAAGTAAGCAGCTGATTTTATGATTGTTCTTAAGTTTCAGGAAGTTAAAAGCGCTAAGTCAGGACAATTCGCAGGTTGAATCCGAGAATGTAGAATGCATGCAACCAGGAATAAATTAAAACTGTCTAGAACTTGAAACACAATGATATAACTAATCATTTCTCATTGCAGAAGTTATCTATGCATAAATCACATAATTTTAAATCTCTTTGCAAATTCTAACAATCAAAACATGCACTAATGATCAGGTTCAATTGTTCACGAAACTCCTAAGTCAAATCTCTTTGCAAATAGGCATTTTGCTCATCTAATACTAGTTCAGGTGATAAACAATGTTCTCACATCTATTAAAACAACCTTGTATTTCGAAATCCAGATGACTAGTCCAAGAAATCGATAAGACTGCAAGCACATATGAAGAACTAATGAATTTCCTATCAGTTTAGCAATTCTACAAACTCTTCATCAACCTTTGAATGATCCTAACTTAACTAACAGATTACTCAGACATGATTATGAAAACACAAAGCATAGCTGAATAAAACTGCATAAAAAAAAATAGAAGAGAGAATCAAGGGGTCGAAATCTTCTCTAAAAGAGTACATGATTTATCTCCCTCAAAAGCTCTAAATCAATCTCTCTCTAAAGCTCTCTGAGTTCTAAGATACAAGATAAAAGCCAAAAGAATGGCTGAAAAACCTAATATACTAGCTAAATCACGACTGGGGCCTTTTTGCAAATAGTGGAACTTCTAGGTCAAAAGTGCAATACCTTCTCCATCTTTTAATAAAACATCGCGACACCTCTTAGATGTGGGTGACGAGCGTCACCCATGAGTGATGACGATTGTCACCAGTGCAGGACAACGGCTTCTGACTTGCTTCCTTCGGGAATGATCCTTGCTATGATCCAAAAGGCTCCAAAACTTCTAGTTGTCCTCCAATCATGCTATAACCAGCAAAGACTCTACTAGGACTCTAAAAACACCAAAAGAATCAATAAAAAGGACATATACCATGGCTAAAAACCATAAAAATCATGATATATCAGAAACATGCTGGGCTACCTTGTCATGAGACTTGTAGAGCCTCTCTATCTCTCTGCAAGCACCTTTTGTGCATTTTCTTCGTTTTGTCTCTTGAGAAATTCGATCTGCGCCTGGAGAGCACTCACTTCCTCTTGGAGTCGGGATGATTCAGCAGCTTTAGTCTTAAGACTATTCACCTTGCTCTCAAGACTTAGACACTTCGCCTGAAGATCATGAGTCCCGCCTCTCAACTTCTCAAAGTCTTTTGAGTTTGGTGGCAGCACTCTCAACTTGCATCTCCTCTAGGCAGAGACTGCGATCGTACAACTCTATCAACGATGCATACATCCCCATCCCCTATAACAATAGACAAGAATATCAAAACGCATTGCTGGACTACCGCATACCACAAGATTTTGAAAAATAAATACCTGAAGGATGTGTTGAGCAGCCTCGCTAATGGCCCTCACATGCTTTAACTCCTTTAAAGGAGTATCCCACCTCGGATTTGGTTTACACCTCCAGAATTGACTTACAGCGAATTCGTGATCAAACATCGCTGGAGTGCCACCATCCCACCGGATTTTGATGTGATTAGGGTTGCAGCTGCCATCCTCCTGCATCTCCGGTTTAGGTACGGTATAAGCTTCCGGAGTGGTACCCTTGAACTCATTCTCGGGACACTCGATACTCTCCTTCTCCTAGACTTTGGGGCCTCGCGAAGTAGTAGTTTCCCAAGCTGCGGGAATATCATGGGAGTGAGTCGCAGCACCCATATCCACGTCCAGGGAATCCGTGCTTCCCACCTTGGCTTGAGGATCAATTTGGCAATTCCCTTTAGCTCGCGTAGCTTCTTCGGCCACCTTAGCATTCGGTCACCTGAATCTTTCCAGCGCCGCGACTCTGCTAAAAAATTCTGGATTTATCAAGATTTTAAGAATATTTATGGATTTCACAAGCAAAGAGATTTTAAGAATTTTCAAAGATTTGTATGGAATATAAGAGTTATGTTCATCACTATTTATAGAATACATAAAAAGTTTTATCAAGATTTGTGTAGATTTTCGTGGATTCATATTAATTTTAGTTTTCTATTTTTTGGTATAGTAATTATATGATAATGTTTTTCTAGGAATTTTATATATACTATATATTCAGATATGAAAATATTTATTTGTTTATAAAGAAGTTCATCGGTTATGTTTTTTCTATTTCAAATATTCGTGTAATTTTTAACTTCTTGTAGGTATCTTATCATGGAGAGCATCATTAAAAAAGAAGAACATATCTTTTTAGAATTTAATATGGTAGTTTTTGAAGGATATAATTTGTTTGTTTTTTTTTTATAAAATTGAGTTCAATATTTTGCGTTGATTGTTTGTTCAAAAACTAGGTTCAATATTTTACTTGTGTACAAAACTGGTTTCGTAATTGGTTGTGAAAGCTTAAAAATCTTTGACGTGCTTGTTCAAAATATTATAAAAATAATTGTTTTATACACTCGAAACTTTGTATGTTTTATTTAATAAAAAGATATATTTTTAATTTTGCTATCTAAACTTTGAGAATACAATGGTTGAGTATAGTATTTTGAAAGTTGTGAATCATGAGTTAAAATGTAAAGAATCATTGTGCCAATAACACTAAAATTTAGCAGAATTATAAAATCATTAAATACTATACTTTTTGAATAACACAGATTTTCAAAAATAATTACAAAACCTTCACACCAATAACACAGGATTTTAAAAGAATTCTTAAATCATCATGCCAATAACATAGGATTTTATTAGGAATTTAATAATCCTTACACCAATAACAATGGAATGTTAGAATTATTAAAATCTTCATAAATCAGTCTCCCACTAACCCGCCCTAAAAGTAAGCAGCTGATTTTATGATTGTTCTTAAGTTTCAGGAAGTTAAAAGCGCTAAGTCAGGACAATTCGCAGGTTGAATCCGAGAATGTAGAATGCATGCAACCAGGAATAAATTAAAACTGTCTAGAACTTGAAACACAATGATATAACTAATCATTTCTCATTGCAGAAGTTATCTATGCCTAAATCACATAATTTTAAATCTCTTTGCAAATTCTAACAATCAAAACATGCACTAATGATCAGGTTCAATTGTTCACGAAACTCCTAAGTCAAATCTCTTTGCAAATAGGCGTTTTGCTCATCTAATACTAGTTCAGGTGATAAACAATGTTCTCACATCTATTAAAACAACCTTGTATTTCGAAATCCAGATGACTAGTCCAAGAAATCGATAAGACTGCAAGCACATATGAAGAACTAATGAATTTCCTATCAGTTTAGTAATTCTACAAACTCTTCATCAACCTTTGAATGATCCTAACTTAACTAACAGATTACTCAGACATGATTATGAAAACACAAAGCATAGCTGAATAAAACTGCATAAAAAAAAATAGAAGAGAGAATCAAGGGGTCGAAATCTTCTCTAAAAGAGTACATGATTTATCTCCCTCAAAAGCTCTAAATCAATCTCTCTCTAAAGCTCTCTGAGTTCTAAGATACAAGATAAAAGCCAAAAGAATGGCTGAAAAACCTAATATACTAGCTAAATCACGACTGGGGCCTTTTTGCAAATAGTGGAACTTCTAGGTCAAAAGTGCAATACCTTCTCCATCTTTTAATAAAACATCGCGACACCTCTTAGATGTGGGTGACGAGCGTCACCCATGAGTGATGACGATTGTCACCAGTGCAGGACAACGGCTTCTGACTTGCTTCCTTCGGGAATGATCCTTGCTATGATCCAAAAGGCTCCAAAACTTCTAGTTGTCCTCCAATCATGCTATAACCAGCAAAGACTCTACTAGGACTCTAAAAACACCAAAAGAATCCGTGCTTCCCACCTTGGCTTGAGGATCAATTTGGCAATTCCCTTTAGCTCGCGTAGCTTCTTCGGCCCCCTTAGCATTCGGTCACCTGAATCTTTCCAGCGCCGCGACTTTGCTAAAAAAATCTGTTTGAAACAAATTATTAAACAAAACATCAAGCAAAGCAACCACGGGAGGTAGGAATCCCTAGAAAATATCAGTACCATTATGGTCATCTAGGACCCCGTTACCCCCCGAAATCTGCATCTTATCATCAGACTCCACCTGGATAGGCTCTGAGGGAGAACTCCTCTTTGACCTCTTAAAGGGAGACCTCGCGGGTATGGCAGTTTATACCGTCGAGGTTAAATTTCTCTTTTTGAGACCCATCTTTTTCAGCTCCAATTGCGCTGTTCTTTTTGGGAGCTGAAGCATCGCAGACACAATAATATGTGGTCACGTTTTGAAGCCAGAAGACGATATTACTTGTAAAAGCATGCAATTACCTTCTTTAGGAGCTTTGGTGTTCTCCACCGATGGCTTTGAAGCCCTCACCCTTTTCTCTGAAGGATTCTTCTTCTCCTTCACAAGCCAGAGTCTCTGGCTAAGTTCGCGGAGCTTCTTGACATCGATGTCAAAACCAAAAGGATCCTTCCCGAAATTATTTTTCTCTACAAAATGAAGGATGGGATGGTTAATACCTTATAATGATCAATCACGTCCAAAAACGAAAGCAGAACAAGCCTAACTACCAGGCTTAAGCCTCCAAGCCGTGAAAAGATCGAGTTCGTATTCCCAATTTACGCTTCGTTACTTTTTTACAAAAAAGTAAAACCTTGGATAGCTTGAAGACCAATTTGAAATCCCTAAAGATTAGAAGAACAAATCCTAGAGCTCTAAAGCTTTCTAGTTTGTACTCTACATACTTTCATTCACTTCAGAAAGACCTCTAATTCACGCCACCTTTATAATCGTCTACGCCTTTGAGTTTTTAATAATAATTTATTCTCCAAAACCCACAACATTCTATTCCTTATTTATATAGGTGATTTTCTGGTTTAACAATATACATGTCCTTTATCTTCTCTATTTCATTCTGTTATCTCTCTAATCTCTAATATACGTTGTTTCACATTCCCAATTACATTTCAACGTTTGAGATTCTAATTTTCGTGTCTTCAGCATTAAGACAACATAGTCTATCTTCAGTGAATAATATAAGCGACAGTGCTCCTAAAGCTGATAAGAGATTGTACGATGAAATGCCCAAGCTGTCTCTGGACATTACTACCGATCCATTTTACTTTTAATGAATTTCATCATTCAATGCTTCGGAAAAAGAGGTAATAAAAATGAGAACTTTGTCTTTCTTTTTCTCACTCTTGGCTTTTTGTACATCGTTTGATGGTTTCTTTTAAGTTGTTGCAGCCACATCGGGATAGAGCTATAGTTTTACAGAGATAAGAGTCAGAACCGGCGTTTTCCATCCTCTTCAACGTCCATCTTACAAGTCATAGGGGTGGGTCCGTGGACTCAGCTTGAGAAATTACTGAAGTTGCGTCAAGGAATTTGAGAAAGTAAGTGTGAAAAAGTGGTTCTTATTTATGAACCATAACAGGGATGCAGGTAAGAAAGGCGAGAGAAAGAGTGATGGGTGAGGAGTATGAAGAGAAAGATAATAACGAACATGAAGAGATGCTCAGATAAATCCAAAAAGACTTTTGATTCATTTTGTGATATAATGTTGTGTTTTAAATTAATTTGATTTTTGGTGGTGCTGTTTTCGATTATAGTAATGAGAAATTGAATGTGCACATGAGTTTTGGCCTGTTCTTTCTTACATATGACATGATGTTTTTTTTTCTTCTCATAAAATGTTAATGATCATTAATCAAATGAACGAACAGGTAATGATTGTTTTGAAACTGGAATTTATTAGCTCGAAACAAGATCTTTGAATTTATAAGTTATAAACCTAAGTTGCATAGTATCATAAGTTAAAACACTAAAGAAATTTCTTCTATCAGTCGTCCAAGAAGAAGGTAATCGTACGGATTCGGTATGTGGGAAGCGTACGGATCACGTCGGCTACAGCGGAGCGAGTTGAAACCTCCAGCATATGAGTCGAACTCGTTGAGGAAAAGATGAAAACGAAGCCCCATTTCCTCTATCTCTCTCTACGATTCTCTTTCACTATCTCTGTCACAAGTTTGAAGAAGAAGAGAACACAAATTCTTCTTTTGATTTTGACATAATTTTCGTCAACAAAAATGACGAGTTGGGTTTAACTTACCAGTAGGTTCGTGAGAAATTGATATCGGACAATCAGTATTCATTAAACGTGTTTTATTAATTTGATCACGATTTTGGACTTATTAATCTTAGAGGTGGAATTGGGCAGAGAAATTAAAATTGAGGGTTTTCGTGATTAAATGTCAAAGTTTAGGAGATATGTCAAGAACTTTAGAATTTGGGAGGAATTAGGCGGAAACACTACTTTACAAAAGAGATTAGGCTGTCAACCACCCAAAATATTCCACCATTCCCTCCGAATTTTTTTGTACTTTTTAATCCTGATCTCAGCATCGATCATCCAAATCGATCATCAAGTGACCTATGTCAAGCACCAGATGTATACATCGATCATCCACATCAATCACTTGTGATCGATGTTGGCCTAATCCGAATATATTTTATTTCCAAGTTTTCTATTCTTCTAGGGCTTTTGGCATTTAGTATAAATAGGCTTGGACTAATGGTTTTTAGCCAAATTTTGTTCTTGTTTAGTTCCTTAAGAGTTTTTCAGTGTTTATAAGAACAAATCTCTCTTTTCATGATGATGAGTGAGTAGTCACCTTTAGGGTTTTAGATGTGGTAGGTTAGGTTAATTTAGAGGCTTGATTAGGATTTGTTAGTGCTTAATTAGGTGATTCCTCTCTATTAATCTATGCTTAGGCTAGATTTATCTTGATCACATGAATCTAGATTTAAGCTTCATCTTATGCCCACAAAGTGTTTGATGAAATGCCGATCTTGTTTAACAGAGGATTTGCTTGTCTTAGCTCAAGAGACTGGCTGTCTAAGAAATATTTTGGCTTGAATAGAGTTGGTTTTTCATGCTTGTTGATTGTTCTAGCACTAGTGAGAGTTAGTTCTTGTTAGGGTGAATAGCAAAGGGTTATTTATCAAGAGATTGAACTTGACTTGCTTGATTGTGAAATCTATGCCTAGGAATTAGCATTGCTTGCTTGTTTGCATTGTTAATTATGTTTGATAACAACTTAGTCTTGCCTTTGAATTCCCCAAAGTCAATAACCACATCTAGGATTCTTGTCTTTTAATATCTGAATTTCGAATTGCTTAGTGTTCTGTTTTTGCTTGCTCTGTTTTGAACTTGATCATTGCTAAGTATTACTCTCTTAAGTGTTGCCTGGTCTAATTTTCACTTGTTGATAGCTTAGTTGTGCTAAACAACTCTCTTCTTTGATTCACTTGACTTAAAGCATTCTGCTCCTAATCCTAGTGGAATCTAGCTTAACCCCATTGGATTGATAAAAACCCTATGTTGTGCTACAACTGATTAGTACAAGGGTGATTGATAAAGAACTCAAGCTCCTGTATCAATTGGTAGAAATGGAAGCTCGATTTGATATTTTCTTCGCTTTGATTTAGCTCGGTTTGATGGTTAATAATGTCTCTTATATTTGCACCATTTAGGACTGCATTTAGTACAGGTTTTGGTCTCTTCTTGCATGTTTTCCTTACCATTTGTCCCATTTTCCTTTGCTTGTTGGCTAGGTTGCATTTAGGATGTAGTTTGCATTTTCCTTGCATATGGTATGTTTTTAGGTACCAAAGGAGCTGTTGGAGATATTATGGAAAGATGTGAGTGATCCAAGAAGATGTCCCAGCCAAGGAGAACCAAGGAGAGCCAAAGGAGTACACTTTGGGAGCTGATGTCGGGCTGCACATCGGACATTATGGCCGGCATCCACCAACAGCGAAGGATGGACTTTATATCGAGCTGCACATCGGGAAACCATGCCCGATACCCAAGAGATAGGATAACCGTGTCGGGCTGCAAATCGGGCAGGACGTGCCTGATGTAACCTTGCACGAACACTCGAGAGTTCACATCGAGCATGATGTCAGGCAAGTCATGTCAGACATACACCAGCAGGAAAGGGTCCTCGTCCCAGTATCGAGCATGGTGCCCGACATCCAAACCAGAAGGAACTCCACATCGAACATGATGTCGACCACTAAGCCTGATATGTGCTTGCCCAGAAGTCCAATTATTTATCAGATTGCCACTCTTTTAGGGTTATTTGTCTTTTAGTCTAAATACAAAAAGACCTAAAAAAGATTAGGCATCCTTTTATCATCCTTTGTTCATCTTTTGTTTTTGCTTTCTCTTAGGTTTTATGATTTGTAACAACAAAGTTTCACCTATTAATCTAAGTTTCTGCACTTATAAACTTAATCTATCTTAATTTCTCTCCATAATCATGTTTAACCATTATTCCTTCATGGATTTGATGGTTTTCACTATGATTAGTGAGTAGTTTCTTAAAGGCTCTTAGATGTGGTAGATTAGAGGGATTCATTAGCCTGAATACTGTTTGTTTGTGCTTATTATCAGTAATTCCTCTCTATTAGACTGTTTAGATGCTAGGTTTCTCTTGATCACTTAAACCTATATTTTAGCTTTCTCTTACGTCCACCAAGTGTTTGATGAAATGCCGATCTTGTCTTTTAGCTGATTTATCTATCTTAGCTCAAGGGATTGACTGTCTAAGGGATATTTTGGCTTGATATAATTGGCTTAGTATGCTTTCTGATGATTCTAGCACTAATGGGAATTATTTCTTGCTAGGTTGTATTAGTGAAGGGATAATCACCAAGGGATTGAGTTTATCTTGCTTGATTGTTGAATTATATGCCTACGAATTAGCATTACTTGCCATGTTACATTGTTAATGAGATTGAAAGCATCTTGTTCTTGTGTTTGAATCCTCCAAATCAATAACCAGGAGAGACTTCAAAGCATCTTGGATATTTTGTTCTTGTCTTTTAGATGATTTATCTATCTTAGATGATATTAAAAGCATCTTGCTCTTGTCTTTTAGATGATTTATCTATCTTAGCTCAAGGGATTGACTGTCTAAGGGATATTTTGGCTTGATAGAATTGGCTTAGCATTCTTTCTGATGATTCTAGCACTAATGGGAATTATTTCTTGCTAGGTTGTATTAGTGAAGGGATAAACACCAAGGGATTGAGTTTATCTTGCTGGATTGTTGAATTATATGCCTACGAATTAGCATTACTTGCCTTATTGCATTGTTAATGAGATTGAAAGCATCTTGGTCTTGTGTTTGAATCCCCCAGATCAATAACCTCATCTAGGATCCTTGCTTTTATTTATTTGAATGTCGAATTGCTTAAGTACTTATTTTGTTTGCTTTGATTATTAGGTTGATAGTTTAAGCAATCTTGCTATTTCTTCTTGAATTAGAGTATCTATTGCATTCTTAGTGTTTTCACATTAGCCATTGGATTAGTAAGAGCTCAGTACTACAATGACTAGTGTAGGTTAAGCAATTGAGATAGGCTAAACCCCTTGCATCAGTAAACAAGGTGGTTCCTTGGGTGGATGATATAACTTGCCATGCTTCTTCATATGAGTTAAATTTCATGTATGGACCGTCATGTTGGTGTGCATCATGAACTTGAGTGATATGGTCTTCAAGTGTGTCCCGTAAAGCATCCTTTGGGGTGATGGCGAGTTTGTCAAGTTGGTACGTGATATTTTTGCTGGCTCATTAGACTGTCTACGGCTTGGTTACTCTTCTTGAAGTCTCTTCGTACTGGCTCTTGTCTTTGGTGGCAGCCTCATTGCGGGAATTGTATTTTCAGGGTTGATGTTCGCATCATTCCCTCCCTCTTGAGAGGGTTCTGACCTCAGAACTGTTTCTTCAGCATCAAAATGAGCTAGGTCAGTGATATTAAAAGTGGAAAAATTATTAAACTCACGTGGCAGTTCAAGCTTTTATGCATTGTCGTTGATACGCTCTAGCACTCTGAATGGCCCGTCTCCCCTAGGTGAAAAGTTTGGACTTCCTTTGGTTACGAAAAGGTTCTGTCCTTATATGTAACCATACCTAATCTCCTGGTTCGAATGTAACTTCTCTCCTCCATTTATCTGTTCGTTTCTTATACTGAAGTGTCTTCTCCTCAACATTCTCCTTAGCTTTGAGATGCAGCTTCTTGACAAATTCAGCTTTTCTTTCTCCATCTTGGCTTGCATGCTTGTGATGTGGTAGTGGTGAAAGATCCAGTGGAGTAAGAAGCTTAAAACCATACACAATCTCAAAAGGTGAAACCTAAGTAGTGAAGTGTGGGACACGATTATAAGCAAAGTCAACAAAAGGCAAACAATCAAGCCAATTTTTCAAGTTGTTACTGATGGTGGACCTCAAAAGGGTGGATAAGGTGCAGTTTACAACCTCGGTTTGTATATCTTTTTGAGGATGGCATGTAGTGGAGAAGAGTAGTTTTGTTCCTAGCTTTCTCCAAAGCGTTTTCCAGAAGTGGCTGAGGAATTTGGTGTCTCTTTCTGATACAATAGTCCGTGGTAGGCCATGTAAATGCACCACCTCTTTGAAAAACATGTCAGCCAGCTGTGTTGCATCATTGTTCTTTGCACAAGAAATGAAGTGTGCCATCTTGAAGAATCGGTCAACCACCACAAAGATGAAGTCCTTGTTCCTTATCTTTGGCAAACTTAGTACAAAATCCATAGAAACATCTACCTAAGGCATGTTAGGAATAGGCAAGGGAATGTAAAGACCATGAGGATGTGACCTGGATTTGGCTTTGAGGCAAGATGTATTTCGAGCAGAATCGCTCAACATTTCTTTTGAGGTGTGGCCAGAAGAAGTGCTCCACTATAATGCTCAAAGTATTTTCTACACCAAAGTGTCCCATTAAAGCACATCAATGTGATTCTCTTAACAGTAAATCTCGTATGGAACCTTATGGAATACACAATCTCTTGTCTCTGAACAAGAAACCTTCATGTTGATAGAATGGGCCTGCAGCTTCTTTGTAGCATTCTTTGTATGCATTTGCAAAATCAGGGTCTGTTTTATATTGTAATTCACTATGTTTAAAACCCATTACCTTGGCCTCCATAGTGGTGATGAGAGCGTAGCGGTTGGAAAGGGAATCAACCACTATATTTTCTTTGCCTTTTTTGTACTTGATAATGTAAGAGAAAGTTTCTAAAAACTCTAACCATTTGTCATGTATCTTATTAAGTGTAGTCTGTCCTCTTAAGTCTTTAAGAGTCTCATGATTTGTATGAATGACAATTTTTTAGATAATACATAGTGTTGCCAAGTTTCTAGAGACCTTATTAAGGCATAAATTTCCTTGTAATAAGTTGGATAGTTCAAGGCTGCTCCATTGAACTTTTCACTGAAAAATGCTATTGGACTTCCTCCTTGAGTCAGGATAGCTCTTATACCAGTTCCTTGAAGCATCACATTCAATCTCAAAAGTTTGATCAAAATTAGGCAATACCAATACTAGTGCATGGGTAAGGCTGTATTTGAGCTTGTTAAATGCTTCATCTTGTGCTTGTCCCCATTTGAAAGCAACATTCTTCTTGCTAACTGAAGTGAGTGGGGCGGCAATGTTGCTGAAATCTTTGACAAACCTTCTATAAAACTCGCCAGCCCTTGAAAACTTCTTACATGTCCAATAGTTGGAGTGGGCCATTCTTGTAGTGCTTTTATCTTCTCTTCATCAACTTTTAATCCCTGAGAACTTACAACAAATCCTAAAAGCACAACTTGCTCAGTGCTATATTTTTTTAAGATTAGCATAAAGATTCTCCAGCCTAAGTGTTTTAAGAACCTCTTCTAGATATTTAAGATTATTTTATAAGCAGGTGCTATAAATCAGTATATCATGAAAGTAAACAACTACAAACTTACAGATGTATACCCTTAAGACATGGTTCTTGAATCTCATGAATACGCTGGGGGCGTTTGTGAGACCAAATGGCATAAAAAGCCATTCAAACAACCCTCTTTTGGTTTTGAAAGAAGTCTTCCATTCATCTCCTTCTTTCATTCTCACTTGGTGATAGCCACTTTTTAGATCGATCTTAGAGAAGATAGTTGCCCCCATTGAGTTCATCTAGCATGTCATAAAGTCTGGGAATGGGATGTCCTTACTTGATGGTTATGTTGTTTACTGCTCTGCAATCTACACACATCCTCCATGAGCCATCTTTCTTTGGTATGAAAAGGACATGAACTGCACAAGGACATTAGCTTTCCCTGATGTATCCTTTTGGGATGCTCTCTTGAACTTATTTTTATAACTATTTGGGCTCCTCTGGATTTACTCTATAGGCTGCTCAGTTTGGTAGATGTGCTCCTAGTACTTGATCGATTTTGATACTTTATGCCCCTTACTGGTGGTAATCATGGTGGAGTCTCCTCTGGAAATACATCTACAAATCGTTTAAGTAACTCAACTACTTCTGGTGGTTGTTCCTTTTCATCTTGTCCTGAGAACAATCCTTCTTTGAAAATCATTAGTAGCACCTTTTATTGTAAAATAAGAGATTTAAACACATAATTAGGTGAAACATAGAGATTAGTTTACTCACCTCAGAGCTCTTAGTCATGACTCTTTACATTTCATGTGCCTCTTGTGTGGTGAGAGGGGCTAGATTATGCTTGCGATTATTGTGAGAAAAACTATATTAATTACTCCTCCCATTGTGTATGGCTTCTTTGTCAAATTGCCAAGGTATACCTAGCAACAAGTAGCCTGCTTGCATTGGTACTAAATCACATACTACTTTATCTGCATACTTACCAATGGTGATTGGTATGGTGACTTGCTCAACAATCTTGAACTAAGTTTCATCATTAAGCCATCTCAGCTTGAAGGGATAGGGATGCTTCGTCTTTTGTAAACCTAGCTTTTCAACCAAGTACTTGCTAGCTACAATAGTATGGCTGAAATTGCATTGATTTGAATTTCTTATTCGATTTTTGCACAGAACAATCATTTTTTTATATCACGAAATTTGCACATATCTTATCATATGATCTTTTTTGGTGAATTGATTATTTAAGAATCTAGTTTAATATCATGATATAAATAAAATGATCAATGATGATTTATTGATTGAGTTATTTAATGATATTATCATATTTGTTTTTAGATATATATATTTTTTGTCAACAATCTCATATTCCTAGAACGACTCAGTAGGCCAAGTCGGTGGAGTTGAGTTTACATAATCTAGACGGTAAAGGCAAGTTCGAGCACTCCGTGCCAAGTTATCCGTCTTCATATTCTGTGCGCGTGGTGTGTGAGCTAGAGAGAAGGAAACAAATTCCTATCTGCTGGTCTCATATTCCTCCAGGTGTATTGCAAATGCTGGCCACTCTGTTGGGTTAGACACCATCTTCACCAAGTCGGAACAGTCTGTGAAGAAGGTCATCTCCAATCTCTTTGCATCAAGCATACAATGAATTGCCTATATTATAGCCTCTAACTCTGGGTGTAGAGCCGGCATACTACGACGAGCATTCTTTGTACCCATTAGAATACTCAGAATTCCATTTCCTTTACAAAACCATCCCAGTCCTCAATTTGGGTTGAATTATTTCCATGAGCCATCCGTATGACATGTCAAGACACTCATTTAATCTATTGTTTCCTTGGAAACTATTGGAGGTAACTCTGGGATATCCATTTGTGCTTCATCCCAAGCATTTGCTTCTACTATTGCCAGTCTTACTACCTCCCGTGGATCTTGATCGATATTCGAGAAAATCTTAACATTCCGCATCTTCCATATTTACATAGTAACCAGGGGAATACGTTCATGACTTCATGATTTGGCAATTGCCAAAAGAATGCTGCCATATTGGAGTGAAGAGCATTCGGGAAACCATTTGAAGGTATTGTAATAATTGATAGTGCCCAAACTTGTAGAGCTGGCGGACATTCAAAAAGTGTATGATTAATCGTTTCTCGGCCTGCCCCACAACGAGAACATTGAGGATCACAATTTATGCCTCTGGTTTGAAGACGATTTGCAACCGTCAGCCAGCCTGAAATTGCTTGCTATAAGAAATGTTTTATCTTTGGTGGACATTTGACTGACCACACTTGTGCCTGTAGCTTGCTCACATATGGTTCATATTGGGTTGATGTGCTCCGATTTGGCATCTATTGTTCCGTTAAGTACCCAAATTTTACTGTGTATCATCCATTTTTTTTGTAAAACTCCAGCCCATAGTATCCTGTCTTCTAAGTCTAGTAGTAAGCAACCCAGTAATAATTGCAATATCCTCTGATACAATTAATTGTTTAAGTAGTGGAACATTCCACGAAGAAGTTGAGGGATCAATCAGTTCACTAACCGTTAGATCAGGGTAAAGATTATACCATTTGCATGTTGCTGATCTTGAGCGTGAGCTATAAATCCAGGGGTCATTCTATACAGATATGGAATGTCCTGAGCCAACTCTTTTCATGAGCCCTTTATATACCAGAGATCGAGCAAATATCATACTCTTCCACCCATACGACGCAGAACATGAGCATATGGGATCTAATGGTGTACCACTTCTAAAGTAACGTCCTTTGAAAACCTTAGCAAACAGAGGATCCGGATGATCGATAAGTTTCCATAGTTGTTTAGCAAGTAATGCTGTATTGAAATCCTCTATTACCCTAAATCCAAGCCCCCATCTATTTATGTTTACATAATTTATCCCACGCTAACCAATGCATACCACGTGTGCAGCCATTAGTGCTCCACCAAAATTTAGCCACTGTACTAGTCAACTTCATGGCTAACGCTTTTGGTAGCCTAAAGCATGATATAATGTATGTCGGGACGGCTGAAGCCATAAATTTTATGAGGATCTCCTTGCCCTCTTTCAATATAACATGGATGTCCATGTATTAACCCCTTTTTGTTGCCTCTTCAGGAGAAAATTAAAAAAAATTCTTTTTACCTCGTCCATGCATTCTGGTTTTCCCAAATATATACACATATCTCCAACATTCATATTTGTTTATATTATCTGTGTAAATTATATCTTTTTGTGATTTTTAATTATTTCTCATCATCTATTTCTCATAACCACCAGAATGTGATATGACCTACCTTATTAATTTATTATATATGATTACATCTAACACCACATAATTTTAAGTCTTAAGTGGAAAAAATATCACTGATAAAAAAATAGTAGAATACATCACACAAATATTATTATCTTGCAGACACAATATGATGATGTGTCATCACCTATATATTAATTGAAAAGTACTTTTAGAGAATTAACTTACTTTTATAAATATCTACAGTGATGCCATTATGATGATGTGTCATCACCATAAAGCTTCTCATAAAACTTAAAAAAACACTTATGTTATTAGACTAATTATTTGATATGCCAGTATATATTTTTTGTTAGGCTAACATTTAATGTAAATACATGTTATTCAAATATTTAGCTTTCTATGAAAACATATAGTATTACATGAACAAACAAATGATTTAAAAAAATAAATCAATAATCCAACAAAATTTGTTTAAGTTTTCATATAATTTATAAAGTATATATAGTTTTACATCCAAAATATTTTGTTAAATATACTAACTATTATATGTAATATTTAAAAATTGAAATTAGATATATTATTACATAAAAAGTTTTAAATGTACATTTGTTACAATATTACACAAACTAAAAATAATTTTAAAAAATTAAGTCAATAATCCAACAAAATATGTTTAAGTTATCATATAATAGAATAAATTATATATATTTTTACATGAAAAATATTTTGATAAAAATCATAGCTATTGTATGTAATATATAATTAATTCTATATTAATTTCTACATGTAAATATATGATTATTTTCAACTTTTAAAAATTCAAATTAAATATATTATTATATAAAAAATTTTAAAATGTATATTTGTATAAAAATTATTATGTGAAAAATTATTCTATTATAATGCATAGATTCACTGTAATAAAATTGTAGACTAGTTATTTACATGCAAATATATGATTGTATTAAATTTAAGAAAGTCGAATTAAATGTATATTATTACATCAATGTTAAAAACGTACATTTAAAAAAATATTATGTGATAAGTTATATATTAATATTTACATGTAAATATATTATTCTATTCATTTTTTAGAAACATCAGATTAAATATATATTATTACATAAAAATTTTAAACATACATTTCTTTTAAAACTAATATGTGAAACAGTTTACTACAATAATACATAAATTCTCTCTAGTAAAATTGTGAACTAAATACTAAAACATACGATACATAGGACTCAAATTTTAGATAGCAGCTTATCAAACGACATTATAAATCACATATAACCATCGTACACTTAACAATTTTTATGTCATGCATTCATTTCAATCCTCATATGATTGTAATTGTTGGGATCGATTTTACCGCGTACAAGGAGGACTCGACACGTGGACATTGAACTATCCTAGAAACTGACGCACGCTGTGCTAGCTTGGCCGAACCACTCCCGCATACTGTTCTCGGACAGTTGGCAAGCTTCCCCAAACACACAAGAATCATCAGCTCACCTGTTTTCCTGGCGTGCCGAATGAAGAAGACATGAAAAGGAGAATACCAGTATAAAATAAGAGAGATCACCACACTAGAAGGGGATCAGCTCGGCGGATCTCAAACCCCTCTCAAGGAGGAGATATCCGACCAAACCGAGTCAATTTGCACCGCCGAACAGCATGATCAAGGGAGAACCCCTTGTTCCCTCGAAAGAATACCTATCAGGATAAGTTCTTTTCGACCTAGAACTTTGCCTTCATTAATATTAAACCTATATTTACACATGAATGTGACGATAACAATAGCTTCTTAAAGAACATATGTTTGATGATTACAACAATTAATAATTTATTTTAAAGGCCTATTTTTAAATTGATTGGATTTTAAGAAATATGCGATGATAACAAACCAATCCAAAAGACAATATATCTTGAGAAAACTAAACGAGACGTGTAACTTGTGGGCAACAAAAATCATATTGTTAGAGGGAAAATGAACACATTTTCTTAAAGGCTTTTTCTAGCAATAATTTAAGCCCATCAAGACCAGGAAGACCGCGCCGACCTAGCTCAGAAAAAGGAAAACTCTTAAAGATAATCTTTAAAGTCCAGAAGCATCGGATCAACTCAAAGAATAAATGAGAATTTCCATATTCTTCGGAGAATAAGGGATATTTCCATATTGCAAATACGGAAATATTCACCAAAGGAGAAAAAGAAAAGGAGCTCAGAGCGACCGACCTCCTATCCCTATAAATAAGAAGACCCTGAAGCACAAGAGAACAACTCATACAATCTAGAGAGCAGCAGAGCAAAAACCAAGAACTCCAACGCTTTCTAACTTACTTTGCAAACACTTTCTTTTCACTTCGGCATAACTTTTCGGTTAAGCCATCTCTTGTAATCGCTTCATCTTTGAACTTATTAATAAATAACTTGTTCTCCGAAATCCACAATTGTTAATCAAAACCCTAGTGACGATTTTCTGGTTCAACAATTGGTGCCATCTGTGGGGACTAGGAGAATAAATTTTTAAAACTAAGCAACAGAAGATTCGAAGAGATGAGCCTTTCGACTGACAGCAGCAACCTCACCCTCAACAACGAAGATACTACCACGCATAATACATCTGCTCTCGGCGAGCATGGCAACCCTACCGTCGTGCTCCCACCACCTGCAGGAGCACCTCCAGCCCCTGTCCTCGCCACCGATCTCGCCGCAGTAATACAAGCCGCCTTACTCCCGCTCACACAAAATCTGGTGTCCAAGCTGGACACCCTTCAGGCTCAACAGGCGAAGTATGACGAGCAGCTCAGCACTTTAGCGGCCGCGACCAACGCAAGATCGGCACCGTTAGAACGACGGTTAATCTTCGAAACGCCGGAGCATGGTAACAGTCGAGGGGCAGCATCAGCTAATGAGGAACCAACCGATGAACTGAAGTCCACCACGCTACTAGTTCAGCACTCGAGATCCCGGCAATTCTGTCAGATACCGAACGTAACCCGTTCGCCTCACGGATCACCAACGTTCGTCTCGGCGCGGCGATCAAACTAAAACTCCCAGACTACAACGGGACGGAAGACCCAAACCTATGGCTGACCGGGTTCAACATAGCCATGAAGAGGCAACTGTTCGAAACGGACCTCGAACGCAAAGCTAATCACTTTCAGACCTTCGTAGAGCACCTCAGCAAGGACGCTCTCAATTGGTTCTCCAACCTCCCGCCAGCGTCGATCAAATCCTTCAAGGATCTATCCCACGCCTTTATAAAGCACTACTCCTTGTTCATCACGAAGTGGACGGTCAACCTTTTCACACTGATACAGGAGCGCGACCAACCCCTCTGGGATTTCATCGAAAAATTCAAGGACGCCGCCACAACGTACGGCCAGATACCGCAAGCTTTAGCCATCGAGACACTCATGAACGGTTTTCAGTTCAAATCCTCTTTCAAAAAAGATTTGCAGAAAAACTCGAAGGACACCATAGAAGACGCACTCCACAGAGCTCAAACTTTCATTTAAATGCCAAGAAGCACAACATGGATGTGGCAAGCACCTCACGAGACAAGGACCCGACGAGCAAAGGCAAGCAGTCCTCCCATGCCATCGTAGCCACCAGAGAGAAGCCCTGGATTCAGTGGGCCTGTGGCGATCCTCCCAGAAATTCTGATGACAAGGACGATAACCACGATCTCTACTGCTCCTTCTATTGGCGAACATGGCATGCTACTCCGGCCTGCCGACACCTTCAGTATTCCTTATACAAAAATACAAGGAAGGCAAGATCGACGTCGGCGGAGACTGATCTCAGAACAAAAGTTCCTACTCACGCAGCTCCAACTCTAAGGACTCGCGCCGAAACTCCTCCAGCAAGGATCGCCACTATCAGAGCAAAACCAGCGGCCGAAGCAGCTCTGGAGGAAGGCGCCGAAGTCGTTCACAGGAAAACGACGACGGCGAGCACGACAATCCTCCCCCTCCGCCCAAGCGGCAGGTTAACATGGTCATGGGACGCCTTCCCGACGGCGATGACTCGATTCGCGCCATCAAAGAATATAGGACCTCGCAAAATTTTCCTCTCCCCATGGACTACCATCCAACGATCACGATCACATCGAAGGATATGCACGGGTTACATACCCGCATAACGACCCGCTGGTTGTCGAGCTACATATCCACGATAGCGAAGTGGCCAAAATACTGGTGGACACCGGCAACACGGTTAATATCATCTTCAAGGATACCTTGACCAAGATGGGACTCCAGGATAAAGACATCAAGGCAGCGCCAAAGCCACTAACTGACTTTGCCAGCGAATCCTTCTTTAACCTCGGCACCATACGCCTGACAGTTTACGTCAGCGAAGTAACGAAGATTGTCAAATTCACTGTCATGGATAAACCAGCAATCTATAATGTCATACTTCGCACGCCTTGGATCCACGAAATAAAAGCCATCGTGTCAACTTATCATCAATGCATGAAGTTTGCTACCTTGGTTGGCATCTTCACACTTCGCGGCAATCAGCAGATGGCAAGATCTTGCTTCATCAGTGAACGCAAAGTGCGACTCTCCACGGAAAAAGCCCTCGAAGACGCCAAACAAATGGAGTAGATTCGGCAAGAATCTCGCAGCTTTTATATTTAGACTTTTTTATTTTATCAATAAAGGCCGGCTTGGCCCCTGAGTGACAACACTCATCCAATAATTATAGAGAACTACAAATGGCTTTATCCAGACTTGGGTACGTAGGCAACCTCCGAGTGCAGCTGTAAATTTAATAAATTTTTATTTTGGAAAATCAGCTCGGCACGTAGAGCACTCTTCCCTTATGCGAATGCATCTTGCTGAATCGATGTTCTGGCCAAACATTCGATTCGAAATAGCAAAAAGAAAAAATTATATTTGTGGCTGATCACCACTCCTTTGATACTTCGGTTCGATTTAATTACGTCCAAAATAGATGAGACCAAATCCGAGGACAATACTCGCACGACCCTTGATCATACCTTTCTAGCCGAAGTGAATCCTGAAAGCTTGGTATTCGATCTTGATTGTCGTTTGGTATAAGACGGGCAGAGAAATCTCGCTTCCAATTCCGAACTAAAAGGTTCTATCGCATAACAAAATTTTTAAAACAAATCATGTTTATTTACTTTTACAAAAAGAAGATAGAGAGTAAGGAAAAATTCCAATATATAAACTCTTTCGGGCAATGTCATTACACAAAAGGCTACACAAAAGCCGAATAAATTACAAAACAACAAAAAGGGGGAGGTAGCCGCTCAGCTCGGATCATCCCTTGGCTCTGGCGCTGAAGCCCTCTCTTGCGCCTGCTTCCACAGCTCCTTAATAGCAGATCTGCCAGCAAAACAAAAGTTAAAGAGATAAGCGAAGTCCTTTCCTACAAAAACACACAGCGGTAACACTGACCTGCTCACCAGACTCAGCTCATGATCGGTAATGGCTATCTCATCGATAGCATTGCTTGCAGTCTGCCAATTCGTGAATTCTCTCTTGAAGGTTGGAAGCGTGCCAGCAGGAAGTTTCCATCCCTTTTCAATCATCTTCTTCATATACGCCACCATAGCGCCACTCTTCTCCATGCCCACAAGGACAGCCTCTACCTCTTCTTGATGAGCCAGCGACGCCTGCATCAGCTCCATTCGCGGTTTTAACCAGGAGACCATGCCATCAAAAACCTTGTCGGCAATGCCCTGTGAGACCTTATCACGAGAACCTTGTAGCATCTCCTTCTCGGCAAGGAACTTTCAAGAGTTCTCCTCGTTCCGTTTCTCAAGGTACTCGTTCTGCGGTTGGAGGGCGGCAACCTGCTTACGAAGCCGAGAAGCTTCCGCCACCTCGCCCCTAAAGGCTTTAACAGTGCCTTCGAGCTGAGAACACTTCTCTTTGAGAAGCCGATTCTCTTCTTATGCCTTTTTGAGCTCCTCGATCTTGGCACAAGCGACATCCAGCATCATCTCTTGATGACAATAATTATTGTCATATGTCGCGAATGCGGACATATACGCTCCCAAACCCTGCATCAAGATTCGCTATTAGGACGCGTGACAAAACGAAGTAAAAACACAATAACGCCAAAAATATGTGTATACCCGGGCTATCAGATGATTCGCCGAGGATATCGACTCTGCCAACTTCAGCTCCCATAGAGGTTTACCCCACCTTGGGTTCTTTCTGCACTTTCAGATCAGCCTCGCGGCAAATTCACGATCGAGCATCGCCGAAGTAGCTCCGTCAAACTTCAAATTAAAGTGGTGAGGGTTGTAGTCAAAGAATTCTGCTTCCTGCTTAGGTTCGGCGGGAGCGCTCGGACCGGCATCATTAGCAACCGGAGCACCGGTATCTTGGGGGAAGGGAAGGGGGGGGGGGGGGGGGGGGGGGGGGGACAGACTCCTCGGGCTGAGGGATAGCCTCTTGATGAACTGTAGCAGCATCTTCGGTCTCTTTTCGACCTATATCTGCTGCATCCTGAACCCCAAGAGTTTTAACCCCGACAGGCGAAGAAACGGCTTCGCGGCAAATAGTCTCTCGAACCGACCCTTCTTGTGAGGACCTAGCAGCCTTCTTAGCCTCGGCTCGTCTCAGCCTTTCACGCGCCGCAACCCTGGAAAAGCTAAAAACAGAAATAAAAAAACGACTAAGAATCACATCAAGTCAGTCAAAGAAAAGACGCAATTAATGTTAAAATGATACCTCATGACTTCTCCCGCAAGACCTTCACCTTCCGAGGCCAGCTCGGCATCGCCATAATCCACCTGTATAGGTGCAGCTGGAGGGGTCGCTTTCCTCCGTTTCGAAGGGGCAACGACATGGATATCAACTTCCACTGCCGGGATCGTCCTCCTACTTTTAAGACCCAAACCTTCGGACCTTGGACGTGATTTCTTCTTAACAGCTGCAATATCAAAACATAAGACCTCGACCAAAAAAGAGAGAGGAAAAGAAGAAGTTACTTCGATCAAGCAACGCACCTGCTTTCGAAGACTTAGCTCGCTTCTCGGCCGGCTTGGCCGACTTCTTCTTCTTCTCGGGGAGCCCCTTTTTCTCCTTCTCAGGCCATAATTTCTGGCTAAAATTGCACAACTTCATGATGTCAACATCAAAACCAAATGGGTCCTTCCCAAGGCTGATCGACACTGTCCCAACAAAGGAAGGAGCAACATGTCAAACATCTCGAAATTAGCTAAAAAAATGAAAGCGAACAGCGAAGTTCAGTTCGGCTTACAAGGTTTCGACCTCCAAGTCCTGAATAAGTCAAGCTTACCAGTAGATGCCTCGTTTATCTTCACATAGAAGAAGAAGCGGTCCCACTCGTGAACCTTGCTTATCGTATCCCAGCCAATAACCCCCTGCTTCAGCGTGGTATAAAAGTGGCACCCCCCGCGATTTAGCCTTCCACTATTTAAAATAGATATCTTTTCAAAGATATCCTAGTTGAAAGGCACTTTCGCCATACGAGCAGCCGCCGTTAAGCTGACGAAGTGACGAATCACAGCATGGGAAAGTTGAGCCACTAGCATCTTCCTCCGTTCGCAGTAGCGGAGAATTGATGAAATAGGAAATTAAAGACCAAAAACCGCCAAAATGGTATTCGTAGATGCAGAAATAACCTTCCGGCGGCGTTGTTACTCTCTCGTGATCTTGAGGAAGCAAAAGCTCAACTCCCTCTGGAAATCAGCACTTCGACCAAAGCTCCTGAAGCCTTTCCACGGTCATCCAGGTCCCCCCGTCCTTGATGCCGGTCTTGTGCTTCGACATCGCAATCTTCTGCGGAAGATCCTCGACCCGACTCACTGACTCGGAACCATCCGATTCCATCTCAGAATCTATGTCGGAATTATCCGGCGAGATTTCATCTCGATAACATGAAGACTCCCCAGAATTCGAAGAGGAAGGAACTGGACTAACCCGGGCTCGCCTAGCTTGCTCGGCGAGAGAAATCTCATCGTCGTCAAAAGAAAAACTGTGCGATGAAATCGACATTTTTCAAAAAGAGAAATTTCTGGAAAAATAGAAGAAGAAGAAGGAAGTTCGGCAAGAAAATTTGATTTTTGCAGCTAAGGAATAATTTTGCAAAGCGAATCCGAAGAGGGTAAAATTTCCAGAACAAGAAGACGAAGAGATAAATACTCAGTAATAAAATCAGAAGAAATGTCAACAGTTTCCTAAAAGGACGTGTGTCAAGATTTGCATCCACTTGCCGTCTGATAAACCTTTCGTTTTTCTGGCTCGGAGCAAAACCCTAATGGGTCGAATATTTAATAAATTTATTCAAAGGGAGCGCCATGTGTCAAGTCTACGTAAAAACAGGTCGAGCTGGCGATCGCAAAGAAATGCTCTTGATGAGCTGGCACTTATTGCGAGACCAAACCCACTTAACTTCATGAAGTCCGCCGACCTGATTCACAATCAGTCTCGCCGAACTGGGGGGGGGGGGGGGGGGGGGGGGGGTCTCTAGCAATAACCTATGCCCATCAAGACCAGGAAGACCGCGCCGACCTAGCTCGGAAAAAGGAAAACTCTTAAAGATAATCTTTGAAGTCCGGAAGCATCAGATCAACTCAAAGGATAAAGGAGAATTTTCATATTCTTCGGAGAATAAGAGATATTTCCATATTGCAAATACAGAAATATTTACCAAAGGAGAAAATGAAAAGGAGCTCGGAGCGACCGACCTCCTATCCCTATAAATAAGAAGACTCCTAAGCATAAGAGAACAACTCATACAATCTAGAGAGCAGCAAAGCTAAAACCTAGAACTCCAACGCTTTCTAGCTTACTTCGCAAAAACTTTTTTTTCACTTCGGCATAACCTTTCGGTTAAGCCATCTCTTGTAATCGCTTCATCTTTGAACTTATTAATAAATAACTTGTTCTCCAAAATCCACAACTGTTAGTCAAAACTCTAGTGGTGATTTTCTGGTTCAACACATGCTAATGAATTTTCTTATAAATGAAAAATCAAAGTTTATTTTCAATGGTAAAATATAAATGAAAGTTATAAAAATAAAAATAATTTCGAATAGATAAAATTTTATAAAGTCAGTCTCCCCCCCCCCCTCCCCTCAAGAAACCCCCCCCTTTCTCATTCGTTGCTCTAAAAATCAAGTTTGTACACGAAAAAGAAGACTGAAGCTGCTCAGTTATACAAGAGAAATCAGCTCAATCTCAAACCACTTAAAGATAGAAAGGCTCTTGTAAAACAATGGATCAAGACAAACAAGGGGGATGCTGAGGATGTTGACTTTGGAGATATCATGAGCAAGGGAAAGTGGCAGCTTATTAGCTTCATGCTATGTCATATCGGGGTGTCTAAGGAGGATGAAACAGAAAAGGAGAAGGAGAGAAGGAAGTCTTAATAAAGTGTTAATTGTAGGTGTTAACTAATATTACATTGTATGTTAACCGCTTAATGAGTTGGGATAGTTAAAGTCTTAATGAAGTGAGTTCAGTTTTAATGAGTTGGGATAGTTAAAGTCTTAATGACGTGAGTTCAGTTAGTGTTTTTTACTCTGTTTCTGTTAGTGAGGTGTGTTAACTAAGGTCACATTGTTTATTAATCCTTTAATAAAGTATACATATGAGTTTTTATCAGACAATATAAAAAAATATTAAAAATAAGATATTTATAAGAGAAATTCTTTCAGATGTACCTAATCTAAGTTTATGTTCTATTTATACACTAACACTCTAAAAAATTCCTTCCATAACATTTTTTACAAAGATTTGGCCATATTAACTTTAGTTAGACAAAACATTAGTTAATAAAGAAGAAGCAATACAATGTACAAACAAAAGTATCAATGGCCAAGACTGATCTGAAATTTGAATCATTTGTTTTGTTTTGGATCGCTCTTTTCATTTGATTGTGATTTGTGATTATGAATCTCTTAGATCTTTGGAATTTTTTAGATGGGATAGTGATTTACGGATTTAAAGCTCAAAATCATATAGTGGAAGATAGATCTGATATAATTGGGTGAAAAGCTCAAGGAATCCGAGCTAAAACAATAACAATTGTTAAGAAAGGAAATCGGCGTAAATTAGGGTTTGGATGTCGCAGAGGTGAGGAAGGAGATGTTAGTAAATTCAGGAAGATATTATAAAGTTTTATGAAGACTTTCCTACAATTTAAAAATTAAGGAAGTCATTACATGTATTTATGAATGCTTTCGTAGCTGAACTTCCCTCTTTCTGTGTAGGACCCCCCTCGAAGCACTCATAAACAGATAGATGTCTCTATCCCCGGAGGAGATATTTGTTCCCGGTAGAGCGTTCATTGACTTGGGCGTCAGAGAACCTACTAGAGGAAAACCCCCTTTCGGTCTTCTCGGAGGCCCGATTGACCTTTTATATAGTATTTGCAGGACCACATATGTTGACCTCCCTGTTACCAGGACTCAAGCAGGCTTCCACCCCAGAACGACTCATCGCCTTTCTCCCCAGAGGACAAAACTCGGAGGCACGGCTCCATTCCCCGGACGTATCACACACCCCCACGTGGCATCCCAAAATTTGCTCCCGAACAGTAGTAGTTTTTAAATAATCTATACTATTATTTGGGAATTAGATTTCTGACGTGGCGCTCCCACGTTCACTCTCACCATACTTTAGCCATCGATTTTTCCAATTATACCTTTAATAAAAACCGTGATCTAATTCTCGGTTTAGTGTTATTCGCTGTTTACTAGATTGATTGAATGGTTAGTTTGATAACGATAAGATTTATTGATTGGTTAGTTGGACAAGGATGGTTTTTTTTTTGAATTGCCGATTTGCATGGTAGTCGAATATATGAATTATTTGGGTAATGATGGTTTCTTTTATGAATTTATTTATGAATTTAATATTTAGTTAGATAAGGATGAAAGTCGAAAATTCGAATTTATTATTTAGTTGGATAAGGATGGTAGTCCAATATTCGAATATATGAATTATTTAGGTAAGGATGATTTCATTTATGAATTTATTTATGAATTTATGAATTAGTTGGATAAGGATGTTTTCCTTTTCTCGAATTTTATGAGTTAGTTGGATAAAGATGGTTTTTCTTTCTTCAAATCACCGTCTTATATGGTAGTCGAATATATTCGTTTATGCATATTTTTAGGTCGCCCTAGGTTACCGAATATGTATAAATACTCTTGCTTCTTTCACAATCTAGACTTCAGTTCATCGCATTTTCTAGGTTTTTGTCTTTCTTAGTGTTGACTTTGTTGTCTTTGTATATATTGATCTTTTATATTTATATATATTTATATCGCTTTCTTATCGTCTTAAATTGTTATGGTTTGTTATGTTTTCATATTCGTGTTTTGTCCGTATAAACGATTCTAACTCATGTTGTTTTTCTGTTCATCTTTTCTTTGTACAAGCTGCTGGTCACCGCTGCTTTGTCTTCCGGTTATCAGTGTAAGTTTGATGTGTTTACTGTGTTTTTGTATATGTTGCTCTTTTACGTTTATCTATATCTATATGTCGTTTTCCTATCGTGCTATATGATTATAATTCGTGATTTACCGTGATCGTGTTTTATTCGTGTACGGTGTTATAACTCGTGATGTTTACATGTTCGTGTTTTCTTTGTATAGGTTGTTGATAGTTGATGCTTGGTCTTCTTGGTTACCAAAGTAAGTTCGATGTATTTATTGTGTTTTTGTATATGTTGCTCTTTTATGCTTGTATATATATATATCGTTTTCCTAGCGCCTTATATGATTATAGCTTGTGATTTTTTATATTCGTATTTTTTTCGTATAATGACCCTAACTCGTGCTGTTTTCACGTTTGTGTTTTCTCTGTATAGGTTATTGATAGTTCTTGCTTAGTCTTCTGGTTATCAAGGTAAATTTGATATATTTATTGTGTTTTCGGCTCTTCTCTTTCTTTCGAAGTAATAAGGGTAGATTGTTTTGTTTAAAATCTTTTTTCGTTGGTCTGTATATCTATATTATTTTCCCAATTGACAAGTTTTTATTTGTCTATCTCTTTTCTGCATGTTATTCATTGTTGTTTGATAACAAGCTATTTCTAGGGGTGAGCAAATGCAACAGGAGCTTATCAAAACTCAAGCAGCACTTAGTTGTAGTACAATGCAAGAGGAATCAATCCAATCCTAGGAGCTAGAAAGTGTAACGAGAATGTAAGGATCTTGTGAAACTAAGCAAATGATGGGAAGTTTTGTGAAATTCCTAAAAACTAGATGCAATGATTAAATGCACGTGGAAACTATTTTAAAAATACCAGGAATGAGCTAGCTACCATGAGGAAAAGACAGAATTATTAAAATACAAATCTACAAATTACTAAAATTCGACTAGTGGATCGACCACTAGATCAAGCAAAAGCAATCGACCTAAAAGACAGTTTAAGCGAAAGCGAATCTAATGACCAGGATGCAAGCAAACAACGAGCGAATGATCAACAGAGACTAAGAAATACTAAAAAGAAGGGTCTAGGGTTGAGATTCACGTTCAGGGGTTTTAAAGGTTCACGCTTGGTTTGAAAACTCTAGATCTACTCACTTTGTGAGATTCTCTAAGCCTTGAAAACAAAACAAGATCCATCCATGGCGTGTGGTATGGATCGCTCTCTCATTCTCTCCTCCAGACCCATGGCGTTTGGCGGAAGAAGAGATTGAAAGGCAAGGAAAACAGATTTCAAACTCACGGCTTAACTAGTCCTCTAAACTACCATGGCGTTTGGGAAAGAGTAACTAATCTCTAGGATGCGATTTTCAGAGATCTCTGGATCCTGTCAAGGTAAGAGCTCTCTCTGATCATAAAGATCTTGGCGTGAGACTCTTTAAGCCTTAAGAACTCGACATCCTAAAAGAGAAAGCCATTAAGAACAAGAAAAAAACAAACTTGAAAACCTTTTCGACCCCTTGAATCCTCTCAACCCCAAAACCCAATGGAACTACTCGCGACTCATGAAATAAACCGTACAAAATGCAATGAACGAAGAGCTAAACATGAAAGGCGATTGATTTAACTTAAACGATTCAATATTCAAAGTAAAAACAAGAAAAAGCTCGAAGTTTAACAATGGCGAATCGCCTAAAAACGAGAGAGAAGATAGAAAAGTAGTCGACAAAACGTGCTTATGAAAGGGATTGTTGGTTTTTGCCTAAAATGGCCAAACCGCAAATGGTCCCCCCCTTCGCTATGGTCCAAAAACAGGCTGGACGGATAAAGTTGGTCTGGGATCGATCTCGAAGCTCGATCTGGCAATCGATGATGTCCTGAATCGAGCGGCTCTTGGTCAATCCCCGAGTCGATCTTGTGCTGATCGGGTTGGAAGCTCGATCCGGTCCTCGATCTGCATGGCGTCATCTATGTCTGTACTCCAAATCGATCTCCATGCTCGATCTTCAGGTCGATCTCAGGTCCTTAGCGTGCAATCCTGATTTCTCCTAGTGCCCACGAACCTCCTAGTGCGCGAAACATGCGAATGCTGGTGCAAAGACACTCTATGACCTAAAGTGATGCAAACTAACCTAATATGCAATATAAATGCATGAGAAACTAAGCTATATGTATGCGAAATGCATGGAATATGCAGTTATATCAACTCTCCAAAACTTACCTTTTGCTTGTCCTCAAGCAAACAAAATTAAAGAAGAGAGAGAGGTTTTGAAACAAACGGGGGTTTAAGCTTCTTGCAAAGGTGTTTTTCAAATGAATCAATCTCAACGTCCTAGTTACTAGTTCTAAAATGCAATGCGCACACTCATACTCCAAAGAACTTAGCCATACTCATCACACAAAGAATTTCAGTTCATGACTCTCCTATTCCAAACAATCAAAGAAACTCATCCTTTAACATTCATTAATAACCGAACCATAAATCAATTTTATGCACTTTAAAGCAGAACACATTTGGCTAAGGGTATAGGCTATGAGCATAGAATGATCTCATTTGCAAAAGGGTTTTTGTTTAAGGCTAGGGTTTCTCTCAAAAATGGTAAGAACTTTATGCATAATGCTAAAGGTAAATGCAATTGATGCATACATTATCAAATTCTCATCTACCCATGTAAACTAACAATGATCCTAAAACCCCTCTCACTTATTTTTATTTGAGCTCACTCACCACTTAGTGTCTACCCTTTTTTCCAAAGCAAATAAGCATGAAAGCAACCCCAATGATCCCCCAAACTTATCCTAAGCCTACATCTAGCTTCAAAATACAAAGCTATCAATCATATGAGAACCTAATCATGTCGCCTAAACGTAACACTTTATGTTAAGTTCAAACCGGAAGAGGCCTCACAATGATGTCACACACGAAAACTTGGCTTCAAAGAAAGGTAAGGGTCAAGGTGGGAGTTCTACTTAGGCTCACAAAGAGTGGCAAAAGGAAGAAGAGAGCCTAAATATTTTTAAGATCCACGAGTTCATTTTCAAGTGCATAAGAATGATATTTAAAAATTCAAGTTAGGGTTCTCACTTTAATAGGATAAGTTTCAAATCATGAGAGTTCAATTCAAGTCACGAAAATCAAAACTAGCGATCCAAGCATGGTAAAAACTTACTTTCAAAGTATGAGCAAAGCATTAGAGAACTACCAACTAGGATATTGAAACCATTCATAAGCTTAAAACACCTTTTTAAGAAAACTTTAACCCCTTATGCAAATGCAAACAACCTAGATGCTTAAAAATTCTAGACTCAATCCTAAAATGCTTAACAAGATGAATGCAACTACATGAATTTTTCTTAAATTTTTTAAAAATTTACCAATTTTTCATGCAATGAAGACTCAATGATGCTAAAGGGAAAATAAGATCAGAATAAACATGTCAAACGACACACATACTCCCCCAAACTTGAATGACACCGTCCCGGTGACAAACAAATTCAAATGAGCTCAAAACACAATGCAAAAAGAAAGAAAATATGAACGGTATATACAAGGGTAGGTCGTTTGGTACCTCGGAGCTAGACTCGGCTGGAACTTGAGGATGTTCCAGCGGATCTGCTCGTGCTAGAGGAGTGTTGGGCTATGCCTTTTCCTCTATCCTCGGTGGGGAAACCATGAACGAAATGGAGAGCTTGTTGCGTGGTTCCTTGCTGCTCACGGATTACAATACCGCCAGTTGACCTCCTTCTCTTCTCGGGCTGGTTAACCTCTTCACTCTTTGACCCCTTAGACCTCGCGGATGAGCTTCCTTGAAGCGCCTTGACTTTCTTGGCAAGCTTCTTGATCATTTTTCCTTGCCACTTAGTTATCTTCCGCTGCATCTCTACCACTGAGGCGAGAAACTTCTCAGCCTTGGTCCGCGGCCCAAAGTCCATCCTCGGAAGCTCAAAGTGGGCCGGCATTGCTCCATCTGATGGTGGTGACTCTGACAGCTCTCTTGTGGACTGAATGGGCATCATTGTCGTACCAAGTGGGGCATAGCACTCCTCGTTTGTTGGGCAGAACTGAATCATACCGATGCTGTCTAAGTTAGTCTCCTCAACGTTGGGTAATATGCACACGTTCTTCTTCCCTCCGTCATCGTAGAACTGATAAGCGAAGAATCCCGGAGCTGGCGTAGGTCCCAAGCTATCGGTATTTCGCATGTAAGTCTCGTCCATGTATGACCTGTCTGCGCAAGGCTCGAATCGCTGAAGTGGTACACCGGCGTGGAGGAAGAGCGGCGTGAGAAACCCTCCAATGTGATACGAGCTCGCCTTGCATCTAAGAGCGTAAGCCTTGTACTTCACCAAAGAGGAGGCTAGAATGCACCCGTAGTTGACATCGTTCCCGAGGTTTTCCTCTTTGCTGCTGCATAGTATCCTTTTGATCCCTTGGAAGAGGAAACACAGCTCGGTCTTCGTCACCATGGGAGACACGGCTCGTCCGCTGAAGGTGTTCGCCAACAACTTAAGCGTGTACCTCAGAACGGGATTCCTCACCTTCTTGATTTTAGCCGTGTTGGCTTTGTACTCTTCATCACAAAGCACGTCCCATATGATGCTGGCGTTCTTGAGAGGTGGAAACTCCACTTGCTTAGCTGCGGCGCTGAGTCTGTATGCTTGGCAAAGCTCCTCAATGGAAAGGTGATATGACCGTTTCTTGACCTTGAAGCTGAAATGCCCTTGAGAGGGAGTTGGGCGGCTCGGATTCTCATAGGAGAATGCCAAGGTGGAGAGGAAATCCACCGTCACTTGCGGATATGTTGGACAGTCCATCTTTGAAAGGCAAGCTAGTCCCATGTTTTGTAGAAGAGAGTCAAAATCCCCTAGGAGACCCATCCTTTCCAGCAAATCTCTGCTCGCGAACTTGGTAGGCTCGAAGCGCAGCCTCTCTAGCCTCTTCTTCGCCGCCTTTTCCTCCTTAGTCCAACGGATTCTCTCATGAACTTGTTGAGGTTCCTCCTCTTGAACTTTTTGAGTTCCCTCTTCCTGAACCACTCGTTGTTCATCCTCTCTCTGTGCAGCCTCTTCTCTGGTTCTCTTAGGTGCCATTGGTGCCTGAAACAAGATTCTCAAACAAAGAGTGAGCAAAGGCGGCGAGAAATCGAGAAAGAGACTAAGCGAGGAAGAAAAATCTACAACTAACACCCTAGATTTTTGGGGCATTTATAAAAATTGTATCTAGATAAAGGAAAAGAAAATCTAGAGATAGAATTAAATCTAGAATATTTCCTAATTTCTAGCTACTTAAAAAAAAATTGATAAAACCCTTAGCGACTTAAATCGATCAAGCGGTTAAAAAGGGAAATATTAAAAAGATTTAATTAAAAATCTTTGAAATGCCTTTGTGAAAATAGGAAGAACACTCTCTCTCGATTAAAAACTCGTAGGAATAGAAATGAGAGAGTGTAAGATTGTTGAAAACTTAAAGGCAACAAAATTCCAAAACCATGGGTGATGAAAGTGGTTTTCTGACAAAAGGTGGTCAAGGCACAACTTTCGTAGTCAAAGATTCCTGCCTTGACCACCATTAAAAATTAAAAAGCGAGGGAAAGGAGAAAGGGAGGGAAAAATTTTTGTTACCTCGGCATGAGATCGAGTCCCTTCGGTCGATCTAGGACTCGATCTCATGCCCATAATGGCTGGATCGAGAGATTTGATCGATCAGTGACTCGATTGAACTAGAATCAAGTCTTAGATCGATTATACTCCATCGTTCCTTGACTTTTGGTCAACTGGGCTGAGTCCGCGTGCTCGAGCCATGTTCTCAATTCAGGGGTCGATTCGATTTAGATCGAGTGATCGATCGAGTCGAGTGATCGATCTGTCTTTGAAGGATTTTTCCGAGAGAAAATAGATCGGTCGATCCATTTTTGGACCGATCGATCTAAACTCCAAGAATTCCCCGAGACAATTTAGCTCGATCGATCTAGATGGGACCGATCGGTCTGTGCTCATCTAAATCGACCTTGTCACTCGATCTCGTCTAGATCGACTTACTCCTCTTGATTCACTAACTCGATCTAGTAAAGATCGAGTTAGGATTAGTCGATCTAGCACTCGATCTCTAGTCGATATTCGCCCCTTCTCACTCGTTTTGGATCTAAGATCTTTGCATGCAATCCCTAATACCTGTTCCTACACACTCAGAAGATAAAGACATAAAACTGGAATAGAAATAAAGCAAAAATATGTACAGGATAGACATGGGAATGCCTCCCAAGTGCGCTTTCTTTAACGTCTTTAGCTAGACTTTACTTGGTTTAGGCAGATGGTGGGTCTTGGAGAAGCATTGAGGTGCTCTCCTTGTCAATCGCACTCGCCATGTATGGCTTAACTCTGTGTCCGTTCACCGTGACTTTAGCTTCCCTTGATTTCATACGGACCGCTCCACCGTGACTTTAGCTTCCCTGGAAAGAGCTTGAGCCTTGAATTGTAAAGCAGCACCAAACTCCCTTCCTTAAGCTCCTTAGGTACCAGCTTCCTGTCATGAGCAGCCTTGGTACGCTCCTTGTAGATCCTAGCGCTTTCGTAAGCGTCCAGCCTTAGCTCATCAAGCTCGTGCAACTGGATCAACCGCTTCTCCTGAGCCGTCTTCAGATCAAAATTCAGCCGCTTCACAGCCCACAGCGCCCTATGTTCCAACTCAACGGGGAGATGACATCCTTTGCCGTAGAGAAGAGTGAAAGGAGTAGTACCGATGGTTGTCTTGAAAGCAGTCTGGTACGCCCACAAAGCGTCATCCAACTTCACAGCCCAATCCTTCCGAGTTGTCCCAACAGTTCTCTCGAGTATCACCTTTATCTGACGGTTAGAGACCTCCACTTGGCCACTCGTTTGAGGATGGTAAGGCGTAGCTACCTTATGTTTCACGCCATACTTCCTTAGAAGATTTTCAAACAGCTTGTTGATGAAATGGCTCCCTCCATCGCTTATCACCACCTTGGGAACTCCAAACCTCGGGAAAATAATGCTCTTAAAGAGCTTGATCACCACCTTAGAGTCGTTTTTTGGGGAAGCAATGGCCTCAACCCATTTAGAGACGTAGTCAACAGCTACGAGTATGAACTTGTTACCGTATGATGAAGGAAACGGCCCCATAAAGTCTATGCCCCACACGTCAAAGACGTCTACCTCGAAGATAGGAACTTGAGGCATCTCATTCCTTTTAGTGATATTCCCAGCTCTTTGACAAGCTTCACAACTCATCACGAACTCATGGGTGTCCTTGAAGATAGACGGCCACCAGAAACCGGCTTGTAAGAAGTGAAGTGCCCGCCATACAAAGAACCGTTGCAATGGAAGATGATATCTCTTGCTTCCTCCTTTGTCACGCATCTTCTGTACAGGCTATCCACTCCTCTCTTGTATAAATAGGGCTCATCCCAATAGTAGTGGCTCATGTCCCTCATGAACTTCTTCCTATGGTAGTTGTCAAGATGCGAAGGCTCTTCCCCACATGCCAAGTAGTTCGCTATATCGGCGTACCAAGGGAGATCCTTCTCTTTGAAACTCAGAACTTCCTCAAACCGCCCTTCTAGGCTCGCACAAACAGCTGTAGTGATCGCCATGAGTTGTTCCTCGGGGAGAGAATCATCTAAAGGAAGAGACTCGTTGATTTTTAACCGAGAGAGATGGTCAGCAACGCCGTTCTCTATCCTTTCTTGTCTTTGATCTCCATGTCAAATTCTTGGAGAAAGAGGATCCATCTCAAAAGCCTCGGCTTAGTGTCCTTCTTGGAATAGATATAACGCAAAGCTGCGTGATCCGTGTAAACAATGGTCTTGGAACCCACGAGGTAAGCCCTGAACTTCTCAAAGACGAATACAACCGCCAATAGCTCCTTCTCCATGGTAGTGTACCTCGTTTGCGTGTCATCCAAGGTTCTTGAAGCATAGTAAATCACATGCAGCTTCTTATCCATTGGTTGGCCTAGAACAGCTCCCACGGGGTAGTCACTAGCATCGCACATAATATCGAACGGGAGAGTCCAGTCCGGTGCTTGCACTATAGGCGCGGACACTAAGGCCTCCTTGATGGTCACGAAAGCTTTTAAACACTCCTCATCAAAGACGAATTTAGCCTCCTTGCACAACAGCCGCGTGAGAGGGAGTGCAATCTTAGAAAAATCTTTGATGAAGCGCCTGTAGAAGCTGGCGTGTCCCAAGAAACTTCTCACTCCTTAGATGTTAACTGGCGGCTCAAGGCTTGTCATCACTTCAACCTTTGCCTTGTCGACCTCAATACCCTTCTCTGATATTTTATGGCCAAGCACGATCCCTTCCTTAACCATGAAGTGGCATTTTTCCTAGTTAAGCACCAAGTTTGTCTCCTCACAATGCTTTAATACCCTGCAAAGATTCAACGAACACGCAGAAAAGGACGCCCCATAGACCGAGAAGTCATCCATAAACACCTCTACCATCTCTTCTATTAGATCAGAGAAGATCGACATCATACACCGCTGAAACGTAGCGGGTGCATTACACAACCCGAATGGCATCCTTCGATACGCGAAGGTGCCATAGGGGCATGTAAATGTCGTCTTCTCCTGATCATTGGGATGGATTGGTATTTGGAAAAATCCACTATATCCTTTAAGAAACCAATAGTAGGGGTGATTAGCAAGTCTTTCAAGCATTTGACCAATAAAAGGCAAGGGAAAATGATTCTTTCTAGTTGCAAGATTAAGCTTCCTATAATCAATACACATACGGTGTCCAGTAATTGTTCTAGTAGGTATAAGCTCATCTTTGTCATTCTTAATGATCGTGATCCCTGCCTTCTTAGGCACCACGTGTACGGGAGAAACCCACGTGCTGTCACTTATAGGATAGATCACGTCAGCCTCTAAAAGCTTAAGAATCTCTTTCTTAACAACCTCTTTCAAATTAGGATTCAAACGCCTCTGATGTTCTATAGAGGAGGCGTTCTCATTATCCAAATGAATCCTGTGAGTGCAAAGCATAGGAGAAAGGCCCTTGAGGTCACATAAAGAGTACCCAATGGCCTTTCTATACTTTCTCAACTCAGTTAAGAGTGAGTGCAACTCATCATCATTTAAGTTTTTATTCACAGTAACAGGATAGGTTTCGTTAGGCCCTAAGAAGGCGTACCTTAGCCCTTTCGGGAGCTCCCTAAGGTCGACCTTCGGGGCAAGCAATTCGCTCCAATCATCCTCGTGGCTGTTGCTGTTGTTTTCCTCCTTGGAACCTTCCTTTGAGCCCGAGACATGGTCCTTGAAGCTGCTTTCTCCAACCGCTATCCCTTCTGAAATCGAGTCGTCAGGTCGATCTTGCTCTCGACGTCGTCTAGATCGAGCAGTTTCGACCGATTCACTCACTCGATTTAATGTGGATCGAGTGAGAGATCGAGACGCAGAGTCAATCTCCAGATTAGGCCCCAAACTGATCGGAAGGCTTCTCTCGATCTTGGACCCGATTGTTTTCCTGGATCGATCACCCTCCTCGATCTGACTGTCGATTGCTGCACCGGATCGAGTTGTGCTCTCGATTTTCTTGTCGATTTGACCCCTGGATCGAGTAATGTCATCGATCTCGGAGTCGATCTCTAGGCAAACGCCTTCATCTTCTAGCACAACCTTCCTTGAATCAAGCAAGTTGACGTATTCCTGAGTTCTCTGATCCACGTAGCCGAACTCTCCTGGCTCCTTAGTCAATGCCAGCTTCAAATGATCCTCTTGAGCCAACTCTTCCAGCAACTCATCCGCTAAAGCAACCAACGTTTCAATGTAGAAAGCTTGCCCTTCTATCGTAGGCTTCTTCAAAACCTCATTGATATCGAATTCCAGCCTTATATCTTTACCCAAGTGCAAGGCAATCCTCCCGTTCTTGACGTCTATGATAGCTCCGGCGGTGGCTAAGAAAGGTCTACCAAGAGTGAGTGGATCCTTTGGTTCTTCATCCATTTCCAACACAACAAAGTCCGTAGGCACGTTTACTCCACTGATCTTCACTGGCAAGTCCTCAAGCAAGCCCACGGGTAACCTCACACTTCTGTCAGCTAGTACCAACGAGATTCTACAATCCTTGAAACGGGTAAAGCCAAGCTTCTTTGCAACGGAATGAGGCATCAGATTTATGCTAGCTCCGAGATCACAAAGGCAACTCTTGAACTCCAAAGGACCTAAAGCACAAGGTATAGTGAAGCTTCCAGGGTCTCCCAACTTCTTAGGGACTATCTCCTTGTGTATCACAGCACTACACTCCTCACTTAGAACAAGCACTTCCTTGCTTTCCTTATTCTTCTTCACGAGAGTGTCTTTGAAGAATTTGGCGCATTTAGGCATCATTGCAAGGCAGTCCACGAGAGGTAGCTTGATCTCTACGTCCTTGAGGTGCTTCTCAAACAAGACTCTATGCTTCTCTATGAGTTGCTTCTTGAAACGGCCAGGAAAAGGTAGCTTTGGTAGATACGGTGGAGGTACATAAGCATCCTTCTCCTTAGTAGTTTGCTCTGCTTTCTTCTCAACAACCGCTTTGTCAGCTCTCCTTGGTCCTTGAATCCAAACATTTTCAAAGTTGATCTCATCATCAGCGGAAAGCTTACCCTCCCCCTCTTGAATTACAACGTCCTCGTTGATCTTGGGAGCAACTGTAGGTGCAAGCTCTTTGCCACTCCTTAGCGTAATGGCGTTGGCGTATTCCTTGAGATTCTGCTCACACTTGCCCGGTAGGCTATTCTGACAGCTCGATGTTGCCTTTCCCTTCTAAAGTTGCTTGATCTTATTATTCAAGGTTGTAATCTGAGTAGAGAAGTCCGTGAGAGACGAGTCTAATCGAGTGTTCATCTCGGCAAACTTCTGGTTTGTAGAGGCTTGCCCTTGAATCAGTTGTTGAAATATAGCTTGGACAGGATCAACTTGTTGTTGCATCGGTTGTTGCTGCTGAGGTACAAAGCCCGGAGGGTACATTGGCGTATAACCTTTGTTTCCTTGCGGTTGTCCCTGGAAGTTGTTCTGCCCTTGTCCTTGGAAGCCACCACTCGGCTGAAAACCTTTGTGGTAAGGTACGAAAGGCTTTGCTTGCTGAGCAGGGTACACTTGATCCTTAGGGTTCGCCACATTGGTGCTACAGTATGAGAGATTGTTGTTTTGGTTGAAGCCTTGTGAATAGTCATGAGGTTTGTAGTTGTTTTGACCCGCCACCCAATTGGCTTCTTCTTGGCTCAACTCAAGCTCCTCTAAGGCTTCATCCGCTTCACCAACGAAGTGAACATGCTTCTGATTAGCCAACACCAGCTTGTCAATCATCTCGTGCAGTGACTTAAGCTCTTTCTTGTGAGACTCTAGCTCAGAACCTCTCGGTCACGGTCATAATCCTCGGCATAGTTGCCGTGGCTTAGTGCTAAGTTCTCAATCAGCTCCATGCCTCCCTCTACCTCTTGACCAAGGAAGTTGCCCTTACTAGCCGTGTCAAGCAACAAGCGAATCTTTGGGGAAGCTCCTCGGTAGATAGTGCTTAGAAGAGTCTCTTCGCTGAAGCCGTGGTGAGGACACTGGATTGTGTACTCTTTAAACCGCTTCATTGCTTCGTTGAACGACTAATTGTTCCTTTGAGTGAAGCCGCTGATCTCGCTTCTTAGCCGTGCTGATCTGGTGCTAGAGAAAAACTTTGAGAGGAGAGCCTTCTTACACTCGGCCCAAGATGTAATGGTGCCTTGTGGAAGTGTCTTCTCCCAATGTCTAACCTTGTCTCCAAAAGAAAATGGAAAGAGACGTAGCTTGAAAGCATCTTCGGATATGCCGTTTCTCTTGATCATCCCACATACTTGTTCGAAATTATCAAGGTGTTCCAAGGGATCTTCCATTGCTAGCCCATGAAACTTATTGTTTTGCACCATTGAGATGAAACCCGGCTTAATCTCGAAGTTATTGTTCTGTACAGGAGGAGGAGTGATCCCAAACCTATTGTGATGAGTATTGGGAGCATCTCCCACTCCTATGATCCTTGGGGGTCTAGCCGCGTGTTGGGGGTTTCCATTACCCCTTCCCACTGCCCCGTGAACTGGAGGAGGTCCTTCTGGATGCTCGTGCTCAGCCATAGCTTCAAAGTCAACCAAACCGTGCTGAACAATCTCCTCAAAGGCTCTGGCTTGCTCTCTAACTCTTCTTTGTCGTGAGTGTCCGAGTTGGTGAATGTTGTCCAAGGGTTGAAGTGGATTGTTGTCTCCCCTTGAACAAAGATTCATGTACCTGAAAGACACACGTTTGAGAGTAGAGAAATTAGTAACTTAAACAAAGTAAAGGCTTAGTCTTTACTAAACTCCAAATCTCAATGGTTTCTAAACACTCCTAAAATGGCAACGGCGCCATTTGATAACAAGCTTTTTCTAGGGGTGAGCAAATGCAACAGGAGGTTATCAAAACTCAAGCAGCACTTAGTTGTAGTACAATGCAAGATGAATCAATCCAATCCTAGGAGCTAGAAAGTGCAATGAGAATGCAAGGATCTTGTAAAACTAAGCAAATGATGGGCAGTTTTGTGAAATTCCTAAAAACTAGATGCAATGATTAAATGCAAGTGGAAACTATTTTAAAAATACCAGGAACGAGCTAGCTACCACGAGGAAAAGACAGAATGATTAAAATGCAAATCTACGAATTACTAAAATTTGACTAGTGGATCGACCACTAGATCGAGCAAAAGCAATCGATCTAAAAGACAGTTTAAGCGAAAACGAATCTAATGACCAGGATGCAAGCAAACAACGAGCGAATGATCAACAGAGACTAAGAAATACTAAAAAGAAGGGTCTAGGGTTGAGATTCACGTTCATGGGTTTCAAAGGTTCACGCTTTGTTTGAAAACTCTAGATCTACTCACTTTGTGAGATTCTCTAAGCCTTGAAAACAAAACAAGATTCATCCATGGCGTGTGGTATGGATCACTCTCTCATTCTCTTCTCCAGACCCATTTCTCCTAGTGCCCACGAATCTCCTCACGAGCCTCAGCACGTCCACGAATCTTCCACAGCTCCAAAGTAAACGAAAGCAACCTGATCGTGATGCAAAATGCGTGAAACATGCGAATGCTGGTGCAAAGACACTCTAGGACCTAAAGTGATGCAAACTAACCCGATATGCAATATAAATGCATAAGGAACTAAGCTATATGTATGCAAAATGTATGGAATATGCAGTTATATCATTGTTCGCTATGTTGTTGTTCGCTAAGTGAGTTACGTTTTACCGCGTAACCTCTTCGTTTGGATTATTCTTGGATAATATTACATGTCCTTGCTGGATGCCAATGATATGTATGATATTTTGCTTGTTGGTGTTAAATTTGGCATTATATTTAACTGTTTCTTTTTATTGGATGTTTCCGCAGGGTTCTATATTATTCACGATGCGTTATACTGGTTAGTTTGTCGTTTTGTTGTTATTTACATGTATATCTTTACGTGTTTGTCTTTTACGATCTGTGATCTTGGATTTGTTTTGGTTTATGCCATTTGTGAAAATTGTTTATTGTTATTCTGATTGTTGTAGGAACTTATATTCTACCGTATCATCTTCCTGGTGCGAATATCACCGCGGGATCATTAAAATTTACTTCTTGGATGGAGTGTAATAAGGTTAACCCTGATGCAATGCAATTGACTTATACGGAGTTCTTTGTGAGGTTTGTGTGGGATCGGAAGAGAAAGTGCTGGAAGCCTAGATGCCGTGGAGGTAGCAAACCGGGTCGTTTGACATATTGTCCTGATACTTCTGGAGAGATTTATTATTTGCGGCTTTTACTGCTTAGGGTAAAGGGTCCGACATCTTTTGATTCTATAAAGACAGTAGCTGGTGTTATTTATCCGACGTTTAAAGATGCATGCCATGTTTTGGGTTTAGTTGATGATGATGATGAGTATGCTGCGGCGTTGTGGGAGGCAAGTCGTTGGTACGATGGTTCGGTGATGCCTATTTTGTTTAGTGATTAGTAACTGTGTTGGTGTTTTTTTGGACATGTGATCCTGTTTTATGGTTTTGTGTTTTGTTTTCTTTTCTATTTTAAAGACGCAGTTATTATATATATCTACAAATTATCCAAATTTTCGATACCTATTCGAGGCTTTAATACCTGTTTTGTATGATTTTTTATTGGGTATGTTTTGTGGCTATCGTATTTTAGTTAATATTGGTTTTTGGCTTTATCGGTTTATTGTGAGAGTATTGTATATTTGAAAATTTTGACATCTATGATTGGTATGTTTTCAAATATCCTGTTCTTGTATTTCGATCAATGTATGGTTAGTGATGATTCCCAGAGTGGTGATGAAAATTTTATGATTAATATATTTTTAAATATGTGATTCATATATATCGATCAATATGTTTGTGTTAGTGATTCATAAATTAGCAATCGATATATTCGTATATATTGACATAATTGGGTATATTCGAAATATTTATTCAATATATTTAATATCCAATCTAGTTATATAGTACATATAAAATGTGAAAGTTTTACATTTGTAATATTAAAATTTTATGTATTATATAATATATATTTGTAATTCGAAATCCTTATTCAATATATTTAATATCCAATATGGTTATATAGTATGTATCAAATGTGAAAGTTTTACATTTGTAATATTGAAATTTTATGTATTATATAATATATATTTGTATATATTAACATAATTATATAGTTCTTGTAATATGGGAAATTTTAATATTTGTAATATTGCAATTACGATTTTTATGTATAGTTTTCCATGTCTGGAGCGTGTTGATTTCCGTTTCTTTGTATATTCAAGAAGATACACGTAACAGATGACTATATATTTGATTATATTATATGTTGATATTATCTTGTCATTTAATTATTATCTAAAAAGTAAAGTTTTTCATTTGTATATATTAACATAATTATATAGTTCTTGTGATATAGGAAATTTTAATATTTGTAATATTGCTATTACGATTTTTATGTATATTTTTCCATGTTTATGGCGTGTTGATTTCCATTTGTTTGTATATTCAAAAAGATACACGTAACAGATGACTATATATTTGATTATATTATATGTTGATATTATCTTGTCATTTAATTATTATCTAAAACTAAAGGTTTTTGGGCCCAAGTCACCGGGCATGTAAATGTAAACCCTAATTTATTACTCGGTTCTTAGGTTGGATTGATAGGGTGTATATATTCTCTCTAATTATTATATTCTATTCTACTACGATAGGCTTCACAATAAGTAGCGACATTAACATACTTTCAAATGATGGTTCTTTCTCTCTATGTTGTCGTGTCGTCTTCTTCCTCTTCTGTGTTCCCTGAACATACTACCCGGTCGTTGATGCGAGCCTCCCGAGTTATCTGTTGGTAGTTGTAACGCTCTCGATGTTGGGTTGGTAAGAGACTCTCGAGTTATCTCCGACACCTTCTGTTGCTGTTTCATGTCAACTCATTGATTTTGGCTATCGCTTTTGTATGCAGTTCGCACGAAAGGAATTCCTGCATGGTCCAATCTCTTTTGGTGTCTCGCAATTGAGACCTGGTTTTGTTGAGTCGGTAGTTTTCGTGAAGGTGCTAAGAGTTTGGACTACTTCGTTATGTCCGTCTGATAAAACCTTGAATTTCGTTTTGTGCGATGATGAGGTTTGTTTATATGATCTGTTCTTGTATTATATGTTATTATTTTCGTTGTTTCTGAACTCCAGTGTTTGTTTCATTATTGTGTTGTAGGGTGTGAAGATTTGTGGAACCGTTTATGCTGTTGATTATGACCGTTTTTCCCCTGTGCTGTGTGAGGGTGTGTGGGTTACGGTTAAAAATTTCGTTGTTGTTAATTTAAATAGCGATTCCAGAATTACATCCCATCGGAGTGAGATTCTTTTTCTAGGTCCGACGGTTGTTGATGCGCAAGTTCATCCGTTTGATCGAAATTTTTTTAATTTCATAAGCTTTGAACAGATTCTCGCTAGGGCTCCCTCGGATCGGTCTTTGGTTGGTATGATGTTGATTAAATGTTCGACTGCTCTAAAATATGGCGTTGTTTTGTTGAGTCGTAAATGTTGATTGCGTTTGTTTGAATTTTTTCATGATTTAATTGAGGAGGTTGTGTGCGTAAGAGAGTTGGAATTACCTATTAAAGATACTGGTGGGCTTGCAGTGTTTATATTTAAGCTAAAAGATCTAAGGTATGTTGTTGTGTTACACATGTCGTCTATGTCTGACATTTTTGATTGCTAATTCATATGGTATACATTCTTCACTTATGCAGTGACGTGTGTATCAAATGCGTGATGTTTGGTGGTGATGGTCAGAAGTTTTATAATGACTGGTCTAGATGTAGCAGTGATGTGGTGGTTTTTATTGCCAGGTGGGCTATAGCTGATGTCTACGCAGGTTTGACGGATTTAGTTGTTTTGTGTTCTTATTTTTGTTACCAAGACTTATTGGTTTTTTTATTGTTTGGTGTCCAGTGGACCATATTAGAAATCCAACTGTTAGAAATCCATATGGACACTGCTGATTTCTATTATTTTCTATTGTATACCTATTTAGGAAAAGTCACTATATCTACTACATATCCAACCATGATCATGGTAAACCCTTGCCTTGCTGAAGTGTCTGAATTCAGATCCATGTAAGTTCTTCGGACAATATTGGTTTCTTTACCTGTTTGTGTTTCTAAATAATGTTTTTGGAATGTTTTACAGGATGTCGGATAAACGCTCAAGAGGTAGAATCGAGAATAAGCATGCCAATCCTTAGAGCAATTACATATTTACAGAAAATAGGACGATTAGTTTTGTTATTTTTTTGAACTTACATGCTTTCGTTTTGATTACGGGTTGTCAGATTATTGTCATTTGCATGAACGTTCAAACGTTTATTTGGTTCTTTATTTGTTTAAATTAATGTCGGGATTATTATATACTGGTTTAGTATATTCCTTTAAATTATATGTTGATTTTATTAGTAATTTATAAATGGATAACACATATGTTGACTTTATGTGTAAGTTGTACAAGGTATGAAGAAGAGTGGGGTGACCATAGATAGATAAAACACTATTAAATAAATGTTCATATCGAAGACGACGGTACAAATATATTTAACAATGGAATTCATGTTCTAAAACCGGCATCATCTGGGCCAAATTTCTCAAACATGTCGACTAAATTATCCCACACTATCCTATTAATCCACTGGGGCTTATCACCGCCACGTGCCCATATCCTCTTCAACGCACGCATGTGGTTTCAGAATAATGTTCTAGCACACAAATTAAATTACGTCCAAACCGTTGAAGTGTGTCTATGGTCCCACGTGTATTTGCGCTACAAATAAAGAAAAGGACATAAGTTACAAGATTATGGAACCATGATATGATTTTTGTTTTATGTGCTTTATAGTGTAGATAGGTGTTTACCGTGAGCAGGAAAAACCATCGTGTCTTAAAATGGACGGGAATCAATCGATACGTCGGCCACTCATGGTCCCAGTTGTGTTTAAGGATCTCTTCGATCGCGACATATAGAAAGTGGTTGAACTTGAACCACACAACAGTGGTTTTGTCAACCCATAAACCTGCACCAGGGTATAGAATGGGAAGATTTTCTCGATCAGCACCGTTAAGTATCGCTTCAGTATCTCTCAGTAACTGTCTGGTGATGGGAGGAACAACTTCCATATCGAAAGGTTGTAATAGAGAGTCTGAGATGTAATATAAGATTTAAGAAATTCTGATATATAAAGAGTAAAAAGAGAAAGAACTACGAAAGGTCGCGTATATTAACAAATGATGGTTTCCCGTTAGTTTGTTTTTGTGTATAATATTTGTATATTGGGTTTAATATATATATAGTTTTATATTTTACTCTTCTATTTAAGGTAGACTACCTGTTATTAATGTTAGTAATTCTGAGTTTCCAAATTACTAAATATCGTATCTATCTACATATGGTTTAATATTAAAGATTTTTTGATATTTTCTATTATATATGCACATTATATCTAGCTGTTCCTATTCATTCCAACCTAATTTCTCTATAGTAGACATATAATCTTCTCTATCTTTTTGGCATGGAGTTTGCGCAGAATATATGCCCCTCTAATCCACCTTCATTTGATGTTTCTCTTTTAAAACCTGGATTTGTCGAGGCAACTGTTTTATTGAAGATTCTACGAGTGTGGACTAATTCGTTTGATCTGTCTGACGTAAGATTGGAATTGATTTTCTGTGATGACGAGGTTTGTGTTATGTTGTTAAATTTTTAGCGTCTGATCTGTTGTTTCGTTGTTGTTATTTCATTATCGGTTTAATGTTATGATGCAGGGTGTGGAGATAAGTGGTACCGTTTATGCTGTTGATTACGATCATTTCTTGACTCAATTACGCGAGGGTATTTGGGCTACGATGAAAAAAATTGTTGTGCTTGATATGGATCACCCATTTAGTGTTACGTGTCGTGGTATTCACTTACTTATTGTGAATCCGACTGATATTGATATGCAAGATTATCCGTGTGAACGAAATTATTTCAAATTTATTGAGTTTGATCGGCTCCTCCTTAATATTCCTGATGGGAGTCCTACGGTTGGTATGTTAATTAGCTGATCATGTCTTCCTATGCTTGGAATTTTGGCGTTGGTATATTTTTTTAATGTATTGACTGCTTGAGTTGTGGTTATTTAGATTTAATTGGAGAGGTTGTCAGTATTGGAAAGTTGGAAATCTCAACGAGTCAGTGTGATTATAATGGTTTGCGTCGATCCGCAATGATAGCATTTGAACTGATAAGTCAGAGGTACGTAAAAAAATATTATTTCTTAGAATTTTAAAAGATGATGTTTGATGTCTTATATTTAATCGCATCAATGCAGTAATGTTTGTATGAAATGCAAGATGTTTGGTAGTGATGCTCTCGCATTCATACTGATTCGCTTAAATGTGAAGACGGTACATTGATTCTTGTAGCGAGATGAGTAGTGGTGGATGTCCACGAAGGTTTGTGATATCTTTTATTTACAACTTTCATTTAAAAGAAGACTATTTTTGTAAATTCAGTTACCTATATATAGGTAATGTTGTTATATCTTTGGTCCCTCCTACTAAGATCATGCTGAATCCTTCTATCGTAGAAGTAACCGAGTTCGGATCTGCGTAAGTCTATCAGTTAGATTTCGAATTTCTCGGGTTGTTTATTTTTGATGGGTTGTTTTACTTTTTTTAACAGGTTGTCGAGACAGCGTTCACAGTTACATGTTGATTTGAACACTGGTGGTCTTTGAAGCGAAACCTAATTTTAAGATGTTTTGGATTATTGTGTTGCTTTAGCTTAAATTTTAGCAGATTTAATATTATATAGTCACTTATGAATTTAATTGATATTCGATTGCTCATTTATCCCTGATTTTGAATTTACAATAATTTAACTAAACTCTAATTTAATTATTTGTGTGTCTTCTTCCGTATAATTCAATATACAGCAGTTATTGGTTCTTGAACTTGAATCTAAAAGACTTGGATATTTTAATAAATACAAATTACAGATGAATAGTATAATAATTGCTTTAGTGTAAAAGAAAACATGGTGATATGTATAAACAATATAGATATAGATATAGATGAATATATTAGTTACGTGTCTCGATCAGGTAAAAAATTGCGATCTATATAAATCAATAATTCATTCGTGTATATCGATATAAATAAAATAACATATATATATATCTATATATTATATATTTGTAATTCATAATCATATTATTTGACAATATCGATATCGATACACATGTTTTATCGTTTAAAATTATAATAATAATAAGTAGTGTTAGAATTGCATTAGCATGTGTTCGTTATGGCATTATCATTTACAGTGAATCTTCATGGCGTCATCTGTTACAACAAATTAATTTATGTAGTTTATTTCATTTATTTAACCAGGATCTACAAATGTATAATTTATATAGAGATATCTATATATGTATATATATTTGGGGGGTCATATACTGTTGATTTGTACAAATTGAAATCAACATATGTGTATTATATATTTGATGAAATATCCATGGTTGGTGTATTTTGACAAATGTGATTCATATATATCAGTCAATATATATCACTAACGCCTTACAAAAGTAAAGGATTTATGGTGGGGCTATTCAGGATGGTTATTCGTATATATCAACTTATGTGGATACATTCGAAATGGTTATTCGTGTAAATAAGTATAAATAGGAAATTGTATATCTGTTGTAATATAAAAAGGGATGAAGTTTTTATGTCATATTTTCCATGTGCATATCGTGCTGATTTCCAATTGTCTGTAAATTCAAAATGTTAATTAGTTATGTAATATATACACGTAATAACAACCGATATATTTAAATCTATGATTTTGTTAATATCGTTTTGAATTTAAATATAATGTTTGTCCATTTTAAGATAGTAATTATTGAACATCAAAATTGTAAATTCAGTTATCAAAACATCAGTATTGTAAACTCTAAATTATTTTATTATAAAGTGATTAATTACTCTGTCGCTATTAGCTTATACTTTTATAGCTTTTTGTCGTTGTTGGTTCTGGTCATGGTGTCGTCTCTTGCTGTGTGTCGTGGTAATGTCCTCTATACATGATAGCTTAGTTTGGTTATTTATGATTGGAAATTTGAGTCGGTTTATCGTCAGTTTCTTTTTTTTTGCATGTTTATTTAAAAAATTGGTTTCGTTAGGATGGTTGTGATCGATGTAGATTGTTACTCTTTCATTTTTCATGTATATATTATGTGTTTGCTTATACATGTGTTGTTCTGTAATTACGTGTCTAGGTGGTTGTAATCGATCTTGCGATTGTTTACAGTCTGGTTTGCGTCCTGTTCGTACCAATCGGGTATGTAAGCCTGGGAGTGGAGATGATATTAGTGATATAGAGGATGAACATAATGATTGTTTGTCTGGTGACGATGTTGATGATATGGATTGTGATTATGAGTGTGATGGAGATGAAGACGATTGTGAGGATGACGAAGAGGATTTAGATAATCTCGACGGCGATTCTCACGGTGATGAATCCAGTGATGATGCTCTTGATGATGATGACTCTTCTTCTACCGAGGAGTTGTCTGATAACGATGACTATGGTTTACCTGATGGCGATATTAATTGTGATCATCGTGTTGATTTTGTATCTGGTGGTCCTACTGATAATCATGTCCAATATGGACAACGCAGTGTCTCTTCTCTAGAAGTCTCTAATAATGCTTCTATCGTAGGTGTTGTTCAGCCTGTAACACCTATTAAGTTCGAGAATGGAGTGGTTGTGAAAGATTCAATGCGTTGTGAACATAGACATGTTGGAATCCATCGTACCGGTGGTGTGCCGTATCGTGATTATGTGCCATGTTCTGTGAGACATTCGTGTATTTCGCATGTTTCACTACTAGCGCCTGGTTTGTATGAGGGTCCTATTCATGTGAACGTGTTGCGTGTCTGGACACATTTTACTCATCCGACTGGGAACAGATTGGAACTCATTTTATGTGATGAGAAGGTTGGTTTTGTGTTTTATATTTTGTTTTAGGATTTTGTTTACGTGTGTAGTGTCAATATATATATTTTTATTTTGTGTGATATGGTTTCAAGATCCAGGGGACTGTTTCAGCATTGAATTATGACAGATTCTCTTCACGTTTCTTGGAGGGTAGTTGGGTTGTTATCGAAAATTGCATGGTTGTTAACGAGACTGGGCATTATCATGCTACTAAGCATCTCAGTACGGTATTCTTTATGAATACGACTCGAGTCGATAACTTCGTTCATCATTGTCGCTGTAACTTCTTTGAGTTTTTGAATTTCCAAAGGATTCTCGACCGAGTCCATAGTGATGATTACTTAGATGGTTAGCTATACTTTTTACTTTTCCAATTTCATATTTTTCCTTTACCATTCCATGTTTAAATCTTATTTAGGTTTTTCGAATCTATTGATTCTTTTTTTGCAGATTTGATTGGTCAAGTCTTAAATGTTAGGGAGTATAATTGTTGGGGTGGGCTCGTGTGTGATAGGGGTTCTACTTATTCTGGTCGCAGTGAGTTAGAGACTATTACTTTTGATCTCAGGGATGCAAGGTTCGTTCGTCTGTTTGTTACTGTGTTATGGTTCCATTTTGTATTTAGCTAATATTGTGATTATTTCCAGTGGTGTTTCTCTTAAGTGTAATGGCAGATCGGTTTTGTGCTGATTGGATGAGGTGTTCAGCTGGTGTAGTTGTTTGCGTGGTTAGATGGGGTGTTATCGATATTCACGCAGGTATTGATATGTGTGTACATCATGTATTTCTAATTTGTAGTTGTATCTTATTGGTTTGTTTTTGTTGTTTGTTTCTGTCTTATGACGTGACGTGTTACCATTTCGACAATGTATCCTACACGTTCCATACTTGATCGTTTGATTGTTGAGGCTGAGGATTTCAGGTCGAGGTTGGCATTTTAAATTTTTCGTTATCGTACTGTATTGCTCAAATTTTAATTAGTCTTACGGTAATTTGGAATTGGTTGTTATCGTAGTTTGCCAAATAGAGATTCATCGGCGAGGTTGCGAGGTGATCTGGATAAATGATCAAGTATAAGATAAGCGCTGGATACATATCGTTTTATTGGATTATTATTTTGTATGAGTTGATTTTTATATCTTTTTATTGGGGGTTCGTTTTAGGTTGGTTCTAGATAATATTATCTTTGGTCTTTTTTTTTTTTTACTTGACTCAGTTGTTTGGGGCACTATTATATTTAACTATTATTTATGAGAAATCTATTATTTATCAATGGTCATAAAAAAATGTCTTTTAATCATCTCTTTATACAAGTTAGATGTTCGGTTATAAAAAATGACAGAGTATCACCGTTTTATAATTTTGTGAAACGTGTTAATGCATTTTATTGAGTTATGATTTGGATATACACAAATTTGTATCGAGCATATCGGATTGATTATTAAGAACCCATTTCATTATTGATATAGGCCTCGATGTGGCCCAATTTAAGCAAATTATATTAAAGCATTTAATTTGTGGATGTTTTTTATTTATCTTATTTTAACGATAAGAATCTGTATTGAATATCACGAACTGTAACGAACAGTGAGCATTCTGAACCGTTTGTCTCTTTTTATTTATTCGATCTGTACTGTCGCAAATAATTTGAAAGTTTTTGCGTTGTGGCTTATCGTTTTAGTATTTCATGTTCTGTCTTTTCACTGATCTTGTACTGAGTTCATTTCGAAAGGGCAGTTTAGTTTTCCTATACGGAGAAAAGACAGATCTATAATTATATTCTATCCCACTCTTCTATTATCAGAATGGCTGCTATCTCTAAAATATCTGAGTTGGAATCTTCAAGAGATGATTGGAGAATCAGGGTGAGGGTTTATAAAAGATGGCTTGAATTAGTACCTTGCGGTGACGACGTTCTTCATTTTCTTCTCCTCGACGATCGGGTAATTCTATGCTATAGCTTTCGCTTGGTTTCAATTGTCTTCAATATGTGTTTGGATTTATATTTTATTCGAAAATGGGTATATATGTTCAAGAATTCGAAGATACACGCAATCGTTGGAAACGAGGAATTGGTTCCTTATTTCTCAAAGAGATTGCACAAGGGAGGTATGTGGAAAAGGATCCAAAATTTTAAGGTCTGTTCGGCGAGATCAGCGAGGCAGATGACAAAGAACAATTGGAAAATTGAGTTTCGATCTAACACGAGAATATTTGGAGATTTCATGGCTGGTGATTTCTATACGGGAGATGATCCAATTTTAGATTTTCTTAGTTATGAGAAACTCTACCTAGAGAATTTCCAACGAAATTGTCCTGTTGGTGAGTCGTCCTATGGATTCCTCGATTGTGTTTATGGATCAACAATTTTTTTAAAAAAACTTGTTTTGTGTTGATATAATATTTGCAGATTTGATTGGTGCCATTGCGTCTGTTGGTGTACTTGAGGTTGTCAGGAATCCTTCGCTCGAGGCATTGGAGTCGAAAGTGACATCGAGATTTGAGTTTACACTGACCGATGAAACGTAAGTATTCGTTTAGTGATTAATAATTGGTCCAATTTATATTATGCAATTAGGATAGTGTAAACTAATATAGTCTTAGTGAACGAACGATTACACATTTTGCACATGGGAAACTGGCGATCGAGTTCAACGATAGATGGTGTTGTCATGATGAACAGCTGGTCATTTGTATTATGAGTGATTGGCGTGTCGTTATACGCAATAGTAATATAATGGAATCATGCTATTAATTATACTTATGTATTATTTAGACATATTTGGTTTCTTAGTTGCCGTGTTATTTTTAATAGAAGAATATCACATGTCTGATCATATCGGTATCTCGATGGTTCTGTTCAACCCAGATCATCAGTTAGCGCACGAGCTACGTGATATGTTGTAAGAAGTCTATATATTTTTGTTTAAAAAAAATGTTGTATGCATTATAATAATCAATTGTTGTCGTAATTGGAGTGTGTATATGTCTAATCAGGATTGGAGAGAGTGAACAGAGTTAGGATGACGAAGAAAGCGACTCTTTGTATATCATCGATTAGATTGACACAACTACATGTGTAATGGTCGTTGTTTCGTTCTCTTTTTTATTTTTAACTGTGTATTGTTTTGCAACATACTTTAACCACAAGACAATATTTTTATTGATCCTTATATTATAGTTTATTGTTTATTAATCGTCGAAGTATATTTATATGCCGCCGATTATTATATGGTATGGTTTATCTATAAAATCCATAAAAATTGGTACACTGCCGTTATCTATGAATATATGTGACTAGAAAAATGATAATATCTAGGTTAGTGAAATATTTAATTTCGTATATATGTGTTATAGACTTGTATTTAGCTAATTGTGTTTTTTTAGTTGCTTGGGGTGTAGAATGTCTCACCTGCTCTCTTACGCTGTCCATCGATCTTATGCTTCTCATATGATCAGTGTCTCTGAATTAGATCTATTAAATTACGTGTGGGTGATTAGAGTCAAAGTATTGAGGAAGTTTAGGCATATTTTTGGTGTTGACGATGCATTCCACGTGATATTGGTTGATATTAATGTGAGTTTAGTTTGTTTATTGCACTGCTAGGTTAGACATCATTACAGCTCTGACTACTTCTCATGTTCCTGGTGTAATTGTTTGTTTTATATTCAGGGTGATAGAATTAGGGCGACGATCAAAGATCAATATGTCGAACGTTTTACTGGTTCTCTCTTGGATGATGGTTGGGTGATTATCAGGGATTTTGATCTCTTTTCCGTTATGGATACGTTTAGATTTGCACCTCATCCTTTTATTATTAGTTTCAAAGAGAAGACTCAGTGTGTTATCAACTGTGTAAACATTGACTTGAGATACTTCTCTTTTGTTCAATTTGAGAACATCAGCAACGGTGATATTGATTCTACTATTTGTGTTGGTACGTCTCTAACAGATGTCTGTTTTAAGGTCTCAAAATTGTTACGATTTTGCTGTCTATATTATGGATCCTGAAGTTAGTTATGTTTCGCAGATTTGATAGGGCAAATTGACAATGTTGGTAACTTCGATTCCCGTAATGAACTTCTCTTGAACAAGAATAAGAGAATTGTGCGATTTGATCTTGTGAATCAGAGGTGGGGTTACAAGAATTATTACTGTTTTAACTCTCTTTTATCCTGATGTTGATTTTTTTGCTGCAACAGTTAGTTATATTGACTTGATATTGGATGTTATGTTAATATAGGGGTATTCGTATGCCATGTCAACTGCTTGGGAATTATGCTTTTGATTTTCTATCTTCTTTGGCGAGCATTACTGACAGTATCGTGATCTGCATCATTAGGTTTGCAAAGATTAAGATTCGTAGAGGTAGTGTATTGTGATGCATTGTTGGTTTGGTAATTAACTATACTTAGTAAAAAAGAGTGTATTAATATTATGCTTCTAATTGCTGTGCATATTTGTAGATCAGTTGTATTGAGTAATTGCATGTTTCCGAATATCAGGTCGTTGGGTTGCAACTTCGGCATATAGTTGTACCGAAGTCATGCTTAATCCTCCGTACCCCGAGATCCGGGAGATCAAAGAGGTCAAGTTCGTATCAGATTAAAAAAATATCTTCATCGTCCGTGAACTATGAAGCTTTGGTCTTTTACATATTGCTGATTATTAATAATTAATCTTTATTGTATTTTATTATTAATTATTCTTTATTGTGTTTTTACTTTTAATAAACATCGTTAGTGTCCAATCACCAAGAAATATATTAATGGTTATTAGAATATATAATTACATACAAATGGTATTTAGTGAATCTGGATCATAATTCGATATTGATATATTTTCAAACCTAATCGTTAGATTAATGATTATATATTTTCTAGTTATTAGTATAAAGAGATACCAACTCCGTAATGTATGATTTTTCAAATGTTAATAATATAATGATATATAGATATTTTTGAATTGTATAATATTAGTTAATAATATTTTAACAAGATGTATATATATTTGAATTGTATAGTATTAATGTATTAGGTAGAATAATTGATCCTCCATGTGATTATCGTAAATGGATAATTGCTATTTTACAAAAAGCCTAAAGTTTGACGGCGAACTTATTGGTTTTATATATTTGGCTAGATATTAGGTTTTTTGGATTTGTTATATATACTTGGCTAGAGGATACTTTTTTGTGTCATCGTCGCAACCATGTCTTGTAGCGTTGACGGGAGCAATTCTGGTCCTGGTTTCTATGATGTATTCGAGCTGGACGAAAGTCGTCATACATGGAAGATTCGGGTTAAGATCCTTCGTGTATTTATTCATTCTTACAGAGATGATGTGACGTGTAATATGAAATTGGTAGACGACAAGGTATTTTTTTCGTTTTTATGTATATATTGGTTCAGTGTTTATCATATAGTACTAAGTATTTTTATGATGTTATTCAATAGGGTCATAAGATCCATGCTGTTCTAGACAACAACATAGATATTGGTGACAAACCGATAATCGTAGAGGGTAGCTGGATAAGCCTTGCTAATTTTGGGGTCTCATCCGTGTCTACAGAGTTTCGACCTACTTCACATGCCTTCAAACTTGAATGTACGGCGAACACGGCTTTTGCATCGGTTATGCCCAGAGGGGATGGATATTACTTTTCGTTGGTTGATTTCCGTAGAATAACTAACAGTGAAATAGGTTCCGGAATGTGTATCGGTGAGATTTATTTGCTCGAATTTTATCGTTTCTGTTTTAGATTACTGACTTAGACAAGTTATGTTGCTTTGTAGATATAATTGGCCAGGTGGTCAATGTTGGAACTTATGTTGATAGTCGAACTCTACTCACAAGTAGATATGGTGATATATACTTGGAATTGATGGACGAGAGGTCTGTATAATATGTCACATGTATTTCATATTATATATTTTTATTTGGTAATATTATGGGATTTTAGAAAACTTACGGTAAATTGTTTTTTGATTTGTTATTGATGTATGTAAATCCAGGGGTTTACGTCTTCCAGTTGTTCTAAGGCATCATTGCGCCGAAGACTTTTTGGGAGCCTTGGGGAGGTGCAGAAACAATGTCGTTATTTGTGTTGTTAGGATCGTAACCGTGAGCCAGGATAATGGTGTTTGGACGGCTTTTACTAACCATGAATGTGCCCAGTTGCTGTTGGAGCCGTCATCTCCGGAAGTTGATGAAATTCGATCCTTGATTATTAGTCAAGATAGTCCAATGGTCTAGGTTTTTATTGTTATATGTTAGTGGTTTTTTTCTCAATAATATGTTCCAAGCGACATGGTTATTTCTTTGTTTATGCTTTTGATTTCTTATAATGAACTCATTGTTTACATTTATTTAATGCGTTTATTTTATGTCTTTGGTTTCTCTCATGTTGGTCAAATGTTTGTTTATATATCGAAAATCTTGATTTGAATGCCAAAATCTCATGTTTAAACTCTTGATCTGAATGTCAAAATCTCATGTTTAATACTATAATATCGTTTGTATAGTATTCCGATATTAATCCATTGTGTGTAAAGACTGCCATATTTCTAATGTAAAAACTCGAATCTAAAACCAATTGGTTAGGTTTGATACATCGGTTATGCGATGATGTAAAATCTGAGCTTTTTAAAATTGGTGTCCAATGGACCATATTAAAAATCCAACTACTACTCAAAACCCTCGGTTTTTAATATATATATATATATATACTCACATATGTCTCAATCATCTGGACAACCACTCGCATCTATTTATTTATTAAGGTGTAAGTCATAGTTCATGATTTTTTTTTGTTCGGCATGGGGTATATTTGTTTGTTTCTGATCTTAAGTTTATCTTCTTATGTTTTGCTTGTGTCGCAGTTAACTTACACGAGGGGATAGTTGATTACGTTTCGTCGTTTCGTTATTGATCATATATTTTCTGGGGTTATGGCTGCCGAGTGTCGTGAGTTTAGTTTGCATAAAAGGTATTGCTGCATATAAATTTTCACTTGGTATCATCGTATGCCGATTATAGCTAATACTTTGATTTTATATTTAATTTATGTAGAATATTTAACCTGTTTATGTTCTCCTATATCCAAAATATAAACATTAATCTTGTGACAACTTTGTATCATATCATTAGGTTTAGTTGTGTTAATTATTAAATGTAGACTTGTAAGTGAGAGATCTCCATTTGGATATATTGCATTTATTGTTATTAGTCTTATTGTTCATATTCAAATATATTAGTTTTTAACACTAGATTTCATAGCCCTGTATTGTTATTTTGTGGTTTGTGATGTTGATTTCTTAAGTATTTGGTCTTTATGCTAGGTTGTTTTTGATTTATGAAATTATCTTATTTTGTTTTTAGGTCTCACACTATTTCTTATATTTTTCGTCTTATACAGCGATGATATTCATATGACTATCTTGCCTTTCCATCTACCGAGGAACCAGACCACGATTTTCTCGGGAGAATTTTCGACCCCTGGTCCCGAAGATACTTTTCAAAGATCTCAATTCCAGCGTTGGATGTAATACAACAAACACCATCCCGAATCTAGGCATCTCCTGTACACTAACTTCCCGTTCTCGTATGTTTGGCATAAGAGTATCAGGGAATGGCACCCACGGCGTCGTTGTAGGTCTAAGAAGAAGGCGGTGGTTCTTCCATACGTGAGCCAGAATGTGGCGAGCTTTATCACCTCGGAATATTATTAGCTGTTGTCAGGGGACCGACGTTCGAAGATATTAGAACGATTAACGGTGTTTTATACTCATCATTCGCTGAAGCCACTGATGTCTGTTTTCGCTTGGGGTTGATTGATAGACTTTCTCTTTCGAATTGAAGAATATTATGAGCCATGGGATTTTCTACTTTGCAGATTGATTTATTTGTTTTTTTTTTGTTTTGGTATTTTCTATAAAAGATTCTAATTTATTGATTTGGTGTGTATTGCATTGTCGTGCATCCATTTATTGCATAAGTTATGGAGTAATGTTGCGGTGTGCTTAATTGTACAAATTTTATACGATTGTGAAGTTGCTATCATGTGAACGTGTAACTGTTAACATAGATTATGTGGTATGGACAGATGGCTTCGATAAAGATCATGATACTTTAAGACTCTTTTTGGTTGGAGTAGTATTTGCAATACAATTTTTAGATTATTTTAGCTCATGGATTCGTTAGAATATACCAAACGGAATATGTGTTGTATATATTAGAGTTGTTCTATATTTTATCCTTATCAAAATATTCCGCATTTTGTATGCATAGTGTTAACAGAAGTTTCCTAACAATATCATACAGGTATAACAGGGATAGATATGTTATATTTCCAGAGATAGCACCAAGAATATACAGTAGTTATAGATTTGGTGTATCTAGATATATATATTTACCATATTAATAGTTTTGGATGGCTATTCTTTAATATTATCAATTGATAGTATTAATAATAAATTATATATAAAATGGATGTTTTATGATATGTTAGTTATATTGTATACAGATTTTGTTACTATATATGGTGTTTATTGCATGTATGTTTATCGTACGCAATAACTATGCTCTTGATTTGTTTTGGTAGTTATCGTAAATTAGTAAATCTACCATATTTATCGTTTTCAATATATGGGTCTCTTTGCCTATTTATCCATTTAATTTCCTAAAAAAATTAGAAATATAGGTTGGTTTAATTGCCGGTGCATTGTTCGCTATATATAAGTGGTGTTGGTGCCCACAGTTTGTATAGTTTTTTGGGTCTAGGTTCACCGAATAAAATGTCGTTCGTCCGAAGGAAAGTTTCGGCCTTGGTTCTTATCAATGATATAAATCCGGCTAACGATAAGATCAAGCTAAAAGTTCGTGTTATTAAATTGTGGAAGGTTTTAAGATTTCTAAAGTTGTGTCCATCGAGATGGTATTGGAAGATGAAGTAGTAAGTGTGATTAATCTATAATATTTATGAGTTTTTATATTTTTGGTATGTTGTTGTACTCTAACTGATGAATATTTTGCTTAGGGTACTCGGGTGCACGCGTCTGTTAATGAGGACTCGGTCAAGAAATTTGATGATTCTATTAGGGAGGGAGATCAGTTTACAGTCAGTAATTTCTCCATTGTCAAGTACACCATCCATTATAAGACATGTCCTTTGTCGTTCAAACTGGTCTTCTTCCAAACAACGAATATTGTTCCTTGCAACGACTTTCCGTTGTGTTTATCTAATGGTTATTTGAAGTGTTTCGGTGAAATCCTCAGCGGCAACGTCAAGAACGATGTTTTGTTTGGTATTTATATTATCCTTTGAAATTTTAACAATAATAATCTATATTTCTTCTTCAAGGCTTTACTTTTGTTTTACCTTCCTGGTTGGTAGATGTGGTTGGTCAGGTTATCAACGTCGGTGAGATATCCGAGGTCAGTGCAAGGGGAAAACCAACTAAAAAACTTGACATTGTTCTTCGTGATACCGAGTGAGTTTTGTATAGTGTGTTGGTCTTTGTTTAGAATTAATTTATATGCTCAATGACATGTTTTCTGACTTACAAACAGCGGTCTGAATTTGGTATGTACTTTTTGGTCTGACTATGGACAACAAGTTCTTGATTATGTTGAGAGGCGTTTGGCTTCGGTAGTGGTATGTGTTATTCGGTTTGCATGTGTTAATCACTACAAAGGTGACGTGTTTTCCTGTCTTTCAAAGTTTTCATTTCGTTATATTTTTGTTCTTATTATATTGTGAGTTTTTATTCTGAGTCTCTCATGGAGTGATTGATTATTTGTTTGTAGATACATATCGTGTATCGAATGCATTCAACGCTACGCAATTGTTGTTTGATCCTGAAGGAGCTCTTTATGATGAATTTTGGTCCATGTGAGATATCTTTCTTTAACAATAATGGTTTTGAAATTTCGGATCGTTTGGTTTTCATGGTTTCTTTGATTGCTTTTGTAGGTTGCCCAAGGATAATCTTATTATTACCCGTGACGATGATAGTCAGTACTCGAGTGGTTCTTCTGGGTCATGAGAAGATGATTTTTTACTAAAAATGATAGGAAGACAATAAGTGAAATTTTGGAAACTATCGAGGTATTTTTCTTGCTGTTTGTTGATTGGAATCTGGCTGTTATTATTGTTGTTTGCTTTTATGTTCCCACCCTTTGTTTGGTTGTGTGTAGGTTGGGAAGTGTGTGACGTCTGCTACTGTAAAATCAGTTGAGACGAATCTGATTTGGTATTATGTTGCATGCAGGAGGAGTAAGAGGAAAGTTCGTCAAGTCGAAGATGTTAATGTTGGGGTTGATGATCCAGTATTATTTGATTGTCTAGGATGTGATAAGCATGTTACTGATGTCGTGGCTAAGTAATTTATCGTCCTCATATATAACCTGTTGGTTCCGATTTGTATTATGATATTTTATGTTTTTAATTATACTTTGTGTTTGGCTTAGGTTTAAGTTGGTGTTGTTGGTTAGTGACGATTCTGGAAGGGATGCTAGGTTTTTGGTTTTTGATGGTGTTGTGAGTCCTTTTCTTCAGAGCACAGCTGAGGACCTTGCTAATGAGATAGTCAATGTAAGTGTTTAAATTCGTTGAATTAGTTAGTTGTTGATTTACGTGATTTCGTCTCTTTGATTTTTTTTTTTGTTTTGGATAGGTTGATGATTCTGTGTTGTCTCTGATTCTAGGAAACCTTATTGGCAAAACAATGCCTTTTAAGGTGGATATTTCTGCTGATAATTTAAAAAATCGGAATTAGGCTTTTAAGATTGATATTATTACCGATGATGGTGCTCTTATGGAACAATATGAACGGGTTAGTAGTTTATATGTATAATTAATTTAATGTGATGGTTTAGAACAATTAATGTATTTTGGGACGATGTGTTTGTTTGGTTTGTTAATGTTATGGTTTAAAACTTTTGTTAGCTTGATATGCGTGGAACTTATAGGAATATTTCCGACGGTTCGGCCGGTTCTGAGATGATCGATATAAAGAACAAGAGGCAGGCTGGTGATGTGGAATGTCGAGGAGGCCGTAAGAAGTCGAGATCGAAGGTTTCTTAGTTTTATCGTATTTTGTTGGATTAATTTGGGTCTTGGGGTTTAGTTTCTTTCATTTTAGTGTTTTTTTTATAAGTTTTTAATATTTAAATAGTTTGTGCGACTCGATAATTGATCAAAGATCTTTGTTGTGGTTTGCGATATATACTATACTAAGTAACTTGAATATCTATATTCTATTCATTTTTAAAATATTGGTATTTTGGATTTTATTTTTGTTTTTAAGAGATTATTGTTTTATACTTTAATCAATACAATTATTTGTGGAAGATGAATTAAGATCAATCTTTTGGTTTACCTCTATATAAAACGAAAAGGGTAACTGAAAGTATGATCATAGATGATTAACAAAAAAAAAAAAATTGTTATGAATATGTGTAACATATGCTAAACATCGACTTTTTAAAAGGAAAAAATTATTATTGGTAGGTTTCAAATAGATCTATCTTCAGTTGTCATATAGTTAAACCCTGTGTTTATATTTTTAGTTGGATTAAAAAAATATATTTGTTAAATTGGTGGGTTCGAAATAGTTAAATGTTTCTCCAGTTTGCAACGGTTTGTCTCGGTAAGATAGCCTAATACGGACAGGTAAAAGGAATATGGAAATGTGTCCGATTTTTAAATGATGAATAATCAATTAAAATATCGGAAAGGTGCGACTGCGTTCTACTTCTATATAAGCGAACACGCCGATTTAGGGTTATTTAACACACTTAATTAACGCCCTCATCTCTTGCCACCGATAAAATATTTACTAGACTAACTGAAAACTCGATCTTTGCTAAAATCTGGCATGGATTCTCGTCTCGGTTTGAAGATCGGGGTCGTGCGTAGATCGGTTTGTATCAAAGTTCTCCGCCGGTGGCAGCAAAACAACTACTTTGGATGGACTTTGGAGGTTATCGGCTGTGATAATCAGGTATTTATTTTCGAAATTCTAGGTTCTTGTACTTCTTGATTTGCATGCAGATCTGTTTAGATGTGGTTTTTTATTTTTGAAATCGATGAATAGGGAATTCAAATCTTGATAACCGTCATGCCGGAGGAGTTTTTCATCTTTGCAAACTATTTTAAGACGGGTTCTTGGTACGATCTCCAACTTTATCGTCAAGCGTGAAAATGGATGTGTGATATTGTCTGATTATGGTCAAAGGATCCAGTTTGATCGCTCAACGAGAGTTATGAGACACGAAAATGGACCTCCTGGCCTTTTCCTGCACCGTCGTCGGCTGTTTGATATCCACACTCGAGCCATCGAATGTGGATCTTAAGTCGGTAGTGTTTTAAAAATTATTGGTTTTTTTAAACAAAAAAATTATCTGCCTTTGTATTTGTCTTCTTCTTATAGACTTACCGCAATTAGACTATTGTGAATTATGCTTTTACAGATGTCATGGGGACGCTGATATGGATGGGTCCGCTCCAAGACGTCAGCAACGATGCATGTGAGGATGATCTCTCTTATGTTCGTTTCGAGCTCTTGGATGCGAGGTAACAAATAATTTTTTAGACTTTTGCTTAATTAAAACAACGTTTATTTATTATTGGTTTCGATTGTTGATAAGTGAATTTGTTATTCTAGGAAGGAGGGTACGGTTATTTGTTTTGCCATTGGTTGTATTGCTAGGGATTTCGTTCGTATCTATGGACAAAGTCCGTATGAAACATCTGTCTGTGTCTTGAGATTTTAGAGGGTCTTGGAGGGTAATGGTGAGTAATGTATTTGTCTATTTTGTATAAAGAGATATATACTCTATTCAATTTTCAAAATAAAATTCATTGGTTTCTGATAATGTCATAGGTGCTGACGCTAAGGGCGTTGTTCTACGATCTCACTATCCCTGTTCTGAGTTCGTGTTCAATCCTATTGACGACGATGTCCGTCAATTCCAGGAAATGTAAGTATTTATTTTAAATATTTTTTGCCTTTTTTGTTAGTTTGTTTTGTTAAACAAGTTATACAAGCGTGCTAGATGGTTACCTTTTTTTTGTTATATTATCTCTGATTGGTATTTAACTTGATAATGTATTGGAATTGTTGTGCTGCAGCCGTGGTGCTGTTGATGGGCATGCCATGGAAGGATGACTCGATGGTGGAGTCCACGGCCATACCTTACGCTTCTTTTTCTAAAATTTACGTTTTAATTTCGAACAATCTAATTATCTTTCTATTCTACCGTGTTATGGGATTGTAATATTCATACTTAACCTTCTAAATTTACTCTTATCTTTTGGGTCTGCTATTATGAATATGAGCAGGTTTGTTATTTTGATTTGTTCTTGCTATATTTAATTAGCTGTTATGATATGTAACATATTGCATTAGTTTCGAGAATTAGATAGTGATTATTCATGTAGTATTGGTTTTACAAAACTATGTGCACGTTTTAAAGATATGGTTTATTATTTTTACTTGTGATTGGGATGCTATAGAAAATTATATATAGACAATAAAGAATTTTGATTAGAAACATGATGGTTTTGTAGCAAAAAATAGTTCGTGGATTATGAAAAGATTTACGATGATGTATCTTATTTGTTTTTATAATGGTTTCGAATTTTTCCGCTATATAAAAAAATTATTCAGAGTATATGAGATTTACGAAATATGTTTCCTGGTATAAAGACAAAGATATGAAATCTATATCTGATTAGTCCATTTGCATAAGATAATTATATATGCGATTCTATTGTTAGATATTTTTATTTTTGCGTTATACATAACTGAATATAACTTTTTTTTTATTCAGCTTGGGTTATAATATATATAGAAGATATGTTCGTATATTTATTCGAATGGATATATCCTTTTTAGATAATATACATAATTTATGTTTATATGTGTATAAATAGTAAATTTCCACGAGTTGTTACTTGTAGGTCTTGGTTAGTGCTCTTGTTCTTGATAATGGCTCCCAAGAAAAAGCCAACAAATAATCACAAACCAAAGCGAATACCTGCTCCAAATAGACGTAAGAGTTTCTCTTCTTTTGTCGTTTTTCTATGCTTGAGTGTTCTGGCATGTATTTTATTTTATTTACTTCCTCTGGTGACAGGGTATACGACCAGATCTCAGCAATATGCGCCATATTTAGCCGTGAAGACACCTGACCGCCGTACTGTTATCGACCATAATAGTATTAGTAGAGCGGGTCTTAGTAAAATTGCAAGGAGGAATCGTTTGGCCATCATGAGGTCCCGACGTTTGGAGGGAAAAAAAGGTACCGGTCGGGGATCTTTTTCGTTTTGTTCCTTTTTTTAAGCTTATTGATTTATTTTCAGAACGTCCATACTTTGTAACTCATTGTAACTCACTGCAGCTATTATAAAAAAACCACCGGAGATAGATGATTTCGTTTGTTTTTTACCATCTGAGTCTGAATCAGATGATGATGATGGTGGAGTCTCAAGACCTCATCGTTTACTTGCTTCAAAGAGAAAACAATCCAGACGTGTGGATGTTCCATCAGCACGTGAAGGCGTTTATTTTCCTGTTGGATTCGATATGAACGGTAGTTAATTATTGTTTTTCGTTTGAATTGGTTTAACCGGTTGCCAACAGAATTTAACGTGTTTTTCAAACTCATCATTGATTATTATGACGATGGGGATCAAGCGTATATTTGTACTTATTGTACCGCTTACATGTGGTTAGGCGAACGAGTGGGCAAACAAACAATGTGTGTGAACCCCGAGTTTATTTTGTGTTGTCATAAGGAAAAAGTAGACATTTCTTTGCTCAGGGCCCCACTCAATACACTGATGTGTCTCTTATATAATCAGAACGAGAAAAGGATACATTTTAGAGAGTTTATAAGAGCATATAACATGATGTTTTTGTTTATGTCGCTTGGACGAAGAATAAATCATGCTATTAATAATGGGAAAGGTCCATATGTTTTTCAGCTATCTGGTGAAAACTGTCATCTTATTGGGTCTCTGCTGCCCATTGGTGGGGCTCCACCGGCTTTCCTTCAGCTATATATACATGATCCCGCCAATGAGATTGCCAATAGATCACGGCTTATGGGTAAGTTTTAGACAGTTATACTATATATTTGATATGTTACCGCTATCGGTTGTGTCTATGATATTAATGTTTTTATATATAGGCACAAGAGCTCGCGTTCATCACTACGATCAGTAATTGTTGAGCTTTTGAAGCGCATGCTAGATGCTCATAACCCTCACGTTCGAGCATTTTGATCAGCGCGAGATAGGATTTCACAAAGCAATGATTCTAAGAAAATGCGGTTAGTCTTAGCTGCTGAGCGGACCACTGATGGGCGAATTCATAACCTACCAAGTGAGAAAGAGGTTGTGGCTTTGATTCATGGTGATTTCAACCTGGCCCCGAGTAAACAGGACATCATTATCGAGAACACCTCGTGAGATTTGGAGCGAATTGATGAGTTGCATCCTACTTATCTACCCTTACAATATCCTCTCTTGTTTCCGTATGGGGAAGATGGTTTCCGGCTCGGAATTGATATTGGATTTATGGATACTCAGGGTAGGAAGAGGAAAAACATAACGATGCGGGAGTTTTTTGCTTTTCGCATCCAAGAAAGAAGTGGTGAATCACCGCATATATTGATGTCTGGGTGACTATTTCAGCAGTTCTTGGTTGATACGTACACTATGATCGAGTCAAATAGGCTGCGATATATATTCCACAATATGAAAAATCTTCGAGCCGAGTATTATGATAAGATTGCTGCATCTGCTGAGAAAGGTGACTACAATCTTGCTGAGCAAGGTAAACAGGTGTTCATTCCTTCGTCTTTCACTGGAGGTAAACGATATATGATGCAACATTATCTAGATGCCATGGCGACTTGCAAGTATTACGGATATCCTGATTTTTTTATTACCATTACTTGTAATCCAAAATGGCCAGAGATTACTAGATATTTGTAAAAACACGACTTGAAAACGTAAGATCGTCCAGATATCTGTTGTCGTGTGTTTAAAATTAAACTTGATAATCTCGTGGATTACTTGACACATGATGGTGCTCTAGGCCGTGTGAATTCAGGTATTTTATTAATTCTAGACTGTACTCTCATATTAAAAATTGCTTAACTTAATGTATTTAGGGTGTTATTTTTTGTTATTTTATAGCAATGTATACCATTGAGTTCTAAAAAAGAGGTTTAACCCATGCCCATATGGTGCTGTTTCTGCATCCAGATTCAAAACTACTGACTAGGGATAATATTGACAGGTTTATTTCTGCTGAGATACCTGATAAAGAATTAGAACCGTATTTATACGAGGTTGTTGGTGATTTGATGATACATGGCCCGTGTGGTGAGGTCAACAAAACAAATGTGTGCATGAATCAAGGTAAATGTACCAAGTTTTATCCCAAACCTTATAGCGCGATAACAAAAATTGATGATGGTGACTTCCCTGTTTACAAGCGTGGAAGTGATGATAGAACTATCCGCAAAAAGGGATTTTATTGTGACAATAGATATGTGGTTCCATACAATAAGGACCTTCTACGACGTTTCCGAGCCCATATAAATGTTGAGTGGTGCAACCAAACGAGGTCAATTAAGTATCTATTTAAGTATATTACCAAGGTTCCTGATTATGTTGGTGCTTCTGTTGAACAAGATGATACTGTTGATAATGAAGTAAAAAAGTTCCTCAACTGCAGGTTTGTCTGTATTAATTACGTGTATTGTTTTTTGTTTACAGAATAGAATTTAGACAGCATCATTGTGCATGTGATGTGTTATTGAGATTTTTTCCATTATTCAGATATATCTCAGCATGCGAAGCAACTTGGAGGATATTAGCTTTCCCAACTCATTTTCATTCGACGACTGTTGTCAATTTCTCATTCCACTTACCGGGACAGCAAATGGCTGTTTATAACGAAGATGATTCTATATATGATGTTATAAACCGTGCGTCTGTGACTCGGTCTAAATTTATGGCTTGGATGGAAACAAATAGTAAATTTCCTGAGGCAGAAGAATTGACTTATGCTGATTTTCCGACAAAGTTCGTTTGGGTACAGAGGACTAGGGAGTAGAAGCTACGTGAACAAGGCTTTGCCATTGGAAGAATTATGTACGTTCCTCCCAACTATGTTCAGTGTTACTACATGCGTGTTTTGCTGAACATTGTTAAATATCCAAAGAGTTATGAGGATATACGAACAGTCAGAGGTGTTTTTTACGATTCGTACAAGAAAGCTTGCTACGCCTTGGGAATGCTGGACGATGATAAAGAGTATATTTCGGCTATCGAAGAAGCGAGTTTTTGGGGCTCAGGGAAATATTTGCGCATGATGTTTGCTATTATGTTGCTGTCTTATAGCATTTCCGAGCCTGCTAATGTGTGGAACAAGATATGGCATCTCCTGAGCGAGTATATATTATATATGCTCAAGAAAAAATCGGATAACCCAAGTAAATCGTTTCTTTAATTTACATATATCGTTGTAATGCTGGATCAGTGAATATGGACTGATATTTGTTTCATGTTGTGTAGATTTCACTATGACCGATGAAGACCTGAAGACGTGTGCACTTTCCAAAATAGAGAAATATCTTCGTCGGAATGGGAATTCGTTGGCCAATTACGATAAGATGCCTCATGCTGTGGACGATGACATGGATAAGACTGTTAATTATCTTTTAATGGACGAGCGCAGTTATAATAAAGATCAACTCAAGGCCGAGCATACAAGGTTACTGGCAACCATAACAGATGAACAGAAAATTGTTTACGACAAGATTATATACGCTGTTTATCATGACGAGGGTGGTATGTTTTTTGTTTGGGGTTTTGGTGGTACTGGCAAAACATTTTTGTGGAGTGTATTAGGATCTGGTATTCGCTCTAGAGGTGACATCATCCTAAAGGTGGCATCGAGTGGGATTGCCTCTTTATTGCTCCAAGGAGGGAGGACTGCTCATTCTAGGTTTGGCATTCCAATTTCTGTTAACGAGTTTACAACATGTTTAATTACTGCAGGATCACATCAGGCGGAATTGATAAAGGAAGTCAAACTGATTATTTGGGATGAGGCGCCGATGACAAGCAAATATTGTTTTGAGACGTTGGATAGAACAATGAGAGATATTCTGAAATGTGACAGAGTGTTTGGTAGTAAAGTTGTTGTGTTCGGTGGAGATTTTAGACAGATATTGCCTGTGATTGTTGGTGGTAATCGAGCTGAAACCGTCATGTCCTCTCTGAACTCTTCGGTGTTGTGGAGCAGTTGTACGGTCTTGAAACTTACCACAGATATGTGTCTTCTTCGCGGTGTTAATGCAAACAATGCCCAAGAACTGGAGTCTTTTTCAAAATGGATTCTTGCTATAGGTGACGGAAAGATCAACAAACCTAACACTGGAGAGGTTGAGATAGATATACCAGATGATTTACTGATAACCGGGAGTGGAAATCCTATGGAGAAATTTTTCCTAGAAGTGTATGGCCATTCGTATTCAAGAGAGCGAGATCCGTTGTTTTTTCAGCGGCGAGCTATTTTGAGTCCGAGAAATTCTGACGTCGATGTTATAAACAAGTTTATGTTATCTCGCGTAATAGGTAACATTTATTGTTTCCTATATAGTTTGGTTTTGCTAATCTTCTTTCGATTAATTTTGTTTATTGTTTTTGTTATAGGCGATGAGCATTCGTACCTTAGTTCGGATAGTATTGATACGTCGGACACAAGTAAAAATGACGATATGGTTTACACCCAAGAATATCTCAATAGCATAAAAGTTTCTGGTTTGCCCAGTCATGATCTAAGGCTGAAGATTGGGACTCCGATTATGTTGCTAAGGAATATTGATCCTCGGGGTTGTTTGTGCAACGGAACGAGGTTACTTGTAACGCAGTTCGCTGCGCATGTGATTGAAGCTAAACTTATCACAGGGGATAGGGTTGGACAGAAAGTATTGATTCCAAGGATGTTTGTTTCGCCACCTAAGACTAGATTTCCATTCAGGATGAGTCGTCGACAGTTTCCTGTTGCTGTTGCTTTTGCGATAACTATAAATAAGAGTCAGGGTCAGACTTTACAAAATTTGGTATTTTTATACCAAGACCTGTGTTTTCCCATGGTCAGCTCTACGTCGCTGTCTCTAGAGTAACATCACGCACTGGTTTGAAGATCTTAGTAACTGACGAGGTTGGGAAACTAAAAAAACGCACTCTCAACGTCGTCTATAAGGAAGTGTTTGAGAACATCTAGGTTTTTGGTTTTTGTTCCCCACATTGGACATGCTTTCAGACTGTTTTTGGTTTTGGGTTTGTTTTGGTTATGGGTTTACGTCGTTTTGGTTTAGTCTCGATTTTGGTTATTGTTGCACAGTTATTATTCTGATTATATTTATGAACTAATTATTTTATATTGGTTTTTTTATATGTAAAACATAACTATCTTTTATTATTTCAAAATAATTGTTAATTGAACTGTTTGCTAACAAATATAGCTAATCAGCATCGACACTACGACCAAGAGAACTAAATATTAATATTGTAATTGTCGATACACTCTATGCTTCTTGTTTCATATAACGAGTGTTTTTAGTTTAGAATTTGGTTGTTTTGGTGTTTCTGCTGCGATGAGGTTCTTGAATGTCTCTGATATAGACGCTTGTGTTGTCAATCCATCTATTGAAATTAAACTGCTAAAGAAATAGCGTGCCAAGGATAGGAATCGTCGGCCTAAATTAAAGATGATCTTCATTGACATGCATGTAAGTTTATTCATCCTTACTCTAAATTTGATTCTTGTCTCTTATTTTTTATTTATGCACAATTGTAATGACTAAAGTGTTTATAGGGGTCGATTATACAAGCTTCAATTGGAAACAAATACCTTTATTTGTTTGAAGATGACCTTATCGAAGGAAAGTGGGAACTCTTAAGTGGTTTTGTAGTTAAAACTTCCAATGCTTTCATTCGTATAGCAAGGCATCCTTTCAAGTTGAAGTTTGTTACAAACACTAGATTTATTTCTGTGTCTGGTCCCAAAGATGGTTTATTGTTGACATTGGTTGATTTTGGGGATGTTATTGGAAGTCGAATGGATCCCACTTATGCTATCGGTAGAATTTTTATACAGTGAATAGTATTGGTTTTTTTTTTCTTTTTGACTAAATAAAGGCAATAAGAGTTTTGTTATCTTGTGTCGTTGTTTATTAGATTTAATTGGCGTTTTTAAAAACGTCGGTGAATTAGAGATTTTTGACGAGAGTAAAATACAAGATGATTACGCTATGATCCCTTTTGATCTGCAAGATGACAAGTAAGTTTCTTATTTTATTCACATTATATTATCGTTTCATTGGTATTCTATAACGCCTTTTTAATAGGAAACATGTAATTGAATGTTGCGCGATGGGACAAGTAGCTGAAGAGTTTGCCTTAAAATGGTCTCAAAACTGTGATAAAGAGGTTATTTGTGTGTTGAGATTGTGGTACATCAACAAACAATATGAAGGTATTATGAATAATATAATACACCAAATTACGTTTGTTGGTTCGTTTGTGTAGTCTTATGATCTTATTTTTTTTCGGTTTAGGTATTATGAATGTTATTGCAATAAAGAAGTATTGTGAGTTCTATTTCAATACTGATGTTCCTGATGTTCATCGTTTCCGTAATAGGTAATAACATATTAAACTGATTAAAACAGTTTGGTTTACTACTATTTAAATGCTTATACATATCATAATTTTTTACTGCCGTTTACGATGTGGTGAAGAGGCATACGACTGCAAATTCTGGATCGAATGAACAATAATGAGAATGCATATTTCCCATTTTTATTTCAAAATATGTTACTCGAACTATATAACTACTTCATTCTGTTTCGTGATGTTTTAAACCTATCTAATATTATTCAGAACAATAATTTATTATGGAATTCAGTCCGCGCATGGCGCGGACAAAACACTTAGTATTCTTTAATTTGGAAACTATAATGTCCAAATTAGACATTCCAGTTTTTACTTTCTCCAAAATATCACCATTATTTTTAAAATAATATAATAAAAACAAAATAATCAATACTTAATTATTTCTTGTACAATATATGAATTCAAACAAAAAGTCTATTACTATAACAAACTATTAATATCAAATTTGGAATGTAATCAAATTTATTGCTAATTTAATCTACCACATATAATAAGATCACTCAATTAAAAACAGATGAACTGTTTATCAACCAATCATTAAAAGTAATCAATGCTAAATTGAAACAATGTTGACGTAATTGAAGATGATTTGTAAACTGTCTGATTTTCAAGTAATGAAAAATTTTCCTAACTATTATTGGCTTCAATGAAAAACCATGAATGAATAAATGTGGCAGTATAAATACTTTTAAATTTCAACTTTAAGATACATCATTTAGACATTGTTTTTTTTTTTAAACTAGCTTTTGTATTTAAATACAATATCTAGATGTAGCATTGTTTGTTCTTGAATTTATAAACAAACATAGATACAAAAAATCTCAAAACACCAAAAGTATATATTTTTAAATTGAAATTTTTCTAGTTATACTCAAAATAAATTTATAATTTTAGCAAAAAACTGCAATTTTAGGATTCTGGCAAGCAAATATGATTTTAAAACGCTATTTTTGGACATATGGCAATTAAAGATGATTTTATGATGTTGATGGAAAACATGATTATCGATTTTGGCAGATTTTACAGATTTATGAGTTTTGGCCGGAAAATGCAATTTTAAAGATTTTACGGAAACATAACAGTTTTGCGGAGTTGGTGAGAAAAGGCAGTTTATCAGGTTCGGTAGAAAATGTAGTTTTACGGAATTTACAAGAAAACACGATATTATGAGCTTTATAAAAAACACGATTTAGCGAATTTGACAGAAAACACAGTTTTGCTGGTTTGGCATATTTTGTGGGAAGATGCGATTTTGTAAATTTGGCAGGAAAAACAGGTTTTATTGATGTTTAATGGAAAAATGTAGTTTGACGGGTTTTACGTGAAAAATTAGTTTTACGGAATTTACAGGGAACTATAATCTTGCAGATTTGACAGAAAACACGAATTTACATGTTTACAGGAAAAATGCAGTTTTAGGGATTTCACCAAAAAATGTAGTTTTGCGGATTTGGCGGGAAAATGTGATTTTGCGGGGTTTGGTAGAAACACGTTATTTTAGCAATTCGGCTGTAAAACATAATTTTATGGTGTTTTTGGAAAACATGACTTTCGAATTTTGCAGAAAAATACAGGTATACAATTTTAACAGAAAAATTTCGGTTTTAGTTTAAAATGATATTTCAATGTTTTGGTGAGAAATCTCGTTTGAAGAGGAAAGGGTGATTTTATGTTTTCAACGAGAAAATGCGGTTTTATGATTTCGATAGAAAACTTTAATCTTATGATTTTACAATAAAACATAATTTTATTGTTTATATCATATTAAAGAGTATTATAGTCTTTTGGTTTTGAGATGTAAATGTTTCATTTCAACTTTATTTTTCTTGGCATCTCAGATATTCAAAATTTTAAAATATTTTTAATTTTTCATCCAAATGCAAAATCCAGATGATGAATTAGTATTATTTAAAAGAATAATATTTGAGTATTTGTATCTAGATACATCATCTGGATATAAAAACAAATATGACATAATCAATTTTCTAGTGTCAAAAAGAAATATATTTGTACACAAATATTGTATACCTAAAGCTTGCGCATTGGTGAAAATATTGAATCATGTTATCAATCACATGATATAAAAAATCATGCTTTTTTTTATTATGTTGTCATTGTTATATCTATTATTAATAATATAGCATAATATTATATAAACACAAAAATCAATTATATTATATTATATGATTTTAAATTAAATTAATGTAAATAAATATTAATGATTTCATCTCTTACAAGGTACGGGTTATTACCTAATATGAATATATTTAAGAAGTTTCTTAAAATTATATATTCTCTTTAAAGCTTTTTTAAAAACTCAAATTGTCACTTGAAGTGATAATAGATATTGTACATGCTATTGATTTAGTTCATTTAATAATGATTTTTTTTATACATATGTAGTTATATAATATTTATTTTTCTACTATCATTTATATGAAAATTTTGTATTTATTTATAAAAGATTATTAAGTTCTTTACATAAATCTAAGGAAAAGTATGATTACTATAATGTTATATTATCCAAAGCTCATTATGAGTCTTTACATCTGATAGGGTTCAGATTTTAGCCAAATAAATACTACTATAAGTGCACAGCAAAGCAGTTGTAGTAGAAGGGGTTATCGAATCCCAAGGGAGTATGTAAACTATACTATAGAATTTAAGTTCGGATTAAGCTAAGCGATCAGTAGTGTATGTAATGCGAAATAACTAAAACAATGAAAGCATGCGAAATTTGATTGATCTAAGACTCAAAAAACTAAAAGCGCTAAGTCAGGACAGTTCGCAGGTTGAATCCGAGAATGTAGAATGCATGAAATCAGGAATGAATAAGAGCCGTCTTGGACATGAATCGCAAATATTTAACTAATAAATTTTCATTGCAGAAGTTAACTATGTCTAAATCACAGAGTTTCAAATCTCTTTGCAAACCTTAACAACCTAAACATGCAGTAATGATCAGGTTCAATTGTTCACAAAACTCCTAAGTCAAATCTCTTTGCACTAAGTCGTTTTGCTCATCTAATGCTAGATCAGGTTGTCAATAATGCTCTCCAATCTATTAAACAACCTAGGTATCGAATTTCCAGATGATGTGTCTATGAAAATCGGTTTTAAAGCAAGCACAGATGAAGAACCAAAAGATATTCCTAACAGATAGCGGTTTCTACAAACTCATCATCAACCCTTGAAAAACTCTAACTTAACTAGCAGATTACTCAGAAATGATCATGGAAAGCATAGCTGAATAAAATTGCATTAAAGAGAAAGAGTAAAAGGTAAAGGGGTTCGAAATCTTCTCAAAAGAGTACATGATCTGTCTCCTAAAAAAGCTCTGAATAAATCTCTCTCGAAAGCTCTCTGAATTCTAAAATCTAAGATCTCCAAAGCCAACAATGGCTGAAAACCTAATATATAGAAGCTAAAATACGAGCTGGAACACTTTTGTAAATAGTAGAACTTCAGGGGCCAAAGTGCAAACAATCTTCAATCTTTTAACAAACCATCGCGACTCCTTACCATCTACGGGTGCCGAGCATCACCCTTGAGTGGTGACGAGCGTCACCCAGCTTTGAATTCGCCTATAGAGTTGCACAATGCGTGGCTGTATCTTGCAATGCTCCAAAAAGCTCCATAATCTCCAATTGTGCTCGAGACATGCTATAACCTTCAAAGACTCTACTAGGAATCTAAATAGACCAAAAAGACTCAATAAAAAGGACTTATACCATGGTTAAAAACCATAATATATAAACTCCCCCAGACTTAGCTTCTGCTTGCCCTCAAGCAAACATCAGACAAAGAACAGGGTCTAGGTTTGAAAACAGAAACAGTCAGCTAAACATCAAGAACACCATATTGATCAACACTTTCGAATCCACATACCACAGAGCCAACACAAGATCAAATTTGAGTCTAATCATCACAAGCTTCGCAAATCTTTCAAATCCAGTTCAAGCTCCTTCAAGAAATCCGAAATCTCTACTGCTACTTCCTGTTATTTATCTAAGTGTGATATCTCATCAAGGATTTATCATCTCAATCACTTATAGATTCTTTTCCATTCCTAAACAACTGAACAAAGCAATCTCAACACCTCTCTCCTATTTTCTCTTCCCTTGATCTATTCTTTTTGATATTTTTGAATTTTCAAGTCTTTTTTTTTTCATTTTTCAACAGTCTAAGATATGGTGCTACTCAATACTTGTGTTCCTTGTGAGGAGACATGTTCTTGAGTGTGTTCACTACTGTTTTTCCTTGTTACTAGACATGATCATGAATGCACCATTCTTTTGAGTTAAACTCTTAAAAGCTGTATCAAGGAAGATCAAAGAGAGACTGCATCTAAACATACTTGTTAGTGTTGAAAAAGAGAATCAAGATCAATAAGAATCAAGCCCCAAGACAAGAAGTTTAAAGTTCATTAAGGTGGAGCTAACAGCAAATTTTCAGATTCTCTAAGAACCTAAACCTTCATTGCTAGATTGATCTACCTATGACTTTCAACTTAGTAAGACTTGTAATCAAGTACTGTGGCAATGGTTCTTATAAGCATCAACGTTCCATGGTTAGTTCAAAGAAAAACTGACAGTTTCAAAATTTTGACTCTATAAAACAGGTTTTTGACTCAACTTTAAGACTCTAAAAATCAAACACAATGTACACAATGTCAGTAACCACCTCCCCCAGACTTAAACAACACTGTCCCCAGTGTTATTAAGCCAAGAGTTAGTCAAAAAGAAGAATGCGAATGTGCAGAACCAAGTTAGAAAAGTGTTACCTCGCGAAGGGACGGGTGACGAGCGTCACCCTCAGTGGTGAGGAGCGTCACCACGTCTGAAACTCCAGAATCTTCTTGTTGGATGTGTTAATGCAATGCCATCATGTGTACTCCGAAGTCAGACTGTTAAAGCACTCAAAACACACATCAAAAACATCCAAACAAAGCATAATCCATGGTCCAACAAGTTCCCAAGACATCATCAAAGCAAACTGACAAACTGACTCTTTTTTTTTCTTTAATATAGAAAACGAAAATAGACTAAAGCATATGAAAAAGAAAACATACCAGTGGGTTGCCTCCCACCAAGCGCTTGTTTAAAGTCATTAGCTCGACTTTGAATGCTGCTCAGACAGCTGGTGGATCTGAGAGTGGCAGTGAATGCCTTGGAGAAGAATGTCTCCTCATCCATGGTGGTGTATAAGCAGCAGATTTATAAATTCTTCCAAGGAAGTGATGAACATCAGTAGGGCGGGTTGTGACTGTGGGTGGTACACTTCTTTTTCTTGTAGCTGAAAGATCATGTCGCTCGTTTGAGTCCAGGTTAGTGACGAGCATCCCCGGGTCAGTTACAAGCATCACTGGTCCTTCAGTTCGGGATTCTGCAGTTTTCCTGCAATTCAGCTCTGCAATTCTTCCCTCCATCACAAACTCGTCTTCCTCCAGCAACTTATCATTGATTGGAACCTCTTTTTGAAGCCTAGACTTGAAGATATGATCTTCAATCCAATCCTTAAACCCAACAGCTTCTACAGAAGTTTCTGATATTGCCTCTTCAACAGCCATCTTGTTCACTTTCCCACTAGCATCTGATTCATTGACATACCCAGCAGTAATGTCTTCTGAATGCTCCATGACTGACTCTTCATCTCTGGAAGTCCTTACAGAAATGTCTGACCATCAATGGTAGATTTTCCTCTTAACTTATCCATGTTAAAATTCATGACAACATCATCAAGATCAAGCTCTATGTCCCCTTTCTTACATCAATGATGGCGCCAACAGTAGCTAAGAATGATCTCCCTAGGATAAGATGATCTTTAGGTTCTTCAGCATATTTCAAGACCACAAAGTCTGTAGGAATCATGCAACCTTCAATGTTAACAAGAACACCTTCTAAGATGCCTTTTGGGGTTCTTATGGATTTATCAGCTATGATAAGAGAGATCCCAGCTGGCATGAAATCAGTCATTCCAAGTCTAGCAGCAATAGAGGAAGGCATCAAGTTAATACTTGACCCTAGATCACAAAGAGAATGGTGAAAACGTCCTGTTGAGATTGAGTAATAGAGCACAAACTTTCCTGGATCAGGTAGCTTCTCAGGAATACTTCTTTGAATGATGGCGCTGACTTATCACCTTCTTCTTCTTCTTTGGAACTGTGCTTAAGAGTATTGCACTGATGTCTCTGGTAAGCAATGCTCCTTCCTCAGGACTTACACCATTCACAACCAACCTCTTGCATACCTTCTTAGTGCAGGTGAAAGCTTGACTGCATCAACAAGAGGAATCTCAAGCATCGGCTTGTCTATCATAGCTTTGCATCTGGCTTCATCTATCTCCTGTTTAGACTTTCTAGGATGCTTGGGGAATGGTATCTTGGGTTTATAAGTATGTTCCTTGCCATTATCTGCAGTTACAGGTGAAACAGGATCGATCGGGGGGGGGGGGGGGGGGGGGGGGGGGGGGGGGGGGGAGGGGTGATGATCGTCACTGATCTGGGACGAAATTGTGTCGGGACCCTGCTCAATGGGTGACGAGCGACAGCCACCTTGGTGACGCTCGTCACTAGACTCTGAGACAGCGAAGTTTTCATCTTTAAACTCCATCTGCTGGACGATTTGATCTGCACTCAGCCTCTTTTTTCTGTACTGTTTCAAGCTCTTTTTCACTCTTGGCTGTGATGGCATTAACTTGGTGCTTGGGATTGATATCAGTCCTTCCAGGAAGGAATCCCTCTTGCTTTTTAACAGCTCCTTCAGTTTGAACAACCTGAACATCCAGCTTCTTCATGTGAGAATTCAGACTCTCAATTTTCCCATTCAAGTCTTGATATAGCAAATCCAACTTGCTATTGAAGTTCACTGTCATCTTCTGCTGTCCTTCTAAGAGCTGCTCCAGCATAGCTTCCATCTTATTGTCTTGTGGAGGTGCAGTTTGGTAGGAAGAAGAACCATAATTCCTGCTGAAATTGCTGCTGTTTTGGTAAGGTTTCTCAACTTCAGTCTTCTGGAACTGTGGCGTTGGGGTAGAACCAGAAGAATTCTGGTTTCCTGTGAAGGTACTCTTCTGATTATTGTTGTTGTAGCATCTGTTCCATTGCTGATTCCCATACCTTTGACCCTGAAATCCTGCAACATTGATGAAATTCACATCTTCCTGCTTAATCTCCTGTGGATTTTCGAAAGTCTCTACCTCTGCAGCAAAGTGGACTGACTTCTTTCCTACCAAAAGGCTGTGCACACTGTCAAGCTTAGCCTTAACTTCAGCAATCTGATTCCCATCATTCAAACCAGCTTGTTTCATCCTCTGAAAATCTGCATTCTTGGTGCTGTTGCGGCAGGCCAAGTTTTCAATCAGAGTTATTGCAGCTTCTGGAAGGTTGGTGTTGAAATTCCCAGCGCTAGAAGCATCCAGCGCCATCTGATACTTCCAGTCAATGCCTCTGGAGAAAATACCAAGCAGCTGCACCTGACTGAAACCATGATGAGGACAGTCCCTTTGATAAGACTTGAATCTCATCAAAGCAGCTTTAAAAGGTTTAGTAGGACCTTGGGAGTATGATGCAATTTTAGTCCTCAGGTCCTATCATCTAGCATCATCATAGAAATTGTTCAGAAAAGCATTCTTGGTGCTCTCCCAAGTGGTTAGCGAACCAGGCTCCAGTTGTTACAACCAATAAGCAGCATCTCCTCCAAGTGAGTAAGGGAAACGCTTGCAGAACAAAAAGTCATAGCTAACTCCATTAGCTTTGACACTTGAAGCCAAATCTTTAAACCTCTCAATATGATCCATAGGGTGCTCATGAGGTAAGCCATGGAATGGATGCTGTCCCACCAGCTGATAATAGGCAGGCTTGAGCTCAAAATCATTCCTCTGGAAAGCAGGAGGGCGGATTACAGTTCTGTTGGCATAGAACTGATCAGGTCTGTTGTAATCCCATAGAGTCCTCTGAACAAAATGCCCAGCAGTGTTGTTAGCAGAAGCAGGAGCTCCAGTGTCTTGTGCCACTGGTTGAACCACATGTTCAACTATGACATTCCCATCTTGATCCAGTCTCTGCCCTTCTTCATTCCTCCTATTTCCCTCTCTGTCAACCAAGTGACCTTCTGCATTTTCAACCAAGATCAGTGGAGCAACCATTGTAGACTGTTTCTTAGTTTTCCCGATGGTCCTCTCCAACTTAGCGAGTTCGTCGATGCTCAAAGTCACAAGCTCCTTCTCTTTGTTGTGTCTGGTACTGCGATTAGGCATACACCTGAAACCAGCACAAAGAAAAGTAACAGAAAGTTAGAAAACAAATTAAAACTTAGAAAAAATCCTAATACTAAAAATTGATAGGCAGCTATTACTCCCCAGCAACGGCGCCAAAAACTTGGTAGGGCTCAGGTTTTACCCAAATAAATACTACTGCAAGTGCACAGCAAAGAAGTTGTAGTATAAGGGGTTATCAAATCCCGAGGGAGTATGTAAACTACACTATAGAATTTAAGTTTGGATTAAGCTAAGCGATCAGTAGTGTATGTAATGCGGAATAGCTAAAACAATGAAAGCAGGCAAAATTTGATTGATCTAAGACTCAGAAAACTAAAAGCGCTAAGCCAGAACAGTTCGCAGGTTGAATTCGAGAATGTAGAATGCATGAAAGCAGGAATGAATAAGAACCGTCTTCAATATGAATCGCAAATATATAACTATTCAATTCTCAAATTCCTTTGCAAACCCTAACAACCTAAACATGCAGGTTCAATTAACCACAAAACTCCTAAGCCAAATCTCTTTGCACTAAGTCGTTTGCTCATCTAATGCTAGATCAGGTTATCAATAATGCTCTCACATCTATTAAACAACCTAGGTTTCAAATTTCTAGATGATGTGTCTAAGAAAATCGGTTTTAAGCAAGCACATATGAAGAACCAAAAGATATTCCTAACAGATAGCGATTTCTACAAACTCATCATCAACCCTTGAAAAGCCCTAACTTAACTATCAGATTAATTAGACAAGATCATGGAATCACAAAGCATACCTGGATAAAATTGCATTATAGAGAAAGAGTAAAAGGTAAAGGGGTTCGAAATCTTCTCAAAAGAGTACAGGATCTGTCTCCCCAAAAAGCTTTAAATAAATCTCTCTGAATTCTAAAATCTAAGATCCCCAAAGCCAACAATGGCTGAAACCCTAATATATAGAAGCTAAAACACGAGCTGGAAAACTTTTGTAAATAGTAGAACTTCCGGGGCCAAAGTGAAAAGAATCTTCAATCTTTTAACAAACCATCGCGACTCCTTCCCATCTACTGGTGACGATCGTCACCCTAGAGTGGTGACGAGCGTCACCCAGCTCTGAATTCGCCTTCCGAGTTGTACAATGCGTGGCTGTATCTTGCAATGCTCCAAAAAGCTCCATAATCTCCAATTGTGCTCCAGAAATGCTATAACCTGCAAAGACTCTACTAGAACTCTAAAAAGACCAAAAAGACTCAATAAAAAGGACTTATACCATGGTTAAAAACCATAAAAAACCATGATATATCAACATCTAAGATTACAAGACTTGAAGTCTGTAAATAATTCTTATTATGTTGGAGATTATGTGAAGAGAATATCACTAATCTAGAGATGCTAGGAGACATACTATAATTTTAAACAAATAATTCTGTCTTTTAGACGCTTTGAAAGGAAGTTAAAGAAATATTTTGATAAGATATTGAAGTACTGATAAAAAGTCATGATTTATGTCCAATTAATTATGATTCATTCCTTGAAGCGAATGTGACATTATACAATGGGACAGAAAAGAATCATGTTAATAAAACTAGCCAAGAAACTGTTTCAAGAAGTGGTCATGAATGTGAATATGAAATGGATATGATCAAGGTGAAGATCAAAAATTTTATTTCAAGAACTCAAATTCTCACAAGAAGTGAGAAAATAAAGATAGTATAAACAAAAGATATTTCTCTTATATAAAAGATGAAATAAACTAGTATGAGTACAAGATCTGGTAGTATAAAGATCACTGAAACTCTAGAAGAGTAGATATATTTGCATATGGGAATACAATCATTAATGCATTATATCTCTCAAGTCTCAAATGTGAAAATAATCAAAAATATAATTTGTCTCAAAAGTTTAGAAAATCAAAGATATAAGACATGATCCAAGGTTGATACGTTACTGATTATAGATTGAGATTCAATCTAAGATAGATGAACCTGAAGTGTCATCATCTTGAGGGGAAAAATTAATGAATCCCACAATCAATAGTAAGTGAAACATCTAGAAGATTATGTTCACACTAAAGATGAACCTAAATCATTTATAAGGAATTATCTATGAATCCCTAATTCTCAGTAACTAAAACATTTAGAAGATTATGTTCAAAGTCTAAATGATCTTGATGAATTATTTATAAAGTAACTCTAAGGGATTTCAAAGTTAATCAAGTTTAGACAATAAAAAGGAAAAAGTTGAATACGTTCAAATTTAGGGTATTACAAAATGCAGTAAAAATATTTTAGACGAATTACATACACTCTCTAATAGATTGTAATACACAAAGATTATATAATGGAGATAAAGGTTATATAGTAAAGCAGAAGTTTATTAAATACAATATAGTTTGACATGAACTGTTACACTATTTCAGTTCAAAAATATACGAAAATAATTAATAGTTCATATAGATATTCATTTAATAACTTGAAGATTCTTTTTAATGATTCAATCATACGACAAATATGACATTATGATTTGCACAAGCCAAAATAGATTTCATTTCCTAGAAAGTATACAAGAAATTTTTTGTGGTTAAGTAATTTATTATATTCAACATCTACAACTTGGAATTTACTAAACCACTTGGTAATGCTAGTAAATTCACGTCTTAAGCCTTTGAAGATAAAAGCGTAAAGATAAATATTGAACATCCAGTAGAAAATGTTCATACACAAAATCCAGTAGTAGTAATTCGCATAAAACAAATGGGTAATCAAAGTTTTCCCATCAAATTTGGTTTTGGGTCAGAAACCAAATATTTCCCATTTAAAGATTTGGATGTGCAGTATACTGAAAGCTTGCTATATTGTAGTGTTTTAGGCTGCATTTTGTACATACTTTACCTTGTTCTTGCATCATTTCTTAGCATTTTAGTCCCATTTGCATCTAGAAGTAGCATAACATGCATTTATCTTAGGATTGCATACATGTGCATGTTTATGGTGTATTTCAGGTGTATTTGGAGGTGATATGATCATGGATAGCAGCAAGGACTTGAAGCAAGAACCAGATGAGCTTGTAGCTGAGGAAGAACTTATAGCATAAGATGCTCTAGTGACGCCAATTGGACCTATGACTCGATTTAGAGCCAAGACATTCAACCAAGCCATTGGGGGATTACTTAAACACATTTGAAGCCAAACAAAACACAATGAAGACATGATCAACACGTCCTTGGTCTCTATAAGCTAAGTGATTCAACAAATGGATAAGTGATTCATAGGTGCTCTTTTTCCATTACCTGTGGTTTTGTCCCAATGGGTTTTCCAAAGGAAGGTTTTTAACGAGGCTTATGTTTCACTTCATCATAGTCCATTTTGTTAATCATCATCATGCCATATTCTATTCTATTATATCTTAGTCTATTCTATTCTACTCTATTATTTTCATGGCCAAAGGGGAGTGCAAGAGTTATTTTCGAATTCAAACTCAGTTTTTCATTATTTTGCTAGTTTTCGAGACTAGTCTTGGAGCATGTTCCAAAACTTATCTTAATTACCTCTTTTTCTGTTTTTCTTCTCTTTCTCTCTTCTTTATAAGTCCTCTATGTATTCTGGACAAAATCATCTTTCTTTTTAATCAAAAACCCTTTCTAAAGAAGATTATCTTGTTGATGTGTATATCCAGCAAAATCTTTAGACTCTTTGGTGTGTATATCCAGAGTAGTTTAAGTCGTTATTTTGAAGCTCTTTCCGCAAGCTTCGCTGATAACTATCAATCATTCAAACCATCATCCATCATCACGACCTCACAGCCACCTTTATCCATCTCTCAACTTGATAAGTGCCGATTCCTTGGGTGGATCATATTATGTGGTATCAGAACACACTTTGAAAGTTAAATTTTCTATCTTTTTATTTTGTATTTTTTTTTTGTTTCTTATTTTCGTTTCATATTTTTATTTTATTTTAATTTTTATTCAGCAATTGTTTTTTTTTGTTTAATTTTCATCATCTATTTTCGAACTTGCATTTAAAAAAAAAAAAAGAAAAAAACATGTTTTTATGTTCATTTGATCATAAGAACGAAATTGACTGCTCATCTTCTTCTATTTAGTTGTAATTTTTGCTTGGAACTTTTTACTGGTGTTGTTGTTTCTGTTATTGCAGGATGGAGTCTGAGTATGAAAGAAAACTCAGTAAAAGCAACAAGTTTCTGTTCGAAGGAATCATTAATCAAATGAAGGAGTTTATAGACAAAGAGTTTGAGTTACTTCGAAAAGTGTTTAAACAAAGAAATCAAGCGAAGGACCAGAAAGCTCAAAGGCACGCCCCTGGCTACCATCAAGATCAGAAGAGTAGCTTTTTGAAAAGCACGAAGAAGAATAGTGTTCTCAGTCATGAAACGTTGAGCAAGCCAGCAACAAAACCAGAGCAAAGCATTGTTCAAACAAAAGCTCAGATAAGTTCTTCTTTAAATAAAGGAGTACCTGATTTGTCTATTACTAGTTTGATGCACTTGTCTGTGTCAAAGAGATCTGAAACAGAAGGAAAATCACCAGAAAAAGAACAAAGGAGTTCACCATTGACTACTGACTTGGAGCAGAATAACAGCCTTGTGTTAGAACCTGTCCCTAATCCCTTTCCTAAAGATCATCAAAGAAAGCACTGTAAGGAATTTGATTTGGTTAGGACTGAACCTAATTTGTTCATGCTGGTTCCTGCTCAAGATGAAAAACGTTTTGGTTTAGAACCTGTGAAAGAATTTTGTGTTTTAAAATCTATTTTTGGCAAACTCGTCCAAATTTTAAAACTATTCCTCATGAAAAGTTCTTTAAGCCAAAAGATTTTTTAGTTGACCAATTTCGTAAATTTGAACCTTCTTTGAGAGTTTCTTTGTTTAGCAACATATTTGAGTTGTTTAGGACTAAGGCAGAGTTTGTGATGATTAAAACTTTTCCTAAGATGGAACAAAACATTTTTTGTGATTTTAATGAACCTTGCAAATCAACTTCCAAAGATCATGTTTTTGAAAAAAGTTTTTCTAAGTTTGTAAAGGATATTTCTCTTTCTAGTAAAATATTCCTTGTTCTAAATTCTGTTAAGGATTTTTGGTGTTCTCATCACATTCTGATTTATGACAAAAGATTGGCATTCATGAAAAAGATTATTTTGCCCTTCATCACACATATATAATTCGCTTGTCTTTGTCAAAAGTGTCAATTACAGGTTTTAAAGCAACCTTGAAGCTCACAACAAGAACCGAAAAAAGGGAGGAAGACAACCGATTTAAGCCACCTGATGTGAACCAGTACAAACACCAAGACGTCAGTTGTTTCATACTGATGAAAGAAGAGCCATCAGATGCAGCATACAAGCCAAAACTGAGCCAAAACCGATATGGATGTATCTCTCTAACCCTTTTTGATTATATTGGTATTAATTTGATCTATTTTATTGCAGATGAAATGGATTTGAGGTCAAATCCTTTTGAAGAGGGAGGGGATGATATGATCATGAATAGCAGCAAGGACTTGGGGCAAGAACCAGATGAGCTTGTAGCTGAGGAAGAACTTATGACAGAAGATGCTCTAGTGACGCCAATTGGACCTATGACTCGATCTAGAGCCCATACATTCAACCAAGCCATTGGGGGATTACTTAAACACATTTGGAGCCAAACAAAACACAATGAAGACATGATCAACACGTCCTTGGTCTCCTTACAAACTAAGTTATTTAACAAATGGATAAGTGATTCATAGGTGCTCTTTTTCCCTTACCTTTGGTTTTGTCCCAATGGGTTTTCCAAAGGAAGGTTTTTAATGAGGCTTATGTTTCACTTCATCATAGTCCATTTTGTTAATCATCATCAGACCATATTCTATTCTATTATATCCTAGTCTATTCTATTCTACTCTATTATTTTCATGGCCAAAGGGGAGTGCAAGAGTTATTTTCGAATTCAAACTCTGTTTTTAATTATTTTGCTAGTTTTCGAGACTAGTCTTGTAGCATGTTCCAAGACTTGTCTTAATTACCTCTTTTTCTGTTTTTTCTTCTCTTTCTCTCTTCTTTATAAGTCCTCTATGTATTCTGGACGAAATCATCTTTATTTTTAATTAAAAACCCTTTCTAAAGAAGATCATCTTGTTGGTGTGTATATCCAGCAAAATCCTTAGACTCTTTGGTGTGTATATCCAGAGTAGTTTAAGTCGTTATCTTGAAGCTCTTTCCGCAAGCTTCGCTAATAACCATCAATCATTCAAACAATCATCCATTATCACGGCCTCACAGCCACCTTTATCCATCTCTCAACTTGATAAGTGCCGATTCCTTGGGAGGATCATATTAGGAGGTTTTGGAGCTTGGGAAGGAGATTGAAGCGGCTGACATCCAAGAAAATCCTGTGTCTATATCAGGATGGAGCATCGTGAAAAGTACCTATAGAGCATGCCCGATACGAACCGCAGTGCATGGAGAAGGAGACTTGGACGTGAACTTGAAAATGGTGGTCAACATCGAGCATGAGTATCGAGCAAGGAAGGCCGTACAAGCCGATTTGGCGTTACATGACATATAAGGTTCCAGTATCAAGGAGAACATCTGGTGCCTAGCCCGATACAGCCCGAAATCCACTTCTTCATGATCAACCGGCCAGAAGGACAACCCGCAGCGTGGAAGGTCTGCATCGAGATCATAAATCGAGCAGAACACTGTCTGTACTGCCCGATGTGTCTGATCCACGCATTGAGCAAGCTTTTCTTTGACCTTATCCTTATTTTTATGTTTTTTGGGGTCCTTAAAATAAAAAGGAAAGAGACAAACATTTTAAGGGATCTGGACCTTATCATCTCATCCTCTCTTCCTAGTTTCCAATTCTCTTAAGAACTTTGTAAAACCTTGCTTTTCCTTAAGTAATTCTTGCAATTATGCTTTAGATCTTGTCATTTGTTCTTGATTTCTTGCACCTTGGTAGTTTATTTTCTATTATTTTCGCATCTTCTCATCTAATCTTGTTTAACACTAGTCAAATGGCCATAAACATGATTAGTGAGTAGTTTACCTAAGATTTGAGGTTCTAAGTAGGGAAGGTGGTTTTTATGGGTTGATTAAGGGTGTTTAGGCTTGTTTAAATGCTAATCTCTATTGCTTCTATATCTTGTAAAGCTGTTAATGATTATAAAGCATTTTCTTTTTGATTGAATATGATATTGATGATGTTGATAATTCACTTGAGAGCTTGATGTCTTGTTTCTTTACATGGTTCGCTTATTTTGCTTGATAGTTTGGTAGTTCTTGTGGTTTCTTTGACTTGTGACATTAGAGTTGACAGTTTTCATTGCCAAATAATTCGCTTAGGGCTTGATAGTGTGGGATTCACGAGTTTTGCTTGATGGTTTGATAGTTTGCATTAAAGAACATTCCTTTTCTTGAAATCTGATGTATTGCTTTTGCATGCTTAGGTTTCGTTTATGTTGAGCTTAAAGTCATGCTCTTGAATTGTTGAGTTGCTGCTTAGGTCCCTAAAAAATCTTAATCGATGATAGGTTGACTAGAATCATTGCTTGAGAGAGATAGAGGTTCACTTTGATTAGTGCTTCTTTTAGACAATTGTGGTTTTTTTCTTTATGCTCATGGCTTGTAAATACACAAAAAAATGGGTTTGACACACTAGTTTTGTTGAAATGAATATGTCTTATACACCATTAAGCTGATTCTCTTTAGATACCTTGCTTATGATTGCAATATTGAGAAATGCTTGCTTGAGTTGCTTGTTTGATTGCCTTGTTTAGAAACCCCTTAATCGCTCTTATAACCACTTGACCATCATTGCTTAGAATCTTGAGTCTTGTTTTTAATTGCATAGTCTCAGTTTGCATATTGTGTAGTTGCTCTTTTTACTTGCCTTAATCTATCATCTTGCTTAATTTAGATTATTTACTTGGTTAGTACTTTTCCTATTTTTAATTTCTTGCCTCTTTAGGTTACTAGTTTGGTTTCTTGCACTTTTAAACCCTCATCATTGCTTAGCTTAGTTCATAGACTGCATCTCATACTCCATAATTGGATTTACACCTCTCCTGTACTACAATTGATTAGAAGAGGAATTGAATTCCAAGACTCCAAAAGGCTTCTCTTCAATTTGGCGCTGTTGCCATTGTGGATGTTTTTAAGTTTGTCTTTACACTTAGACTACGTCTTTTACTTTACTAAATAGCTTTACCTTTTGCTCTGTTTTCTAAGGTATCACTTGCATGAACTTGAGATCTAAAGGCTCACACAACTTAGTCCCGGCCATTGACAACATTCATCATCTAGACCGTGGGGTTAAGAAAGGAACTGTGAGGCAGCGAGTTCAGTCGCAAGAGGAACAGACCATGGCAGAGCAGGAATGTGGTCAGTTACCACATGTGGGAGTAGTTGGACAAGCTCTAATACAAGCTGCACCTGCACACTTAGAAGAAGTTCACGCAGCTGTGAACAATGAAGGCCACAATGCTGCAGGTTTACAAGAATCAGGATACCAGTGCATGCTCCATGAGTCCCAAGACCTATAGGAGCTGGAGATGCCCCATATACACATCTAAACCGAAATGGGATCAAAGCTTCACCAGTACATTAAAACCACTTCGAGATCAAGCTCGTTCTTATCAACATGGTTTAAGGGAACCGCTTTCATGGCTTACCAAATGAAGACCCGTTGGATCATCTAGATCAGTTCGACAAGGTCTGAGGTATGACAAAGATTCAAGGAGTATCAGAAGATGCTTTGAAGCTGCAGCTCTTTCCCTTTAGCCTCGGAGATAAGGCGCATCAATGGGAAAAAACACTTCCCCAAGGATCCATAAGCACTTGTGATGAGTGTAAGACTGCTTTTTCAACAAGTTTTTCAGTTCTACCAGGACAGCTAAGCTAAGGAACACCATAAGTAGCTTCACACAGCATGTAAACGAAACTTTTTGTAAGGCATGGGAGCGATTCAAGTTATACATGCTACAATGTCCTCATCACGGGTTTACTAACGAGAGCTTGCTATCTACACTCTACCGTGGTGTCAGTCCTAAATTTAGAATGCTGCTAGACACATGATCCAATGGTAACTCCATGGGAAATAGTGTGGTTGATGATTTAGCTTTGGTTTAGAACTTAGCCTTATCGGATGGCAACTATGGAGATGAGTATGATTGGTCAACAAGAGCTGTTGCAAGCAATGGGAATGAGAGCTCTACAAAGCGAGACATGAAGGCTTTGAATGATAAACTTGACAAGCTTTTGAGTATCTCTTTGAAGAATTTGATATCTGTTGGTGAAGCTGATGCTACACAAGAAGAGGATGGAGCAGTTTTGGAGGAAGAACCCTTCTACGTGAATCAACAAGGATATGGCGGTTTCAACTACAACCGCAACCATCCTAATCTCTCATACAGGAGCACCAATGTAGCTAACCCTCAGGATCAGAGCTACCCTCAACAAGCTACTCAACAAGCTTCTCAGCCTTAGTTCCAAAACCGGCTCTTTGTTCCATACTCTCAAGGCTATGCGCCTAAAAACAACTTTCAAGGGAATGGTTTCCAACCAAGACCCTTCCCACCCGGTTTTATCAACCCACAACAGCCACAAGGAAGTCCACAGGAAGCTGATTTGAAGCAAATGATGCAACAAGTCATCAATGGTCAATCTTCTCTCACTATGGACATGCACAAGCGCTTTGCTGAAGTGCATAACAAGATACAGGTCAATGCTGGTGCAATTCACTCAATGATAGAAGCCTTATCCAACCGTGTTAAGTACATTGAGAGTAAGGGATCTTCTTCTTCGAAGCCTCACAACCAGCTACCAGGAAAGAGTGAAGCAAATCCAAAGGAGTTTTGGCTTTTAATTACTGAAGGTGAAGAAGATATGAGTGATGATGAAGATGCTTCATTGGAAGATCTTGGTTTTATGCTTCAAGAACTCTTACTCCATATGGACATGGAGGTATCTCACTGGGGGGGGGGGGGGGGGGGGTGTGTCCTAAACATTGCCATAGATGACCAAGACGATGTGGACATTATTGAACAGTTTCTTCAAGGTTTAGGCAATGTATAAGAAATCACTTTAGAGAAGGAAAGAGTTGAGAAAGAGGCGGCCTAGAAAGACTTGGTTGTTTCAAAAGAAGAAGCTAAAGCAGAGCCTAGTGAAGCTGACAAAGAGCTGATAGAAGTTTACCACGCTTTGATGGTTTATGCTAAGGAAAGTCCCGAAGACTTTAAAGCACTCATGATTGCCAAGTAAGAGCTTCTACAAGCATCATTGAGAAGGGCAAGACTGCTGAGGAACCAGTCTATTCACCACCAATCTTTTACCCCCCTAAAGTTTTCATTAAGGTTGAAAAAGCTGTCCGCTCAAAGTTCAAGAAATACATGGAAGATGTTGGGATTAAGATGCCATATGGTACTACTCTACTTGAACTTAAAGAGCAAGTCCGCTTCCTCAAAGAAATGTTTGACAACTTGGAAGTTGTTGAGCCTATATTAGACAATGCGGGAGCTAACATGAAGAAAAGTAAGGAGCTAAAACATTAGCCAAGTTACCTAATCTGGAAAGTTCTTGGTGACATGTGAGCTTGGCGCATTGAACAAAGTGGAAGCATTGTGCGATTCAGGATCCACCAAGAATGTGATGTCCCTTCACTTGAGTCAAACTTTGGGAATCAAGGAGCTGAAGCCTTACAAGGCATCTATCACTTTTGTGGACGAAACTTCAAGGTGTCCACTAGGAATGTGTTTTCTTTTATTAAGGAGGTAATCCTATGACTATCCATGTATATAGCTTTCTTTTATTATTGATTTGTTTATTAAGTATTTCAGGAGTCAAAGAATAAGATACAAGCTGTGTAGGGTGTTCAAAAGCCAAGGAAAAGAAGACTATGTTTTTGTATCAGGGTGGCATATCGAACAGGACCTCTGTAAATTTTGCCTGATACGCATCATATCGTAGAATATGCAGTCTGTACGCCGAGTAAATTGCACGGAGGAGATTGCATTGGGGTAAATGCATCGAGCAGAACCTCCAAAACTCTGCTCAATAAAATCGCCCTAAGAGCCACAGTCCGTACACCGAGAAAGGGGAGTTGTACATCGAGCAAGTTGCATGGGAGAGATCACACCGAGGTAGTTTCATCGAGCAAAACCTCGCGAAACTTGCTCGATGAAATTGCCAAGACCATACACCGAGCTGGCTGAACCGTACACCAAGGAAGAAGCCCGATGGTAATGACACCGAGGAAGGAGCTGACGTACACCAAGGAAAATGCCCGATGTTTCACGCCTGGGATGAAGCCAGTATGACTTTCACCGATGAACACCCCAGCACACGAGCAAAAAGATCCATATCGACGTGCTACATCGAGCAAAACATCAAAACTTTTGCTCGGTGCGTATCATGGAGAAACCATTCGCCGAGCATTCCCCAATTTCCTTGGAGGACACCACACAAACAAAAGAAGGAGGCCGTATTGAGTAGTAACATCGAGCAGAACCATTACTACTCTGCTCGATGCAGAGTCTTTGAGCCGTGACGAGAGTCCAGACAGTGCCCATGCAACTGCCTAAGGGAAGATCCGAGCAAAGCAAGTGCTTTGCCCACATCGTGCAACAATATCGAGCAAGTGATTCCTAGATTTTGCTCGATGCAATATGTCCCGGATGAGAAGCTAATCAGTACACAGAATCCCCAAAGTGCAGCAGCATGATCACCGAGTCACAAGACCCGATGTCCCCAATAAGATACACACCGGGGTGTCACATTGGGTGTTATGCTCGATATGAACTGTGTAATTTTTTTTAAAAATTTTCACTTGGCTAAACCAAGTGAAATCATATGTGGCAACCTAGTAAAGGTAAAAGAGAGTCTCTTTTAGTCCTCTTGGCCATTTTTAAATTTTGAAAAAGATATTCTTGCAATATTTTATAGAAAATCATATATTTTCTTATCCCTTTAAAAGTTGATTCATTCTGTTCTCTCCACATATCTTATCGCGAGCTAAACACATCCATTGTAAAGCATTTTCTCTCTTATGCATTCTCTCTTCTGGATTCTTCTCTCGCCTTGCAAAAGTTTAAGGTATTAAGTGCTAAATTTTCCCATTCTTTGTGTTTGATCTTTGCAAGCTGAACTAGGATGTGTAGAATGTATTTTGAATTTGTTTTGTGTCTTTAAGAGTGCTGTTTTAATTTCATGTCACCATTGTTGCATATCTTGTTTAAATGTTGGAAAAAGGCTTTTATTGTGCTTAATTTGCTTATTGCTTATATTTAGACCAAGTCTATGTATGTTTTTATTTTTCCTTCACATTTGCCATTTAAATGCTTGATAATTGAGTAACAATGATGTTCTAATGCTTGTTCATAATTTGGTGGAGAGAAAATTACGTATTGATGCATAAACTTGATTTTTCGGATAAACTGCTGCTTGCTGTTCCCTGAATTTTAATTTTAACTGTGTTTTTCTTTTTGAGCTGAAACTTTTTGCTAAATTCGTCTCTATTTGTTGGTATTCAGTACGAATATTTGTGGAAGTTTTCTAAGTCTTTTCGATTTTAAAAAATTATTTTTCTGAACAGTGCTCAAAATGAACAAAACACTAATTTGTGGTATGAGCTTTGTATTTTCAGGTACAATGTCAAGCAGCAGATGAAAGGAACTAGTTTTGACTTCAAGTGAGCAAGCAAGCGACAAATCTGAAGGCAAGATGCCGGTTGTAGAAGAAGAGCAATACACTAATGGACCTCCAAAGCTCAAGGACTATCTTAGAGCAATGAGGAAGGTTGATTTTGCTCCCACATGTTATGCTTCTATAGGATTGTTAACTAAGCTAGGAATCAAAGCTGAAGTAGATGAACTGCTGAGAAACATTGGTCTTGAGAGGTTTATCAGCCTTGCATATCCAACCCACAAGCGATTGTCATGTGAGATCCTAGCAAGCCTTAAGGTGTACTTCTTTGACTTTGATGAGGAGTATTGATATAACTGCATATACCATGCATTTCGCATACATATAGTTTAGTTTCTCGTGCATTTACACTGCATATTAGGTTAGTTTGCATCACTTTAGGTCCTAGAGTGTCTTTGCACCAGCATTCGCATGTTTCGTGCATTTTGCATCACAATCAGGTTGCTTTCGGTTACTTTGGAGCTATGGATGATTCATGGACGTGCTGAGGCTCGTGAGGATGTTTGTGGACACTTGGAGAAATCAGGATTGCACGCTAAGGACCTGAGATCGAGCAGCAGATCGAGCAAGGCAGGTCGATCTAGATGAGATCGACCAAAAGATCGAGCATGGATATCGATTTGGAGTACGGACATAGATGACGCCATGCAGATCGAGGACCGGATCGAGCTTCCAACCCGATCAGTACAAGATCGACTCGGGGATCGACCAAGAGCCGCTCGATTCAGGACATGATCGATTGCCTGATCGAGCTTCGTGATCGATCCCAGACCAACCTTATCCGTCCAGCCTGTTTTTAGACCGTAGCGAAGGGGGGGACCATTTGCGGTTTGGCCATTTTAGGCAAAGATCAACGATCCCTTTCATTATCACATTTTGTCGAACACTTTTCTATCTTCTCTCTCGTTTTAGGCGATTCGCCATTGTTAGACTTCGAGCTTTTTCTTGTTATTACTTTTGAATATTGAATCATTTAAGTTAAATCAATCGCCTTTCATGTTTAGTTCTTCGTTTATTGCATTTGTACGGTTTATTTCATGAGTCGCGAGTAGTTTCATTGGGTTTTGGGGTTGAGAGGATTCAAAGGGGTCGAAAAGGTTTTCAAGTTTGGTGTTTTCTTGTTCTTCATGGCTTTCTCTTTTAGGATGTCGAGTTCTTAAGGCTTAAAGAGTCTCACGCCAAGATCTTTATGATCAGAGGGAGCTCTTACCTTGACAGGATTCAGAGATCTCTGAAAATCGCATTGGGCGGTGAAGTTGGATGACGCTTTGTAGGCGTACCGAACTGCTTTCAAAACGCCTATTGGTACTACTCCTTTCACCCTTCTCTACGGCAAAGGATTTCATCTCCCTGTTAAGCTAGAACATAGGGCGTTATGGGCTGTGAAGCGGTTGAATTTTGATCTGAAGACGGCTCAAGAGAAGCGGTTGATCCAGTTGCACGAGCTTGATGAGCTGAGGCTGGACGCTTACGAAAGCGCTAGGATCTACAAGGAACGTACCAAGGCTGCTCATGACAAGAAGCTGGTACCTAAGGAGCTTAAGGAAGGGAGTTTGGTGCTGCTTTGCAATTCAAGGCTCAAGCTCCTTCCAGGGAAGCTAAAGTCACGGTGGAGCGGTCCGTATGAAATCAATGAAGTATTACCTTACGGAGCTGTCACGTTGGTGGGCAAGAGTGGGAATGCATTCACAGTGAACGGACACAGAGTTAAGCCATACATGGCGAGTGCGTTTGACAAGGAGAGCACCTCAATGCTTCTCCAAGACCCACCATCTGCCTAAACCAAGTAAAGTCTAGCTAAAGACGTTAAAGAAAGCGCACTTGGGAGGCATTCCCATGTCTATCTTGTACATATTTCTGTTTTATTTCTCTTTCAGTTTTATGTTTTTATCTTCTGAGTGTGTAGGAACAGGTATAAGGGATTGCAGGCAAAGATCTTAGATCCAAAAGGAGTGAGAAGGGGCGGATATCGACTAGAGATCGAGTGCTAGATTGACTAATCATAACTCGATCTTTACTAGATCGAGTTAGTGAATCGAGAGAAGTTAGTCGATCTAGACGAGATCGAGTGACAAGGTCGATCTAGATGAGCACGAATCGATCGGTCCTATCTAGATCGACCGATCTAAAATTTCTCGGGAAATTCTTGGAGTTTAGATCGATCGATCCAAAAATGGACCGACCGATCTATTTTCTCAAAGACAGATCGATCACTCGACTCGATCCATCACTCGATCTAAATCGAATCGACCCCTGAATCGAGAACATGGCTCGATCACGCGGACTCAGCCTAGTTGACCAAAAGTCAAGGAACGAGAGAGTACAATCGATCCAAGACTCGATTCTAGTCCAATCGAGTCACTGATCGATCAAATCTCCCGATCCAGCCATTATGGGCATGAGATCGAGTCCTAGATCGACTGAAGGGACTCGATCTCATGCCGAGGTAACAAAAATTTTTCCCTCCCTTTCTCATTTCCCTCGCTTTTTAATTTTGAATGGTGGTCAAGGCATGAATCTTTGACCACGAAAGTTGTGCCTTGATCACCTTTTGTCAGAAAACCACTTTCGTCACCCATGGTTTTAGATTTTTGTTGCCTTTAAGTTTTCAACAATTTTACACTCTCTCATTTCTATTCCTACGAGTCCTAAATCGAGAGAGAGTGTTCTTCCTCTCTTCACAAAGGCATTTAGCTCTTATCCTCGATCTTGCAAGGTATTTCAAGATTTTTAATTAAATATATTCAATATTTCCTTTTATAACCGCTTGATCGATTTAAGTTGCTAAGGGTTTTATCGATTTTTAATAAGTACCTGGAAATCAGGAAATAATCTAGATATAATCCTATCTCTAGATTTTCTTTTCCTTTATCTAGATACAATTTTTATAAATCCCCCAAAAATCTAGGGTGTTAGTTGTAGATTTTTCCTTCTCGCTAGTCTCTTTCTCGATTTCTCGCCGCCTTTGCTCACCTTGTTTGAGAATTGTGTTTCAGGCACCAATGCCACCTAAGAGAACCAGAGAAGAGGCTGCACATAAAGAGAATGAACAACGAGTGGTTCAGGAAGAGGGAACTCAACAAGTTCAAGAGGAGGAACCTCAGCAAGTTCATGAGAGAATCCGTTGGACTAAGGAGGAAAAGGCGGCGAAGAAGAGGCTAGAGAGGCTGCGCTTCGAGCCTACCAAGTTCGCGAGCGGAGACTTGCTGGAAAGGATGGGTCTCCTAGGGGATTTTGACTCCCTTCTACAAAACATGGGGCTTGCTTGCCTTTCAAGGATGGACTGCCCAACATATCCGCAAGTGACGATGAATTTCCTCTCTACCTTGGCGTTCACCTATGAGAATCCGAGCCTCCCAGCTCCCTCTCAATGGCATCTCAGCTTCAAGGTCAAGAAGCGGTCCTATCACCTTTCCATTGAGGAGCTTTGCCTAGCATACGGACTCAACGCCGCGGCTAAGCAAGTGGAGTTCCCGCCTCTCAAGAACGCCAGCATCATATGGGACGTGTTTTGCGATGAAGAGTACAAAGCCAACACGGCTAAAATCAAGAAGGTGAGGAATCCCGTTCTGAGGTATACGCTCAAGTTGTTGGCGAACACCTTTAGCGGACGAGCCGTTTCTCCCACGGTGACGAAGACCGAGTTGTGTTTCCTCTTCCAAGGGATCAAGAGGATACTATGCAGCGGCGAAGAAGAGAACCACGATCCACTGATAGATGACCTCGGGAACGATATCAACTACGGGTGCATTCTAGCCTCCTCCTTGGTGAAGTACAAGGCTTACGCTCTTAGATGCAAGGCGAGCTCAGCTCACATTGGAGGGTTTCTCACGCCGCTCTTCATCCAAGCTGGTGTACCACTTCAACGGTTCGAGCCTTGTGCGGACAGGTCATACATGGACGAGACTTACATGCAAAATACCGATAGCTTGTGACCTACACCAGCTCCGAGATTCTTCGCTTATCAGTTCTACGATGACGGAGGGAAGAAGAACATGTGCATCTTACCCAACGTTGCGGAGACTAACTTGGATAGCATCGGTACGATTCAGTTCTGCCCAACACACGAGGAGTGCTACGCCCCACTTGGTACGACAATGATGCCCATTCAGTCCACGCGAGAGCAGCCAGAGTCACCACCATCAGATGGAGCAATGCCGGCCCACTTTAAGCTTCCGAGGATAGACTTTAAGCCGCTGATCAAGGCTGAGAAGTTTCTTGCCTCAGTGGTGGAGATGCAGCGGAAAATAACTAAGTGGCAAGGAAAGATGATCAAGAAGCTTGCCAAGAAAGTTAAGGCGCTTCAAGGAAGCTCATCCGCGAGGTCTAAGGGGTCAAAGAGTGAAGAGGTTAACCAGCCCGAGAAGAGGAGGAGGTCAACTGGCGGTATTGTCATCCGTGAGCAACAAGGCACCGTGCAACAAGCTCGACATTCCGTTCATGGTTTCCCCACTGAGGATAAAGGCAAGAACATAGCCCGACACTCCTCTAGCACGAGCAGCTCCGCTGGAACATCCTCAAGTTCCAGCCGAGTCTAGCTCCGAGGTACCAAACGACCTACCTTTGTATATACCGTTCATAATTTCTTTCTTTTTGCATTGTGTTTTGAGCTCCTTTGAATTTGTTTGCCACCGGGACGGTGTCATTCAAGTTTGGGGGAGTATGTATGTGGTTTGACATGTTTATTCTGATCTTATTTTTCCTTTAGCATCCTTGAGTCTTCATTGCATGAAAAATTGGTAAAATTTTTAAACTTTTTAAGAAAAATTCATGTAGTTGCATTCACATTGTTAAGCATTTTAGGATTGAGTCTAGAATTTTTAAAACATCTAGGTTGTTTACATTTGCATAAGGGGTTAAAGTTTTCTTGAAAAGGTGTTTTAAGCTTATGAATGGTTTCAATATCCTAGTTGGTAGTTCTCTAATGCTTTGCTCATACTTTGAAAGTAAGTTCTTACCATGCTTGGATCACTAGTTTTGATTTTCGTGACTTGAATTGAACTCTCATGATTTGAAACTTGTCCTATTAAGTGAGAACCCTAACTTGAATTTTTAAATATCATTCTTAAGCACTTGAAAATGAACACATGGATCTTAAAAATATTTAGGATCTTTTCTTCCTTTTACCACTCTTTGTGAGCCTAAGTAGAACTCCCACCTTGGCCCTTACCTTTCTTTGAAGCTAAGTTTTCGTGTGTGACATCATTGTGAGGCCTCTTCCGGTTTGAACTTAGCATAAAGTGTTACGTTTAGGCGACATGATTAGGTTCTTATATGATTGCTAGCATTGCATTTTGAAGCTAAATGTAGGCTTAGGATAAGTTTGGGGGATCATTGGGATTGCTTTCATGCTTATATGCTTTCGGTTTCGAAAAGAGTTTGGTATTTGAAGTAAGAAAAAGGTTTTAAGTGAAAGGTTTTGTGCTTAAAAATGTATAATGCTCTAGTAATTTCAGAAGATAACTCTCTCCAAAAAAAAAATTATATATATAAAAAAAAGAGCCTAAGTGCCAAAAATAAAAAAAAAGAAAAAGAAAAAAAAAATATATAAGAGAGTTATCGATAAGAAAGAGTTAAAGAGCTTTGTATTTTTAAACCTTTTCACTAACCCAAAAGAGTTAAAATGCTTTCTGTTTTGTTTTGGCGATTGCTAAGCTTTTGCTTTAGGAAAAAGGGTAGACTCTAAGTGGTGAGTGAGCTTAAATAAAAATAAACGAGAGGGGTTTTAGGATCATTGTTAGTTTACATGGGTAGATGAGAATCTGATCATGTATGCATAAATTGCCTTTATCTTTAGCATTATGCATAAATTTCTTACCATTTTTGAGAGAAACCCTTGCCTTAAATAAAAACCCTTTTTCAAATGAGATCATTCTATGCTCATAGCCTATACCCTTAGCCAAATGTGTTCTGCTTTAAAGTGCATAAGTTTGATTCATGGTTCGGTCATTATTGAATGTTAAAGGATGAGTTTCTTTGATTGTTTGGAATAGGAGAGTTATGATTTGAAATTCTTTGTGTGATGAGTATGGCTAAGTTCTTTGGAGTATGAGTGTGCGCATTGCATTTTAGAACTAGTAACTAGGACGTTGAGATTGGTTCATTTGAAAAACACATTTGCAAGAAGCTTAAACCCCCGTTTGTTTCAAAACCTTTCTCCCTTCTTTAGTTTTGTTTGCTTGAGGGCAAGCAAAAGGTAGGTTTGGGGGAGTTGATATAACTGCAAATTCCATGCATTTCGCATACATATAGTTTAGTTTCTCGTGCATTTACACTGTATATTAGGTTAGTTTGCATCACTTTAGGTCCTAGAGTGTCTTTGCACCAGCATTCGCATGTTTCGTGCATTTTGCATCACAATCAGGTTGCTTTCGGTTACAATGTCTAGCAGCAGATGAAAGGAACTAGTGTTGACTTCAAGTGAGCAAGCAAGCGCCTATCATGTTTAGTTATTTGTTTATTGCATTTCGTACGGTTTATTTCATGAGTCGCGAGTAGTTTCATTGGGTTTTGGGGTTGAGAGGATTCAAAAGGGTCGAAAAGGTTTTCAAGTTTGGTGTTTTCTTGTTCTTCATGGCTTTCTCTTTTAGGATGTCGAGTTCTTAAGGCTTAAAGAGTCTCACGCCAAGATCTTTATGATCAGAGAGAGCTCTTACCTTGACAGGATTTAGAGATCTCTGAAAATCGCATCCTAGAGACTAGTTACCCTTTCCCAAACGCCATATTAGTTTACGAGACTAGTTAAGCCGCGTGTTTGAAATCTGATTTCCTTGCCTTTCAATCTCTTTTTCCGCCAAACGCCATGGGTCTGGAGGAGAGAATGAGAGAGTGATCCATACCACACGCCATGGATGGATCTTGTTTCGTTTTCAAGGCTTAGAGAACCTCACAAAGTGAGTAGATCTAGAGTTTTCAAACCAAGCTTGAGCCTTTGAAACCCCTGAACGTGAATCTCATCCATGGACCCTCCTTTTAGTATTTCTTAGTCTCTGTTGATCATTCGCTTGTTGTTTGCTTGCATCCTGGTCATTAGATTTACTTTCGCTTAAACTGTCTTTCGGATCGATTGCTTTTGCTCGATCTAGTGGTCGATCCCGTGGTCGATCCACTAGTCGAATTTTAGTAATTCGTAGCTTTGCATTTTAATCATTCTGTCTTTTCCTCGTGGTAGCTAGTTCGTTCCTGGTATTTTTAAAATAGTTTTACCCTGCATTTAATCATTGCACTAGTTTTTAGGATTTTTACAAAACCATCCATCATTTGCTTAGTTTTACATAATCCTTGCATTCCCATTGCACTTTCTAGCTCTTAGGTGTGGATTGACACTCACTTGCATACTTTACTACAACTTAGTGTTGCACTTGAGCTTTGATACATCATTGCATACACACTGCAAAAACCTAGCTATCAAGTATGACGATGGTGAGGAGGAGTTCGGCAATGAATTCATCAATTTCAGGGATAAAAAGGCGTGGTATACATTTAGGTTCACTGAGCTGGAAGGAATTTTTAGATTTGCTGCAGGCACAAGAGCTCAATCCATGAGTTTCACGACCAATGAACGTAAGCAAGTGTGGGAAGAGATAGCGAATGGGGTGTACAAGGCATGGCATCTGAGGAGTGCAAGCTTTCGACATCCTGCCATCAGATATGTCCACTGTGTGATCACAAGCACTTTCTTCTACAGAAAAGAACAGAACATGGTTAAGGAAGAAGAGATGGGCTTGAAAAACATCTTAGTGGAAACAAGGCATGGAAAAATTCCTGGTGAGGACTTAGGAGTGAGACTCATTACCATCCTAATGAAGCAGTTTCTCTCAGGCCAGCAGTGGGCTTTAAACACCACTGATAAGAAGCCCAAGCTAGCTACTGGAGGCTTGATCACACCCATCCTACTCGGCACTGGTGTAGAAGTTGGAGAACCGGATGTGGGGATGTGTTTCATTGATGTCCCTTACCTTAGAAAGATAAGTTATCTCTCTGGAGCTATGGAGACAGGATATGCCTATCACTTTGACCTTGATGAAGAGAAGAAGAAGATCTTACTGCCCAAGCAACACTTAACAAGCTTCACTTCTTTTGAGAACATCCGATTTATGCCAAGTGAAGATGACTTGTATGATCCAAGAAGTGATCCGCCTTTGATGAGACCTAGCAAGGTCAGAAACATAAATACAATAAGAGACACAGATGTGGAGGATGATGCTTTTGATCCTTACCAAGTGATTTGCACATCTGAAGGATCAAGGGCAGCCCATGAGCACATTAGGATCCTTCAAAGGTGGAACAACTTCCAAGACAAGCCAATAAGAGGCCTCATGAAGTCAGTGAAAGCCAGCAAGAAATCGGTTGACTCTGTTAAGAAGAAGGTGAAGAAGTTAAAGAAGAAATTGAGAGGATCTTCATCTACTAAGAAATCTTATCAAGGTGTGCAAACCGAGCCAGAAGAGGAAGGATATGAGGGAGATAGCATGTCTGAGGATGAGCTTAATGCCACTGCTCAAGAGAAACACTCCTTCCACATCGATGAGAGGGCAAGAGCACCACCAACTGAGCCACCAAGACACTCTTCTCATGCAGTGGTATCAAGGAGCAAAAGAAGAAGAGGAGGACCATGCATCATATTTGCATTGCACTTAAGGCGTAGAAAATTCCTCAAAATTTGAAAATTTTCGAAAATTTGTTCATGTGATTCATATAGGATTTAGACTTGTTGCGTTCATTTAGGATTATCTTGCTTATTTAAATTGGGAACAATGATAGTAAATCTTTGTAAATGCTAGTAGTTTATGAAAATGATGCCCTTGTTGTTAGTCCTTTGATGCACTTGATGTTGAACTAGAAATGAAGCTGAACAATGATAAACGCTTTGGTTATGTTCTAATGCAGCAGAGAGGTTATCAAAACTCTAATGCAAGCAATGTTGTAGTAAGGCAAGCAGGAGAGTGTCAATCCACTTCTAGATGATAGAGAATCCACAGAGAATGCAAGGTCTAAGACAAATCTAAGCAAATGAGACAGTTTATGAGAAATAATCTAAAAACTAAATGCAACAACCTAAATGGAGTGAAACCTATTTTAAAAATACTAGAAAGGAAGCAGTTACCACGAGGAACAAACAGATAAATTAAAGAGAAGAGCTTCGAATTGTTAAAATTCGACTAGTGGATCGACCACAAGATCGACCACTAGATTGAGCAGAAACGATCAATCTCGTCTAAAACCGTAAGAACAATGAATCTAAAGACCAGGATGCTATCAGGTAACAAGCTAAAGATGATATGAGGTGTAAATATGCTAGAAGAGAGGGCTTGAGGGTTGAGATTCATATAAGGGGTTTCAAGGAACGATCTTGGGTTTGAAACTTTGGATCGACTCACTTGGTGAGGATCTCTAAGCCTCGAAAACAAAACAAGATCTATCCGTGGCTTTCGGTATAGATCACTCTTTCATCCTCTCCTCCAAACCCATGGCTTTTGGTGGAAAGAGAGGTCGAAAGGCAAGGAAAACAGATTTTGAACAATGGCTTAACTAGTCCCCCAAACTTCCATGGCTTTTGGGAAGGGGTAACTAGTCTCTAAGGTGAGATCTTCCGAGGCCCCTGGATCCTGTCAAGGTAAGGGACCTCTCGGATCATGAAGCTCTTGGCGTGAGAGTCTTCAAGCATTAAGCTTTCAACACCTTAGAAGAGATAGCCTTAAAACGTTTAGAAAACAAACCAAGATCGAACCTTTTCTACCCCTTCATCCTCTCAACCCCTAACCCAAAGTAAACTACTCACTACACATAAAGTAAATCAAGCAAGGTGGAAGAGATGAAACGATAAACATGAAACAACGACTAGATTAAACGATAAGGTTCAAGAATACAAAAGCTTGCAAAGAAAACTGGTTTTACAATGGTGTTCTTCCGAAAACGAGAGAGAAAACTTGAAGGAAAAAGTTAGAGAATCTAAAAGTTATCGAAAAAGCATTCGCCGCCTTGCCTAAAATGTCAAAACAGTCCAATGGTCCCCCCTTCGCTAACAGCCAAAAACGGTTGAAAGGACAGAGATCGACCATTGGATCGAGTTGTTCTATCGATCATATCGGGCCATCGTGTCTTCGGCTCGATCCGGGTCTCGATCTACTTCGGTGAATCGAGTGCTGCATCCGATCTCGGTATCGTTCTTTGGGAGGATCGAGTGGTGTACTCGATCCGGCTCTCGCTCTGCATGGCGTCATTTACGTCCGTACCGATACATCGATTGCTTCACTCGATCTCCACCTCGATCATTATCCTTGGATCGCCTAGTTGGCTCGATCTTCTGGTCGATCAACTCCTAGATCGACCGGCTATGCTCGATCACTGGTCCTTAGCACACTTCCGAGCTTCCATGAACTGCTACATCGGCCTCCACACCTCAACGAACCTCCGTGTCTCCAAAGCAACCAGAAACAACCTGGAATGGATGCAAAATGCAGAGAAAATGCATATGCTGATGCAAGAGTGCTCTAGGATCCTAAGTGATGCAATCTAGCCAAACATGATACAAATGCATGAAAAACTACCTAATGAGTATGCAGAATGTATGCAATATGCAATGATATCAACTCCCCCAAACTTACTTCTTGCTTGCCCCCAAGCAACGAAAAACAAGTAAGGAAGAGAGGTTTTCAGAAAATTCAAAGGGGTTTTAAACTTTTTGCAAAGGTGCCTTCCGAATAGATCATCTCAATGTCCTAGTTAACAGTTCTAAAATGCTAAGCTTACACTCATACTCCAAAGGACTTAGCCATACTCATCACACAAAGAAATTCAAATCATGAGTCTCTTATTCCTAACAATCAAAGAAATTCATCATTTAACATTCATTAACATTCGAACCATGAATCAAACTTATGCACTTTAAAGCAAAACACATTTGGCTAAGGGTTATGGTTATGAGCATAGAATGATCTCATTTGAAAAGGGTTTACAATTAGACAAGGGTCTCTCTCAAAAATGGTTTGAACTAATGCATAATGCTAAAGGTAAAGGCAATTTATGCATACATGATTAGATTCTCATCTACCCATGTAAACTATCAAACAGTCCTATACCCCTCTCATTTAAGAAATTTAATCCTCACTCACCACTTAAGAGTCTACCCCTTCTTCTCAACTTAGCAATCCCCAATTCAAAATAAAGACATTTTTAAACTTTTTGGGCTAGTGAAAAGGTTTTGAAAAATAATTTTTGCTCTTAGGAATTTCTTATTAGTAGCTCTCTTATTATTACTATTTTTCTCTTCATTTTTTTTTATTTACTTGGCACTTAGGCCTTTTTTTTTTTTTTCTTTTTTTTTTTTTTTTTTTATTTTATTTTATTTTATTATGGAGAGCTACCTCCTGAAATTAGAGCATACTTATGTTTTAAAAACAAACCTTTCACTTAAAACCTCATTTCTTTCCTTAAAACACAAACTCTTTTGAACCGAAAACAAATTCACAAGAAAGCAACCCCAATGATCCCCCAAACTTATCCTAAGCCTATACCTAGCTTCAAAATGTAAAGCTAGCAATCAATTATGAAAACCAAATCATGTCGCCTAAACCTAACACTTTATGCCAAGTTCAAACCGAAAAATAAGGCCTCACAAAGATGTCACACAAGAACATTTGGCTTCAAAGGAGGGTAAGGTTCAAGGAGGGAGTTCTACTTAGGCTCACAAAGAGTGGTGAAAAGGAAGAAGAGAGCCTAAATATTTTAAAACCATGTGTTCATTTTCAAGTGCATAAGAATGATAATTAGATTTTCAAATTAAGGTTTTCACTTAGTAGGATGAGTTTCAAATCATGAGAGTTCAATTCAAGCCATGAAAATCCTAACTAGTGATCCAAGCATGGTTAGAACTTACTTTCAAAGCATAAACAAAGCATTAGAGAACTACTAACTAGGGCATTGAAATGATTCATAAGTAAAACACCTTTTTAAGAAATTCTAACCCCTTATGCAAAATGCAAACAACCTAGGTGATATGAGAAATTCTAGACTCAATCCTAACATGTTTTTAAAGAGATGAATGCAACTACATGAATCTTTTGAAAATGTTTTTAAAAATTTTACCAATTTTTCATGAACTAAGACTCAAGGATGCAAAAAGGAAAATAAGATCAAAGAACACAAGATTAAATCACACAAGTACTCCCCCAAACTTGCTTGACACCGTCCCGGTGGCAAACTCATCCGAAGAAGCAAACAAACACAATGCAAGAAACAAAGATGTGCGGTTATATACAATGGAGGAAGGTTGTTACCTCTTGTCTAGGCTCGGCTGGAACTTGAGAATGTTCCAGAGGAGCTAGAGATTGTTGCCTTTCCTTTGTTGCCTGGTTCTTGTAGGGAGTGGCGAGCCGGTTGAATGTTGTCTCCTTGGGTCTCGCGGATCACAACTCCTCCGGTTGAGAGTCTCCTCTTCTCGGGTTGTTGTATCTCCTGGCTTACAGCTGGCTTAGGCTGGCTTCCTTGGAGTTGTTTGACCTTCTTCCCCAGCTTCTTAAGCATCTTCCCTTGCCACTTGTTTATCTTCCGCTGCATCTCCACCACCGAGGCTAAGAACTTCTCGGTTTTGGTCTTAGGCTCAAAATCCAGCTTGGGAAGTGTGTAAACCTCGGGCATCTCATCCTCTGTTCCTGGAGACTCTGACCTTTGGCGCGGGGCAATGGCTGAAGCAGGCGGTCCTCCTAAAGGGGCAAAGCATTCTTCCTCCATGGGTAAGAACTCGATGTTCCCAACACCAAGCAGCTCGGTCTCGTCTTTGTTGGGGAGAATGCACACTCTCTTCTTGTCTTCCTCATCTATGAAGAGGTAAGCATAAAACCCTTCTGCTGGCGTGCGTCCCAAGCTATCAGTGTTTCTCATGTATGCTTCATCCATGAAAGCTCTGTTTGGGACGTGAGCAAAGTCATGGATGGGCACACCGGCTTGCACGAACAAAGGAGTAAGGAAACCGCCAATGTAGGAAGAGGTTGCCTTGCACCGTAAGGCATAAGCCTTGTACTTCACCAGAGAAGCCGCGAGCACACAGCCGTAATTCACTTCATCGCCGAGTTCATCTTCTATGGGTTCTTCATTCGCATCCGGATCAGACACCAAATGCTTCACGCCTTGGAAAAGGAAGCACAGCTCCGTCTTCGTGACAGTAGGAGCAACAGACCTCCCACTGAATGTATTAGCTATCAGCTTCAAAGTATACCTCAGCACCGGACTCCTAACTCTCTTGATCTTGGCGGTGTTGGCTTTGTAGTCTTCATTGCTGATTAGGTCCCAAAACTCGTCGGCTTTCTTGAAGGCTGGGAACTCCACCTTGTGTGCATCAGCCTTGAGACCATAGGCTTGGCATAGCTCGGGGATGGATAGTGTGTAGGCTTGGCGGCCAACCTTGAAATAGAGACGGCCTTGAGAGGGAACAGGTGCACTCGGATTCTCGTACCGGAACTCCAAAGTGGCTAGGAAATCTATCGTTACCTCGGGAATTGTAGGGCAGTCCATCCGCGACAAGTACCTCAGACCAATGTTCTTGAGGAGTTGGTCGAAGTCTCCAAGGATCCTGAGCCTGGACAGAAGCTCTCGATCAGCAAACTTTGTAGGTTCAAACTGGAGCCTCTCCAACCTCTTCTTATCCCTCTTCTCATCTTTGCTCCACCGGACCCTCTCTTGAACCACCACTTCTTGTGTTTCTCCTTCTTGCACTCGCTCCTCTCTTGTTCTCTTTGGTGCCATTGCTCCTAAAACAAATTTTTCTAGAGAATGATTAGCAAGAGGCGATTGAATGAGAATAAGAGAAGAGGAGAAGAAGATTTATATAAACTACTCTAGAATTTTGGGGATCAAATAAAAATAATAGCTAGATAAAAGGGAATAAAATCTTTGAGATACTGAAAATCAAGAATTTTTCCTATTACTTAGCTAATTTTAAAAATTCAAATCCGATCCTATATCCTAAAATAAGAACTTGCGATTTTTAAGGAGATTTTCTTGAAATAAAATCATTAAACCTTGAAAATACCTTTGCAAGAGTAGAGGATATCTTTGCTAAACTTTAAAAGCTTTTAAATTCTCACTCTCTTTGTAAGAAAAACTCGAGCAAACAGAAATGAGAGGGTGAAGAATAAATTGAAACATTTAAAGAGTTTAACAAACCAAAACAATGGGTGGTCAAAGTGGTTTCTGACAAAAGTCTTGGTCAAGGCACATCTTTCATGGTCAAAGATGCTTGCCTTGACCAAGTTTTGAATTTAAAAATTGGAGGGAAAGGAGTAAAGGAGGGAAAGAAAATTGTTACCTCGGCATGAGATCGAGTCCTTTTGGTCGATCTAGGACTCGATCTCATGCCTAAAATGGCTTAGATCGAGAGGGTTACTCGATTTGTGACTCGATTCAAAGTGAATCGAGCCCTGGATCGATTGGCTCACTCGATCATTGAGATGTTGGCTCCTCGGCTAAGTCCCTCTGATCGAGCTATGTCCTCGATTTAGGGGTCAATTTAGCATAGATCGAGTGATGGATCGAGTCGAGTGATCGATCAATTTTCAACAAATTTTCCCGAGAGAAATTAGTTCGGTCGATCCTTTTTCGTCAAGGTCGATCTTGTCACTCGTTCTCGTCTAGATCGACTGGCTCCTCTCGATTCACTGGCTCGATCTAGCAATGATCGAGCCAGGATCAGTCGATCTAGTACTCGATCTCTAGCTTTATCTTAACCCCTATTGCCCCTTTTGGAACCCAAAGATAAGGTTTAGATTTCTTATACCTGTTCCTACACACTAAAAACATAAAAACATAAAACTGAAAGAGAAATGAAAGCAAAAATATGTACAAGATAAACATGGAAATGCCTCCCAAGTGCGCTTTCTTTAACGTCTTTAGCTAGACCTTACTTGGTCTAGGCGGATGGTGGGTCTTGGAGAAGCACCGAGGTACTCTCCTTGTCAAAGCTGTCCGCCAGGTCTTGGTGTTGCTGTACAACTCGAGGCTGAAGCTCTTCCCGGGCAAGCTGAAATCAAGGTGGAGCGGACTGTTCGTGATTCAAGAGGTCTTGCCATATGGAGCTGTTACTCTGTTGACGGTGAATGGACTACCACTTCTTCCCATCAGAGTAACAGCTCCATATGGCAAGACCTCTTGAATCACGAACAGTCCGCTCCACCTTGATTTCAGCTTGCCCGGGAAGAGCTTCAGCCTCGAGTTGTACAGCAACACCAGTCCTCCTTCCTTAAGCTCCTTGGCAACCAATTTCTTGTCATGAGCCTCCTTAGTCCGCTCCTTGTAGATCTTGGAACTCTCGTAAGCATTCAACCTCAACTCGTCCAGTTCGTGTAGCTGAATAAGACGCCTTTCCTGAGCCGTCTTGAGATCAAAGTTCAGCCTCTTCACAGCCCACAATGCACGGTGTTCCAGCTCAACCGGGAGGTGACAACCCTTGCCATAGAGTAGAGTGAAAGGGGTTGTACCAATCGGCATCTTGAAGGCAGTACGGTAGGCCCAAAGAGCATCGTCCAGCTTCACTGACCAGTCCTTCCTTGTTGCTCCAACGGTCTTCTCCATAATAGCTTTGATCTGCCTGTTAGAGACTTCCACCTGACCGCTCGTTTGAGGATGATACGGTGTAGCCACCTTATGCTTAACCCCATACTTTCTCAAGAGGCTCTCAAAAACCTTGTTTACAAAATGGCTTCCTCCATCACTTATAACAACCTTGGGTACCCCAAACCTTGGAAAGATGATACTCTTGAACAACTTGATCACAACCTTAGAGTCGTTTGTAGGGGAAGCGACAGCCTCAACCCATTTGGAGACATAATCCACAGCTACTAAGATGTACTTGTTGCCGTATGAAGAAGGAAAAGGCCCCATGAAGTCAATACCCCACGCATCGAACACGTCAACCTCGAAGATAGGAACTTGAGGCATTTCATTCCTCTTAGTAATGTTCCCTGCTCGCTGACATGCCTCACAGCTCTTCACAAACTCGTGTGCATCTTTGAAGATAGACGGCCACCAGAAACCCGCTTGCAACACTTTCGTGGCAGTTTTGAATGAAGCGAAGTGTCCTCCGTAGGAAGAGCCATGGCAATGATAGAGGATATCCCTGGCTTCTTCCTTTGTAACACATCTTCGGTACAAGCTGTCTACTCCTCTTTTGTATAGGTAAGGCTCATCCCAAAAGTAGTCACTAGCCTCCCTCAAAAACCTCTTCTTGTGATAGCTGTTGAGATGTGTTGGCTCCTCACCACATGCTAGGTAGTTCACCATATCAGCATACCATGGAAGATCCTCCTCTTTAAAACTCAACACTTCCTCAAACCTTCCTTCTAGCTTCCCACAAACAGCAGTAGTAATCGCCATAAGTTGTTCTTCTGGAAGAGAATCGTCTAAAGAGAGAGACTCGTTAATCCTTAGTCTTGAGAGGTGGTCAGCGACTCCATTTTCTATCCCCTTCTTGTCTTTAATTTCCATGTCAAACTCCTGAAGTAAGAGAATCCATCTTAAGAGCCGAGGCTTAGTGTCTTTCTTTGAGTAGATGTATCGTAGAGCAGCATGATCCGTGTATACAATAGCCTTGGAGCCAGCGAGATACGATCTAAACTTCTCAAAGGCGAAGACTACTGCAAGCAGCTCCTTCTCCGTAGTGGTGTATCGTGATTGCGTGTCATCCAAGGTCCTTGAAGCATAATAGATCACATGTAGCTTCTTGTCCTTCTTCTGACCAAGGACTGCTCCTACAGCATAGTCACTAGCATCACACATAATCTCACAAGGGAGAGACCAGTCTGGTGCTTGGACTATAGCGGCTGACGTGAGGGCTTCCTTGATGGTCACGAAAGCCTTCAAACACTCCTCATCGAATACAAACTCAACTTCCTTGCATAACAGCCGTGTAAGGGGGCGTGCAATCTTGGAGAAATCTTTGATGAAGCGCCTATAGAACCCTGTGTGTCCCAAGAAGCTTCTAATCCCTTTAACATTAACCGGCGGCTCCAAACCCATCATAACCTCAACCTTAGCCTGATCAACCTCAATACCCCTCTCTGAAATCTTGTGACCGAGCACTATCCCTTCCTTGACCATGAAGTGGCATTTCTCCCAGTTCAGCACCAGGTTTGTTTCTTCACAACGTTTAAGTACCCTGCAAAGATTCAACAAACACGCAGGAAAGGACGCACCATACACAGAGAAGTCATCCATAAACAGCTATACCCATCGAGAAAACAGTAGTAAGGGTGATTTGCAAGTCTCTCAAGCATCTGATCAATAAAAGGCAAAGGGAAATGGTCTTTTCTAGTTGCAAGGTTAAGCTTTCTATAGTCAATACACATTCTATGACCAGTAATGGTCCTAGTAGGGATAAGTTCATCCTTTTCATTCCTTATGACCGTGATCCCTCCCTTCTTAGGCACCACGTGTACAGGTGAAACCCACGTGCTGTCACTTATGGGATAGATCACGTCAGCCTCTAAAAGATTAAGGATTTCCTTCTTAACAACCTCTTTCAAGTTAGGATTCAAACGCCTTTGATGTTCTACAGAAGTGGCGTTCTCATTATCCAAGTGAATCCTATGAGTGCAAAGCATTGGTGAAAGGCCTTTGATGTCACTTAAAGAGTACCCAATGGCCTTCCTATACTTTCTCAGCTCAGTTAAGAGCGAGTGCGACTCATCATCACTAAGGTTTTCGTTTACTATCACGGGATAGGTGTCATTAGGTCCTAAGAAAGCATACCTTAGCCCTTTTGGGAGCTCCTTAAGGTCCACCTTTGAGGCTAACAGCTCACTCCAGTCATCCTCGTGGCTGTTGTTGTTGTTCTCCTCCTTGGAACTCTCCTTTGAACTCGAGGCATGGCCCTTCAAACTGCTTTCCTCTATCGCTATCCCTTCTGTGATCGAGTCTTCCGGTCGATTCTCCTCTCGATGTCGTCTAGATCGAGCCATTTCACTCGATTCACTTACTCGATTTGATATGGATCGAGTACGGGATCGAGACGTTGAGTCGATCTCTTGATTGGACTCCAAAATGATCGGGAGGTCTTTCTCGATCGTCAACTCGATTGTTTCTTCTGATCGAGCATCATTCTCGATCTGTTGGTCGATTGTTGCACTGGATCGAGTTGGGTTCTCGATTGGCTTGTCGATCTGACTCCTGGATCGAGTGATAGCGTCGATCTCGGGGTCGATTTCTAGGCAACATCCTTCTTCATTCTTGATGATTCTCCTCGAATCTAGCAGGTTCACGTACTCTTGGGTCCTTTGGTCCACATAGCCAAACTCTTCTGGCTCCTTAGTGAGTGCTAGCTTCAAATGGTCTTCTAAAGCTAGCTCTTCCAGCAACTCATCCGCCAAGGCATCCATCGTTTCGATATAGAAAGCTTGTCCTTCAATGGTTGGCTTCTTTAGAACCTTGTTGATGTCAAAGTCTAGCCTGATCTCTTTCCCTAAATGCAAGGCAATCTTCCCATTCTTCACGTCTATTATGGCTCCGGCGGTTGCGAGGAATGGTCTCCCTAAGATGAGTGGGTCTTTCGGCTCCTCGTCCATCTCCAGCACTACAAAGTCTGTAGGTACATTCACACCACTGATTCGCACCGGTAAGTCTTCGAGCAGCCCTACCGGTAATCTCACGCTCCTATCAGCCAGCACCAATGAGATCCGACATTCCTTAAACCGAGTGAAACCAAGCTTCTTAGCCACGGAGTGAGGCATCAAGTTTATGCTAGCTCCGAGATCACACAAGCAACTCTTGAACTCTAGAGGACCTAAAGCACAAGGTATGGTGAAGCTTCCCGGATCTCCCAGCTTCTTAGGCACTATCTCCTTATGAATAACCGCGCTACACTCTTCGCTTAGTACAAGCACCTCTTTGCTTTCTTTGTTCTTCTTCACAAGGGTGTCCTTGAAAAACTTGGCGCACTTGGGCATCATAGCGAGACAGTCTACAAGAGGCAACTTTATCTCCACGTCTCTCAAGTGCTTCTCAAACAGGATCCGGTGTTTCTCTATTAACTGCTTTTTGAAACGACCCGGGAATGGCAACTTTGGTACGTAAGGTGGGGGCACGTAGTCATCCTTTTCCTTGGTGGTTTTCTCAGCCTTTTTCTCAATGAATGCCTTGTCACCTCTTCTCGGTCCTTGGATCCATACGTTGTCAAAGTTTATCTCCTCATTATCAGCTGAAAGTTTACCCTCCCCCTCTTGAATTACAACGTCCTCGTTGTTCTTGGTAGAGACCGGAGGCTCAAGCTCTTTGCCACTTCGTAACATAATAGCATTGGCATACTCCTTGGGGTTTTGCTCACACTTTTCCCGGGAGGCTGTTCTGTCCACTCGTGCTTGCCTTGCCCTTCTCCAGCTGCTTTATTTTGTTGTTGAGGTTTGTGATTTGAGTGGAGAAGTCGGTTAAGGATGAATCTAGCCGAGTGTTCATTTCAGCGAACTTCTGATTTGTAGAAGCTTGCCCTTGTATTAGCTGTTGGAACATTGCTTGAACCGGATCAACTTGTTGTTGCATCGGTTGTTGTTGCTGTTGAGGTGCAAAGCCCGGAGGGTAGTTGGTAGTATAACCCTTGTTTTGTTGTTGTTGCCCTTGACCTTGGAAATTGCCTTGCCCTTGACCTTGGAAACCACTGCTCGGTTGAAAACCTTTGTTGTAAGGGATGAAAGGCTTAACTTGTTGAGCAGGGTACACTTGATCTTTAGGGTTGGCTACATTGGTGTTTCGGTAAGAGAGATTGTTGTTTTGGTAGCCTTGGTTGTAGGCTTGAGACTTGTAGTTGTTTTGTCCGGCCACCCAATTTGCTTCTTCTTGGCTTAGCTCTAACTCCTCTTGCTTTTCATCAGCTTCACCAACGAAGTGAACATGCTTCTGATTCGCTAAAACCAACTTGTCAATCTTCTCATGCAACGATTTGAGATCCTTCTTGTGAGACTCTAATTCTGATCCCCTCGGTGCTCGGTCATAATCCTCAGCATAGTTTCCATCACTCAACGCCAGGTTCTCTATCAGCTCCATACCCTCTTCTACTTCTTGACCGAGGAAGTTCCCTTTGCTAGCTGTATCAAGCAACAACCGGATCTTTGGTGAAGCCCCACAGTATATGGTACTGAGTAGAGTCTCCTCACTGAACCCGTGATGAGGGCATTGGATCGTGTAATCTTTGAAACGCTCCATAGCCTCATTGAATGTCTCATTGTTCCTTTGAGTGAAACCGCTGATTTCGCTTCTCAACCGAGCAGTCCTGGTGCTTGAGAAGAACTTTGAGAGGAAAGCCTTCTTACATTCAGCCCATGATGTGATGGTGCCTTGTGGGAGGGTCTTCTCCCAATGTCTAGCTTTGTCTCCGAGTGAAAAGGGGAAGAGACGCAGCTTGAAGGCATCTTCTGATATACCGTTGATCTTAATCATTCCACACACTTGCTCGAAATTGTCCAAGTGTTCCAAGGGGTCTTCCATTGCTAAGCCGTGGAACTTGTTGTTTTGCACCATAGATATGAACCCCGGCTTGATCTCAAAGTTATTGTTTTGTACCGGAGGAGGAGTGATCCCAAACCTATTGTGGTGGGTATTGGGAGCATCTCCGGCTCCTATGATCCTCGGAGGTCTAGCCGCGTGTTGGGGGTTTCCATTGCCCCGTCCTGCTGGAGGTGGCCCTTCTAGATGCTCGTGTGCAGCCATGTCTTCAAAGTTAACCAGACCTTGCTGAACGATGTCCTCAAAGGCTCTTGTTTGATCTCTGACTCTTCTTTGCCGTGAGTGACCAAGCTGATGAATGTTGTCTAAGGGTTGTAGAAGATTGTTGTCTCCCCTTGAACGAAGATTCATGTACCTGAAAACACACGGTTTAGAGTAGTAGGATAAGTAACTTGAAAAAGGTAAAGACTTAGTCTTTGCTAAGACCCAAATCTCTATGTTCTCTAAGCAACTTAGAATGGCAACGGCGCCATTTGATAAACGCTTTGGTTATGTTCTAATGCAGCAGAGAGGTTATCAAAACTCTAATGCAAGCAATGTTGTAGTAAGGCAAGCAGGAGAGTGTCAATCCACTTCTAGATGATAGAGAATCCACAGAGAATGCAAGGTCTAAGACAAATCTAAGCAAATGAGACAGTTTATGAGAAATAATCTAAAAACTAAATGCAACAACCTAAATGGAGTGAAACCTATTTTAAAAATACTAGAAAGGAAGCAGTTACCACGAGGAACAAACAGATAAATTAAAGAGAAGAGCTTCGAATTGTTAAAATTCGACTAGTGGATCGACCACAAGATCGACCACTAGATCGAGCAGAAACGATCGATCTCGTCTAAAACCGTAAGAACAATGAATCTAAAGACCAGGATGCTATCAGGTAACAAGCTAAAGATGATATGAGGTGTAAATATGCTAGAAGAGAGGGCTTGAGGGTTGAGATTCATATAAGGGGTTTCAAGGAACGATCTTGGGTTTGAAACTTTGGATCGACTCACTTGGTGAGGATCTCTAAGCCTCCAAAACAAAACAAGATCTATCCGTGGCTTTCGGTATAGATCACTCTTTCATCCTCTCCTCCAAACCCATGGCTTTTGGTGGAAAGAGAGGTCGAAAGACAAGGAAAACAGATTTCGAACAATGGCTTAATAGTCCCTCAAACTTCCATGGCTTTTGGGAAGGGGTAACTAGTCTCTAAGGTGAGATCTTCCGAGGCCCCTGGATCCTGTCAAGGTAAGGGACCTCTCGGATCATGAAGCTCTTGGCGTGAGAGTCTTCAAGCATTAAGCTTTCAACACCTTAGAAGAGATAGCCTTAAAACGTTTAGAAAACAAACCAAGATCGAACCTTTTCTACCCCTTAATCCTCTCAACCCCTAACCCAAAGTAAACTACTCACTACACATAAAGTAAATCAAGCAAGGTGGAAGAGATGAAACGATAAACATGAAACAACGACTAGATTAAACGATAAGGTTCAAGAATACAAAAGCTTGCAAAGAAAACTGGTTTTACAATGGTGTTCTTCCGAAAACGAGAGAGAAAACTTGAAGGAAAAAGTTAGAGAATCTAAAAGTTATCGAAAAAGCATTCGCCGCCTTGACTAAAATGTCAAAACAGTCCAATGGTCCCCCCTTCGCTAACAGCCAAAAACGGTTGAAAGGACAGAGATCGACCATTGGATCGAGTTGTTCTATCGATCATATCCGGCCATCGTGTCTTCGGCTCGATCCGGGTCTCGATCTTCTTCGGTGAATCGAGTGCTGCATCCGATCTCGGTATCAATCTTTGGGAGGATCGAGTGGTGTACTCGATCCAGCTCTCGCTCTGCATGGCGTCATTTACGTCCGTACCGATACATCGATTGCTTCACTCGATCTCCACCTCGATCATTATCCTTGGATCGCCTAGTTGGCTCGATCTTCTGGTCGATCAACTCCTAGATCGACCGGACATGCTCGATCTGCTCCTCGATCACTGGTCCTTAGCACACTTCCGAGCTTCCATGAACTGCTACATCGGCCTCCACACCTCCACGAACCTCCGTGTCTCCAAAGCAACCAGAAACAACCTGGAATGGATGCAAAATGCAGAGAAAATGCATATGCTGATGGATGCCAAGGATAGCAAACCAGGAGCGGATCATGAAGATGAGGACTGGGACGAGCTAAAGGCACCTAAGCTAGACCTCAAGCCACTTCCCAAAAGGCTAAGGTATGTATTTCTTGGACTAAATGAAACATATCCTGTGATTGTCAATGAACACCTCAGTGATGATGAAATCTCTACCCTTGTTAAGGAGTTAAAGAAATTTTAGGAGAGGCATTAGATATTCACTAGATGATATCAATGGCATATCTCCTAATCTTTGCACTCACATGATTCATCTAGAGGATGCGACAAAAACTTCCATTGAACCCCAAAGAAGATTAAACCCAAATCTTAAGGAAGTTGTTAAGAAATAAATTTTAAAACTCCTTGATGCAGGCGTGATATACCCCATCTCAGACAGTACATGGGTCTCACCAGTCCATGTAGTGCCTAAGAAAGGAGGAATCACGGTTGTTAAGAATGATAAAGATGAGCTTATCCCAACTAGAACTATAACAAGACACAGAATGTGCATTGATTATAGGAAATTGAATTCTGCTTCTAGAAAAGACAATTATCCTTTGCCATTCATTTATCAAATGCTTGAGAGATTAGTGATACAAGAGTTTTGATCTCTTATTCAATCACCCTGCTTGTACTAATCAGTTAAAGTATAGCATAGGTTTTATCAAGCCAAAGGGAGTTATGAATATATGCCAATAGAGTTGTGAGCAGAGAACCTTAAGTCAAGTGAATCAAGCAAGATTTGTTATTTACACAACTAAAACTAACAATCTAAGTGATCAAACACCAATCAGAACTCAAAAGAGAACAACTTAGCAATGATCAGAAACAAAACAGAGCTATAAAACAGAGCACTTAAAGCAAAATTCGAAATTCAGATAAGAGAAAGCAAGTTCCTAGATGTGGTTATTGATTTTGGGGAATTCAAATGCAAGGCTTAGGCTGTTTCAATCATCATTGATCATGCAAACAAGCAATCAATGCTGGTTCCTAGACATAGAGTTCACAATCAAGCAAGTTAAGTTCAATCTCTTGACAAATAATCCTTTGCTAATCATCCTAACAAGAACTAACTCTCATTAGTGCTAGAACGATAAACAAGCATGAATAACCAACTCTATTCAAGTTAAAATACTCCTCAAACAGTCAATCTCTTAAGCTAAGGCCAGTAAATCCTTTATTAAACAAGATCAGCATTTCATCAAACATTTGGTGGGCATAAAATGAAGCCTAATTCTAGATTCATGTGATCAAGACAAATCTAGGCTAAACACAGATTAATAGAGAGGAATCAATCATATTAAACACTAACAAACCCTAATCAAGCCACTAAATTCCCCTAATGCACCACATCTAAGAATCCTAAGAGAACTACTAACTAATCACCATGGAAAACACCAAATCACAAGAGTAAATGATGCTAAACATGATTAAGATTGGAGATTAGAGAAGAAATTAAAAGGCAAATACAAAACTTTGATGAAAATGATGAATTTGTTCTTACAAAGATGGAAAACCCATAAAAACTAAGCAAGAACAAGACTTGCTTCTAAAAACATTAGATCAAGCCTATTTATAATTAAAAGACAAATGCCCTAGAATAATGGCAACGTTGTAAATAAAAGGAAGTTCGGACTGGTTTGTATTGGTCAAAAGTGATCGATAGATTTAATCGATACAGCATCCGCTGGGTTCCCATCGGTCACTCCTTGTTCGATATTGCCCTGTCTCTGGTGTATCGGCTTCGGTGGTCAATACACTACTGATATCATTTTGCCTTTACAAGAATAGATAAAGGCAAACACAGAAATTCACTAGATCAAACAAGGTCTTACAAAGAAAAGCTGAAAACGGAAAGGTTTTTAATGCTAGAACAGTAGAGAAAATAATAAGATAAGAGTTGCCTAAACATTTTAGGACTTTAGTATTTATAGGGAGGCTTAGAAACCCCTAATAAACCAAGAATAAACCGAATTAAAGCTGACTCGGCTGGACCATATCGGTTCCTTTGATCGATACAGACATTGATATTGGCTCTTCTGGTGGGTGTATCGACATGGTCTTGATCGATACGGTGGTCGATACACTGTGCTTCAGGGGTGTATCAGCTTGACTCTCTTCTCAGTGTAGACATCGATACAATTTCCCTTTTCCTAAGGCATATGGAGCAGAATCACGTCGATGTGCTTCTTTGATATTGCCCTTTCTCTGGTGTATTGGCTTCAGTGCTCAATACACTGCTCGGTAAATAAGCATCCTGGTGTATTGAGGTCTTCTTGGTCAATATGTTACTTTGTACGCCTTTCTCTTTCTGTATCGACATGAAGTCCTCTATAACCAGTCCGATACGCGCCATATCGATCAGTTGCCTCTATATCCTGCTCGATAATTGTCCATCCGACCTTGTCTTTCTCCTTGCTCCAGTCCTAGCTCACATCCATTGCACCACTTGGTCTTCAAACTCCTTCTAGTACCTGAATAAAACTCCAAATTCAAGCAAAATGCAATGCAACACCTAAAACTATACTAACTCCTAAGTGTATGGAAATGGGACAAGAAGAAGCAAAATATGCATGTTAAAAGACTAAAACTAGTGATGAATGCATTCTAAGATATCAACACCCCGTATTTGCCTTTTGCTTGTCCTAAAGCAAACAAACTAAGACAATAAGGGAGTGAAGTTTGAAGGTGGGCACTCAAATCCAAAAATGCTAAGGTAAAGAAGTGAAATCAATGTCCAATTGCCTAATTGTAGGATGCAAAACATAATCAGTTATACTTTAAAGAACTTAGCCATGCCTATCCAGTTTCAAAATGATCTCTATCTCAACTTAGTCAAATGCTCAAATCGATCAACTCTTAAAAATTAAATTAAACTATGTAACCAAGTGACTCATGTTTAAACAAATCAAGTGCAATCATTTGGCTAAGGGTTAAGGTCATGAGATAAAAATGATCTCATCATAATGGCCACCCTTTTTGAGCGTATTTGGTTCCACACATGCTGAGCTTTTGCTTGCTTCCTTTTTCTCATTCCCTTTTCCCTTTTCTTTCTTTCTTCTCTCACTCTGTTCTTTTAGATCAACATAACACACAAATCCGCCCAGACGTATAACTACCATCCTAAACCTATGTCTAACTCAAATTAAAGAGCTAGTTCTACATAGTAACCAATCCTTGTAGTGACAACCTAACACCTTATGATTAGTTCATTCAAAAATAGGCCTCACACACAAACTATAGTATTTAGGTTTGAAAGGAGGGTAAGGTTAAGGGGTGGTAACTGTCCCTTAATGGTGAAGATCAACTATTTGGACTAGCAAGAGAGGTAAAAAGGAAGAAAGAGAGTCCAAATATGTATATGGGTAATCTATGAAAACTACTTTTCATTGCAAAACATGATAATTAACAAGTCAAATTAATGGTCCTAATAAATAGAGATGCTTTTCAATGAGCGAATGATTTCAGCATGAGTCTAGAGGATCAAATTTAGCATTCAAGAGCATGGTTCAACCTTAGTTTCTAACTTCTTATGATGCATCAAACACTTAACCACTTAGACATTGAAATCAATCCTAAAAACTTAGCAATTTACAAGGAGTTATCATCATCATGCCCTATGCAAATACAATGCAACCTATATGAAAAATACTAGACCTTATCCTAAACAAATGAATGCAACTATATGCTTTCTTTTTGGTTTGCCCGATGCATCTTCTGGTTCTACTGTATCGGTCATTTTTGACCGATAATCATGACTGATAGAGCCTACATCGGTCTGGCATGACCGATGTAGATGACTGATACAAACTAGAAGGCACCTATTTTGGTTCCCCAAACAACTTCTCATTCCCTAATCCGAACTCTTGCTTCTAAGATCTCTAAAAATGCATAAACATGAACGAAAAAGCATAATATATACAAAAGATACCATGGGACTACCTTCCAAGTGTGCTTGTTTAACGTCACTTAGCTTGACTTTGATTACCTCTCTAGTTGAGGTGAGGAGAAGGAGCCTTGGAACTCCTTGGTTTCATCTTGTTCCTCTTGATCTTTGTGGTGATCCCATCAATTCTCATCTCAGCAAAGGGCTTGGAATTGCCTCCTTGCTTCAGCTTGTAACTGATTTCACCTTCCTTAGAGCAAAAGGCTTCAAGATCACCCCTCCTTCTTCAGTTGCCATCTTGATTTCATTCAACTTCTTGTAACTAACCACTTCAAGGAGCTCCTTTTCAGTGGTGTCTTCAAACAACCTTGACAAACAGCAACCAACAAAGCTTTCCCCTTGGTAACCTTCAAACTCTGGCCAGTTTTTGTCAACTCCTTTCATCTTGCTCAGCTCCATGAAGAAAGCATGATCATGCTCCAGCTTGTTGCCTTTGCTGTCAAATTTCAAAACCTTATCCTTGGTAAGCCTCAGCTCTGTTGTGCATTCTCTTGCATCAAAAACAGCTCAAGCTGAAGCTAAGAATGGTTTTCTAAGTATGATTGCATTCTTGATCTGCCCTTCAACATCCAACACCAAGAAATCAGTTGGAATAGTCACTCCTTCTATCTGCATAGGGACGTTCTGCAAGGCTCCTAATGGCATCTTCACTGTCTCATCAGCAATGGTTAGAGACACATTGCTTTGCTGGTACTTGGTGTAACCCAACTCCTTGGCTGTAGAGGCTGGCAGCATATTGATGCTTGCACCCAAATTACACAAACAGCTCTTAAAAGTCTTGCCCTTGAGCTCACATAGGAGAGTAAATCAACCAGAATCTCCAAGCTTCTTGATGTTCAGCTCCTTAACTTCTGGTTTCACATCCTTGATTAGAAGTTTCCCAAGCTCTTCTTTAGCATCTAAACCTCTCATTTCCATTTGAGCAGCATAAAGAGTTGCATACTTTTTGACTAGTTGCTCCTTGACACTTCCTGGAAATGGAATTCAAAGTTGATAAGCTGGGAACACATCAGTTTGAGCTTCCTTCTTAGCATCAAAAACTTGAACAAGTTCCTCCCCCTCCCTTTGTTCATCAATTTCCTCATTGAGCATGGACAGAAACTCATCTATAGTAGCATCTTCCTCAGGGGTGAAAACATCAAGAGATTCAATAGCTTGGCAGTATTCCTTTGGGTTTATCTCACATTTTCCAGGGAGATTACCTTGAGGGCGTGGTGCACTTGCTACTACTTTGTTGTTCTCTAAGGTTTTCACCCTTGCAGCTAAGCCATCAAACTTGTTTGTCAACTCCACATGCATAGAATATATCTTGTTGTGGACCTCAGCAAACGTTTTGTTCATCTCCAAGGTAGTATTGACCTGATTGTTGATCATTTGCTGCATCAGATTTTTGAGTTCTGGATCTTGGAAGCATGAAGTAGCTTGTGCTTGAGCTTGAGCATTGAATCCTGGAGGGTTGTAGGGCGCTCTAGGCTGGAAGTTGTTGCTCCTTTGTTGAAAGTCTTGATTGTTGTTGTTGTAAGGCACAAAAGGTCTTGGACCAGCTTGCTGTTGCTGTTGAGGTGGTACAATTGGTCTTGAGGATTGGCAACATTGTTGCTTCTGTAGGATAGATTTGGGTTAGGTCTTTAGTTCCCATACCCATTGTAGCCTCCTTTATTACCAAGATAGTTCATCTCCTCAACTTGGCAACCTTCTTGATCTTCAATCTGAACCAAGTCACCAACAAAGTTAACATCCTTCATTTCCCTTAGCAACAGATCAATCTTCTCATGTAAAGCCTTGATCTCCTTCTTGGTAGACTCCAGCTCATCCTTAGCACTACTAGGGGTTCTATCACACTCCTCACTGTAATTCCCATCTGATTGTGCTAGATTCTCCACAAGTTCCAATCCCTCATCAACATCTTTAGATAAGAAGTTACCATTAGATGCAGTGTCTAGGAGCATTCTGATCTTTGGGAGGGCGCCTCTGTATAGAGTGGAGAGGAGTAAAGCTTGAGAAAACCCATGGTGTGGGCACTGAAGTTTGTAGCCCTTAAATCTTTCCCATGCTTTACCAAAGCTCTCATTGTTCCTTTGAGCAAATCCAGAGATTTCATTTCTGATCCTAGCAGTCCTTGAAGTAGAGAAGAACTTTGCTAAGAATTCTCTCTTGCACTCATCCCAACTGGTTATGCTTCCTTGAGGCAAATTCTTCTCCCATTGGTGGGCTTTGTCTCCAAGAGAGAATGGGAACAACCTCAGCTTGAAACCATCTTCACTGACCCCATTGATCTTGGTTAGAGAGCAAAGCCTATCAAAGTTGTCCAAGTCATCCAAAGGGTCTTCAATAGGTACACCATGGAACTTGCTTCCTTGGACCATTGAGATCAATCCAGATTTGATCTCAAAGTTATTGTTCTGAACTGCTGGAGGAAGGATCCCTGTTCTGTTGTTGTAGGCCTTTGGTGCATCACCTGCGCCTATTGGTCTGATTGCTCTTGGAGCTTAAGCTTCTCTCCCTGCAGTCCTTAAACTCCTTGTTGGCCCTGTTGGCCTTAAATACCAGCTGCTCCTTGAGGTTCCTGAAACCTCATATCATCCACATAAGGTTGTTCCTGAACATTCATCCCTAATCTCTCCAATTGTTGTTGTCTTTCCTGTTGCTTTCTTGCTCTTTGACCTCTGTCCAACAGATTGATGTTGTCTATGAAGTCCACTAAGTTGCTAGAGCCACTTGATCATAGGTTCATACACCTGAAAACAGCAATGAGAGTCAAGGATGATTAGTAACCAAATACATATAAAATTTGATCTTAAAGTTTCGACAAACCCCAATGATCCAAACAATAACCCCAATGGCCACGGCGCAAAATTGATATAAGAGTTTTGATCTCTTATCCAATTCACTTGTACTAATCAGTTGTAGTATAGCATATGTTTTATCAATCCAAAGGGAGTTATGAATAGATGCCAATAGAGCTGTGAGCAGAGAACCTTAAGTAAAGTGAATCAAGCAAGATTTGTTTTTTACACAACTAGAACTAACAACCTAAGTGGTTATTGATTTTGGGGAATTCAAAGGCAAGACTTAGGCTGTTTCAAACATCATTGATCAAGCAAACAAGCAATCAATGCTGATTCCTAGACATAGAGTTCACAATCAAGCAAGTTAAGTTCAATCTCTTGACAAATAACCCTTTGCTAATCATCGTAACAAGAACTAACTCTCATTAGTGCTAAAAGAACTAACAAGCATGAATAACCAACTAAAGTCAAGTCAAAATACTCCTCAAACAGTCAATCTCTTGAGCTAAGGCCAGTAAATTCTCTATTAAACAAGATCAGCATTTCATCAAACACTTGAAGAGCATAAAATGAAGCCTAATTCTAGATTCATGTGACCAAGACAAATCTAGCCCAAACACAGATTAATAGAGATGAATCAATCATATTAAACACTAACAAACCTTAATCAAGCCTCTAAATTCCCCTAATCTACCATATCTAAGAACCCTAAGAGAACTACTCATTAATCACCATAAAAAACACTAAATCAGAAGAGTAAATGATGCTAAACATGATTAAGAGGGAGATTAATGAAGAAATTAAAAGGCAAATACAAAAATTTGATTTAAATGATGATCTTGTTCTTACAAAGATGGAAAACCCTTCAAAACTAAGCAAGAACAAGACTTGCTTCTAAAAACATTAGATCAAGCTTATTTATACTAAAAGACAAATGCCCTAGAATAATGGCAAAGTTGTAAATAAAAAGAAGTTCGGACTGGTTTGTATCGGTCAAAAGTGATCGATAGATTTGATCGATACAGCATCCGCTGGGTTCCCATCAGTCACTCCTTGATCCATACATTTGATCGAGTCCCTTCGGTCGATCTAGGTCTCGATCTCATGCCCATAATGGCTGGATCGAGAGATTTGATCGACCAGTGACTCGATTGAACTAGAATCGAGCCTCAGATCGATTATACTCCCTCGTTCCTTGACTTTTGGTCAACTAGGCTGAGTCCGCGTGATCGAACCATGTTCTCGATTCAGGGGTCGATTCGATTTAGATCGAGTGATGGATCGAGTCGAGGGATCGATCTGTCTTTAAAAGATTTTCCCGAGAGAAAATAGATCGGTCGATCCATTTTTGGATAGTTTTGCATTCCATTTGGCTCAAAAAAATTTTAAAATAGTTTTGCATTCCATTTGGCTGCTGCATATAGTTTTTAGAATTTTTACAAAATCGCCTGTCATTTGCTTAGCCTTGCACTGTTCTTGCATTCTCTCTGACCTTTCTAGCTTCTAGGAATGGATTGACACTCTCTTGTACACTATACTACAACCTGGTTTGCATTTGAGTTTTGATAGCCTCATTGCATCCTCACCCTTGCAAAAGAAAGTAGTTATCATTGTAGAAGCCGGCGTGTCCCAAGAAACTTCTCACTCCTTTGACGTTAACTGGCGGCTCAAGGCTTGTCATCACTTCAACCTTTGCCTTGTCGACCTCAATACCCTTCTCTGATATTTTATGGCCAAGCAGGATCCGCTCCTTAACCATGAAGTGGCATTTTTCCCAGTTAAGCACTAAGTTTGTCTCCTCACAATGCTTTAGTACCCTGCAAAGTTTCAACAAACACGCAGAAAAGGACACACCATAGACCGAGAAGTCATCCATAAACACCTCTACCATCTCTTCAATTAGATCGGAGAAGATCGACATCATACACCGCTGAAACGTAGCCGGTGCGTTACACAACCCGAATGGCATCGTTCGATAAGCGAAGGTGCCATAAGGGCATGTAAAGGTCGTCTTCTCCTGATCATTGGGATGGATTGGTATTTGGAAAAATCCACTATATGCATCAAGAAAGCAATAGTAGGGGTGATTAACAAGTCTCTCAAGCATTTGATCAATAAAAGGCAAGGGAAAATGATCCTTTCTAGTTGCACGATTAAGTTTCCTATAATCAATACACATACGGTGTCCAGTAATTGTTCTACTAGGTCGTCTTAATGACCGTGATCCCTCCCTTCTTAGGCACCATGTGTACGGGGGAAACCCACATGCTATCACTTATGGGATAGATCACGTCAGCCTCTAAAAGCTTAAGAATCTCTTTCTTAACAACCTCTTTCAAATTAGGATTCAAACGCCTCTGATGTTCTATAGAGGAGGCGTTCTCATTATCCATGTGAATCTTGTGAGTGCAAAGCATCGGAGAAAGGCCCTTGAAGTCACTTAAAGAGTACCCAATGGCCTTTCTATACTTTCTCAACTCAATTAAGAATGAGTGCAACTCATCATCACTTAAGTTTTCATTCACAATAACAGGATAGGTTTCGTTAAGCCCTAAGAAAGCATACCTTAGCCCTTTTGGGAGCTCCTTAAGGTCCACCTTTGGGGCTAACAACTCGCTCCAATCATCCTCGTGGCTGTTGCTGTTGTTTTCCTCCTTGGAACCTTCCTCTGAGCCCAAGACATGGCCCTTGAAGCTACTTTCTCCAACCGCTATCCCTTCTAAAATCGAGTCGTCAGGTCGATCTTGCTCTCGATGTCGTCTAGATCGAGCAGCTTCGCTCGATTCACTCACTCGATTTAATGTGGATCGAGTGAGAGATCAAGACGCAGAGTCGATCTCCAGATTAGACCCCAAATTGATCGGAAGGCTTCTCTCGATCTTGGACCCGATTGTTTTCCTGGATCGATCACCCTCCTTGATCTGACTGTCGATTGCTGCACCGGATCGAGTTGTGCTCTCGATTTTCTTGTCGATTTGACCCCTGGATCGAGTAATGTCATCGATCTCGGAGTCGATCTCTAGGCAACCGCCTTCATCTTCTAGCACAACCTTCCTTGAATCGAGCAAGTTGACGTATTCCCGAGTCCTCTGATCCACGTAACCAAACTCTCCTAGCTCCTTAGTCAATGCAAGCTTCAAATGATCTTCCTGAGCCAACTCTTCCAGAAACTCATCAGCTAAAGCATCCAACGTTTCGATGTAGAAAGCTTGCCCTTCTTTCGTAGGCTTCTTCAAAACCTCATTGATATCGAAGTCCAGCCTTATTTCTTTACCCAAGTGCAAGGCAATCCTCCCATTCTTGACGTCTATGATGGCTCCGGCGGTGGCTAAGAACAGTCTTCCGAGAATGAGTGGATCCTTTGGTTCTTCATCCATTTCCATCACAACGAAGTCTGTAGGCACGTTTACTCCACTGATCTTGACTGGCAAGTCCTCAAGCAAGCCCACGGGTAACCTCACACTTCTGTCAGCTAGTACCAACGAGATTCTACAATCCTTGAAACGGGTAAAGCCAAGCTTCTTTGCCACAGAATGAGTCATCAGATTTATACTAGCTTCGAGATCACAAAGGCAATTCTTGAACTCCAAGGGACCTAAAGCGCAAGGTATAGTGAAGCTCCAGGGTCTCCCAATTTCTTAGGTACTATCTCCTTGTGTATCACAGCACTACACTCCTCACTTAGAACAAGCACTTCCTTGCTTTCCTTATTCTTCTTCACGAGAGTGTCTTTGAAAAATTTGGCGCATTTAGGCATCATTGCAAGGCAGTTCACGTCCTTAAGGTGCTTCTCAAACAAGACTCTATGCTTCTCTATGAGTTGCTTCTTGAAACGGCCAGGAAAAGGTAGCTTAGGTACATACGGTGGAGGTACAAAAGCATCCTTCTCCTTAGTAGTTTGCTCTGCTTTCTTCTCAACAACCGCTTTATCGCCTCTCCTTGGTCCTTGAATCCAAACATTGTCAAAGTTGATATCATCATCAGCGGAAAGCTTACCATACCCCTCTTGAATTACAACGTCCTCGTTGATCTTAGGAGCAACCGTAGGTGCAAGCTCTTTCCCACTCCTTAGCGTAATGGCATTGGCGTATTCCTTGGGATTCTGCTCACACTTGCCCGGTAAGCTATTCTGACCGCTTGTACTTGCCTTTCCTTTCTCTAGTTGCTTGATCTTGTTATTCAAGTTAATGATCTGAGTAGAGAAATCCGTGAGGGTCGAGTCTAGGCGAGTGTTCATCTCGGAAAACTTCTGATTTGTAGACGCTTGCCCTTGGATCAATTGTTGAAACATAGCTTGGACGGGGTCAACTTGTTGTTGTTGCATTGGTTGTTGTTGAGGAGCGAAGCCCGGAAGGTACATTGGTGTATAAGCTTTGTTTCCTTGCTGTTGTCCTTGGAAGTTGTTCTGCCCTTGCCCTTGGAAGCCACCACTCGGCTGAAAACCTTTGTTATATGGTACGGAAGGCTTTGCTTGTTGAGCAGGGTACACTTGATCCTTAGGGTTCGCGACATTGGTGCTACGGTACGAGAGATTGTTGTTCTGGTTGTAGCCTTGTGAATACCCTTGAGGTTTGTAGTTGTTCAGACCCGCCACCCAATTGGCTTCTTCTTGACTCAACTCGAGTTCCTCTAAGGCATCATCCGCTTCACCAACGAAGTGAACATGCTTCTGATTAGCCAACACCAGCTTGTCAATCTTCTCGTGCAATGACTTAAGCTCTTTCTTGTGAGACTCTAGTTCAGAACCTCTCGGTGCACGGTCATAATTCTCAGCATAGTTGCCGTCACTTAGTGCTAAGTTCTCAATCAGCTCCATGCCTTCCCCTACCTCTTGACGAAGGAAGTTTCCCTTACTAGCTGTGTCAAGCAACAAGCGAATCTTTGGGGAAGCTCCTCGGTAGATAGTGCTTAGAAGAGTCTCTTCGCTGAAGCCGTGGTGAGGACACTAGATAGTGTAGTCCTTGAACCGTTCCATGGCTTCATTGAAAGTCTCATTATTCCGTTGCGTGAAGCCGCTGATCTAGCTTCTTAGCCGTGCTGTTCTGGTGCTAGAGAAAAACTTTGAGAGGAAAGCCTTCTTACACTCAGCCCAAGATATAATGGTGCCTTGTGGAAGTGTTTTCTCCCATGTAAAAACTCAAGTTCAATCTACGAAAGAACTAGGGTTTGTGGGTTCAAAGAGAGATTTTTTATTAGAAGAAGCCGGAGCTTGATAGAATACAACAGTGTTTTAGGTCGTCGGAATAAGAACGCCGACCTAGAACACTTTAAGAAAAGTAAATCAAAAGCTAGAACAATTTGATTGCTTAGTTTGCTCTAGGTCTTGATCAATGATTTTCGGATAATTTGAGGAGTCGGGGACTTCCTATATTTATAGCTGACCAGGTCGGTCTTCAACGTGTTTAGAATAGGAAAGTCTTCTTGCTGATAAGAAAGAATTTCCTTTTTTCCCGGGTCGCTCGATAAATGGAAGATTTCCAGTTATAGTGCCGACCTGAAACTTGTTAGACGGGCTGACCAGAATTCATATCGGGCTTGTTAGAGACGGTACGAATCTCATCTCTAACAGTAAGGCCCCCCCAGTTCGGCAAGTGAGGGAGCGTTACTTGGTGAATTTCATGAAGTGTTGCTTGATATGCATTCTGGTTGGCTGTAAAAGAGATAGAATAAAAATTGAAATTTTACCTGGAATTTCTGGTCGGCTCGATGATGTGGGCCAGATTATGAATCTAGGCGCGAAAAATTCCCGCCAAAAGCCTTATAGGGTAGGCCTAGGTCTGCGCATGCAGAACTAGGGTTGACACGTGTCAAAAATGATAGGAAAACTAAGAGGCCGATTAAAAATATCAAAAAGAAATGCGAAAGGTCGCCGATCTAATGATTATTCTCGATAACCGCACTCATTTTTGTATAAATAAGAGTGGTTCGGCTCTCAATTTTTTATTTCTGCGATTTAGCGAAACTCTGTCAAAATGAGGTTTGCTCCTCTTTCTCTCCTTTGTTCTTCATTTATTTTAGCTAAAATTTTCCGTTTAGACCTCTGCCGGATTTTGTTTCAAGCGCCGTCTTTGATTTCTCCGATTAGTGGAAGCTCCGTCGCGTCACTATGGGCAAGGGTGTCAAGATTAGTGAAAGCCGACCAGAGTCGAGGACAGTCAGATCGGCGAAAGAAAGGGCTGATGAGATCGGGATCTCTCTGAACGAGTTTCTCCAGATAGAAAGAGACGACCAGGCCGTAAGAGGGCGATCGAAAGGGAAACAAGTCGTTGTCGAAGAACCAGAGTCAGATCGGTCATCTGATGCCAGTGTCCTATCCGCACTAGATCGTGCCTTCCAGGAGCGAGTTAGAGTAGAGAATCAAAAGGCCGGAGCCGATCGTTTTCACGCCGACCAGGTCGGGGCTGCTCCGATGGGTGGACGGGAACCGTTCTCGATCCTGCAGTTAAGAGATGAGGAAGACGAATGTGGTGGCTCGAATGAGATGGATATCTCGGACGAGCTGAACACGCTTATCATTGAAGATGAGGTGAACCAGTTCGGCATAATCGATCTGAATCCTCCTGTCAAGAAAGTCAAACAGAAGAAGGGGTAGCCAGTCATAAGGCCGATCTGCGACAATCCTCTGGGGGTAATGCCGACCAAATCGACGATGGAGTCATTGGTTTCTTTGAAGGAGGAATGCGACATTGGTCCTGAAATCGTGTTTATGGTGCCGAGCCCGTCGGAGCGACTGTGGGATGCTCCTAAGGGGTGGCTGTGTCTTCACGGGTGCTTTTTCCGGGAGTTCCATCTATGGTTTCCGCTTCTGAGGCTTCTTCTGGAATTTGCCACCTACAAAGAAATGCCGATCAGCCAGTTCACCCATGCGACGATACGACTGATTGTCAGGATGCTGGTGATGTCGATCAGGCACGATATCCCGTTGAGCCGAGCAGGGTTTAATGCTATAACGAACACACGACGCACGAAGGCGAATTTGAGGAACCGGGGTTCGTATTATACAAGCATGAAGACACGGTACAACATCGTGACAGGTGGTAAATCAACCAAGGTGCCGGATTGGAGAGATCGGTATTTCTTCGTGCTAATCAACGAGTTCTCGATTGCCGATGCCGATAAAGATATCCCGATCAGGACGGAATGGGCGGAGGTCATGGGTAGAAACATGACAGATATGAAATATAGTGTAACTATGATGATTTGATTCGCTGATCAAGTCGTTTATTTTTATTTTACAGGAAACAGGCCTCTTCCCTTTGTTGACGACCCTCTCGATATCGAGGATATCTCGGATCGATTCACGGCGATTAGTGCAATTACTTGGCCGGAGATTACTGAAGAGAGGATCGAAAGAACGAGAGGTAAGGATCCTATTCTTGTTTTGCACCTGGAAATAGAATGGCAGGTCGGCTGATGTATTTCACTTTTCAGCTGCTCTCCTTCGTCACCAACACCAACGTGAAAAGATGAAGTCACTCACCTTCAAGGACCTGTCAGCAGATTTGGAAACTGCGTTCGGATCTCCCCAGGTCCGAGATCTAATCAATCCTGCGACTAAGGAGTCCGAGCAGGCAGCTCAAAAAAGGGTCGAAAAGGACTTGGCCAAGGCTAAGAAAGCGGCCGATAAGAAGGCTACTAAGAAAGCAGACAAGGTTCGAAAAAAGGTCGAGCCAGAGGGAAGAAGTGATGATGCTCCGAACAAGGAAGGGAACCCTGAAGATTCAAGGAAGCGGGGTTCAGAAGGATCTCCCGAGGGCCCGAGAAGACCGAAGAGGTCTCGAGCGGAGAAGGAACTCCGCCCGTTCGGGTTTTCCTACGAATTCCGAGGGGACGTTCCACTGGTGAACGATTCAGTGGCATGCCTGGACTACTTTCTTAAGCTGAGGGACAATCCAGCAGGCTCATCGACTGATCCTCGCGGCTTTATTCGCAGTGAAGCGATTGTGCGCTTTGCGCATGAGCAGGCCAAGGTAAAGTTGCTTTAGATATTTTTATTACTTTCTTGTTCGTGGGATCGATCTTGAATATTGACGTCTTCGCGATCACAGGCCTTGAGCACAGCACTGACTGTGATGAACGACCATGACCGGGATGCGAAGAAATGCCTGGCTGAAGAGGCCGAAAGGGAGAGACTTCAAGAAAATCTCAAAGCTGAGCAGAGAAAAACTGCTGAACTAGAGGCCGCGCTTCGAGAATCTGCTGAAGAGCTGGAAAAACTTCGAACGGGTGATGCGGAGAAGAGCAAACTGCTCAATCGAGCGATGAGAAGGATTCAGAAAGAGAGGGTCGATTCTCAGAAGAAGCTGGAGGCCGAGCTGAAAGCTGCGGCTGAAGAGAAACTTGCCTTTGGGCAAGAAGTAGCAAAGCGCGCGACGATTGCAGTGAACAACCATTATGCGAGTCTGGTCGCAAAGGTGAAGGAGTCGCTTTCGCGTAAGGAGAAAGCCCACGAGTTGATCTCGACGGTAGCTCAGTGGGTCGGGGCAAAAAAAGCACTTGAGATCCTTTGTAAACAAGGTTACAGCTTCCCGGCCCTGGTGGAAGAGAACGTCGAGAATCTGATCGCTGAGAGCAAGGCACAATTGGAAGCCTTCGAAGAAGTTAGCTTTACGCCGGATGAGCTACAAGTCCAAGAAGCGGAAGTCTTTCTTGAAGCTTCTAGCGACATCCAATCTGACGGGGCTAAGGTTCTGGGGGAAGACGATTAGAAAGAGGCCGACGTGGAAGACGCTCAGGAAGCCAATCAGCCTAGTAATCAAGAGGCCGATCATCCTGATGGTCAAGAGGCCGAGCAAGAGGAAGGCGAGAATGAGGAAGAAAGGGAAGATTAGCTTTGCCCTTGTATTTTTTATTTTATCTAAACCGATGCTAGTTGTAATGCACTTTATTCGCCGTTGTGGCATTTTAATGAATGCAACTCGTTATTATGCTTTTAAGTTCTCTGAAATCCGAACATAAACTGTGATTCGATATCGGCTTAACTGTTTATGTGATTTTAATTTCTAAGTATCAAGTGAATAAGCGTATAAGATCGGCATTTATTACATACTTAGAAATTCCTTAAGTCGAATACGAACTGCAACTAGGTCGGCTTACTAATTTCGCATGACTTAAGAATTGTAGAGCGGATTCTGGCTTTAATTTTGAAGTGTGAATACGAACATGCGGGAGGCCCGGCTTACGTTTGTTCGTACCACTTCTCTTCTAAGTGCGAATACGCGATGTGCGATTCAGGTTGGCGTTATTTCATCGGTACCACTTAGAAGTATCCGAGTCGAATGCGGATGCAAGACTGACTTGGCTGATAGCAACGCATGGCTCGGACATAGTAAAACAGGTAAAACTGTAGGGTGCAAGACGGACTTGGCTTTAAGTCGCCGAGCTAAAGTGGATCAGACTAGCTTTAGGCGGATCTAGCATCTGGCCAGGATGCCGATATGATAATGAACCCGATATTTTTAGAAAATAAGATTTTATTGAGTCAAAGTGAAGACTTACAAACCGAAGACGACTTGAAAGCTAAAAGAAATATTGAGTCGATTGTGCACTTTTTTATTGTAGTACCGAGCTGCCTGATTCTGGTAGTTCTGCATTCTGAGCAACGCTTGGTTGCGTGTTTCTTCGAATGTGTCGATATTGTCGACCAGCATCGTTGCGTTTACTTCGGGAATACTCGGGAGTACTCTTCTTCGTAAGCTGCCGACGTTGATCTCCGCAGGGACCATAGCTTCGCATCTGTACGCGAGTGAAGAAGGAGTCTTCCCGGTTGCAGTTCTCGGAGTTGTGCGATGAGACCAAAGCACGCCATCCAGTTCGTTCGCCTAAAAACCTTTCTTGGCATTGAGGCGCTTCTTAATGCCTTCCAGGATTGTCTTGTTGGTGGCTTCGGCTTGTCCGTTGCCTTGCGGATGACGTGGTGTCGACTTGTTGAGGCGAATCTTCCACTTGTCACAGAGAGCTTGAATTTTTTTTGATCTGAACTGGGGGCCGTTATCAGTGACGATCTCGTAGGAAAGACCATGTCGGCATATGATGTACCTCCAGATGAAGTTTTGTACTTCGGTGGCGGTAATGTCGACGAATGCCTTAGCTTCGACCCATTTGGTGAAGTAATCGGTCATGATGAGCACGCACTTGCGTTGTCGGGAGGAGATCATTGGTCCGACGATGTCCATTGCCCATCGCATGAAGGGGTAAGGAGGGATCGACGACGTTGGTTGATGGATCATCGGGGCGTGGCGCTGGCAGTACTCGCATTTCTGAGCATATTTGACGCAGTCTTCCTGCATTGTCGACCAGAAAAAGCCCTGTCGCTTAATCTTCAGAGCCAGAGCTCGTCCGCTGGAATGATTTCCACATGCACCATCATGAACGTCTTTGATGCATCGTTGGACTTCGTCGCCATGGAGACAAGTTAGAATGATGCCTGATTCAGTCCATCGACATAAGACACCTTCGATGACTGCGTACTTGGCGCTTCGAGCACGGATACGCCGAGCTGCGCATTTCTCCGGTGGTAGCTTGCCAGTTTCTAGGAAGCATCGTATCTCGACTCGCCAATCTGCTGCTGGCTGGTCGTCAGTGGTTGCTACCGGAACGGTTTCGTCCTCATCGGCTGTGATTTGAAGAACTTCCTGGGTCGGGATTATGCTGGGTTGGGGTATTCCCTGAACTGGAATAGTTCTCCGAAGGGCTGAATCTCTGTTAGATGCTATAGCAGCTAGGGCATCAGCACCGGTGTTGGCAGATCGGTCGATCTGATGTTGTTTGAAGGTTGTGAACTCCGGTGCTAACTGCTTCACTAGCTTTAGGTAGGCATCCATTCGACCAGTGATATTATGTTTCCTATAATCAATACACATCATATGACCAGTGATGGTCCTAGTAGGAATAAGCTCATCTTTATCGTTCCTTATGACTGTGATCCCTCCCTTCTTAGGCACCACGTGTACAGGAGAAACCCACGTGCTGTCACTTATGGGATATATCACGTCAGCCTCTAATAGCTTAAGGATCTCTTTCTTAACAACCTCTTTCAAATTAGGATTCAAACGCCTTTGATGTTCTATAGAAGAGGCGTTCTCATTATCCAAGTGAATCCTGTGAGTGCAAAGCATTGGTGAAAGGCCCTTGATGTCACTTAGAGAGTACCCAATGGCCTTCCTATACTTTCTCAGCTCAATTAGGAGTGAGTGCAACTCATCATCACTTAAATTTTCATTCACAATCACAGGATAGGTGTTATTAGGCCCTAAGAAAGCATACCTTAGCCCTTTTGGGAGCTCCTTAAGGTCCACCTTTGAGGCTAACAGCTCGCTCCAGTCATCCTCGTGGCTGTTGTTGTTGTTTCCCTACTTGGAGTCCTCCTTAGAACCCGAGGCTTGGCCCTTAATACTGCTTTCCTCAACCGCTATCCCTTCTGAAATCGAGTCCTCCAGTCGATCTTGCTCTCGATGTCATCTAGATCGAGCAGTTTCGCTCGATTCACTTACTCGATTTGATGTGAATCGAGTAAGGGATCGAGACGCTGAGTCGATCTCCTGATTAGACCCCAAAATGATCGGAAGGTCTCTCTCGATCTTCGACTCGATTGTTTTTCCAGATCGATCATTCCTCTCGATCTGGCTGTCGATTGCTGCACCGGATCGAGTTGTGTTCTCGATTGCCTTGTCGATATGACTCCTGGATCGAGTGATAGCGTCGATCTTTAGGCAGCAGCTTTCATCCTTCTTAACAATCTTCTTAGAATCCAGCCAGTTGACGTACTCCTGCGTCCTCTGATCCACATAGCCAAACTCTCCTAGCTCCTTTGTCAGTGCCAGCTTCAGATGGTCCTCCTGAGTGAGTTCTTCCAGCAACTCATCCGCTAAGGCATCCATCGTTTCAATGTAAAAAGCTTGCCTTCTATGGTCGGCTTCTTCAGAACCTCATTGATATCGAAGTCCAGCCTTATGTCTTTTCCCAAGTGCAGGGGAATCTTCCCGTTCTTGACGTCAATGATAGCCCTGGTGGTTGCAAGGAATGGCCTTCCAAGGATGAGTGGGTCCTTAGGCTCTTCATCCATTTCCAACACGACGAAGTCCGTAGGCACGTTCACACCGCTGATTCACACCGGTAGATCTTCAAGCAGCCCCACTAGTAGCCTCACACTCCTATCAGCCAGTACCAACGAGATCCTACAGTCTTTGAAAGGAGTAAAGCCAAGCTTCTTCGCCACGGAATGAGGAATCAGATTTGTGCTAGCTCCGAGATCACAAAGGCAACTCTTGAACTCGAGAGGACCTAAGGCGCAGGGTATAGTGAAGCTTCCAGGGTCTCCCAACTTCTTAGGTACTATCTCCTTATATATCACAGCACTACACTCCTCACTTAGAACAAGCACCTCCTTGCTTTCCTTATTCTTCTTCATGAGAGTGTCTTTGAAGAATTTGGCGCATTTAGGCATCATTGCAAGGCAGTCAACGAGAGGTAGCTTGATCTCCACGTCCTTAAGATGCTTCTCAAAGAGGATTCTATGCTTCTCTATAAGTTGCTTCTTGAAGCGGCCAAGAAAAGGCAGCTTAGGTACAAACGGTGGAGGTACATAAGCATCCTTCTCCTTAGTAGTTTGCTCCGCTTTCTTCTCAGCAACTGCTTTGTATCCTCTTCTTGGCCCTTGGATCCAGACATTGTCAAAGTTGATCTCATCATCAGCGGGAAGCTTACCCTCTCCCTCTTGAATTACAACGTCCTCGTTGTTCTTAGGAGTAACTGGCGGTGGTAGCTCTTTGCTGCTTCTTAACGTGATGGCATTGGCATATTCCTTAGGATTCTGCTCACACTTGCCTGGTAGGCTATTCTGACCACTTGTACTCGCTTTCCCCTTCTCTAGCTGCTTGATCTTGTTGTTTAAGTTGGTGATCTAAGTGGAGAAGTCAGTGAGAGATGAGTCTAGACGAGTGTTCATCTCGGCGAACTTCTTGTTTGTAGAGGCTTGTCCTTGTATCAGCTGTTGAAACATTTCCTGAACCGGATCAACTTGTTGTTGCATCGGATGTTGCTGCTGAGGTGCAAAGCTCGGAGGGTAGTTTGGCGTATAACCCTTGTTACCTTGATGTTGCGCTTGGAAGTTGTTCTGCCCTTGACCTTGGAAACCACCACTCGGCTGAAAACCTTTGTTATAAGGGATGAAAGGTTTTGCTTGTTGAGCAGGGTACACTTGGTCCTTAGGGTTGGCAACGTTGGTACTACGGTAGGAGAGATTGTTGTTCTGGTTGTAGCCTTGGTTGTAGCCTTGACGTTTGTAATTGTTCTGTCCCGCCACCCAATTGGCTTCTTCCTGGCTCAACTCAAGCTCCTCTTGATTCTCATCCGCTTCACCAACAAAGTGAACATGCTTCTGGTTGGCTAACACCAGCTTATCTATCTTCTCATGCAAATATTTCAGCTCCTTTTTGTGAGACTCTAGCTCAGATCCTCTCGGTGCACGGTCATAATCTTCAGCATAGTTGCCATCACTCAATGCTAAGTTTTCAATCAGCTCCATTCCCTCTTCTACCTCTTGACCAAGGAAGTTCCCTTAGCTAGCTGTGTCAAGCAACAACCTGATCTTTGGTGAAGCTCCACGGTAGATGGTGCTGAGTAGGGTCTCCTCACTGAAACCGTGATGAGGACATTAGATCGTGTAGTCTTTGAAACGTTCCATTGCCTCGTTGAATGTCTCGTTGTTTCGTTGAGTGAAGCCGCTGATTTCGCTTCTCAACCGTGCTGTCCTGGTGCTGGAGAAGAATTTGAGAGAAAGGCCTTCTTACACTTGGCCCATGAGGTGATGGTGCCTTGTGGGAGGGTCTTCTCCCAATGCCTAGCTTTGTCTCCGAGTGAAAAGGGAAAGAGACGCAGCTTGAAAGCATCTTCGGATATGCCGTTTATCTTGATCATCCCACATACTTGCTCGAAATTGTCAAGGTGCTCTAAGGGATCTTCCATTGCTAAGTCGTGGAACTTCTTGTTTTGCACCATGGAGATGAAACCTGGCTTAATCTCGAAGTTGTTGTTTTGTACAGGAGGAGGAGTGATCCCAAACCTATTGTGATGAGTATTGGGAGCATCTCCGGCTCCTATGATCCTTGGGGGTCTAGCCGCGTGTTGGGGGTTTCCATTGCCCCTTCCCACTACCCCGTGAGCTGGACGAGGTCCCTCTAGATGCTCGTGTTCAGCCATAGCTTCAAAGTCAACAAAACCGTGCTGAAAAATCTCCTTAAAGGCTCTGGCTTGTTCTCGTACTCTTCTTTGCCGCGAATGACCAAGCTGATGAATGTTGTCCAAGGGTTGAAGTACATTGTTGTCTCCCCTTGAACAAAGATTCATGTACCTGAGAGACACACGTTTTAGAGTAGAGATATTAGTAACTAAAACAAGGTAAAGGCTTAGTGTTTACTAAGTCCCAAATCTCTATGCTTTCTAAACAATCCTAGGATGGTGATATCCCTTGTATTTACACCATTTAGGGCTGCATTTAGTACATGTTTTGGTCCTCTTTTGCATATTTTCCCTTAGCTTTTGTCCCATTTTCTTCTCCTTTTAGACTTAGGTTGCATTAGGAGTTTAGATTGCATTTTCCTTGCATATTGGATGTTTTTAGGTGCTTTTGGAGCTTAAAGGAGCTTGGAGGAGCTTTGGGAATGATCCAGGAGGCTAGCTGGATAAAAGGGAGCAAGAAGGATCGAAGCAGAAGATCTCTGCAGAAGATTTCGGTCAGAGCCTGGAATTTTTGGTCTCTAGTGACCGAAATAGAGCAGTATCGATCACCAGTATCGGTCTGATGTGGTCGACACAAACACACCGTTATAATTTCGGTCATGTGTGTCGATCACTGATGACCGATACAGATAAATTTTGGTCACTGGTGGTCGACACAACTGACCGATACTGACCCAGCCCGAACCTGTTTTTAATTACACTTTTGCCACCTTTCTAGGGTTTTCTCCCTTAGGCTATAAATAGCCCCTTTTTCTATATTTTCGAGAGGTCTTGTCAAAATACTATTCCTAAGCTATTTCTTTAAGTTTGTAAGACAATTTCTTTGCTTTGTTTAATACAATCAAGTATTTGCTTTAATCTTTCTTTAATCTTTCTTGTAATCATGATTAGCATCTTCTCCCTTTGTGATTTGGTGTTAAACATGATTATGAGTGAGTAGTTACTTTAGGGTTTCTAGATGTGGTAGATTAGGGGAATCTATGGCTTGATTTAGGCTTGTTATGTGCTTCTGTTTATGGGTTCCTCTCTATTAATCTGTGATTCATGCTAGATTAGTCTTGATCAAACTGGTCTAGGTTGTTAGCTTTCTCTTACGCCCACCAAGCGTTTGATAAATGCTGAACCTGTTTAGTAGAGGATTTGCTGGCTTTGGCTCAAGAGATTGACTGTTTGAGGAGCATTTTGACTTGAAAAGAGTTGATTAGTCTTGCTTGCTTGATGTTTTAGCACTAATGAGAGTTAGTTCTTGTTAAAATGTTTAGCAAAGGGTTATTTGCCAAGAGATTGGATCTAACTAGCTTAGTTGTGAACTCGATGTCTAGGAACCACCATTGCTTGCTTACTTGCTTGATCAATGTAGTTTAAAACAGCCTTATTCAATGCCTGAAATTCCCCAAAGTCAATAACCACATCTAGGAACTTGTCTTTCTCTGATTTGATTCTCGGATTTGCTCTGTTTTGCTCTGTTTTACTATGTTTTTCTTGCTTAGAATTGCTTAGTTTGCTTTTGCTTTCACCTTGTTGCTGCTTGGTTCACTTAGGTTGTTAGAACTGTTGCTTAGGCAACAAAACCCCTTTCCTGGCTTGCTTGACTTAGAGATTCCACTCTCAACTCTTCTTTCTTTCAACTCTTCCTATTTGGATTGATACAACCCTATGCTATACTGCAACTGACTAGTACAAGCCAGGGCAATTGTCCTACAAGGCGTAAAACCCTTGTATCAATTTGGCGCCGTTGCCATTTGGGAAGCAGTTTGAATCATTAGAGTTTGTAGAATCCTTAAGATCAAGCTTTTAGTTTTACTTGGTTACTCACTCCCTTTCAAGCATTTTTATTTCAGGTACATCTCTACAAGTGGAGAAGATGCTCTGTTTTGAAACTCCAAGGTGCAACAACTTCTACCAAGAGCCTCTGCCTATGAACAACTTTGCAGACTGCTAAATACCCACCCACAGTTTGAGCCCACGCCTGCTATCCCTCAATCTCAGCTCAATGATTCTACCTCTACTGTAGCTGATATTAAGAGTTTGATCACTGAGTTCATCAACTTACAACTCCTTGCAAAACTGCAGATGAATCAGGGATTTACTGAGTTGTACACCAAATTAGACTCTGTTCATGCTGAGCTAAACACCACAACTGATGATTTGCATTCAGGGATAGCAACCTTAGTTACCACCTATGAGTATTGCCAAGCTGTTGAATCTACAGTTACCTTTACTCCTATTGAAGAAGAGGCCATCATTGACGACTTCCTCTCCTTAATAAATGAGGACATTGACAACCTGAATGGGGGAGGGGAGCCTATTGAAACTTATGCAACTAAGGGGAACTTTCTTAAAGAAGGCACCAACAAGGAAGAAGATCAATGGTGGGCACCACTTGAGATTATTGATGCCACAGGGGAAGACCCTGTTGAAACCCCTTACGCTAAGAATGTAGCTCAAACTGTCCATAACCTCCAGGAATTCTGCCATCTACTTACTGAAGAGGCAGAGGAAGCAGAAGAGGAATTCACTGATGAAGATGCTTCATTGGAAGAGCTAGGCATCATGATAGAAGAAATGCTGATGCACATAGACAGAATGAGGGTTGAGTATGAAGGAGAATCCAGAAGAAGAAACATCAGTGATGAAGAAGCTCAGGAAGTTGTAGGGACATTCCTCCGTGGCTTTGATGAACACCTGAACAGAGAAGAAGAACAGGAACGAGCAGCACTGGAAGCTGCTCAGAAAGAGAGGGCTGAGGAAACCCAAACCGCTACAGAACAGACCCCCACACCAGAACAACCTGATGCTGAAGAAGAGGAACTAGAGACACACCATGCCTTGATGGTTCTGTCTCACAACACTGCTCAGGAATCTAAGGAACTTTACCATGATCAAGTGGGTAATTCTTCAAGCACTATTGCAAAGGGTAAAGAACTCTCAGTTCCAGTCTGTAAACCACCATTCTCCTACCCTACAATTCACTTCACCAAAGCTAGAATAGAGATGTACACAAAGTTCAAACAAGACATAGAAGATGCTGGAATACAACTTCCACATGGCACCACTCTGATGGAGGTGAAACATCAGATCAGGTTCCTGAAAGAAGATTTTGACAAGCTGGAAGTGGTGGAACCAATCCTTGAGAATGTGGGGGCTGACATGAAAAGAAGCAAGATGATGAAGTCATTGCCAAAACTTCCAAACCCAGGAAAATTCCTCATCACTTGTGAGCTGGACATGCTTGACAATGTAAAAGGTCTATGTGATTCAGGATCAACTGTCAATGTTATGTCCCTCCACCTTAGCCAAACTCTGGGGATCAAGAAACTGCTGCCGTCCAGGGGTTCTCTCACTTTTGTGGACAACACTTCCACAAAGCCGTTGGGCATAGTGAAAGACTACCCTTTGAAGATTGGAGAATGCCTGGTTCCAACAGACTTTATGGTCATGGAGAAAACATACTCCAGAGAAGTGCCTCTCCTCCTAGGCACTCCATTCTTGGCAACAGCAGGAGCTCAGTTAGACTTCAAAAGTGGTTCTGTAATCTTGAAGAATGTTGATGAATTCAGGGTCACAAAATTGACTCTCTTTCGCTCACCATCTGTGGAGTACTTGAGCAAGAGGGTGAACAATGGAATCTCCCAGATAACCTAGATGATGTGTGGCGCTTCACTGTGGATATGTTTTCGGCTGATACTTCCCCTACTGAGCCAGGACAGACACTGAATGCTGACTTGAAGCTTGAAGTTGGTTTGAAGGGCAATGAGAACTTAACCACCAAAGCTATTAAGCCTCCAGTCAAACCAAGTGTCAAACAGGTCAGGCATGGGATGTCAACCAGGGACAAACAGAACAAGCCTTTAGCAGGAAAATGGGTATGGAAGAAGAAGGAGGTAGGAGCTCCAGCTCCACCAACTTCTCCTCACCTCAAATAAAGAGGTAATCAAAGTCAAGCTTAATGACTTTAAACAAGCACACTTGGGAGGTAATCCCATGTTATCCTTTTGTATATATTATGCTTTCTTGATTATCTTTTATGCTTTGTCTTAGTGTATGTAAACAGGGTTCTGAACCGGGGTTTGAGAAAGTCTGAAGGGGACAAAGAACAGGTGTAGTCTGGCTGATTTCGGTCATTTGTATCGGTCATGACAGACCGATACACATATTTTCGGTCAGTTGTATTGACCATGACTGACCAATATCAGTAGAGCCAGTCTACACCAGTCAACATATCGATCACTTGTGATCGATATGGAAAGAAGTATGAACGTAGGGAAAATTTTCGATCATTCATGTCGACCACACTTGGTCGACGTAAACATACCGTATGATTTTCGGTCTATCGTGTCGACCACTGTTGATCGATACGATTCTTGAAATCATATCGGTCACCAGTATCGATCACTCAAGATTGACACAATCATATCAGATGTATTTCGGTCAAGTGTGTCGACCATTGATGACCGATACAAATCCCAGGAAGCACGTCAGTCTCCAGTATCGATCACTCTTGACCGAAAATGCAATTTCGGTCAGTAATATCGGTCATGAGTGACCAAAACTCCATCCGAGGTAAGTGTATCAACTTCCAAAATTTTTTCCCTCCTTTGGTTTGGCGCCAATGGAGTTTAAGTTTTTAATTGGGATTCCTTCTGACCTCTTTCTTGGCTTCTGAACACCTTTTGTTTTTGTCCCCCACACTTTTGCTTCCTTATGTTCCCTCACCAACCTTTAATTCCTTTGGTTTCTCCTCATTTCTCTCTATTTAAGCAACAATCTTCTTTCACTTCTCTTCACACTTAAACTCACTCTTCTTCTCACCTAAGGCTCGAAATTACTACTTCTTCTTCTCTTTTATTACTTGCTTTAAGTGTTCAGAAGTTCCACAAAAGGTTTGCTTCCTAAACTATCTCTCTTTGCTCTTACTATTTGCTTATGTTAAAAATCCCTTAGTAAGAAGCTTTCAAGAGCAAGTAGTGTTTAGTTTTAATTGTTGTGCTGTGATTTTGCATTTTGGATTCTTGTTGAAATATCAAGCTAGGCTGTTAAAGTTATGCTTAATTGTCTATTCACCTCATAGCTTGTTTACTTTCATCCATTTTGCAAGATCATCATCTCTTTGCCTTAGAACCGCTTTGCTAGGATGTCATGCATAACTGTTTATCCTTTGTTCATCCTAGCTTATTTAGTTGTCAGCTTTTGATCTCTTTTTGCTTTAAAGAAGTTTAAGCTTGTTGTTAGGACTTGTTAGACTTCTCTTAGCTTAAGGAGTTGTTTGTTTAAAAGCTTTCAGCTATTTGGTTTTTCAACTTTTGTTCTTTCACTTACATTGTTTTCAAGCTTTGCTTTTGAAGGTACAATGGGGAGAACAAAAGTAGCTGCTGGGAAAAAGGGAAAGGCACCTCAAGAAGCAACCACATCACCACCAGCAAGGCAAGAAAAAGGAAAGGGAAAAGCTGTTGAGCAATCCTCTAAGGACGCTGGAAGGAGAACTGCTAAAGATAGAAGCACCAAGCAGAGAGGCAAAGGCAAAGCTGTGGAAGAAGAGGTTCCACCATCGAGGCTCAGTGCTAGGGAATTAATGGCAGGATTCAGAAGATGCACCTTCAAGCCAACAAGGTATCCATGCACCTCCACATTGAAGGAGCTTGGAATCTATGAAGACTGCATCAGCATCTTTAAGCAAATGGGACTTCAAAAGTTATTTCAACCTCTCCCATCCTATAAGCGCTTCACCCATCAATTCCTCTCCACCCTCAAGGTGGTTTACTATGAGCAGAGTGAGCTTCCTGACCATGATGGATGGATTTCTTTCAAGCTTGAGAAACAAAAGTTCAAGGTCACCTTCTATGAACTCTTTAGAGCACTGGAGCTGAGGACCTACTTTTAAAGAGGGAATAAGTTCTTGATCCATGAATCGCAGCACACAAGGTTTTGGGAGATAGTTGGAGTAGGGGAATTCAAAGCTGGATCTACGAAAAACCAACACTTAAAGCATCCTGCAGTTAGATATGTACATAAGGTGCTTGCAAACACATTCTTTGCAAGGGAAGAAACCTCTTATCTAACTGGCAAGGAGAGAGACTTCCTCTACAATGGATTGTACACCGGGCCAGGCACCAGCAGATGTGCAGTGCCAGTCAGTCCACCGAGCAAGTTCCCATGCCTTGTAAGACTGTTGATGGAGCAGTTGCAATCTTATCAGAACTGGGTTATCATCAAAGGAAGAAAGGAGAAGAATCCACAGCTGCACATTGGAGGAATTGTGACAGCAATTCTCATGGCTTGTGATGTAGACCTGGAGGAGCATGCTGAAGATGCTCTGAATCCTATCTGGATAGATATGGACTATCTTAAGAGGAGTCACTATCTTGAGAAGAGTGTTCAGGGAAAGTATGTTTACCAGTTCATCAACAATCACTCAGAACCAGTGAGAATCCTTCTTCCAAACCCAAGGGTAACCTCCTTCACCACAACAGCAAACATCAGCTTCAACATAAGTGAGGAAGAGCTCTACACAGGCGGTACTGTTCCTGTAGAGGAAGAAGAAGACAGTGATGCAGAAGAGGAGCACACTGAAGACATCAGAGAAGAAGAAGAAGAAGATCATGGGAATGCTAATGCTGGCGCTGATATTCAAGGAAGAACCCATGAAGAAGATGAGCTTGGAGAAGAGGAAGTGTTGAACTACAGCTCAAGGCAGTTCCACTTCCAGCCTTATGCAGCACCAAACCAAGGAAGCTCTTTGAGAGCAGCTCATGAGCACATCAGCACACTCCAGAAGTGGTGCAAGTGGCAGGATAAAGCCATCAAAGGGCTTATGAAAATGATGAAAGGGAAGTTCAAGAAGAACAAGGCTACATCAGCAAGAACTTCCCATCACAGCCACACCCATGAGCTCAACTCTAAACAAGAAGAGCAACTTCAGCCAACTGAAGAGGAGGAAGCTATATGGAACCCCCATGGAAGACATTCATTTCATACACAACCAAGAGACCAGTGGGGTACATGGGAATAACCAAGGGCTTCATCTTATGAGCCAAGAGCTCATGTTCCATCAGTTTGGGAGGCGCCAAACCCCAACTCCTCTGAAGTTCAGGAAACATGGCAATGGGGCTCACAAGGAACTTCTTCACAGGCTGAACAGCTATGGTCAAGCTGGGTTCCACCACCTCCAGAAGCAACTCAGCATTCCACTATTGTTTATGAAAGAAGGAAGAGGAGAGCTAGCAAGTCTCCTCAAACCTCAGGATCATCCCACCACTCCTACCATTAAACCAAGTACCACATCCTCTCCATTGTTATATACCATTGCATCTTTTCATTTTTGTAATTTATTTTGTTGCTTCTCTCTTCCATTGCTTTCATTACACAAGGGACTGTGTAATTTAAGTGTGGGGGAGAGATTTGGGGTTAGACTTTGTTTTCTGTTTTCTTAGTTTTTCTTTTTCTTTTCACTTTGAGTCTCATGCATATCATGCATACATGTAAGGCATAGAAAAACACAAAAAAATCGAAAAAATTTGAAAATCTTTTGCATTTTTTGCAAACCAAAAAAAAAGAATGTAGTTGCATTTCATTCCTTTAAGATTGAGTCTAGTGTTGACATATAGGTTGCATTGCATTTGCATAGGGAATTATGATGAATTTTCCTTGTAAAGTGCTTAGTGTTTAGAGATGATTTCGGTTTTCAAGTGCTTAGTTGTTTGATGCATCATATGATTGCTAGAAGTTAAGGCTGAACCATGCTTAGATTACTAGATTTGGTCTTCTCATTTCATTCTGAAAGCATTTGTTCACTGGAAATCAACTCTATCAACTTGAACTTTAATTTGGACTTTCAATTATCATGTCTTATGCATTGAAAAGTGAATTCATGGCTACCATATACATATTTGGATCATCTTTCTCCTTTCTACCACTCTTGTTGATCCAAATAGATGATCCTCATACTTATGGGACAGTTGCATCCTCACCCTTAACCAAAACCTCTTTTTGAGCCTAAACACTATTGTGAGAGCTGTGAGGCCTTTGCATTGCATTTTCGATTTTGTCTTGGCAAAAAGTGTTAGGAATAAGGCTGGCAATGATTAGCTCTCTTGTAGATATCAGCTTGCATCTTGAGCTTGATTCTAGGATAGGAGTTTTTGGGGTTTGAAAGGGTAGGGTTAAGTGGTTTGAGCTTAATATTTGTTTTTATCTTTTGAAAAGAAAAGGGAAAGATTTGAAATGGTAGATAAAGGGGAAACAATTTAGTATTGTGGTTAAGCAAAGGGAAGGAAAGCTCTAAGTTCAAAAAGGAAGAATTGGCGCCAACAACAAAGCTCAGAAAGGGTCCAAAGAGGAAAAATCAGACCAGGAGCAATCCACCAAAGGTGATGAAGGTGCCATTACAATAAAGAAGAGCAAGTCCCAACCAAGAAGAAGCAACCACACAAGCAGAATGAAGAAGGTTTCCCCAGCCATGAATAAGAAGAAAGAAAAGGGTAGAGTTTAGGAAAGGGTAGACTTAGAGGGTTCACTTTGGGTTTAGAAATGTTTAGGACTCATCTTTGGGAAGTAAGGGTAGAAGAGGGCTTTGAGTTGCATGCATAAGTGTGCTTTTAGCTTTAGCATTTTGCCTAAGATGAAGTCATTTCATTGAGTGACCCTTTATGTCTTTAACCCTGTGCTTAAATGAGATCATTCTTGTCTCATAACCTTACCCCCTTTTAACCAAATGTCTTCACTTGATTTGCATAAGCATGATTCATGTTCTGAACTTAATTGAATGTTAAGAGTTAATTGATTTGAGCATTTGCCTGAGTTGAGATTTGAGATCATTTTGAAACATGATGAGCATGGCTAGGTTCTTTTAAGTATAGCTGATTGTGTTTGCATCCTACAACTAGGAACTTGAGCATTAAAACCATCTCTTTACCTTTGCACTTTTGGAATCTGAATGCCCACTTTCAAACCTCACTCTCCCATTTGTTCTTACTTGCTTGAGGACAAGCAAAAGGCAAGTGTGGGGGTGTTGATATCCCTTGTATTTACACCATTTAAGGCTGCATTTAGTACATGTTTTGGTCCTCTTTTGCATATTTTCCCTTAGCTTTTGTCCCATTTTCTTCTCCTTTTAGACTTAAATTGCATTAGGAGTATAGATTGCATTTTCCTTGCATATTGGATGTTTTTAGGTGCTTTTGGAGCTTAAAGGAGCTTGGAGGAGCTAGTTAAGCCATGTGTTTGAAATCTGTTTTTCCTGCCCATCGACCTCTCTTTCCACCAGAAGCCATGGGTTTGGAGGAGAGGATGAAGGAGTGATCTATACCGCAAGCCACGGATAGATCTTGTTTCGTTTTCAAGGCTTAGAGATTCTCACAAAGTGAGTTGATTTAAAGTTTTCAACCCAAGCTCGGACCTTTGAAACCCCTGACCATGAATCTCAACCCTAGACCCTCTTTCTTAGCATTTCTACATCCTCTCTCGTCATTCGCTTGATCTTTGATAGCATCCTGGTCGTTACTTTTGCTGTTCTTACATTTTTAGAGAGATCGATCGTTGTTGCTCGATCTAGTGGTCGATCCCGTGGTCGATCCACTAGTCGAATTTTAGTAATTTGTAGCTTTGTTCTTTAATTATTCTGTTTGTTCCCCCTGGTAGTTTTATCATTCCTGGTAATATTAAAATAGTTTTGCATTCCATTCAGTTGTTGCATCTAGGTTTTAGGGATTTTCTCAAAACCGATCTTTATTCGCTTGGATTTGCAAAGCCCTTGCATTCTCTTTGCTCTTTCTATCATCCTAGGTGTGGATTGACTCTCTCTTGCATACTGTGCTACAACCTGTCTTGCATGTGAGTTTGATAGCCTCATTGCATCCTCACCCTTGCAAAGAACCTAGTTATCACATAACTCCTACCACTGAACAAGGTACCACATCCTTTCCATTGATCTATACCATTGCATCTTTTTATTTCTGTAATATATTTTGTTGCTTCTCTCTTCCATTCCTTTCATTACACAAGGGACTGTGTAATTTAAGTGTGGGGGAGAGATTTGGGGTTTGACTTTGTGTTCTGTTTTCTTAGTTTTTCTTTTTCTTTTCACTTTGAGTCTCATTCATATCATGCATACATGTAAGGCATAGAAAAACACAAAAAATCAAAAAAGTTGAAATTTTTTTGCATTTTTTGCAAACCAAAAAGAAAGCATGTAGTTGCATTTCATTCTTCTAAGATTGAGTCTAGTGTTGACATATAGGTTGCATTGCATTTGCATAGGACATTATGATGAATTTTCCTTGTAAAGTGCTTAGTGTTTGGAGATGATTTCAGTTTTTCAGTGCTTAGTTGCTTGATGCATCATATGTTTGCTAGAAGTTAAGGCTGAACCATGCTTAGATTGCTAGATTTGGTCTTCTCATCTTATTCTGAAAACATTTGTTCTCTGAAAATCAACTCTATCAACTTGAACTTTAATTTGGACTTTTAATTATCATGTCTTATGTATTGAAAAGTGATTACATGGCTACCATATACATATTTGGATCATCTTTCTCCTTTCCACCAGTCTTGTTGATCTAAATAGCTGATCATCATAATTATGGGACAGTTACATCCTCACCCTTAACCAAAACCTCCTTTTGAGCCTAAACACTATTGTGAGAGCTGTAAGGCCTTTGCATTGCATTTTCGATTTTGTCTTGGCAAAAGGTGTTAGGAATAAGGCTGGTAATGATTAGCTCTCTTGTAGATATCAGCTTGCATCTTGAGCTTGATTCTAGGATAGGAGTTTTGGGATTTAAAAAGGGTAGTATAAGTGGTTTTATCTTCATGTTTTTATGTCTTGAAAGAAAGGGAAAAGATCTGAAATGGTAGAAAAGAGGAAACAGTCTAGTATTGTGGTTAAGTAAAGGGAATAAAAGCTCTAAGTTTAAAAAGAAGGATTGGCGCTAACAACAATGCTCAGAAGGGTCCAAAAGAAGAAAAATCTGACCAAGGAGCAATCCACCAAATGTGATGAAGGTGCCAACACAACAAAGAAGAGCAAGTCCCAACCAAAAAGAAGCAGCCACACAAGCAAAAGAAGAAGTTTCCCCAGCCATGAAGATGGGTAAAGGGTAGAATATAGGAAATGGTAGACTTAGAGGGTTCACTCTTGGATTTAGAAATGCTTAGGACTCATCTTTGGGAAGTAAGGGTAGAAGAGAGCTTTGAATTGCATGCATAAGTGTGCTTTTACCTTTAGCATTTTGCCTAAGATGAAGTCATTTCATTGAGTGATCCTTTATGTTTTTGAACCCTTGTGCTTAAATGAGATCATTCTTATCTCATAACCTTACCCTTTTCAACCAAATATCTTCACTTGATTTGCATAAGCATGATTCATGTTCTGAATTTAATTGAATATTAAAGAGTTGATTGATTTGAGTATTTGCCTAAGTTGAGATTTGAGATCATTTTGAATCATGATGAGCATGGCTAGGATCTTTAAAGTATAGCTAATAATGTTTGCATCCTACAACTAGGCACTTAAGCACTAAAACCATCTCTTTACCTTTGCACTTTTGGAATCTGAATGCCCACTTTCAAATCTCACTCTCCCATTTGTTCTTGATTGCTTGAGGACAAGCAAAAGGCAAGTGTGGGGGTGTTGATATTCCTCGTATTTACACCATTTAGGGCTGCATTTAGTACATGTTTTGGTCCTCTTTTGCATGTTTTTCCTTAGCTTTTATCCCATTTTCTTCTCCTTTTAGACTTAGGTTGCATTTAGAGTATAGTTTGCATTTTGGATGTTTTTAGGTGCTTTGGAGCTTAAAGGAGCTTGAAAGAGTTTTGGGAATGATACACGATGCTAGCTGGGCAAAAGGGAGCAAGAAGGATCACAACAGAAGATCTCTGCAGAAGTTTTCGGTCAGAGCACAGAGAGTTTTGGTCAAGGGTGACCGATACAGAGCATATCGGTCACCAGTATCGGTCAAGTGTGATCGACACAAACAAACCGGATTAATTTCGGTCATGCGTATCGATCACTCCAGACCGATAATGATCCATTTCGGTCACTGGAGATCGACACGACTGACGGATACTGATCCAGCCCGAACCTGTTTTTAATTACAACTATGCCATTACTCTAGAGTTTTCCTTTCTAGGCTATAAATAGCCTCTTTTCCCAGATTTTCGAGAAGTCATGTGATTTTACTGTTCTTGAGCACTTTCTTTAAGTTTGTAAGACAATTTATTTGCTTTGTTTAATATAGTCAAGAGCTTGCTTTAATCTTTCTTTTAATCATGATTAGCATCTTTTCCCTTTGTGATTTGGTGTTAAACATGATTATGAGTGAGTAGTTATCTTAGGGTTTCTAGATCTGGTAGATTAGGGGGATTTAAGACTTGATTAAGGTTTGTTAAGTGCTTCAGTTTATGGGTTCCTCTCTATTAATCTGTTATTCATGCTAGATTAGTCTTGATCAAACTTGTCTAAGTTGTTAGCTTTCTCTTATGCCCACCAAGTGTTTGATGAAATGCTGATCATGTTTAATAGAGGATTTGCTGGCCTTGGCTCAAGAGATTGACTGTTTGGGGAGCATTTTGACTTGAATAGAGTTGTTTAATCATGCTTGCTTGATGTTTTAGCACTAATGAGAGTTAGTTCTTGTTAGAGTGTTTAGCAAAGGGTTATTTGCCAAGAGATTGGATCTAAGTAGCTTAAGTGTGAACTCTATGTCTAGGAATCACCATTGCTTGCTTGTTTGCTTGATCAATGTAGTTTGAAACAGCCTTAGTTAATGTCTAAAATTCTCCAAAGTCAATAACCACATCTAGAGACTTGCCTTTCTCTTATTTGAATTTGGGATTTGCTCTGTTTTGCTCTGTTTTACTCTGTTTTTCTTGTTTAGAACTGCTTAGTTTGCTTCTGCTTTCACTTTGTTTGCTGCTTGTTTCACTTAGGTTGCTAGAACTGTTGCTTAGGCAACAAAACCAATTCTCTGCTTGCTTCACTTAGAGATTTTACTCTCAACTCTTCTGTTTTCAACTCTTCCCAATGGATTGACATAAAACCCTTACTACAACTGACTAGTACAAGGGTGATTGAGTCAAGTCCCAAAAAGCTTGTATCAGTTAATAGGGACACTCAAAAACACTCACACAAACATACAGAACATAAGAAAGTTAAAGTATATACAAGGATACCATGGGACTGCCTGCCAAGTGCGCTTGTTTAGAGTCACTTAGCTTAACTTTCGTTGGCTACTTAGCTTAATTTCCTTGTTTAGAGTCACTTAGCATGGAACTCCTTGGTGTGATCTTGCTTCCTCTGACCCTCTTGGTGACTCCATCTATCTTGAGCACGGCAAAAAGCTTAGACGTGCCTTTATGCTTCATCTTGTAGAAGACTTCACAATCCTTAGAGCCAAATGGTCTTAAGACCACCCCATATTCTACAGGACCTAGCAGAATTTCATTCACAGAATTCAAACCACCCACTTCGAGGACCTCCTCTTCAGTGGTTTCATTAAATATTTTGGACACAGAGCTTCCATCAAAGCTTGCACCTACATAGAAACTCCTGTCAGCTTCTTAACCTCCATTGAGAAAGCTTTTTCATCTTATATCTTGTTGCCCTTGGAGTCAAACTTCAGCACTTTCTCCTTGGTTAGTCTCAGCTCTATTGTGCACTCCTTTGCATCAAAAAATGCTCCAGCTGAATCCAAGAAAGGTCTGTCTAAGATGATGGCATTCTTAATCTTTCCGTCAACATCCAAGACTAGAAAGTCTGTTGGGATGACCACTCCTTCAATCATCATGGGAACATCTTTGAGAGCTCCTAGAGGTACCTTGACTGTGCCATCTGCTATGGTAAGAAATACATTACTCTCTTGGAATGAAGTGTAGCCCAGCTCCTTAGCTGTGGAAGAGGGCAGCAGGTTGATACATGCACCTAAGTCACAAAGTCAGCTCTCAAAAGCCTTCCCTTTGAGTTCACAAGGAAGAGTGAAACATCCAGGATCTCCAAGCTTCTTGATGTTCAATACCTCAGTCTTAGCTATGGCTGCTTTCAGCTTATCCTTAACATCTAAACCTCTGAGCTTTATCTGGTTAGCATAGAGAGTGGTATACTTATCCACAAGCTATTTCTTAAACCTTCCAGGAAAAAAGAGAGCTGGCTTGTAAGGAGAAAGATCATAGACTTCAGTTTCCTTCTCTGCCCCAATAATTCCTTTCCCCCTTTACTTTCTTTCTTCTCTCACTCTCTCCTTTTAAATCAACATAACACCCAAATCCCCCAGACCTATAACTACCATCCTAAACCTATGTCTAACTCAAAGTGAAAAGCTAGTTCTACATAGTAACCTGTCCTGTTCGTGCCTACCTAACACTTTATGCTTAGTTCATTCAAAAATAGGCCTCACACACAAAGATAGTGTTTGAGTTTGAAAGGAAGGTAAGGTTAAGGTGTTGTAAATGTCCATTAATTATGAGGATCAGCTATTTGGACAAGCAAAAGAGGTAAAAAGAAAGAAAGAAAGTCCAAATATGTATATGGGTAATCCATGAAACCACTTTTCAATGCAAGAACATAATAATTAACAATTCAAATTAATGGTTCTAATAAATAGGGATGATTTTCAAAGAGCAAGGGATTTCAGCATGAGACTAGAGGATCAAATTTAGCATTCAAGAGCATGGTTCAGCCTTAGTTTCTAACTTCATATGATGCATCAAACATTTAACCACTTAGACATTTAAATCAGTCCTAAACTCTTAGCATTTTACAAGGAGTTATCATCATCATGCCCTATGCAAATGCAATGCAACCTATATGAAAAATGCTAGACTCAATCCTAAACAAATGAATGCAACTACATGCTTTTTCTTTTTTGGCTTGCAAAAGATGCAAAATTTTCAAATTTTTGGTTTTTTTTTTTGTTTTTTAATGCACGTAAATGAATGCATGAGACTCAAATATGAATAAAAAGGAAAAACTAAGAAAAGAACAAATAAAGTCAAACCCCACATCCATCCCCCACACTTAAATTACACAATCCTTTGTGTAATAAAAAAGTAGAAGAGAGAAGCAACATATATATATTACAAGAACTTAAAAAATTCAATGGTATATACAATTGGGGAGTTTTTGGTACCTTAGAAGGTGGTGTGTGAGGTGTAGAAGGCTCCTGAAAGGTCCTCCATGAGGTCAATGTTGTGGCTCCTTATTGGCCGCTCTCTCCTTGGGTGTCTCCTCCTCCTTGGCGCTTCTTGACATGATGCTCTTGGTGGCACCCAAGCTCTCACTTCTTCATAACCAGCAAAAGAGCGCCTTCTACTAGGAGCTCTACCCACTCCTTGGCTTTCAGCTTCTTGCTCTTGTTGATGAGCAGAAGTAGAGGCTCCACTAGAATTTCTCTTTAGGTCCTTTATTTGAGCCTTCATGCTCTTCATGCCATTCACCAACTTCTTGATGGTTTTATCTTGCCATTTGTTTCATCTTTCCAAGAGGTTGATGTGTTCAGGGACTTTCTTCAAAAGCCCTCCTTGGTGTGAGACATCATGGGGCTGGAAGTGGTACTACTCACAGTTGTAGCTTGGGGCATCTGATTCTTCTTCTTCTTGAATTCCTTCTTCCATTTGCCCTACTTCAAAGACCACAAGGGGATAGTCTCCTTGAGGAAGAGGAGTGTTGGCGCCTTGGGTAACGTATGAGGATAGAGTGCCAGCTTGGTAGAGAAGGTGCTGAGGGATTTGAAAGGCAAAGCTGTTGGGGTTAGAGAAGGATGTGAGATGCACATCAGGGAGTAGAAGCTTTGCAGCAGATCCATCTTCTTGGATGCAGTTGTGATGAACTTGTCATCCACTTAGTCGCCAAGGAATCTTGCTTTTTTCAGGTATAGCAGGTCCAAGTATGTGATCTTGACTGTTTCTGGTCCACTCTCAACTCCTGCCGCTTCCATCAGTTGTGTAATAAGGCCATCACAATACAGCTTTGGCGCCTTGTCATCATTGGTTGTTAACCAATGTCTGATGACCAGAAGCTGCTGCATGAAGATGGTGACACTTCCAGTTGTATCTGCTCCCTTAAGCTCAATACCTTGCTTTGTGCAGTCAAGTATGCTTAATATCTCTTGTATTTACACCATTTGGGCTTGGATTTAGTGCATGTTTTGGTTCTCTTTTGTACGTCTTCCTTATCTTTTGTCCCAGTTTTTTCTCCTTTTAGACTTAGGTTTCATTTAGGGTGTAATTTGCATTCTTCTTGCATAAAAAATGTTTTTAGGTACTCATGGAGCTATGAGGAGCATGGAGGAGCTTTGGGCGTTGGCCAGGAAGCTAGCTGAGCTGAAATGGGCAAGAGGAACCAAGGCAGACAATCTCTGCAGAGCCTATCGGTTTATGCACGGAGGCTATCGGTCAAGGAGTGACCGATACAAGCCGTATCAATCAAAGCTATCGGTCAGGAAGTGACCGATACAAGCCGTATCGATCAAAGCTATCGGTCAGGAAGTGACCGATATAAGTGCACCGAGTATATTTCGGTCACCTTCCAGACCGATAGGATTCATATCGATCAAGCCTAGACCGATACAACTGACCGATAGGATCCCAGATTGAAGACCATTTATTTACAATTTTGTCATTTTCGCTGAGACTCCTATAAATACTTAAAATCCCTAATTTTAGGGAACAACTCTTTATCCAGCAGTTCTTCTTTTCTTCTCCAGATTTTGAATAACTTTGTATTTGAATCTTTGTTTATTTCAATAATAGTTTGCATTTCCCTTAATATTTTGTCTCCCTAATCATGATTAACTATCTTTTCTTCTTTAATGGTTTTCACCATGATTAGTGAGTAGTTTGCTTTAGGTTTGAGATTAGGGCAAATGGGGTGATTTTAGTGATTGTTTAGGTTGATTAGGGCTTAGATCTTCTCCTTCCCTTTCTTATATGATTGTGCTTAATGGTTAGTTCCTCTTTGTTGGAGAAGTTGATTTTAGGTTTTCACATGCACACCAAGTGTTTGATGAAATTCCTAAATGAAGTTCAATGCTTGAAAAATGGTGTTTAGATAATCATGAGTCTTTGCATCTATCATTTCTTGCTTGAATGTGCTTATTGCCTAGTACCATATTTATGAGAAATTTCCTTTAGACATTGATTATGCATGAGAATGTGAGTTGGATTTTGATATATTGTATAAGAGATTAGTAAATCTAGCCTAAGATATTAGATGTCTAGCATGCTAATTGGTTTTATGAAACTTGATTTTAATGCTTGATGATTATTTGTTTGAGTAAAGAGATTTATCTTGAATATGTGATTAGCAAAGGGATTAGTGCCAAGAGATTGGATTAGTCTTTATTAGTGTTCCTTATCTAAGATTGAGTGTTTAGAATTGCTTGTTTTGATCACTCTAGACATGAACATTAATCATCCTATCACCATTGCCTTGATCTTGAACCATCTTTTAATCTTTGAAGTCTTGCTTTTAATTTGTTTTAGTTCAGCTTTTACTCTGTTCTTGCTCTGTTTCTCTTTGCCATTACTGCTCTTTAATTGCTTTCTTTTGCTTTCTTTTGCTTCTTTGCTTGATCATTTAGGTTGTTAGACTTCTAAAACTATCTATGTTTGCTTGAATTAAGAGCTCTATTGCATTCTTACTGCTTCATTCTCTCTTTTTGGATTGATAAAACCCTATGCTATACTACAACTGATTATTACAAGCTTGGGTGATTGAATCAAGTCCTAAAAAGTCTTGTATCAATGCTCATAACACCCTGATCAATCAGCTCCCATTCTCCTCCTTCAACTGCTCCACTTTCCTTCCTAGCAAAGATTGTATGCGCCAGCGCCTTGTGCACATATCTGATGGCTGGATTTCTGATCAAAGAGGCCTTACTTCTTTCTGGCTTGAAAGCGCCCTTGGCTACATACTCCCAAAGGCTGCTCATCTCTTGTTTGCTAACTCCCAGATTTTGTCCTCTAGCGCTTCCATAAGAGAACCCAAAGGCATCTTCTATTGCTGAGAGGGACATCCTATACTTCTTTTTGGAAATTCTGAAATTAATGAAGCCATCACCATCTTTTTCAGGAGTCTCCTCTCCTGGATCATAGAATGTAACTTTAAAACTTGCAAAAAACTGAAGCACTTGGTCCTTGTTGGCTGAATAAGGAGTCCCCACCAGCTTTGTGACCTTCATTGTCTCAACCATAGAAGAGCAGTCTTCATAGATTCCCAAGGCCTTTAGAGATAGCACATGGGGGTATCTAGTTGGTCTCACATCCACCTTTTGCAGCTTGTCAAAGAGTTACCTTTGAGCTTGGGTGGTGCCCTTCTTCTTTTGAGGAACTGGCTCACTCGCGCCAACATCAGCCCTCTTTTTTCTTTGAGATTTGGCGCTTGGACTCCCAACTTCTTTTGCTTTGCCCATTTCCTTTCTCTTACCTCTCAGTCTCTTTGTTTGCTCCACTCCTTGTGGTTCTTCCTATGGTACCTAAAACATAGGCTCAAATCAGAACCATGGAAACAACAAAACACAAAGCTTAATGTTGCCAAAAATCACAAAAGGAGGAGTTTATTTACTGAAAAATAAACCTCTATCAGTTGTGAAACAACTAAATAAGCAATGCATGCAAAGGATTCATTAAACAAAATTTATCATTTAATTGAAAATCATGAATACTAGCATGGTGAAACTAAACAAATGACTAAAATGCTAATGCAAAGCTAAATAAATGAATTTGACAAGCAAGTATTCATTAGTCTAAATGCTTCAAATGTCAAAAACAATATATTCACCATGCAAAAGAAATAAAAGAAATAAGAAGCATTACTCACAAATCAAGCAAGCATCCACAACATATAATGAACTTCTTAAGTGTCAGATTATAAATATTTAAAGAGCTGAGAGACATTACCTTGAGTGGTTTGGCTCTCTTAGACACTTAAAACACTAAAGAGTTCAAACGTTTTGTGGTTGTAAACAAGAAAATGAAAGTGAGAGAGCGAGAAGGGTGGGTGTGTTTAAATAGAGGGTTAGGGGAAGCAAGGGGACAAAGTAGCCTACGAGAGGTCCCACTCATGCTTGCGAAGAGGGAAATTCAAATTTAAACTCCTTGATCTAGTTTGTCCAAGGAGGAGAAAAATTTGGACTGAAGAGTACTTACCTCGGGTGCAATATCGACCACCCAAGTCGATATAGTGATCGATATTGATCATATCGACTTGGTCCAGTCGATATGCATGCTGATATCGGAGGTTTGGGTCGTGATATCGACCTGTATGCACGTTGATATTGCTTGACACCTTCTGTATCGACCTCCCTTATGTCGATATATAGTCCGATGATCATACTTGGCTATCCAATATCGAGCTAGTAGCTCGATATGATCTGGTAAAATTCCATATCAGACTACCATGTCAATATTCACATCGATACACCTTGACTCATGCGGAACATCATGTTTTCATTCATCCCTTAAGGTGTATCGAAGTGAGACGTCGATATTCACCCCGACATGCCTTAGAAAGGGCAATTAATCACCTTTCGTCCTCGCAGTTAAGGCATATCGGTGTGTTAAGTCGATACTGTGCTCGATATGCACTTCTCGGTGTCGTATCGACGTGGTACATTGATACATGTGATCAATATTGGTACCTGATAAACAGAATGTTTTGGGACTGTTTTGTCAAAGCCAAATGCACATGGTTATGATGTAGTATAGTGCAAGAGGTGTCAATCCAGCCTAGGTTGTAGAAAGACACTAAGAATGCAAGAGCAATGCAAAGCTAAGCAGATTCGGGTAAATGGATGAAAAATTCTACAAAAACTAAATGCAATGCGAAATGAACAAGAAAAATATTTTAAAATCCCTGGAAGAGGGTTAACAACTACTAGGAGAAAACTGAGAATTTAAAAAGCAAAACTACTAATTACTAAAATCGAGATCTAAAGGCAGAAACACAGAGAACTTCTAGCAACTTAAAGCAATGACTTTAAAGGAATGAAGATGCGAACTTTATAACTAAAAGATGATAACTTGAGGTTTAAAAATGCTAAAAGAGGATCGAAGGTTGAGGATCATATTCAAGAGGGTCAAAGATTCAAGCCTTGGGGTTGAAAACAATAGATCTACTCATTTGATGAGCTAACTCTAAGCCTTGAGAAACTTAAGCTAGGATCATCCATGGCGTATGGTATGACCCCTTTCTTCGACCCATCCTCCTAACCTATAGCATATATTGGAAAGATGGGTCAAAGAAAATTAAGTAAAGATCTCAAATACTTGCCTAACAAGCTCCCTAAGCATCCATGACGTTTGGGAAAGGATGAGGTAGTCTCTTGGATTTGGCTTTAAGGGATTTCTGAATCCGGTCAAGGTAAGAAAGCTCTGGAATCATAGAGATCTTTTCCAAGACTCCCTAAGCATTAAGACCCTAAATCCAAGAAGATATAAGATTAAGAAGAAGGAAAAGACCAAAGCTTAAACCTTTAAACCCCTTAAATCTCCCCAACCTTAAACCCAAAGAGAAACTACTCGCTACTCATGATTAAAACCGATGGAAATGCGAAGGATGAAAAGCTAAACATGATTAAAGAAGAAAGATTAAGCAAGTTTCAATGATTAAACTAGATTCAACAGTTTAAAACAAGAAAAGCTTGAAAAGAGATAACAATGGCTATTCGCCTTCGAGAGTAAGAAACACTAAAAGTAATCCGAGACCCAATGAATGGTTCATACAAATTTGCCCAAAATAGGCCAATAAGAGAAATGGTCCCCTCGCTAAAGTCCAAAAGTGAGCTGGCTGGATAAGGTGTAGGGATCGAGCTGGGTAGTCGATCTGATCACTCGATCTTCTTTATGGATCGTCCTCCTTCGTTCGATCTTCGTGTCGATTCTCGGTTGATTTTGCCGTGGGTCTTGATCTGGCTCTCGTTCTATATGGCTTGAATCCACGTCCGTACTCACAATCGATCACCTCGGTCGATCTTGTCCTTGATCTCTTCCTTGAAATGATCCGGGCTTAGTCGATCTTCTGGTCGGTCTCATCTAGATCGACCTGCCTAGCTCGATCTCCCTCTCGATCTCGATTCCCTTGTAGCAAGGCTGATTTCTCCTAAGTGTCCACGAGCTCCTCTTTGATCCTTAGCATGTCCACGAACTCTCCACAGCTCCAATGTTTCCAAAACAACCTGAATATGATGCAAGAATGCAAGAAACATGCAAATGCTAATGCAAAAGTGCTATAGGGCCTAAAATGGTGCAAACTAGCCTATTATGCAAGATGAATGCATGAAAACTACACTAAATGCATGCTAAATATGCTAAATATATGAGTACATTAACTCTCCCAAACTTGCCTTTTGCTTGCCCTCAAGCAAACAAAATTCAAGAAAGGAAGAGAGGTTTTAAAAACGGGGGCTCAAATTCCTTGCAAAAAGTGTTTTTCAAATGAATCAATTCAATGGTCCTAGTTCTTAATCATAAGATGCAATGCACAAACTCATACTCCAAAGAACTTAGCCATATTCATCACATGTTGAATCTCAAATCATGACCCTCATATCCCAAACAATCCAAGAATCCTAACCTTTAACATTCATTAAGATCAAACCGTGAATCACACTTATGCACTTTAAAACCGAATACATTTGGCTAGGGACAAGGTCATGAGATAAAAATGATCTAATTCATAAGTGTAAATCAAGCAATGGGATCTCTCAAAGAAGGTTGAACTTATGCATAATGCTAAAGGTAAAGACAATAGATGCATACATGACTAGACTCACATCTACCCATATACACTAACAATGATCCTAAAACCCTCTCTCATTTTTCTTTTCTTTTTAAGCTCACTCACCCTCCTAAAGACTACTGATACAAGATTTTTGGGACTTGTTTTCAAGCACCCTGTACTAGTCAGTTGTAGTATGGGTTTTATGTCAATCCAATTGGGAAGAGTTGAAAACAGAAGAGTTGAGAGTAAAATCTCTAAGTCAAGCAAGCAGAGAAAAGGTTTTGTTGCCTAAGCAACAGTTCTAGCAACCTAAGTGAAACAAGCAACAAAGGAAGTGAAAACAAAAGCAACCAAGCAGTTTTAAACAAGAAAAACAGAGCAAAACAGAGCAAATCCGAGATTCAAATAAGAGAAAGGCAAGTTCCTAGATGTGGTTATTGACTTTGGGGAATTTCAGACATTAACTAAGGCTGTTTCAAACTACATTGATCAAGCAAGTAAGCAAGCAATGGTGATTCCTAGACATAGAGTTCACAATTAAGCTAGTTAGATCCAATCTCTTGGCAAATAACCCTTTGCTAAACATTCTAACAAGAACTAATTCTCATTAGTGCTAAAACATCAAACAAGCAAGAATAAACAACTCTATTAATGTCAAAATGCTCCTCAAACAGTCAATCTCTTGAGCCAAGGCCAGCGAATCCTCTATTAAACAAGATCAGCATTTCATCAAACACTTGGTGGGCATAAGAGAAAGCTAACAACTTAGACAAGTTTGATCAAGACTAATCTAGCATGAATAACAGATTAATAGAGAGGAACCCATAAACTGAAGCACTTAACAAGCCCTAATCAAGTCTTAAATTCCCCTAATCTACCACATCTAGAAACTCTAAGATAACTACTCACTCATAATCATGTTTAATATCAAATCACAAAGGGAAAGGATGCTAATCATGATTAAAAGAGAGATTAAAGAAAGATTAAAGCAAGTACTTGATTATATTAAACAAAGCAAAGAAATTGTCTTACAAACTTAAAGAAAATGCTCAAGAACAGTATTTTGACAAGACATGTCAAAAATATGGAAAAGAGGCTATTTATAGCCTAGAGAAGAAAACCCTATAGTAATGGCATAAGCGTAATTAAAAACAGGTTCGGGCGGGGTCAACATCGGTCAGTTGTGTCGATCTTCAGTGACCGAAATGGATCCCTATCGGTCTGGAGTAATCGACACATATGACCGAAATCCATCTGTTGTGTTTGTGTCGATCACACTTGACCGATACTGGTGATCGACACTGCTCCGTATCGGTCATCCTTGACCGATACTCACTGTGCTCTGACCAAAAACTTCTGCAGAGATCTTCTGCTGTGATCCCTTTTGCTCCCTTTTGCCCAGCTAGCATCCTGGATCACCCCCAAAGCTCCTCCAAGCTCCTTTTAGCTCCAAAAGTACCTAAAAAATCCAAAATGCAAGGAAAATGCAAACTATACTCTAGAGGCAACCTAAGTCTAAAAGGAGAGGAAAATGGGACAAAAGCTAAGGGAAAACATGCAAAAGAGGACCAAAATATTTACTAAATGGAGCCCTAAATGGTGTAAATACAAGGGATATCAACACCCCCACATTTGCCTTTTGCTTATCCTCAAGCAAATAAGAACAAATGGGAGAGTGAGGTTTGAAAGTGGGCATTCAGATTTCAAAAGTGCAAAGGTAAAGAGATGGTTTCAATGCTTAAGTGCCTAGTTGTAGGATGCAAACATAATCAGCTATACTTTAAAGAACCTAGCCATGCTCATCATGTTTCAAAATGATCTCAAATCTCAACTTAGACAAATGCTAAAATCAATCAACTCTTTAACATTCAATTAAGTTCAGAACATGAATCATGCTTATGCAAAAAAAGTGAAGACATTTGGTTAAAAAGGGGTAAGGTTATGAGATAAGAATGATCTCATTTAAGCACAGGGTTTTAAAAACATAAAGCATCACTCAATGAAATGATTTCATCTTAGGCAAAATGCTAAAGGTAAAAGCACACTTATGCATGCAATTCAAAGCTCTCTTCTACCCTTATTTTCCAAAGATGAGTCCTAAGCATTTCTAAACCCAAGAGTGAACCCTCTAAGTCTACCCTTTCCTAAACTCTACCCTTTACCCTTCTTCATGGCTGGGGAAACTTCTTCTTTTTGCTTGTGTGGTTGTTTCTTCTTGGTTGGGACTTGCTCTTCTTTGTTGTATTGGCACCTTCATCACCTTTGGTGGCTTGCTCCTGGTATAAGTTTTTCTTCTTTGGACCCTTTCTGAGCTTTGTTGTTGGCGCCAATTCTTCTTTTTGAACTTAGAGCTTTTCTTCCCTTTACTTAGCCACAATTCTAGACTGTTTCCATTTTTCTACCATTTCAAATCTTTTCCTTTTCTTTCAAAACATATAAACATTAAGCTCAAACCACCTAACTCTACCCTTTTAAACCCCAAAACTCCTATCCTAGAATCAAGCTCAAAATGCAAGCTGATATCTACAAGAGAGCTAATCATTACCAGCCTTATTCCTAACACTTTTTGTCAAGACAAAATCGAAAATGCAATGCAAAGGCCTCACAGCTCTCACAATAGTGTTTAGGCTCAAAAGGAGGTTTTGGTTAAGGGTGAGGATGTAACTGTCCCATAATTACGAGGATCAGCTATTTGGATCAACAAGAGTGGTAGAAAGGAGAAAGATGATCCAAATATGTATATGGTAGCCATGAATTCACTTTTCAATGCATAAGACATGATAATTTAAAGTCCCAATTAAAGTTCAAGTTGATAAAGTTGATTTTCAGAGAACAAATGCTTTCAGAATGAGATGAGAAGACCAAATCTAGCAATATAAGCATGGTTCAGCCTTAACTTCTAGCAATCAAATGATGCATCAAACAACTAAGCACTTAAAAACTGAAATCATCTCTAAACACTAAGCACTTTACAAGGAAAATTCATCATAATGCCCTAGGCAAATGCAATGCAACCTATATGTCAACACTAGACTCAATCTTGGAAAGATGAAATGCAACTACATGCTTTCTTTTTGGTTTGCAAAAAATGCAAAAACTTTCAAATTTTTCGATTTTTTGTGTTTTTCAATGTCTTACATGTATGCATGATATGCATAAAACTCAAGGTGAAAAGAAAAAGAAAAAACTAAGAAAACAGAAAACAAAGTCAAACCCCAAATCTCACCCCCACACTTAAATTACACAGTCCCTTGTGTAATGAAAGCAATGGAAGAGAGAAGCAGAAAAATATATTACAGAAATAAAAAGATGCAATGGTATAGAACAATGAAAGGATGTGGTACTTGGTTTAATGGTAGGAGTTGTGGGATGATCCTGAGGTTTGAGGAGACTTGCTGATATATCATGGTTTTTATGGTTTTTAACCATGATATAAGTCCTTTTTATTGAGTCTTTTTGGTATTTTTAGAGTCCTAGAAGAGTCTTTGCAGGTTATAGCATGTCTGGAGCTTAATTGGAGATTTTGGAACCTTTTGGAGCATTCTGAGTGGAAGCCACGAAGTACCTAGCTCGAAGAAGAAAGTATGCCATATGGTGACGCTCGTCACCAAGCTGGTGACGCTCGTCACCCACCAAGGAAGGGGTCGTGGCCTGTTTTTAAAAGATTGGGAAGAAATTGCAGTTTTGGCCCAAAAGTTCTAGTATTTACAAAAAGACCCCAGATCGTGTTTTAGCTTGTATATTAGGTTTTTCAGCCATTCTTTTGGCATCTATCTTGTATCTTAATATTTTTGAGAGCTTTAGAGAGAGATTTTTGTAGAAGAACTTTTGGAGAGACAAAATCAGACTCCTTCAGAGCAGATTTTGAACTCCTTTATTTCTATTTCTTATTTCTTTTATGCAATCTATTCTTTTCATGATGTTTTCTCAAATCACCATGTCTGAGTAGTTTGTTAGTTAAGTTAGGGCTTTTCAAAGGTTGAAGAAGAGTTTGTAGAATTGCTAAAAACTTATAGGAAATTCATTGGTTCTTCATCTGTGCTTGCATTCATATCGATTTCTTAGACACATCATCTGGATTTCGAAACCCTAGGTTTTTGATAGATGTGAGAGCATTATTAATCACCTGAACTAGTATTAGATGAGCAAAACGCCCTAGTACAAAGAGATTTGGCTTAGGAGTTTTGTGAACAATTGAACCTGATCATTACTGCATGTTTAGGTTGTTAGGGTTTGCAAAGAGATTTGAAACTCTGTGATTTAGACATAGATAACTTCTGCAATGAGAATTGATTAGTTATATCTTTGCGATTCATGTTCAAGACGGTTTTAATTCATTCCTGATTGCATGCATTCTACACTCTCAGATTCAACCTGCGAACTGTCCTGACTTAGCGCCTTTAGCCTTCTGAACTTTAAGAACAAGCATAAAAACGCCATCTTGCATTTATTTTACTGTTTTGCATTACATTCATTATTTATCGCTTAGCTTAATCTGAATCTATAATCGCTAGTGTGGTTTACATACTCCCTTGGGATTCGATAACCCCTTATACTACAACTGCTTTTGCTGTGCACTTGCAGTAGTTTTATTTGGGTAAAACCTGACCCTATCACTTGCTAGCTCTCCTCTTTCTTCTCTCATAAACTTGTGTGGAAAGCTCTGCTTCTTGAGGTGGTTGAACCCAGCTTGACCATAGTTGCTCAGCTTGTGAAGAAGTCCCTTGTGTGCCCCATTCCCATTTCTCCTGAACTTCAGAGGGGTTGGGGTTTGATGTCTCCCAAGCTGAGGGAACATGGGCTCTTGGCTCATAGGATGAGGCCCTTGGTTGTGCCCATGTACCCCATTGGTCACTTGGTTGAGCATGGAATGAGTGTCTTCCATGGGGGTTCATACAGCTTCCTCCTCATAAGTTGGCTCAGCTTGGTGAAGTTGCTCTTCTTGGTGAGAGTTGAGCTCATGGGTGTGGCTGTGGTGGGAAGTTTTTTGCTGATGTAGCCTTGTTCTTCCAGAACTTCCCTTTCACCATCTTCATAAGCCCTTTGATGGCTTCGTCTTGCCACTTGCACCACTTCTGGAGTGTGTTGATATGCTCATGAGCTGCTATCAAACAGCTTCCTTGGTTGGGAGCTTCATAAGGCTGGAAGTGGAACTGCTTTGAGCTGTAGTTAAACACTTCTTCTTCTTCAAGCTCATCTTCTTCATAGGTTCCTCCTTGGCCTTCAGCGCCAGCAGTAGCATTCCATTGATCTTCTTCTTCTTCTTCTCTAATCTATTCAGTGTGCTCCTCTTCTTCTTCACTGTCTTCTTCTTCTCCTTCTCTAGGAATAGGGCCGCCTGTGTAGAGCTCCTCATCACTCAAGCTGAAGTTGATGTTTGTTGTTGGCGTGAAGGAGGTTAGCCTTGGGTTTGAGAGAAGGACTCTCACTTGCTCTTAGTGATAGTTGAGGAATTGGTAAACAAACTTGCCCTGAACACTCTTCTCAAGAAAATGACTTCTCTGCATATACTCCATGTCTATCCAGATAGGAGCTAGAGCATCTTCAGCATGCTCCTCAAGGTTCACATCACAAGCTATGAGAATTTCTGTCACAACTCCTCCAATGTGCAGCTGTGGATTGTTCTCCCTTCTTCCCTTGTTGATAACCCAGTTCTGGTATGATTGCAGCTGCTCCATCAACAGTCTTACAAGGCATGGGAGCTTGCTTGGTGGATCAACTGGTACTGCACTTCTGCTGGTGCCTGGACTTGTGTACAATCCATTGTAGAGGAAGTCTCTCTCCTTGCCAGTTAGGTGTGAGGTTTCTTTCCTTACAAAGAATGTGTCTGCAAGCACCTTATGTGCATATCTAACTGATGGATGCTCCAAGTGTTGGTTTCTTGTAGCCCCAGCTTTGAATTCCCCTACTCCAATTACCTCCCAAAACCTTGTGTACTGTGATTCATGGATTAAGAACTTCTTCCCTCTTTGAAAGTAGGTGCTTAGCCCCAGCGCCCTAGAGAGTTCTTGGAATGTGATTTTGAACTTCTGTTTTCCAAGCTTGAAAGGGATCCATCCATCATGGTCAGGGAGCTCACTCTTCTCATAATAAACCACCTTGAGGGTGGAGAGGAATTGATGAGTGAAGCGCTCATAGGATGGGAGAGGCTGTAATAGCTCTGCAAGCCCCATTTGTTCAAAGGTGCAGATGCAGTCTTCATAGATTCCCAGCTCCTTCATTGTGGATGCGCATGGGTATCTTGTTGGCTTGAAGGTGCATCTACTGAATCCCTCAATGAGTTCCCTAGCACTGTACTTCATGGGTGGAACTTCTTCCTCAACAGCTTTTCCCTTGCCTCTCTGCTTGGCGCTTTTATCCTTAGCTGGTCTCTTTCCAGCGGCCTTAGATGAAGTCTCAGCAGCTTTGCCCTTTCCTTTTTCTTGCCTTACTGTTGGTGATGTTGGTGCTTCCTGAGGTGCTTTTCCCTTTTTTCCAGCAGCTATGTTTGTTCTTCCCATGGTACCTTCAAAAGCAAAGCTTGAAAACAAGGTAAGTGAAAGAATAAAAGCTGAAGAACCAAATAGCTGAAAGCTTTTTATGGAGAAATTCTTTAATCTAAGAAAAGTCTAAGAAGTCCTAACAACAAGCTTAAACTTATTCAAAACAAGAAGAGATCAAAAGCTAGCAACTAAATAAGCTAGGATGCACAAAAGATAAACAATTATGCATGACATTCTAGCAAATGGTTCTTAGGTAAAAGAGATGATGATCTTGCAAATGGATGAAGATAAACAAGCAATGAGATAAATAGACATGAAACAGAACTTCAACATCTAGCTTGATATTTCAAAGCAAATCCAAATTGCAGAACCATAGGACAACAATCAAAACTAAGCACTTCTTGCTCTTAAAAATATCTACTAAGCAATTTTGGACATAAGCAAAGAGTAAGAGCAAAGAGAGATAGTTTAGGAAGCAAACCTTTATTGAGCTTTTGAAGACTTATAGAAAGCAATAAAGGAAAAAAAAGAACTAGTAATTTCGAGCTTTAGGTGAGAAGAAGAGTGAGTTTAAGTGTGAAGAGAAGTGAAGGGAGTTTTTGTTTAAATAGAGAGAAAAGAGAGGAAACCAAAGGAATCAAAGGTTGGTGAGGGAACATAAGGAATCAAAAGTGTGGGGGATAGAAACAAAAGTGGTCAGAAGCTAAGAAAGAGGTCAGAAAGAATCCCATTTAAAAATTCAAACTCGTTTGGCTCCAAACCAACGGAGGTAAAATTTTTTGAAAGTTGAGATACTTACCTCGGATGGAATATCGGTCACTCATGACCGATATTACTGACCAAAATGGCAGTTTCGGTCATGAATGATCGATATTGGAGACTGATGTGCTTCCTGGGATTAGTATCGGTCATCATTGATCGACACACTTGACCGAAATACATCCGGTGTGATTGTGTCGGTCTTGAGTGATCGATACTGGTGAATGATATGATTCCAAGAATCTCATCGATCACCAGTGATCGACACACTGGACCGAAATACAAACGGTGTGTTTATGTCGATCAAGTCTGATCGATATGAATGACCGAAATTTGTCCTGCTTTCAAACTTTTTTCCATATCGGTCACAAGTGACCGATATGTTGACTGGTGTAGACTGGCTCCACTGATATCAATCAATCATGATCAATACTGATGACTGAAACATCGGTCTGTCATGACCGATACAAATGATCGATATCAGCCAGAATACACCTGTTCTTTGTCCCCTTCAGACTTTCTCATACCCCAGTTCGAAATCCTGTTTCTATACACTAAAACAAAGCATAAAAGATAAACTAGAAAGCATATTATATACAAAAAGATACCATGGGACTACCTCCCAAGTGTGCTTGTTTAATGTCACTAAGCTTGACTTTGGTTACCTCTTTAGTTGAGGTGAGTAGAGGTTGATGGAGCTGGAGCTCCTACCTCTTTCTTCTTCCATACCCATGTTCCTGATGATGGTTGGTGCTGTTTGTCCCTTGATGATATCCCATGCCTCTTCTCTTTGTCACTTGGTTTGATTGGAGGCTTCACAACCTTGGTGGTTAAGTTCTCATTGCTTTCCAAACCTCCTTCAAGCTTCAATTCAGCATTCAGTGTCTATCCTGGCTCAGCAAGGGAAGCATCTTCCATCAACATGTTCACAGTGAAGTTCAACACATCATCTAGAATATCTGGGAGATGATGTTATTGCATATTGCATACATTTTGCATACTCATTAGTTAGCTTTTCATGCATTTGTATCACATTTTAGGTTAGATTGCATCACTTAGAGTCCTAGAGCATTCTTGCACCAGCATACGCATGTTCCTTGCATTTTGCATCACATTCAGGTTGTTTCTGGCTGCTTTGGAGTCGTGGAGGTTCGTGGACGTGTTGAGGCTGATGTAGCAGTTCGTGGGAGCTCGGGTATATGCTAAGGATCAGAGATCGAGGAGCAGATCAAACATGGCCGGTCGATCCAGGAGGTGATCGACCAGAAGATCGAGCCAACCAGGCGATCCAAGGAGAATGATCGAGACAAGGATCGAGTGAAGCAGTCGATCAAACGGTACGGACGTAAATGACGCCATGCAGAGCGAGGGCCAGATCAAGTACACCACTCGATCCAGCCAAAGATCGATACCGAGATTGGATGCAACACTCGATTCGCCAATGATGATCGAGACCCAGATCGAGCAGAAGACACTATGTCCGGATATGATCGAGAGAACCGCTCGATCCTGGAGTCGATCTCTGTCCTTTCAACCATTTTTGGCCGCTAGCGAGGGGGGGACCATCAGCATGTTTCGGCATTTTAGGAAGGCGGCGACGTACTTTTCCCAGACAACTTTAGATCCTTATCTTTTTCTTTATGTTTTCTCTCTCGTTTTCGTGAAGAACACCATTGCTGAACTTGCGTTTTTCTTAAGCCTTGTAATCGAATCATTTCCGTTCAATCGAGTTTTCTTTTCATGTTCATCGTTTCGTTTTACATGCTTTGCTTGATTTACTCTATGTGTAGTGAGTAGTTTATTTGGGTTCCGGGTTGAGAGGATTAAGGGGTCTAAAGGGTTTCGATCTTGGGGTTTTTTCTAAATGTTTTCAATGGCTATCTCTTCTAAGGTGTTGAGATCTCAATGCTTGAAGACTCTCACGCCAAGAGCTTCATGATCCGAGAGGTTCCTTACCTTGACAGGATTCAGGGATCTCGGAAGATCACACCTTAGAGACTAGTTACCCCTTCCCAAAAGCCATGGAAGTTTGGGGGATTAGTTAAGCTATTAGTTTGAAATCTGTTTTCCTTTCCCTTCGACCTCTCTTTCCACCAAAAGCCATGGGTTTGGAGGAGAGGATGAAGGAGTGATTTATACTGAAAGCCACAGATAGATCTTGCTTAGTTTTCAAGGCTTAGAGATCCTCACCAAGTGAGTCGATTTAAAGTTTTAAACCCAAAGTCGAACCTTTGAAACCCCTGACCATGAATCTCAACCCTAGGCCTTTTCTTTTAGCATCTTTACATCTTATCTCGTCATTTGCTTGATCTTTGATAGCATCCTGGTTATTAGTTTTACTGTTCTTGCATTTTTAGACGAGATCGATTGTTATTGCTCGATCTAGTGGTCGATCTCATGGTCGATCCACTAGTCGAATTTTAGTAATTCGAAGCTTGGTCATTTAATTAATCTGTTTGTTCCTCGTGGTAGTTTCTTCATTTCTAGTATTTTTAAAATAGGTTTCATTCTATTTAAGTTGCTGCAACTAGTTTTTAGAGATTTTCTCATAAACCATCTCATTTCGCTTAAATTTGCATTAGTCCTTGTATTCTCTTTGCATTCTCTATCATCCTAGGCTTGGATTGATTCTCTTTTGCTTGCCGTACTACAACGTGTCTTGCATTGGAGTTTGATAACCTCATTGCAATTTAACCCTTGCTAAGAAAGTGTTTATCAAATGGCGCCGTTGCCATCCTAGGACTGTTTAAAGAACATAGAGATTTGGGACTTAGCAAAGACTAAGTCTTTACCTTTTTCAAGTTACTAATCATTCTACTCTCAAACGTGTGTTTTCAGGTACATGAATCTTCGTTCAAGGGGAGACAACAATCTACTACAACCCTTAGACAACATTCATCAGCTTGGTCACTCATGGCAAAGGAGAGTCAGAGAACAAACAAGAGCTTTTGAGGAGATTGTTCAGCACGGTTTGGTTGACTTTGAAGCTATGGCTGAACACGAGCATCCAGAAGGACCTCCTCCAGCTAACGGTGAAGCAGGACGGGGCAATGGAAACCCCCAACACGCGGCTAGACCCCCAAGGATCATAGGAGCCGGAGATGCTCCCAATACTCACCACAATAGGTTTGGGATCACTCCTCCTCCTGTACAAAACAAAAACTTCGAGATCAAGCCAGGTTTCATCTCCATGGTGCAAAACAACAAGTTCCACGGCTTAGCAATGGAAGATCCCTTGGAGCACCTTGACAACTTCGAGCAAGTATGTGGGATGATCAAGATCAATGGCATATCCGAAGATGCTTTCAAGCTGCGTCTCTTCCCCTTTTCACTCGGAGACAAAGCTAGACATTGGGAGAAGACCCTCCCACAAGGCACCATCACATCATGAGCCGAGTGTAAGAAGGCCTTTCTCTCAAAGTTCTTCTCAAGCACCAGGACAGCACGGTTGAGAAGCGAAATCAGCGGTTTCACTCAAAGGAACAATGAGACATTCAACGAGGCAATGGAGCGTTTTAAAGACTACACGATCCAATGTCCTCATCACGGGTTCAGCGAGGAGATACTACTCATTACCATATACTGTGGAGCCTCACCAAAGATCAGGTTGTTGCTTGACACATCTAGCAAAGGGAACTTCCTCGGTCAGGAGGTAGAAGAGGGTATGGAGCTGATAGAGAACTTGGCGTTGAGTGATGGCAACTACGCTGAGGATTATGACCGTGCACCGAGAGGATCAGAGCTAGAGTCTCAAAAGAAGGAGCTCAAATCTTTGCATGAGAAGATAGATAAGCTGGTGTTAGCCAATCAGAAGCATGTTCACTTTATTGGCGAAGCTGATGAGAACCAAGAGGAGTTAGAGTTGAGCCAAGAAGAAGCCAATTGGGTGGCAGGACAGAATAACTACAAATTTCAAGCCTACAACCAAGGCTACCAGAACAACAACCTCTCTTACCGAAGCACCAACGTAGCCAACCCTAAAGATCAAGTGTACCCTGCTCAACAAGCAAAACCTTTCATCCCTTACAACAAAGGTTTTCAACCGAGTGGTGGTTTCCAAGGTCAAGGGCAGAACAACTTCCAAGGGCAACATCAAAACAACAAGGGTTATACACCTAACTACCCTCCGGGCTTTGCACCTCAGCAGCAACAACCGATGCAACAACAAGTTGATCCAGTTCAAGCAATGTTTCAACAGCTGATACAAGGGCAAGCCTCTACAAACCAGAAGTTCGCCGAGATGAACACTCGTCTAGACTCATCTCTCACCGACATCTCGACTCAGATCACCAACTTAAACAACACGATCAAGCAGCTGGAGAAAGGGAAAGCGAGTACGAGTGGTCAAAATAGTCTTCCGGGAAAGTGTGAGTAGAACCCCAAGGAGTATGCTAATGCCATAACGTTGAGAAGCGGTAAAGAGCTCGAACCTCTGGTCTCTACAAAGAACAACGAGGACGTTGTAATTCAAGAGGGGGAGGGTAAACCTTCGGCTGATGATGATGAGATTAACTTTGACAACGTTTGGATCCAAGGGCCAAGAAGAGGAGACAAAGCAGTTGCTGAGAAGAAAGCTGAGCAAACCACTAAGGAGAAGAATGCTTATGTGCCTCCACCGTATGTACCTAAGCTGCCTTTTCCTGGCCGCTTCAAGAAGCAACTCATAGAGAAGCATAGAATCCTCTTTGAGAAGCATCTTAAGGACGTGGAGATCAAGCTACCTCTCGTTGACTGCCTTGCAATGATGCCTAAATGCGCCAAATTCTTCAAAGACACTCTCGTGAAGAAGAATAAGGAAAGCAAGGAGGTACTTGTTCTAAGTGAAGAGTGTAGTGCTGTGATACATAAGGAGATAGTCCCTAAGAAGTTGGGAGACCCTGGAAGCTTCACTATACCCTGCGCTTTAGGTCCTCTAGAGTTCAAGAGCTGCTTATGTGATATCGGAGCTAGCATAAACCTGATGCCTCACTCCGTGGCTAAAAAAGCTTGGTTTTACTCGTTTTAAAGACTGTCGGATCTCATTGGTACTGGCTGATAGGAATGTGAGGCTACCAGTGGGGCTGCTTGAAGATTTACCGGTGCAAATCAGTGGTGTGAACGTACCTACGGACTTCGTAGTGTTGGAAATGGATGAAGAGCCTAAGGATCCACTCATCTTAGGGAGACCGTTCCTTGCAACCGTCGGGGCTATCATAGATGTGAAAAATGGGAAGATTGCCTTGCATTTGGGAAAGGAGATCAGGCTTGACTTCGACATCAATGAGGTTCTGAAGAAGCCGACCATTGAAGGGCAAGCTTTCTATATTGAAACGATGGATGCTTTAGCGGATGAGTTGCAGGAAGAGCTGGCTCTAGAAGACCATCTGAAGCTAGCACTGACTAAGGAGCCAGGGAAGTTTGGCTACGTGGACCAGAGGACCCAGGAGTACGTCAACCTGCTGGATTCTAGGAGGATTGTTAAGAATGAAGAAGGTTGCTGCCTAGAGATCGACTCCGAGATCGACGTTATCACTCGATCCAGGAGTCAGATCGACAAGGCAATCGAGAACACAACTCGATCCAGTGCAACAATCGAGTCGGTGATCGAGAGAGACCTCCCGATCATTTTGGGGTCCAATCAAGAGATCGACTCAGCGTCCCAATCCCTTACTCGATCCACATCAAATCGAGTAAGTGAATCGAGCAAAATTGCTCGATCTAGAGGACATCGAGAGCAAGATCGACTGGAGGACTCGATTCCAGAAGGGATAGCGGTTGAAGAAAGCAGTTTTAAGGGCTATGCCTCGGGTTCTAAGGAGGGTTCCAAGGAGGAAAGCAACAACAACAGCCACGATGATGACAGGAGCGAGCTGTTAGCCCCAAAGGTGGACCTTAAGGAGCTCCCAAAAGGGCTAAGGTATGCTTTCTTAGGGCCTAATAACACCTATCCCTTGATTGTGAATGAAAACCTTAGTGATGATGAGTTGCAGTCGCTCCTGACTGAGCTTAGAAAATATAGGAAGGCCATTGGGTACTCTTTAAGTGACATCAAGGGCCTTTCACTAATGCTTTGCACTCATAGGATTCACTTGGATAATGAGAACACCTCTTCTATAGAACATCAAAGGCGTTTGAATCCTAATTTGAAAGAGGTTGTTAAGAAAGAAATCCTTAAGCTTTTAGAGGCTGACGTGATCTATCCCATAAGTGACAGCACGTGGGTTTCTCCTGTACACGTAGTGCCTAAGAAGGGAGGGATCACGGTCATAAGGAATGAAAAGGATGAGCTTATTCCTACTAGAACCATCACTGGTCATAGGATGTGTATTGATTATAGGAAACTTAACCTTGCGACTAGGAAAGACCATTTCCCTTTGCCTTTTATTGATGAAATGCTTGAGAGACTTGCTAATCACCCTTACTACTGTTTTCGCAATGGGTATAGCGGTTTCTTTCAAATACCAATTCACCCAAATGATCAGGAGAAGATGACCTTCACATGTCCCTACGGGACCTTCGCATATCGAAGGATGCCGTTTGGATTGTGTAATGCACCGGTTACGTTTCAGCGGTGTATGATGTCGATCTTCTCCGATCTAATAGAGGAGATGGTAGAGGTGTTCATGGATGACTTCTCTGTCTATGGTGCGTCCTTTCCTGCGTGTTGGTTGAATCTTTGCAGGGTACTAAAGCGTTGTGAAGAGACAAACTTGGTGCCGAACTGGGAGAAATGCCACTTTATGGTTAAGGAAGGGATCGTGCTTGGTCATAAGATATCAGAGAAGGGTATTGAGGTTGATCAGGCTAAGGTGGAAGTCATGATGGGTCTTGAGCCGCCGGTTAACGTCAAGGGAGTCAGAAGCTTCTTGGGACATACAGGGTTTTATAGGAGTTTCATCAAAGATTTCTCCAAGATTGCACGCCCTCTTACACGGTTGTTGTGCAAAGAAGCTGAGTTCGTGTTTGATGAGGAGTGTTTGAAGGCTTTCGTGACCATCAAGGAAGCCCTTACATCAGCTCCTATAGTCCAAGCACCAGACTGGTCTCTCCCCTTTGAGATCATGTGTGATGCTAGTGACTACGCCGTAGGGGCCGTTCTCGGTCAGAAGAAAGACAAGAAGCTGCACGTGATCTACTATGCTTCAAGAACCTTGGATGACACGCAAACAAGATACACCACTACGGAGAAGGAGTTGCTTGCAGTAGTCTTCGCCTTTGAGAAGTTCAGATCATACCTCGTTGGTTCCAAGGCTATTATATACACGGATCACGCTGCCTTGCGATACATCTACTCGAAGAAAGACACTAAGCCTCGGCTCTTAAGATGGATTCTCTTACTCCAGGAGTTTGACTTGGAGATTAAAGATAAGAAAGGAATAGAAAACGGAGTCGCTGACCATCTCTCACGGCTAAGGATCAATGAGTCTCTCCCCTTAGATGACTCTCTTCCAGAAGAGCAGCTTATGGCGATTACCACGGCTGTTTGTGGAAAGCTAGAAGGGAGGTTTGAGGAGGTGTTGAGTTTGAAAGAGGAGGATCTACCGTGGTATGCTGATGTAGTGAACTATCTAGCGTGTGGTGAGGAGCCAACACATCTCAACAGCTATCACAAGAAGCGGTTTATGAGAGAGGCTAGTGACTACTTTTGGGACGAGCCCTACTTATACAAGAGAGGAGTAGACAGTTTGTACCGGAGATGTGTTATAAAGGAAGAAGCCAGGGACATCCTCTATCATTGCCTTGGCTCTTCCGACGGAGGACACTTCGCCTCATTCAAGACTGCCACGAAAGTGTTGCAAGCCGGTTTCTGGTGGCCATCTATTTTTAAAGATGCACACGAATTTGTGAAGAGCTGTGAGGCATGTCAACGAGCAGGGAATATCACTAAGAGGAACGAAATGCCTCAAGTTCCCATCTTCGAGGTTGACGTGTTCGACGCGTGGGGGATAGACTTCATGGGGCCATTTCCTTCTTCATATGGCAACAAATACATCTTAGTAGCAGTGTATTATGTCCCTAAATGGGTTGAGGCTGTTGCTTCCCCTACAAATGACTCTAAGGTGGTAATTAAGCTGTTCAAGAGTATCATCTTCCCGAGGTTTGGGGTACCCAAGGTCGTCATAAGCGATGGGGGAAGCCACTTCATAAACAAGGTCTTCGAGAACCTCTTGAGAAAGATTGGAGTTAAGCATAAGGTGGCTACACCGTATCATCCCCAAACAAGCGGTCAAGTGGAAGTCTCCAACAGGCAAATCAAGTCTATACTAGAGAAGACTGTCAGAGCAACAAGGAAAGACTGGTCAGTGAAGCTGGACGACGCTTTTTGGGCCTACCGTACTGCCTTCAAAATGCCGATTGGTACAACTCCTTTCACTCTACTCAATAGCAAGGGCTGTCACCTCCCGGTTGAGCTGGAACATCGTGCGTTGTGGGCTGTGAAGAGGCTGAACTTTGACCTCAAGACTGCTCAGGAGAGGCGCCTTATTCAGCTACACGAACTGGACGAGTTGAGGCTGAACGCTTACGAGAGCTCTCGGATATACAAGGAGCAGACTAAGGAGACTCATGACAAGAAGTTGGTTGCCAAGGAGCTTAAGGAAGGAGGACTAGTGTTGCTGTACAACTCAAGGCTCAAACTCTTCCCGGGCAAGCTGAAGTCAAGGTGGAGTGGACCGTTCGTGATTCAAGAAGTGTTGCCTTATGGAGCTGTTACTCTGATGGGAAAAAGTGGCAGTGCATTCACCGTCAACGGACACAGAGTCAAGCCCTACTTGGCAGACAGCTATGACAAGGAGAGTACCTCGGTGCTTCTCCAAGACCCACCATCCGCTTAAACCAAGTAAGGTCTAGCTAAAGACGTTAAAGAAAGTGCACTTGGGAGGCATTCCCATGTTTATCTTGTACATATTTCTGCTTTATTTCCCTTTCAGTTTTATGTTTTTATTCTGCAAGTGTGTAGGAACAGGTATAAGGAGTCTAAACCTTGATCTTGAAGTCTAAAAGAGGCGATAGAAGTTAAGATAAGGCTAGAGATCGAGTGCTATATCGACTGATCCTGGCTCGATCTTTGCTAGATCGAGTCAGTGAATCGAGAGGAGCCAGTCGATCTAGACGAGAACGAGTGACAAGATCGACCTTGACGAAAAAGGATCGATCGATCCAAAACGGATCGACCGATCTAATTTCTCTCGGGAAAATCTGTTGAAAACGGATCGATCACTCGACTCGATCCATCACTCGATCTGTGCCAAGTCGACCCCTAAATCGAGGATATAGTTCGATCATGAGGACTTAGCCGAGGAGCCAACATCTCAATGATCGAGAGAGCCAATCGATCCAAGACTCGATTCACCATGAATCGAGTCTCAAATCGAGTAACCCTCTCGATCTAAGCCATTATGGGCATGAGATCGAATCCTAGATCGACAAAATGGACTCGATCTCATGCCGAGGTAACATTTTCTTTCCCTCCTTTACTATTTTCCCTCCAACTTTTGAATTCAAAACTTGGTCAAGGCACGCATCTTTGACCATGAAAGATGTTCCTTGACCAAGACTTTGTCAGAAAAACCACTTTTACTACCCATTGTTTTGTTCTTTGCTAGCCTTTAAATATTTCAACAACCTCTCACCCTCTCATTCCTGTTTTTCTCGAAAATTTTAAACAAAGAGAGTGAGAGTTTCGGTTTTCAAAAGCTAGCAAAGATATTCTGCATTTCTTGCAAAGATATTTTCAAAATTTAATGATTTATTTTTAGGAAAATATCCTTTAAATTCACAAGATCTTGTTCTAGAATATAGGGTCGGTTTTGATTTTTAAAAACCAGCTAAGTAAAAGGAATAATTCTAGATTTTTCAGTATCAAAAGATATGATTCTCCTTTATTTAGCTATGATTTTTATTTATTCTCCAAAATTCTAGGGTAGTTTTTATAAGTTCTCTCTTTCTCTTCTCTCATTCTCATCAAAACTGCCGTTTGCTTAACAAATTTCTTTAGAAACTTGTTTCAGGAACAATGGCCCCAAAGAGAACAAGAGAAGAGACAGCACAAGAAGGAGAAGGACAAGAAGTGGCAGTTCAAGAGAGGGTCAGATAGAATAAGGATGAGAAGAGGGACAAGAAACGGCTGGAAAGGCTTCGGTTTGATCCTACCAAGTTTGCTGATCGAGAGTTGTTTTCCAAGGTAGGGATTATTGGGGATTTTGACCAACTTCTCAAGAACATTGGCTTAAGATGTCTGTCACGGATGGATTGCCCAACCATTCCTGAAGTGACTATAGACTTCCTTGCCACGTTGGAGTTCCGTTACGAGAATCCTAGCGCACCCGTCCCTTCTCAAGGTCGCCTCTACTTCAAGGTTGGCCGTCAAGCCTATACACTCTCCATCCCTGAGCTATGCCAAGCTTATGGTCTCAACGCGGATGCCTACAAGGTCGAGTTCCCCGCCTTCAAGAAAGCCGATGACTTTTGGGACCTGAACAGCAATGAAGACTACAAAGCAAACACCGCCAAGATCAAGCGAGTAAGGAGCCCGGTGCTGAGGTATACTCTGAAGCTGATTGCCAACACGTTTAGTGGAAGATCTGTTGCTCCTACGGTCACGAAGACAGAGCTGTGCTTCCTGTTCCAAGGTGTGAAGCACTTGGTGTGTGATCCGGATGCAAATGACGAGCCCATGGAGGATGAACTCGGCGATGAAGTGAACTACGGGTGTGTGCTCGTGGCTTCCTTGGTGAAATACAAGGCTTATGCCTTGCGGTGCAAGGCAACTTCCTCTTACATTGGCAGTTTCCTTACTCCTCTGTTCGTGCAAGCTGGTGTGCCCATTCACGACTTTGCTCACGTCCCAACCAGAGCTTTCATGGACGAGGCATACATGAGGAATACTGACAGCTTGGGACGCACGCCAGCGGAAGGGTTCTACGCCTACCTCTTCATAGACGACAAAGATAAGAAGAGAGTGTGCATCCTGCCCAACAAAGATGAAACCGAGCTGCTTGGTGTTGGGAACATCGAGTTCTTGCCCACAGAGGAAGAATGCTTTGCCCCTTTAGGAGGACCACCTGCTTCAGCGATTGCCCCTCGTCAAAGGTCAGAGTCTCCAGCCACGGAAGATGAGATGCCCGAAGCCTACACACTTCCCAAGCTAGACTTTGAGCCGATGACAAAAACAGAGAAGTTCCTAGCGCCTGTTGTGGAGATGCAAAGGAAGATCAATAAGTGGCAAGGCAAGATGCTCAAGAAGCTTGGAAAGAAAGTTAAGGCACTTCAGGGAGGCTCGCCTAAGAAAGCTGCAAGTCAAGAGGTGCAACAACCCGAGAAGAGAAGGCTCTCAACCGGTGGAGTTGTCATCCGCGAGACCCAATGAAGCACCATTCAGCCGGCGCGCCACTCTCTCCAAGAACCAGCCGACAAAGGCAAGACCATAGTCTCTAGCTCCTCTAGAACATCCTCAAGTTCCAGCCGAGACTAGACCAGAGGTAACAACCTTCTTCCATTGTACATAACCGCTCATATTTGCTTCTTTTTGCTTTATGTTTTGATACTCCTTCGGATGAGTTTGCCACCGGGACGGTGTCAAGCAAGTTTGGGGGAGTACATGTGTGATTTGACTTGTGTTGTTTGATCTTATTTTCCTTTAGCATCCTTAAGTCTTTAGTTCATGAAAAATTGGTAAAATTTTTAAAATTTTTTCAAAGATTCATGTAGTTGCATTCATCTTGTCAAAACCTGTTAGGATTGAGTCTAGAATTTCTCATACCATCTAGGTTGTTTGCATTTTGCATAAGGGGTAAGAATTTCTTAAGAAGGTGTTTTTACTTATGGATTGTTTCAATGCCCTAGTTAGTAGTTCTCTAATGCTTTATCTATGCTTTGAAAGTAAGTTCTTACCATGCTTGGATCACTTGTTAGGATTTTCGTGGCTTAAATTGAACTCTCATGATTTGAAACTCATCCTAATAAGTGAAAACCTTAATTTGAAATTCTAGTTATCATTCTTATGCATTTGAAAATGAACACATGGTTTAAAAATATCTAGGCTCTCTTCTTCCCTTTTACCACTCTTTGTGAGCCTAAGTAGAACTCCCTCCTTGAACCTTACCCTTCTTTGAAGCCAAATGTTCTTGTGTGACAAATATGTGAGGCCTTCCTTTCGGTTTGAACTTGGCATAAAGTGTTAGGTTTAGGCGACATGATTTGGTTTTCATATGATTGCTAGCTTTGCATTTTGAAGCTAGGTATAGGCTTAGGATAAGTTTGGGGGATCTTTGGGGTTGCTTTCTTGCCTATTTGTTCTCGGTTTCAAAGAGCTTTGTGTTTTAAAGAAAGAATTAGGTTTTAAGTGAAAGGTTGTGTTTTTAAAACTAAGTATGCTCTAATAAATTTCAAGAGGTAGTTCTCCCATAATAAAATAAAAAAAAAGGGAAAAAAAAATAAAAAAAAGAGAAAAAAAAAATAATAAGAGAGCTACCAATAAGAAATATCTAAAGAGCAAAAATTATTTTCAAAACCTTTTCACTAGCCTAAAAAGTTTAAAAATGTCTTTGTTTCGAATTGGAGATTGCTAAGTTTGTGAAGAATAAGGGTAGACTCTTAAGTGGTGAGTGAGGATTAAATTTTTTAAATGAGAGGGGTATATGATCGTTTGTTATTTTACATGGGTAGATGAGAATCTAATCATGTATGCATAAATTGTCTTTACCTTTAGCATTATGCACAAGTTCAACCATTTATGAGAGAAACCTTTGTTCTAATTATAAACCCTTTTCAAATGAGATCATTTAATGCTCATAACCTTCACCCTTAGCCAAATGTGTTTTGTTTTAAAGTGCATAAGTTTGATTCATGGTTCGAATGTTAATGAATGTTAAAGGATGAGTTTCTTTGATTGTTAGGAATAGGAGAGTCATGATTTGAATTTCTTTGTGTGATGAGTATGGCTAAGTTCTTTAGAGTATGAGTGTAAGCATAGCATTTTAGAACTGTTAACTAGGACATTGAGATTGATTCATTTGAAAGGCACCTTTGCAAGAAGTTTAAACCCCCACTCATTTTTCTGAAAACCTCTCTTCCTTACTTATTTTCTATTGCTTGAGAGCAAGCAAGAAGTAAGTTTGGGGGAGTTAATGTTATTGCATATTGCATACATTTTGCATACTCATTAGTTAGCTTTTCATGCATTTGTATCACGTTTTAGGTTAGATTGCATCACTTAGAGTCCTAGAGCATTCTTGCACCAGCATACGCATGTTCCTTGCATTTTGCATCACATTCAGGTTGTTTCTGGCTGCTTTGGAGTCGTGGAGGTTCGTGGACGTGTTGAGGCTGATGTAGCAGTTCGTGGGAGCTCGGGTATATGCTAAGGATCAGAGATCGAGAAGCAGATCGAGCATGGCCGGTCGATCCAGGAGGTGATCGACCAGAAGATCGAGCCAACCAGGCGATCCAAGGAGAATGATCGAGACAAGGATCGAGTGAAGCAGTCTATCAAACGGTACGGACGTAAATGACGCCATGCAGAGCGAGGGCCAGATCGAGTACACCACTCGATCCAGCCGAAGATCGATACCGAGATCGGATGCAACACTCGATTCACCGATGATGATAGAGACCCAGATCGAGCCGAAGACATGATGTCCGGATATGATCGAGAGAACCGCTCGATCCTGGAGTCGATCTCTCTCGTTTTCGTGAAGAACACCATTGCTGAACTTGCGTTTTTCTTAAGCCTTGTAATCGATTCATTTCCGTTCAATCGAGTTTTCTTTTCATGTTCATCGTTTCGTTTTACATGCTTTGCTTGATTTACTTTATGTGTAGTGAGTAGTTTATTTGGGTTCGGGGTTGAGAGGATTAAGGGGTCTAAAGGGTTTCGATTTTGGGGTTTTTTCTAAACGTTTTCAATGGCTATCTCTTCTAAGGTGTTGAGATCTCAATGCTTGAAGACTCTCACGCCAAGAGCTTCATGATCCGAGAGGTTCCTTACCTTGACAGGATTCAGGGACCTCGGAAGATCACACCTTAAAGACTAGTTACCCCTTCCCAAAAGCCATGGAAGTTTGGGGGATTAGTTAAGCCATTCGTTTGAAATCTGTTTTCCTTGCCCTTCGACCTCTCTTTCCACCAAAAGCCATGGGTTTAGAGGAGAGGATGAAGGAGTGATCTATATCGAAAGCCACAGATAGATCTTGCTTAGTTTTCAAGGCTTAGAGATCCTCACCAAGTGAGTCGATTTAAAGTTTTAAACCCAAGGTCGAACCTTTGAAACCCCTGACCATGAATCTCAACCCTAGGCCCTTTCTTTTAGCATCTTTACATCTTATCTCGTCATTCGCTTGATCTTTGATAGCATCCTGGTCATTAGTTTTACTGTTCTTGCATTTTTAGACGAGATCGATTGTTATTGCTCGATCTAGTGGTCGATCTCATGGTCGATCCACTAGTCGAATTTTAGTAATTCGAAGCTGGGTCCTTTAATTAATCTGTTTGTTCCTCGTGGTAGTTTCTTCATTTCTAGTATTTTTAAAATAGGTTTCATTCTATTTAAGTTGCTGCATCTAGTTTTTAGAGATTTTTTCATAAACCATCTCATTTCGCTTATATTTGCATTAGTCCTTGTATTCTCTTTGCATTCTCTATCATCCTAGGTATGGATTGATTCTCTTTTGCTTGCCGTACTACAACGTGTCTTGCATTTGAGTTTGATAACCTCATTGCAATTTAACCCTTGCTAAGAAAGTGTTTATCAGGAGATTACATTGTTCACACTCTTGCTCAAGTACTCCACAGAAAATAATGGGGGGAGGGTCAATTTTGTAGACCTTGAATTCATCAACATTCTTTAGAATGACTGAGCCTCTCTTGAAATCCAACTAAGCTCCTGCTGTTGCCAAGAATGGAGTGCCTAGAAGAAGTGGCACCTCTCTGGAATATATTTTCTCCATGACCACAAAATCTGTTGGAACTAGGCAATCTCCAATCATTAAAGGGTAGTCCTTCACCATGCCCAAAGGTTTTGTGGAAGTGTTGTCCACAAAAGTGATAGAAGTCCTGGATGGCAGCAGTTTCTTGATCCCCAGAGTTTGGCTTAGATGGAGAGACATGACATGATCCTGAATCACATAGGGCTTTGACATTGTCAAGCATCTCCAACTCACAAGTGATGAGGAACTTTCCTGGGTTTGTGATTTTTGGCAATTACTTCATCATCTTGCTCTTTTTCATGTGAGCCCCCACATTCTCAAGGATTGGTTCTACCACTTCCAGCTTGTCAAAGACTTCATTCAGGAACTTAATTTGATGCTTCACTTCTAGCAAAGTGGTGCCATGTGGGAGTTGTATTCCAGAATCTTGTATGTCTTGCTTGAACTTTGTGTACATCTCCATTCTAGCTTTTGTGAAATGCATTGAGAGGTAGGAGACTGGTGGTTTGCAGTCCTGAGTTGAAAGTTCTTTACCCTTTTCAGTAGTGCTTGAAGAGGTACCCACTTGATTATGGTAGAGCTCCTTAGAGTCCTGAGGAGTGTTGTGAGACAAAACCATCAAAGCATGGTGTGTCTCTAGTGCCTCTTCATCATCATCAGTGTGCTTTGGTGTGGGGGTCTCTTCTGTAGCAGCTGGGATTTCTTCAGCCCCCTCTTTCTGAGCAGCTTCCAGTGCTGCTCTTTCCTGTTCTTCTTCTCTGTCTAAGTATTCATCAAATCCACAGAGGAACTTCCCTACAACTTCCTGAGCTTCTTGATCACTAATGTGACTTCTTATGTCTTCCCCTCCATATTCAATCCTCATTCTGTCTATATGTATCAGCATTTATTGGATCATGATACCAAGCTCTTCCAATGATGCATATTCATCAAGGAGTTCCTCTTCCTCTTCCTCTGCTTCTTCAGTGAGTAGATGGCAGAATTTCTGAGGGTTGTGTACAGCTTGTGTAGTAGGAGTATCCTGAAGTCTTGGTGTTGGTGCATCATCCTGGCTGTTCTCCAAGAGTTGTATCCTTGAGTCTAGGTCCTCAAATTTGGCATGGAGGTCATCATGAACATAAGCAATCCTGTTGTGCAGCTCAGCAAATCTCTTGTTCATCTCCATGTTTCCAATGGTTTGGAGGTTGATGTTGACCATGATCATGCTCCTAATGTCAGCTGATCCAGATATAGGAATGTAGGGTTGGTCTTGAGTGTGGGAGGGAGTGTAGCTCTCGTCAAAGTAGTGCAGAGGTAAAGGCTCTTGGCATAAGTTGATGTAGGTAGTGTCTTCAAAGTACACCATCTTGATGTTTTGTTGTAACTCACCTGAAATGAAAACACTTGAAAACAGAGTTAGTAACCAAAGAAAAGTAAAAGCTTGATCTTAAAGATACTACAAACTCTAATGATTCAAACTTATTTCCCAAATGGCAACGGGGCCAAATTGATACAGGCTTTTTGGGACTTGTTTTCAATCACCCTGTACTAGTCACTTGTAGTATGGATTTTATGTCAATCCAATTGGGAAGAGTTGAAAACAGAGAGTTGAGAGTAAAATCTCTAAGTCAAGCAAGCAGAGAAAAGGTTTTGTTGCCTTTGAAAAGAAAAGCAACCAAGCAGTTTTAAACAAGAAAAACAGAGCAAAACAGAGCAAATCCGAGATTCAAATAAGAGAAAGGAAAGTTCCTAGATGTGGTTATTGACTTTGGGGAATTTCAGACATTAACTAAGGCTGTTTCAAACTACATTGATCAAGCAAGTAAGCAAGCAATGGTGATTCCTAGACATAGAGTTCACAATTAAGCTAGTTAGATCCAATCTCTTGGCAAATAACCCTTTGCTAAACATTCTAACAAGAACTAACTCTCATTAGTGCTAAAACATCAAACAAGCAAGAATAAACAACTCTATTAATGTCAAAATGCTCCTCAAACAGTCAATCTCTTGAGCCAAGGCCAGCAAATCCTCTATTAAACAAGATCAGCATTTCATATAACACTTGGTGGGCATAAGAGAAAGCTAACAACTTAGACAAGTTTGATCAAGACTAATCTAGCATGAATAACAGATTAATAAAGAGGAACCCATAAACTGAAGCACTTAACAAGCCCTAATCAAGTCTTAAATTCTCCTAATCTACCACATCTAGAAACTCTAAGATAACTACTCACTCATAATCATGCTTAACACCAAATCACAAAAGAAAAGGATGCTAATCATGATTAAAAGAGAGATTAAAGAAGATTAAAGCAAATACTTCATTATATTAAACAAAGCAAAGAATTTGTCTTACAAACTTAAGAAAATGCTCATGAACAGTATTTTGACAAGACATGTCGAATATCTGGAAAAAGAGGCTATTTATAGCCTAGAAAAGAAAATCCTAGAGTAATGGCATAAGCGTAATTAAAAACAGGTTCAGGCTGGGTCAGTATCGGTCAGTTGTGTTGGTCTTCAGTGACCGAAATGGATCCCTATCGGTCTGGAGTGATCGACACATATGACCGAAATCCATCCGTTGTGTTTGTGTCGATCACACTTGACCGATACTGGTGATCGACACTACTCCGTATCGATCATCCTTGACCGATACTCACTGTGCTCTGACCGAAAACTTCTGCATAGATCTTCTTATGTGATCCCTTTTGCTCCCTTTTGCCCAGCTAGCATCCTGGATCATCCCCAAAGCTCCTCCAAGCTCCTTTTACCACCAAAATTACCTAAAAACATCCAAAATGTAAGGAAAATGCAAACTATACTCTAAATGCAACCTAAGTCTAAAAGGAGAGGAAAATGGGACAAAAACTAAGGGAAAACATACAAAAGAGGACAAAAATATGTACTAAATGCAGCCCTAAATGGTGTAAATACAAGGGATATCAACTACCCACATCAACAAGGCAAGGCGCCAAGCAAAACCCAAATAAAAACATCATTTTAAAACTCTTTTTGAGGCTAGTGGCAAGGCCAAAAACATATTAAGCTCTTTTAAATACTTTTGGTAGCTCTCTTCTCTTATTTTTTTTTTTAAACTTGGCCTTTTGGCTCTTTTCTTTTCTGATTTTTTTTTCTTTTCTTTGAGAGCTACCTTCTTTTTAAACAAGAGCATTCATTTTTAAACACAAGGCCTACCACTTAAAACCATTCATTTCCCTTTTGTTCAAACCCCAAACACAAAATCTTTTCAAACCGAAACTAAAGCAAACAACTCCCATGAATCCCCGTCCCCAAACTTAGCCTAAAACTAGCTTTAAAATGCAAAGCTAGCGCCAATATGAAAGCCTAATCATGTCGCCTAAACCTAACACTTTATGCCAAGTTGAAACCGAAAATAAGGCCTCACAAAGATGTCATGCAACAAAATTGTCTTGAAAGGAGGGTAAGGATCAAGGTGGGAAGTCTACTCAGGCTTACAAGAGAGTGGTGAAAGGGAGTAAGAAAGCCTGAATATGTATATGTGATCCATGTATCCTTTTTCAAATGCATAAGTATGATAATTCAAAAGATTGAAATTAGGGTTCTCACTTGATAGGAAATGATTCAATTCATGAATGTTCAACTTATGCCACGAAAATCAAAACAAATTATCCAAATATGGTTAGAGCTTACTTTCGAAGTGTGAACAATGCATCAAAGAACTACTAACTAGGGCCTTGAAACAATTCATGACCTTAAAACACTTTTCAAGTAAAACTTTTGCCCCTTATGCAAATGCAAACAACCTAAATGCTTAAAATTCTATACTCAATCCTAAAATGTTTAACAATTCAAATGCAAGCTACATGAATTTTTTTGAAAATTTTGAAAATTTTTATGTTTTTTTTGTTCTTTTCTATGCCTTACATGATACATGATGACTCAAGGGATGATAACACAAAATAAGATCAAAGAAAACATGTCAAATAACACACACTCTCCCCCAAACTTGAATGACACTGTCTCGGTGGCAAACAAATTCAAGAGGAGCCAAAAACACAAAGCAAAAATGAAAAAGATGCATGTTATTTACAACGGTTGTGTGTTGGTACCTCGGAGCTAGGCACGACTGGAGCTTGAGGATGCTCCAGACTTCCTGCTCTTTCTAGGAGCGTCGTGACTGATCGCCTTGCCCTTCTCCTTGCTTGCTCCTTCGTGTAGGGAAAGGCGTGCAGCTTGGTTGCTTCCTTGAGGCTCATGGATCTCTATCCCACCGGTTGACTTCCTTCTTTTCTCGGGTTGCTCGACCTCCTCGCTTGAAGATGTATCAGATGAGCTTCATTGCAAGTCCTTGATCTTCTTAGCAAGCTTTTTAATCATCTTGCTCTGCCACTTATTCACCTTCCGCTGAATCTCCACCACTGATGCAAGAAACTTCTCGGCATTTGTCCTCGGTTCATAATCAAGCTTTGGAATATCGAAGCTCGCTGGCATCACGACATCTGAAGGTGGCGACTCTGAAGGTGCACGAGGGATTTGAGGTGGTGCAGCCGTGGGTCCAAGTGGTGCAAAACACTCCTCATCACTCGGCAAGAACTCGACGGCTCCCATGCAGTCTAGGGTCGTCTCTTCTTGGTTGGGTAAGATGCACACCTTCTTCTCATTCTCACAGTTGGTGAACAGGTAAGCATATAACCATGAAGCTGGCGTAGGACCCAAGGAGTCAGTGTTGCGCATGTACTGCTCGTCCATGTAGGCTCTCTCCGCGCAAGGCTCAAAGTCTTGAAGAGGGACTCCGGCTTGTGTGAACAGCGGCGTGAGGAAGCCTCCAATCAGTGCTGAGCTCGCCTTGCATCTCAAGGCCCACGCCTTGTACATGACTAAAGAAGAGGCCAAGATACAACCATAGTTGATGTCATTGCCAAGCCCATCCTCCATCGGCTCATCATTCAGCTCTCGGTCGCATACTACCCTTTTAACGCCTTGAAAGAGGAAGCACAGCTCACTCCTTGTCACTGTTGGAGCCACGGATCGCCCACTGAAGGTGTTGGCAAGGAGCTTGAGGGAGTATCTCAGCACGGGGTTACGGACCTTCTTGATCTTGGCGGTGTTGGCTTTGTAGTCATCATCGCAGATCAGTTCCCAAGATCATTGGCGGCTTTGAGCTGAGGGAACTCCACTTGCTTGGCTGCTGCGTTGAGGCCGTAGGCTTGGCAGAGCTTGGCTATGGCCATGTGGTAAGCTTGCTGGCCATGTGGTAAGCTTGCTTCCTTATCTTGAAAGTGAGATGACCCTTGGAAGGAGCTGGAAGGCTTGGATCTTCATAGGAGAAGTCCAAGGTTGAGAAGAAGTCTAGAGTTGCCTCGGGGTAAGTGGGGCAATCCATCCTTGACAAACACGCTAGCCCCATGTCCTTGAGCAACAGGTCGAAGTCCTTCAGCAAACCATGCTTCTACAAGAGGTCTCGGCTTGCAAACTTTGTGGGTTCAAACCTCAACCTTTCCAGCCTCTTCTTAGCATTTTTCTCCTCCTTACTCCATTTAACGCTCTCCTTAACCACTTCTTGAGTTTCCTCTCCTTTTGTTGCCACATCTCTGCTCCTCTTTGGTGCCATTGGTACCTGAGATACAAATTCTCAAAGAGAAGAATGAGTATAGGCGGCGATATTAAAGAGAAAGAGAGGGCAATAGAGAAGAGTTCATAGCAATAAGCCTAGATTTTTAGGGAATTTATAAAAATTATACATAAATACTAGAAGAAAATATCTGTAGATAGGATCAATTCTAACAATTTTCCCTAGTATTTAGATATTTCTAAAAATTATCCTAATCCCTTAACAACTAACATTCATCCTAATCAAACAAAAAGAAATTTTCTAAAAATTTAAAACAAGCAATACAATAAACCGAAAATACCTTTGAAAAGGATGAAAGCAAGAAGTTCTTACTCTTAAAACAAAGCTCACACTTTCTATTTACTTTTAGAAAATAGTTCGAACACAAATGAGAGAGAGTGTGGATGCATGTGGTAATAAAGACCAAGAAAACCATGGGCAAAAACAAGTGGTTTCTGAAAAAGTGTGGTCAAGGCACATCTTTCATGGTCAAAGATGCTTGCCTTGACCACAATTCAAATTTAAAACATGAGGGAAAGAGAAAGATGAGGGAAAAAATTTAACTAACCTCGGCATGAGATCGATTCCATTTGGTCGATCTTGAACTCGATCTCATGCCCATGTTGGCTAGGATCGAGAGGGATGATCGATTAGGGGCTCGATTCGATTTGAATCGAGTGCTAGGTTGAGTATGCCCCCTCGTTTCAAGATTCTACGTCCTTATGGGCATGTTTCTTGGATCGAGCCACGTGATCGATTTGGAGGTCGATTTGGCAAGGATCAAGTGACATGATCGAGTGAAATGATCGATCTAGCTCGAGGGTCGAGTGAGGTCAGTCGATCCACACCCCGTTTTCATTTCAAGCTAAACACATGGGTGGGTCATCCTCTCACAATCGACTGACTAACTCGATTGTCTACTCGATCTCATCTAGATCGAGTGACTTAACTCGATTCACTAACTCGATCTAGTAAATATCGAGCCGGTGTAGGTCGATCTATCACTCGATCTCTTTCTTCTACTTCTCCTTTCCTTGCCATTTTGACTCTGAGATCATGATCTCCGGTTCCTTTATCCTTTCACCTACACACTGAGACATAAAAAGCATAAAACTGAAATAGAAATAAAGCAAAAATATGTACAAGATAGACATGGGAATGCCTCCGAAGTGCGCTTTTTTAACATCCTAAGCATGACTTTACTTGGTTCAGGCTAGAGGTGGGTCTTGGAGAAGCAACGTGGTGCTCTCCTTGCTGCAATCACTCGCCAAATAGGGCTTGACTCTGTGCCCATTCACTGTGAAAGCCTTTCCACTCTTGCCAACCAAAGTAACTGCTCCATAGGGTAGAACTTCTTTGATCTCAAAAGATCCGCTCCACCTAGACTTGAGCTTTCCAGGGAACAGCTTCAGCCTCGAGTTGTAGAGTAGGACCAGACTGCCTTCCTTTAGCTCATTGAGTACCAGCTTCCTGTCATGAACCGCCTTGGTCCTTTCCTTGTAGATTTTGGCAGTCTCATAAGCCTCTAGCCTTAACTCATCAAGCTCGTGGAGTTGAATCAACCTTCTCTCCTGTGCCGTCTTGAGACTGAAGTTCATCTGCTTCACGGTCCATAGTGCTCTATGCTCCAGCTCCACAGGGAGGTTACATGCCTTGCCGTAGAGGAGAGTGAAGGGAGTGGTACCTATAGGAGTCTTGAAGGCGGTTCTATACGCCCAAAGGGCATCGTCCAGCTTACTTGCCCACTCCTTCCGAGTTACTCCTACGGTCCTCTCTAAGATAGCCTTGATCTGTCTATTCGAGACCTCCACTTGCCCACTAGTTTGAGAGTGATAAGGTGTAGCTACCTTGTGCTTAACCCCATACTTCTTCAAAAGACCTTCAAAGACCTTGTTGATGAAGTGGCTGCCCCCATCGCTGATCACTACCTTTGGTACTCCAAACCGTGGAAAGATGATAATCTTGAAAAGTTTAACCAGCACTTTTGAGTCGTTAGTTGGGGAAGCTATAGCCTCAACCCACTTAGACACATAGTCTACAGCCCACCAAGATGTATTTGTTACCGTATGAAGATGGAAACGGCCCCATGACGTCTATTCCCCAAGCATCAAACACATCAACCTCAAAGATTGGTACCTGAGGCATCTCATTTCTCTTGGTGATGTTTCCAACTCTTTGGCAAGCCTCACACGCCTTTACAAACTCGTGAGCGTCTTTGAAAAGTGTTGGCCACCAAAACCCGGCTTGTAAAACCTTTGTAGCCATCTTGAAAGAGGCAAAGTGTCCACCATATGACAAACCGTGGCAATGTAGGAGAATGTCCCTTGCTTCCTCTCTTGAAACAAATCTTCTGTATAAGCTATCTACTCCCCTCTTGTACAGGTAAGGCTCGTCCCAAAAGTAATGAGAGATGTCTCTCATGAACTTCTTCTTGTGGTAGTGGTCTAGGTGAGTAGGCTCCTCTCCACAAGCTAAGAAGTTGACTATATCCGCATACCAAGGCATGTTCTCTTCCTTGAAACTCAAAAATTCTTCAAACTAATCCTCTAGCCATGCACATACAACAATGTTGAACATCATGAGCTGCTCCTCGAGAAGTGAGTCATCCAAAGGTAAGGCTTCATTCACCCTCATTCTTGAAAAATGATAAGCAACACCATTCTCTATGCCTTTCTTATCTTTGATCTCCATATCAGACTCTTGTAAAAGAAGGATCCACCTTAGGAATCTCGGCTTGGTGTCTTTCTTGGAGTAGATATACCTCAAGGCGGCGCGATCAGTGTACACAATCACCTTAGAACCCACCAAATATGATCTGAACTTCTCAAAGGCAAAGACAACGGCTAGTAGCTCTTTCTCGGTGGTAGCATACTTCACTAGCGTGTCATCCAAGGTACGGCTGGCATAGTAGATTACATGCAGCCTCTTGTCTTTCCTCCGACCTAGAACAGCTCCCACGGCGTAGTCACTCGCGTCGCACATTATCTCAAACGGCAGGTCCCAATCTGGAGCTTGAACTATATGTGTGGTGACTACAGCTTCTTTGATGGTCTTAAAGGCTTGAAGACACTCATCATCGAACACGAACTCGGCTTCTTTGCATAATAGCCTTGTGAGAGGGCGTGCTATCTTGGAGAAATCCTTGATAAACCCCCTGTAGAAGCCTGCGTGACCCAAGAAACTTCTTATCCCCTTCACATTAACCGGCGGCTCTAAGCTCATCATGACCTCTTTCTTTGCTTTATCAATCTCAATTTCTTGCTCAGAGATCTTGTGCCCAAGTACAATGCCTTCCTTCACCATGAAGTGACACTTTCCCAATTCAGCACCAAGTTTGTCTCCTCACATCTCTTGAGTACCTTGCAAAGATTAGACAAACAAGCAGAAAAAGAAGCACCATATACAGAAAAACCATCCATAAAAATTTCCACCATTTCCTCAATGAGATCAGAGAAGATAGACATCATGCACCTTTGAAAGGTTGCTGGTGCATTACATAACCCAAAAGGCATCCTTCGATATGCGAAGGTACCATAAGGGCATGTGAAAGTTGTCTTCTCTTGATCGTTAGGATTAATTGGTATTTGAAAGAAACCACTATAACCATCAAGAAAGCAGTAGTATGGGTGATTAGCTAATCTTTCAAGCATCTGATCAATAAAGGGAAGAGCAAAATTATCTTTTCTAGTGGCTGAGTTAAGATTCCTATAATCAATACACATTCGATGTCCAGTTATGGTTCTTGTAGGAATTAACTCATCTTTCTCATTTTTAATGACTGTGATACCCCTTTTCTTTGGTACCACATGGACCAGAGAGACCCATGTGATATCACTGATATGGTACATTGATATCCCTTGTATTTACACATTCAGGGCTGCAATTAGTACATATTTTGGTCCTCTTTTGCATGTTTTCCCTTAGCTTTTGTCCCATTTTCTTCTCCTTTTAGACTTAGGTTGCATTTAGAGTATAGTTTGCATTTTCCTTGCATTTTGGATGTTTTTTGGTGATTTTGGAGCTAAAAGGAGCTTGGAGGAGCTTTAGGGATGATCCAGGATGCTAGCTGGGCAAAAGGGAGCAAGGAGGATCGAAGCAAAGAATCTCTGCAGAAGTTTTCGGTCAGAGCACTATGAATATCGGTCAAGGATGACCAATACAGAGCAGTATCAATCACCAGTATCGGTCAAGGATGACCGACACAAAGCAGCATCGATCACCTGCATCGGTCAAGGGTAACCAACACAAACACATCAGATGTATTTCGGTCACCAGTGTCGATCACTCCAGACCGATGGAACCCGTATCGGTCACTGAAGACCGACATAGCTGACCGATACACTGCCAGACTGAAGACCCTTTATTTATAATTTTGCCATTTTTGCTTAGACTCCTATAAATACGAAAAATCCCTATTTAATGGGAACAAGCTTTTACCCAGCAGTTCTTTCTTTCTTGTTTAGACCCTTGGGTTTTGTAATTTGAATCTTTGCTTCATTTTAATTAAAGTTTGCATCTTTCATCTCGTTTAAGCTTTCTAATCATGATTAGTCATCTTTCTCTCTTTGAATTGGTGGCTTTAATGGTGATTAGTGAGTAGTCCTTTTTAGGAATTTGAGATGGGTTAGGTTTAGGGAATTTGAGACTCTATCTATGATTGCTTAGTGTTAATTCTTCTATTTCCTTTCTTGATTGCTTTGTTTAATGCTTAATTAGCCCTAGCTAAGCTGATTAAGATCTCAGGCTCATTTTATGCCCACCAAGTGTTTGATGAAATGCCTGAATTGCTTTGCAAGAGAATTGCTTATCCTAGCTCAAGAGATTGACTGTCTAGGGAGTGATTTGGCAATATAGGGTTGATAGATTTGTTTTAATGCTTGCTCTTTATCATTTCACTAATGAGAATTAGTTCTTGACTTGGTAATTAACAACGAGATTAGTGTCAAGAGATTGGATTAGTCATATAAAATGAATCATATGCATAAGGAATATCATTGTGTGAGTTTGTAAGCATCATAGGTAGAGTCAGGAGTTCCCTAACACCATCTCATCTCAAGTCCCATTTTTTCTCTGTTTTAAGCTCTGTTCCGAATTTGCTATGTTTTTACCTTTACTTTGATTGATTGCTTCTCTTCTTCCTTATTTTGTGTTTGTTTGGTTTCTGCTTGATCACTTAGGTTGCTAGATATTCAAAAACCCCTTTATATATCTGCTTGAATTAGGAAATCTACTATAATTCTGCTGTTTCAATCTTCCTCTTTGGATTGACATTAAAACCCAATGCTACAATGACTAGTACAATGGGTGATTGACATAAGAGAGTCAAAACTCTTGTATCAATTTGGCGCCGTTGCCATTAGGGGAAAGCTTTGTTCAGTAGGATTTGTAGAGATCTTAAGATCAAGTTCTGTTATTTTCGTTTTTGGTTACTGATTTCTCTTTTGGTCTAGAATTTATTTTGCAGGTACCACAACACTTGCTCTTAAGTGTCTACAACTACAACAGAGGTTCAAGGTCAATGATTTGGGTTTGCAGAATCATAATTCTGTTGTGGAAGCATGGAAGAACATCATTATGCTGCTGGCTTTGGTTTGCAAGGTCCACAAGGTTTACAAGGTCCTCAAGGGATTCAAGGCCTGCAAGGTGAACAAGGTCAAGCTGGTCTACAAGGAGCTGTTGTTCAGAGACCAAAAAGACCCATTGGTGCTGCTGATATACCTTCCAACTATGGTTCAAGGCAAGGAATTCTTCCACCTATGGAAACTGAGCAATATCAGATCAAGAGCAGTCTCATCATAATGATCCAAGAAAGGCAGTTCTTTGGATTGCCCACCCAAGACCCTTTAGAGCACCTGGATCAGTTTGAGAGGATATGCACTTTAACAAAGCTTAGTGGAGTATCAGATGATTGTTTGAAGCTGAAGTTATTTCCATTTTCTCTTGGTGATAGAGCTAGATTATGGGAGAAATCTCTAGCACAAGGCAGCATCACCACTTGGGAACAATGTAAAGGTGCTTTCTTAACCAAATTCTTCTCTCCCTCAAGAACTGCACACTTCAGAAATGAGGTCACAAACTTCAGGCAGTGGACTAATGAAACCTTTGGAGACACATGGGAGAGGTTCAGAGGTTTCACTCATCAATGCCCTCATCATGGCTTCACTAAGGAAATTCTTCTATCCACACTCTATAGAGGTGTTCTCCCAAAGATCAGAATCCTTCTAGACACAGCAAGTAATGGTTATTTTCTTGGGAAAGATGTTGATGAAGGCTAGATACTAGTGGAGAACTTGGCACTCAGAAATTGGGACTATGTGGATGACAAGGAGCAACATTCCAAGGAACTAGCAACATCATTGTCTGAGATGAAAGCTCTGCAGAAGAAAGTTGATCTACTACTCAATGCAACCACTAAACTCCTACCCAATGAACTCTCACCAAACCTTTACAAGGAACACCATGTCAAGGCTCTCCAACAACAAGAGGCGCCACTGATGCATTATGACCATGAAGCCTATATCCACAAGTCCATTGAAGACAATCACTCTCCACAGCATCCAGCTTCTTCTTCTCAAACAGCTGGTATCAATAATTCTTCACCTTCACATAATCTGGATTATAAAGAGATGCTCCTCTTACTCCAACAACTTCACAATGGAGGATTGCAGAAGATGATGGCTGTTGAGATTCAAAAGAGTTTCACTGATATTCAGAGAAGTATGACTGATGAAATACACAAGGACATTGACTCAAAACTTCAGTCACACATTGCTGCTATCAACATCAAGATCAACAAACTTAAAACCATGTCTGCACCTTCTACCTCTTCACTCACACAAGAATATGTCAAAGTTGTCACTCTCAGAAGTGGGAAGCAACTTCCCCCAAGAGCAGCACCTTCTAAACCCAATGAGGACATTGAGGAACAAGAAGAGGGGGTGGAGGTCAAAGAAAATGAGGACACTCCAGAAGATGAAATGATTGAAGCTGAAAAGATTTCAGAAAAAGCCAAGGACAAGGAGGTTGCTAAAGGCAATGCAAAGGAGTCTTCTAAGGAGTTAGCCAAGGAACCAAGATACATACCTCCTCCTTATCAGCCCACAATACCTTTTCCTGGAAGGTTTAAGAAGCAGCTGGTTGCTAAATACAAAGGACTCTTTGATAAACAGATGAAGAAAATCCAGCTCACAATGCCACTGTCAGATGCCTTTGCTTTAGCCCCTCCTTATCAGAAATTCTTGAAGGATGCTGTTGCTGAAAGAACCAAGGATCTGCAAGGAATGGTAGTCCTCACACATGAATGTAGCGCCATTATTCAGTAGAAGAGAGTGACTCCCAACAAGCTAGGAGATCCAGGGAGCTTCACCTTACCCTGTTCTATAGGTCCACTCCTGTTTGACAAATGTTTGTGTGATCTTGGAGCTAGTGTCAGCTTGATGCCCTACTCTGTAGCACAGCGCCTAGGCTTCACCAAATTCAAAGACTGCAGAATCTCCTTGGTATTGGCAAATAGGTCAGTAAGACATCCCAAAGGTTTGCTTGAAGATGTACCACTCAGGATTGGGAGTGTAGAAATACCTACTGATTTTGTAGTTTTGGATATGGATGAGGAGCCTAGAGATCCTCTTATTCTTGGGAGACCATTCCTATCCACAACAGGAGCAGTCATTGATGTTAAGAAGGGAAAAATTGAGCTAAAGTTGGGCAAGGATATGTCTTTGAAGTTTGACATCAAGAAGATTATGCAGCAGCCTACCATTGAAGGTCAAGTATTCCAGATTGATATTCTAGAGAAGCTGAATGATGAACTTCAAGAGGAGCTGTGTTGTGAAGACAAGCTCCAAGTGGCTTTGACAAGTGAGTATGTAGATGATGGGTACTTGAATAAGGAAAGCTTGGGTTATCAGCTGAGATTGGACTCTCACAGGTTCTTTGAAGAGGAAGAGCCATTTGAAAGGTTGGAGTACACAAGAAAAGAAGCCTTCTCAGCTCAGGAAACTGGTTCCCCAAGCAAGGAAGCTGACGCCAAGAAGCAAAGCAGCTCGGATGGGGACTGGAGCGAACTCAAGACACCAAAGGTGGAACTCAAACCACTTCCTCATGGGCTAAGGTATGTTTTTCTAGGTCCTAACTCCACTTACCCTGTTATAGTCGATGACAACCTCAATGATGATGAGATCCTAGCCCTTGTCAAGGTGTTAAAGAGGTTTAGGAAAGCTATTGGGTATTCACTAGATGATATCCAAGTCATATCTCCTAACCTCTGCACTCACATGATCCATCTAGATGATAAGACAAGAAATTCTATTGAACCTCAGAGAAGGCTGAATCCTAATTTAAAAGAAGTAGTAAAAAAGGAAATACTGAAGTTGCTTGAAGCAGGAGTGATCTATCCCATCTCAGATAGCACATGGGTTTCACCAGTCCATGTGGTACCTAAGAAGGGAGGGATCACTGTTGTTAAAAATGAAAATGATGAACTAATACCAACTAGGACAATCACTGGTCATAGAATGTGCATAAATTACAGAAAACTTGATTCTGCTTCTAGAAAAGATCACTTCCCTTTGCCATTTATTAACCAAATGCTAGAAAGATTAGCAAATCATAAGTATTACTGCTTTTTAGATGGTTATAATGGATTCTTTCAGATCCCTATCCATCCCAATGATCAGGAAAAAACTACTATTACTTGTCCATATGGAACTTTCGCTTATAGGAAAATGTCTTTTGGTTTATGCAATGCTCCTGCTACTTTCCAAAGATGTATGACTTCTATCTTTTCTGACTTGCTTGAAGAAATGGTGGAGGTATTCATGGACGTCTTTAGCGTCTATGCATCGTTCTTTGGTGTCTGGTTGTCTAACCTTTCTCAGGTTCTTCAAAGGTGTGAAGACACAAAACTGCTCTTGAATTGGGAAAAGTGTCACTTCATGGTGCAAGAAGGAATTGTTTTGGGGCATAAGATCTCACAGAAAGGAATAGAGATGGATAAGGCTAAGATTGATGTAATGGTGCATTTACAACATCCAACCACTGTCAAAGGGATCAGGAGTTTTCTGGGGCATGCTGGCTTCTACAGAAGATTCATCAAGGACTTCTCAAGGATTGCAAGACCTTTGATAAGATTGTTGTGTAAAGAAACAGAGTTTGTGTTTGATGAAGACTGTCTTCAAGCCTTCCTTACTCTCAAACAAGCTCTTATATCAGCACCAATAGTTCAAGCACCAAACTGGGATCTGCCATTTGAAATAATGTGTGATGCTAGTGACTATGCAGTTGGAGCAGTTTTGGGGCAGAGAGTTGACAAGAAACTTCATGTTATCTACTATGCCAGCAGAACTATGGATGAGGCTCAGTCAAGGTATGCTACAACTGAGAAAAAACTCTTGGCAGTTGTCTTTGCATTTGAGAAGTTCAGGAGCTACCTAGTAGGCTCCAAAGTGATTGTTTATACTGATCATGATGCGCTGAGACACATCTATGCTAAGAAGGACACCAAACCAAGGCTTCTTAGATGGATTCTTCTCTTACAAGAGTTAGATATGGAGATTGTGGATAAGAGAGGCATTGAGAATGGAGTTGCTGATCACCTCTCAAGACTGAGGAAAGATGACTTTGTTCCAATCAATGATACTCTACCAGAAGAACAGTCGCATGCTTTAGGAGTCAAGAAAGCAGAAGTGGAAGGTCTAGAAGAAGATAAACTACCTTGGTATGCTGACTTTTTAAACTACTTGGTGGTTGGACAGATACCACAGACCCTCAACTCACATCAGAAGAAGAAGTTCTTAAGAGATGTCTCTCATTAGTTTTGGGATGAGCCTTATTTTTACAAAAGAGGGAGTGACAGCAAATCCTCTATTAAACAAGATCAGCATTTCATCAAACATTTAGTGGGCATAAGAGAAAGCTTAAATTCTAGATAAGTGTGATCAAGACAAATCTAGTTTAAGAACAGATCAATAGAGTGGAACCCATATAATGAAGCACTAAACAAACCTTAATCAAGCCCTAAATTCCCCTAATCTACCACATCTAGAAACCCTAAGCAAACTACTCACTAATACACATGTTTAACACCAAATCACAAGAAGAAAAATGCTAATGATGATTAAAAGAGAAATTAAAGAAAGATTAATGGCAAATATCAACTTATATTAAATAAAGCAAAAGATTTGTCTTACAAACTCAAAGAAAAAGGCCTATTTATATGCAAAAAAACAGTAAATTGACATGATTCACTGAAAATTCCAGAAAAAGGCCTATTTATAGGCAAAAGAAGGAAGCCCTAGAGTAATGGCAAAAGTGTAAATAAAACAGGCTCGGACTGGGTTCATATCGATCGGTTGTAACGGTCTGGGCTTGATCGTTACAAATCATATCGGTCTAGAGAGTGATCGATAAAGTGACCGAAATACATACGGCGCGTTTGTATCGATCACTCATGACCGATACCTTTGATCGATACACTTTGTATCGATCACCCCTTGACCGTTAGCCTCTGTGCACAGACCAAAAAGCTCTGCAGAGATCGTCTGCCTTGGTCCCTTTTGCTCCTTTTGGTCCATCTAGCTTGTTGGATCATCCCCAAAGCTCCGCCAAGCTCCTTTTAGCTCCATAAGCACCTAAAAACAATCCATAATGCAAGAAAAAATGCAAACTATATCCTAAATGCAACCTAAGTCTAAAAGGAGAAGAAAATGGGACAAAAGCTAAGGAAAACATGCAAAAGAGAACCAAAACATGTACTAAATGCAAGGCTAAATGGTGTAAATACAAGAGATATCAGTATTCTCATCTATTCAATAATCCTCACAGATGTATCGATCATAATCATCACCGATATGCACGTCGATACAAGTTCAACACACTTGTATCGAGCAAGATATGCTCGATATACATTCTCGATATGAGCTGTATCGACGTGCATGGCCGATATGCAGGTCGATATTGACCCTTCTGCAACCTCTTCCCTCTTCCAACCTTGGTTCCTTCACCCTCAGTTCAAACCTGGTTACTAGAGACACTCAAAAACTCCCACACAAGCATAAAAAACATAAAAATGCAAAGCTATATACAAGGATACCATGGGATTGCCTCTCAAGTGCGCTTGTTTAGAGTCACTTAGCTTGACTTTCCTCAGCTCCTTAGTTAAGGTGTGGAGCAGGAGTCTTGGAAATTCTTGGTGTGATCTTGCTTCCCTTGACTCTCCTGGTGATTCCATCAATCTTTAGCACTGCAAAAGGCTTAGACCTTCCCTCTTGCTTCATCTTGTAGCAAACTTCAACACTCTTAGAGCCAAATGGTCTCAAGACCACTCCTTCTTCTATAGGACCCAATAAGATTTCATTCAAAGCATCAGAAACACCCACTTCGAGGACCTCCTCTTCAGTGGTATCAGCATACATCCTGGACAGACAGCAGCCATCAAAACTTACACCAACATAGCCTTCAAACTCTGGCCAATGCTCTCCAACTTTCTTCAACTTCTTGACTTCCATTGACAAAGCTTGCTCATCTTCCAGCTTATTCCCTTTGGAGTCAAGCTTCAGAACCTTCTCTTTGGTCAACCTTAGCTCTATTGTTCACTCATTGGCATCAAACACTGCGCCAGCTGAAGCTAAAAATGGCCTCCCTAAAATGATGGCGTTCTTGATCTTTCCTTCAACATCTAGGACCAGGAAATATGTTGGTATGATCACTCCTTCAATCATCATTGGCACATCTTTAAGAGATCCAAGTGGTGCCTTTATTGACCCATCAGCTATGGTAAGAGACACATTACTCTCTTGAATTTAAGTGTAGCCAAGGGCCTTAACAGTAAAGGATGGGAGAAGGTTGATACTTGCTTCAAGATCACAAAGACAGCTCTTGAAAGTTTGCCCTTTGAGTTCAGAAGGCAAAGTGAAGCATCGAGGATCTCCAAGCTTCTTGATGTTCAGGACCTCAGTCTTGGCAATGGCTTCCTTCAGCTCTGTCCCAATATCAAGACCTCTAAGCTTCATCTGGTTGGCATAGAGAGTGGTATACTTATCCATGAGCTGGTTTTTAAACCTACCAGGAAAGGGGAGTGCTGCCTTGTAAGGAGAATGATCATAGATCTCAGTTTGTTTCTCAGCTTGATTCTCCTCAAGTAGCCCCTTCTTCTGATCTTCCTTAGTTGTTGTTGCTTCAAGAGATTCTTCCTTTGCAACTTCATGGTTGGCGTCAGCTTCCAAAAACTCTTCCCCCCCCCCCCCCCCCCCCCCCACTCTGAAGTTCAGTGTCCTCATTGAACAGAGAAAGGAACTCCTCAATGACAGCTTCCTCTTCATCTGAGAAGGGTTCTTCTTCAGTGACTGTGGCGTTGCAGAACCCCTTAGAATTAGCTTTTGGTTTTCCAGGAAGGTTTCCTTGAGGTTTTAGACCAGCTATGCACTTGGTGTTCTCTATTGTCTTTACTCTTGAAGCCAAACCATCAACTTTGTTTGAAAGCTCCATGTGAAGAGTACCCATTCTGTTGTAGACCTCAACAAACTTCTTGGTGATCTCCACATTAGTAGCTTGTTGGCCTTGAAGGAGTTGTTGCAGCAGTACTTTCACTTCAGCATCATTGGTGTTGGATGAGCATGCTTGACCTTGAGAGAATCCAGGAGGAGCAAACTGCTTTTGCTGGAAGTTGCTTTGAAAGTTGTTCCTTGGTGCATAACCTTGGTAGAATAGCACAAAAGGTCTTGGCTGATTCCCTTGAGGTTGCTGTGGAGGATAAAATTGATCTTGGGGATTGGCAACATTGTTGCTTCTGTATGACAGGTTTGGGTTAGGTCTGAAGTTCCCATACCCATTGTATTTACCTTGATAACCCAAGTAGTTCATCTCCTCTACTTGTAGTTCCTCTTCATTAGGCATCTCCACCATTTCACCAACATAGTTGATCTCTTTGTGTTGCACTTGGAGAAGTTTGTCAAGCCTAGTGTTCAGCTCCTTCAACTCCCTTCTTGTAGACTCCAGCTCCTTCTTAGTGTTGCCATCTTCTCCTCTTGGAGTTCTATCATAGTCTTCACTATAATTGCCATCACTTTGGGCTAAGTTCTCCACAAGCTCTAGGTCTTCATCTACATCCTTTGATAGGAAGTTTCCATTGGAGGCAGTGTCAAGCAACATCCTGATCTTAGGGAGAGCGCCTCTGTATAAGGTTGAGAGTAGTGAAGCTTGTGAGAATCCATGCTGAGGGCATTGAAGTGTGTATCCCTTGAATCTCTCTCATGCTTCACCAAACCTCTCACTATTCTTCTGAGCAAAACCAGAGATCTCATTCCTGATTCTAGCAGTTCTTGAAGTAGAGAAGAACTTTGCTAGAAAAGCTTTCTTGCACTCATCCCAGCTGGTGATACTTCTTTGAGGCAAGTTTTTCTCCCATTGGTCTGCTTTGTCGCCAAGAGAGAAAGGGAATAACCTGAGGTTGAAGCCATCTTTGCTTACTCCATTGATCTTGGTAAGGGAGCAAAGTCAGTCAAAGTTATCCAAGTGATCCAGAGGGTCTTCAAGTGGCAAACCATGGAATTAACTGCTTTGAACCATTGAGATCAATCCTGATTTGATCTCAAAGTTAGTATTTTGCACTGCTGGAGAAATGATCCGTGTGCGGTGGTTGTAAGCGTTTGGGGCATCACCAGCTCCAATTGGTCTGATTGGGCATGCACCATGTGTTGGTCCTCTCTGACCTTGTTCACCTTAGACTCCCTGATGTCCCTGAACTCCAGCAACTCCTTGAGTACCCTGTGCTCCTGGTGGTCCATAAAATTGCTGATAATCTATACCATGCTCCATGTTGAGCTGATGAAACCTTTGCAGTCTCTCTCTTTCCCTTGTAGCTCTTAGTGCTCTTACCACTTGCAGAATGTTGTGTTGATAGTCCAGAAGGTTTTGATTGCCTTTAGACCTCAAGTTCATACACCTATAAGCAGAAGAGCAGCTTGAGAATCAGTAACAAACAGAAAAAATAACAGCTTGATCTTAAACAATCCACAAATCCTAATGCTTAAGATAAACCCATATGGCAACGGCGCCAATTTGATAGCAGGATTAACTACTAAGCAAATCCTAACACACTCATGTAATTGCAGCATGTAAGGTATCAATCAATCTGAGTTCGTAAGGCACCAAGAATACAACAAATCATTTAAACAAAGCTAGATTCAAGAAGGCAGTTGTTATCAACCTAAACAAGTTTAAAGAGTGAACTAAACAAAGCAGGAAATTCAGATATAGTAAGTAAGGATCTAAGATGGGGATTATTGATTAAGAGGGGATTAGAACCTAACTAGTGATGCTTCAAAAACCATTCAAATAATGCTATCTTCTAGGCATAGGATTAACAAAGGCTAGTTGCTGAGATTTGAGTTCAGATTGAAGTTGAGACTGAAACTCAGACTTTAGTGTAGCTACTTGTGTGGTTATGGCCTGTTGTGAGGTGATGAGCTTTTCTGTAGTATTTGCTTCATGTCATTATCTTGAGGTGAATGGCTGATGGGAGGCTTCTATTGATGTGTTTGTTTCTCCCCTTCTTGTTGTTGAACATAGTGAACCATAAACTGTTGCTGAAGCTGAAATTGGCGCAAGATGATAACAGATTTTTGCAATGTGATGTTGTATCAAAGCCCAAATGCAACACTGAGATGTAGTATAGTATGCAAGTGAGTGTCAATCCACACCTAGGAGCTAGAAAGTGCAATAAGAATGCAAGGATCATGCAAAGCTAAGCAAATGATGAATGTTTTTGTGAAAATCCTAAAAACTAGATGCATCAGTCAAATGCAAAGCAAAACTATTTTAAAAATACTAGAGATGAGTGAACTACCACGAGGAACAAACAGAATGATTAAAATGTAAAGCTATTAATTACTAAAATTCGACTAGTGGATCGACCACTAGATCGAGCAAAAGCAATCGATCTCATCTAACAGTTCAAACGGAAACGAATCTAATGACCAGGATGCAACAGATAACAGGCGAATGATTAACAGAGATGTAAGAATACTAAGAAAGAGGGCATAGGGTTGAGATTCATGTTCGAGGGTTTCAAAGGTTCAAGCTTGGTTTGAAAACTCTAGATCAACTCACTTTGTTAGATTCTCTAAGCCTTGAAAACAAAACAAGATCTATCCATGGCGTGTGGTATGGATCACTCCTTCATTCTCCCCTCCAGACCCATGGCGTTTAGCGGAAAAAGAGATTGAAGGGCAAAGAACTCAGATTTCAAACACGCGGCTTAACTAGTCCCCTAAACTACCATGGCGTTTGGGAAAGGGTAACTAGTCTCTAGGATGCGATTTTCAGAGATCTCTGGATCCTGTCAAGGTAAGAGGCCTCTCTGATCATAAAGATCTTGGCGTGAGAGTCTTTAAGCCTTAAGAACTCGACATCCTAGAAGAGAAAGCCATGAAGAACAAGAAAACACCAAACTTTAAAATCCTTTTCGACCCCTTTGAATCCTCTCAACCCCAAAACCCGATGAAACTACTCACGACTCATAAAGTAAACCGTAAGAAATGCAATAAACGAAGAATTAAACATGAAAAACGATTGATTTAACTTAAACGATCCAATATTCAAAAGCAAAAGCAAGAAAAACTCTAAGTCTAACAATGGCGAAATCGTCTAAAACGAGAGAGATGATAGAAAAGTAGTCGACAGGGTGTAATTATGAAAGGGATTGTTGCTTTTTGCCTAAAATGGCCAAACCGCAACTGGGCCCCCCCTTCGATCTTCTGGTTGATCTCGTCTAGATCGACCTGCCTTGCTCGATCTGCTACTCGATCTCAGGTCCTTAGTGTGCAATCCTAATTTCTCCAAGTGTCCACAGACTTCCTCACGAGCCTTGGCGCGTCCACAAGTCTTCCATAGCTCCAAAGTGACCGAAAGCAACCTGATTGTGATGCAAAATGCACGAAACATGCAAATGCTGGTGCAAAAGTACTGTAGGACCTAAAGCGATGCAAACTAGCCTAACATGCTAGGTAAAAGCGCGAAAACTAACTTATATGTATGCAAAATACACTAAATATGCAGCAATATCAACCCCCCCCCCCCCCCCCCCCCCCCCCCCCCCCCAAACTTGCCTTTTGCTTGCCCTCAAGCAAACAAAATCAAAGAAGGGAGAGAGGTTTTAAAACAAACGGGGGTTTAAGCTTCTTGCAAAGGTGTCTTTCAAATGAATCAATCTTAACGTCCTAGTTACTAGTTCTAAAAAGCAATGCGCACACTCTTACTCCAAAGAACTTAGCCATACTCATCACACAATGAATTTCAAATCATAACTCTCCTATTCCAAACAATCAAAGAAACTCATCCTTTAACATTCATTAATGACCGAACCATGAATCAAACTTATGCACTTTAAAGCAAAACACATTTGGCTAAGGGTCAAGGCTATGAGCATAGAATGATCTCATTTTAAAAAGGATTTATTTTAAGCAAGCGGTTCTCTCGAAAATGGTAAGAACTTTATGCATAATGCTAAAGGTAAAAGCAACTGATGCATACATGATCAGATTCTCATCTACCCATGCAAGCTAACAACGATCCTAAAACCCCTCTCATGTTCTTTCTTTTTAGCTGACTCACCCTCCTAAAATCTACCCTTATCTCCAAAGCAAAAGCTTAGCAAACCCCAAATCAAAATAGAAAACATCTTAACTCTTTTAGGCTAGTGAAAAGGTTTGAAAATATTAAGCTCCTTATTTCTTTCTTATTGATAGCTCTTTTATTTATTTTTTTTTCTTTCTTTTTTTTTTCTTTTATTTTGGCACTTAGGCTCTTTTCTTTCCTTTTTTTCTTTTTATTTTTATTTTGAGAGAGCTATCTTCTGAAATTATTAGAGCAATATACATTTTAAACAAAAAACCTTTCACTTAAAATCTTTTGTTTACTTCAAATACCAAACTCTTTTAAAACCGAAAGCATATAAACATAAAAAACAATCCCATCAAACCCCCAATCTTATCCTAAACCTATATCTAGCTTCAAAATGCAAAGCTATCAATCATATGAGAACCTAATCATGTCGCCTAAACGTAACACGTTATGCTAAGTTCAAACCAAAAGTGGCCTCACAATGATGTCACACACGAAAGCTTGGCTTGAAAGAAAGGTAAGGGTGAAGGTGGGAGTTCTACTTAGGCTCACAATGAGTGGTAAAAGGAGGAAGAGAGCCTAAATATTTTTAAGATCCATGTATTCATTTTCAAGTGCATAAGAATGAGATTTAAAAATTCGAATTAGGGTTCTCACTTATTAGGATAAGTTTCAAATCATGAGTGTTCAATTCAAGTCACGAAAATCAAAACAAGTGATCCAAGCATGGTAAGAACTTACTTTCAAAGCGTGAGCAAAGCATTAGAGAACTACTAACTAGGATATCGAAACCATTCATAAGCTTAAAACACCTTTTTAAGAAAACTCTAACCCCTTATGCAAATGTAAACAACCTAGATGCTTAAAAAATTCTAGACTCAATCCTAAAATGGTTAACAAGATGATTGCAACTACATGATTTTTTTTGAAAATTTTTAAAACATTTACCAATTTGTTTCCTTTTCTTTTCTATGCCTTAGATGTATGCAAGACTCAAGAGATGCAAAAATAAAATAAGAGCAAAATAAACATGTCAAACCACACACATACTCCCCCAAACTTGAATGACACCGTCCCGGTGGCAAACAAATTCGAGAGAGCTCAAAAAACAAAGCAAAAATCAAGAAAACATGAACGGTATGTACAATGGAAGGTTGTTGGTACCTTGGAGCTAGATTCGGCTGGAACTTGAGGATGTTCCAGCGGAGCTGCTCTTGCTAGAGGAGCGTCGGGCTATGTCCTTGCCTTTATCCTCGGTGGGGAAACCATAAACTGAATGACGAGCTTGTTGCGCGGTGCCTTGTCGCTCACGGATGACAATACCGCCAGTTGATCTCCTCCTCTTCTCAGGCTGGTTAACCTCTTCACTCTTGGACCCCTTAGACTTCGTGGATGAGCTCCCTTGAAGCACCTTGACTTTCTTGGCAAGCTTCTTGATCATCTTCCCTTGCCACTTAGTATCTTTCGCTGCACCTTCACCACCGAAACAAGAAACTTCTCAGCCTTGGTCCGCGGCTCAATGTCCATCCTTGGAAGCTCAAAGTGGGCTGGCATCGCGCCATCTGATGGAGGTGACTCTGACTGCTCTCGCGCAGAGTGAATAGGCATCATTGTTGTACCAAGTGGGGCGTAGCACTCCTCGTGGGTTGGGCAAAACTGGATAATACCGATGCTGTCCAAGTTTGTCTCCGCGACATTGGGTAAGATGCACACACTCTTCTTCCCCGCGTCATTGTAGAACTGATAGGCGAAGAATCCTGGAGCTGGCGTAGGTCCCAAGCTATCGGTGTTGCGCATGTAGGTCTCGTCCATGAAGGCTCTATCCGCGCAGGGTTCGAACCGTTGAAGGGGTATACCGGCCTGGATGAAAAGTGGCGTGAGAAACCCTCCGATGTAAGGTGAACTCACCTTGCACCTCAGAGCATATGCCTTGTACTTCATCAAGGAGGATGCTAGTATACACCCGTAGTTAACATCATTCCCAAGGTCATCCATCAGCGGATCGTGGTTCTCTTCCTTGCTGCTGCATAGTATCCTCTTGATCCCTTGGAAGAGAAAACACAGCTCGGTCTTTGTCACCGTAGGAGACACGGCTCGCCCGCTGAAAGTGTTCGCCAACAACTTGAGAGTGTACCTCAGAACGGGATTCCTCACTTTCTTTATTTTAGCCATGTTGGCCTTGTAGTCTTCATCGTAGAGTACATCCCATATGATGCTAGCGTTCTTGAGAGGAGGAAACTACACTTGTTTAGCCGCGGCGTTGAGTCCATATGCTTGGCAAAGCTCCTCAATGGAAAGGTGATAGGACCTCTTTTTAACCTTGAAAGTGAGATGTCCTTGTGAGGGAGTAGGGAGGCTCGGATTCTCATAGGAAAACGCCAAGGTAGAGAGGAAATCCATGGTTACTTGCGGATAAGTTGGGCAATCCATTCTCGAAAGGCAAGCAAGCCCCATGTTTTGGAGAAGGAAGTCAAAATCTTCAAGGAGATCCATTCTTTCCAGCAAGTCTCTGCTCGTGAACTTGGTAGGCTCGAAGCGCAGCCTCTCTAACCTCTTCTTCGCCGCCTTTTCCTCCTTAGTCCAACAGATCCTCTCATGAGCTTGCTGACGTTCCTCCTCTTGAACTTATTGAGTTCTCTCTTCTTGAACCACTCGTTGTTGATCCTCTCTCTGTGCAGCCTCTGCTCTGGTTCTCTTAGGTGCCATTGGTGCCTCAAACACGATTCTCAAACAAGAGAATGAGCAAAGGCGGCGAAAAATCGAGAAAGAGACTAGCGAGAAGGAAAAATCTACAACTAATACCCGAAAAGAAAATCTAGATAAAGGAAAAGAAAATCTAGAGATGGAATTAAATCTAGAATATTTCCTGATTTCTAGCTATTTTTAAAAAATCGTTAAAATCCTTAGTAACTTAAATAGGTCAAGCGATGATAAAAGGAATTTTTTGAAAAGATTTAATTAAAAATCTGAAAATACCTTTGCAGGATCGAAGACAAGAGCTAAATGCCTTTGGGAAAGGAAGAAAAGCACTCTCTCTCGATTTAAAATTCACAAGAACAGAAATGAGAGAGTGTGAAATTGTTGAAAACATAAAGGTAACAAAAATCTAAAACCATGGGTGATAAAATTGGTTTTTTGACAAAAGGTGTGGTCAAGGAACATCTTTCGTGGTCAAAGATTCTTGCCTTGACCACCATTCAAATTTAAAAAGCGAGGGAAAGGAGAAAGGGAGGGAAAAATTTTGTTACCTTGGCATGAGATCGAGTCCGTTTGGTCAATCTAGGACTCGATCTCATGCTATGTTGGCTGGATCGAGAGATTTGATCGATCAGTGACTCGATTGATGTAAAATCGAGTCTTAGATCGATTTGATTCTCTTGTTCCTTGACTTTTGGTCAACTTGGCTGTGCTCCTTAGATCGATTTCCTTGATCGATTCGGGGATCGATTTGGTTAAGATCGAATGGCAGATCGAGTAGACTGCTCGATCTTTTCAAGGATCGAGTGACCCGGTCGATCTACACCTCGTTCGCTTTTTAGGCAGAACGAATTGGTGAATTGTCCTCTCATGATCGACCGTCCCACTCGATTCGCTAGCTCGATCTAGCAAAGATCAAGCAAGGATGAGTCGATCTAGCACTCGATCTCTAGCCTATATTCGCCCCTTCTTACTTTCCTTGGATCTAAGAACATGACCTGCGATTCCTTATCCCTGTTCCTACACACTTACAAGATAAAAACATATAACTGAAAGAGAAATAAAGCAAGAATATATACAGGATAAGCATTGGAATGCCTCCCAAGTGCGCTTTCTTTAACGTCTTTAGCTAGACTTTACTTGGTTTAGGCAGATGGTGGATCTTGGAGAAGCATTGAGGTGCTCTCCTTGTCAAATGCTCATCAAGCTCGTGTAACTGGATTAAGCGCTTCTCCTGAGCCATCTTCAGATCAAAATTCAGCCGCTTCACAGCCCACAATGCTCTATGTTCCAGCTCAACGGGGAGGTGACATCCTTTGCCGTAGAGAAGAGTGAAAGGAGTAGTACCAATGGGTATTTTGAAAGCAGTCCGGTAAGCCCACAAAGCGTCATCTAACTTCATCGCCCAATCCTTCTGAGTTGTCCTAACTGTTCTCTCGAGTATCGCCTTTATCTGTCGGTTAGAAACCTCCACTTGGCCACTCGTTTGAGGATGGTAAGGTGTAGCTACCTTGTGCTTCACGCCATACTTCCTTAGAAGATTTTCAGACAACTTGTTGATGAAATGGCTTCCTCTGTCGCTTATCACCACCTTGGATACTCCAAACCTCGGGAATATGATACTCTTAAAGAGCTTGATCACCACCTTAGAGTCGTTTGTAGGGGAAGCGATGGCCTCAACCCATCTAGAGATGTAGTCAACAGTCACCAAAATGAACTTGTTGCCGAGGAAAATGGGAAAGGCCCCATGAAGTCTATGCCCCACGCGTCAAAGACGTCAACCTCAAAGATGGGAACCTGAGGCATCTCGTTTCTCTTAGTGATTTTCCCTGCTCGTTGACATGCTTCACAGCTCTTCACAAACTCGTGAGCATCCTTGAAGATAGACGGCCACCAGAAACCGGCTTGTAAGACCTTTGTAGCGGTTTTGAATGAAGCAAAGTGTCCGCCGTATGTAGAGCCATGGCAATGAAAGAGAATGTCCTGAGCTTCTTCCTTTGTAACACATCTCCTGTATAAACTGTCCACGCCTCTCTTGTACAAGTAAGGCTCGTCCCAAAAGTAGTTGCTGGCGTCTCTCATGAACTTCTTCTTGTGATAGCTGTCAAGATGCGAAGGCTCTTCCCCACATGCCAAGTAGTTCATAATGTCCGCGTACCAAGGGAGATCCTCCTCTTTGACACTCAGAACTTCCTCAAACCGCCCTTCTAGCTTTCCACAAAGAGCCGTAGTGATCGCCATTAGTTGTTCCTCGGGGAGAGAATCATCTAAAGGTAGAGACTCGTTGATTCTTAACCGATAGAGATGGTCAGCAACGCCGTTCTCTATCCCTTTCTTGTCTTTGATCTCCATGTCAAATTCATGGAGCAAGAGGATCCATCTCAAAAGCCTCGGTTTTGTGTCTTTCTTGGAATAGATATATCTAAGAGCCGCGTGATCCATGTAGACAATGGCTTTGGACCCTACGAGATAAGACCTGAAATTCTCAAAAGCAAATACAATCGCCAACAACTCCTTCTCAGTCGTGGTGTATCTGGCTTGAGTGTCGTCCAAGGTACGTGAAGCATAGTAAATTGATACACGAGTTTTTGAGGCTCTTGAATGTCAATCACCCTTACACTTGTACTAGTCAGTTGTAGTGTAGTATGGGTTTTATGTTAATCCAATGGGAGGAGTTGAAAATAGAAGAGTTGAGAGTAAAATCTCTATGTCAAGCAAGCAGAGAATTGGTTTTGTTGCCTAAGCAACAGTTCTAGCAACCTAAGTGAAACAAGCAACAAAAGAAGTGAAAACAAAAGAAATCTAAGCAGTTCTAAGCAAGAAAAACAAAGTAAAACAGAGCAAAACAGAGCAAATCCGAGATTCAAATAAGAGGAAGACAAGTCTCTAGATGTGGTTATTGACTTTGGGGAATTTCAGGCATTAACTAAGGCTGTTTCAAACTACATTGATCAAGCAAGCAAGCAAGCAATGGTGATTCCTCGACATATAGTTCACACTTAAGCTAGTTATATCCAATCTCTTGGCAAATAACCCGTTGCTAAATATTATAACAAGAACTAACTCTCATTAGTGCTAAAACATCAAGCAAGCATGATTAAACAACTCTATTCAAGTCAAAATGCTCCTAAAACAGTCAATCTCTTGAGCCAAGGCCAGCAAATCCTCTATTAAACATGATCAGCATTTCATCAAACACTTGGTGGGCATAAGAGAAAGCTAACAACTTAGACAAGTTTGATCAAGACTAATTTAGCATGAATAACAGATTAATAGAGAGAAACCCATAGAATGAAGAACATAACAAGCCTTAATCAAGCCTTAGATTCCCCTAATCACCACATCTAGAAATCCTAAGATAACTACTCACTCATAATCATGTTTAACACCAAATCACAAAAGGGAAAGGATGCTAATCATGATTAAAAGAAAGATTAAAGAAAGATTAAAGCAAATATTTGATTATATTAAACAAAACAAAGAAATTATCTTACAAACTTAAAAGAAATGCTCAAGAACAGTATTTTGACATGACTTGTCGAAAATCTGGAAAAAAGGCTATTTATAGCCTAGAAAGGAAAACCCTAGAGTAATGGTATAGTTGTAATTAAAAACAGGTTCGGGCTGGGTCAGTATCGGTCAGTCGTGTCGATCTCCAGTGACCGAAATGGGTTCCTATCGGTCTTCAGTGATCGACATAAATGACCGAAATTATTCCGATGTGTTTGTGTCGATCACACTTGACCGATACTGGTGACATATATGCTCCGTATCGGTCACTCTTGACCGAAACTCTCCGTGCTCTGACCGAAAACTTCTGCTGTGATCCTTCTTGCTCCCTTTTGCCCAGCTAGCATCTTGCATCATTCCCAAAACTCCTCCAAGCACCTTTAGGCTCCAAAAGCACCTAAAAACATCCAAAATGCAAAGAAAATGCAAACTATACTCTAAATGCAACCTAAGTCTAAAATGAGAAGAAAATGGGACAAAAGCTAAGGGAAAACATGCAAAAGAGGATCAAAATATGTACTAAATGCAGCCCTAAATGGTGTAAATACAAGGGATATCAACACCCCCACACTTGCCTTTTGCTTGTCCTCAAGCAATCAAGAACAAATGAGAGAGTGAGGTTTGAAAGTGGGCATTCAGATTCGAAAAGTGCAAAGGTAAAGAGATGGTTTTAGTGATTAAGTGCCTAGTTGTAAGATGCAAATATAATCAGCTATACTTTAAAGAACCTAGCCATGCTCATCATGTTTCAAAATGATCTCGAATCTCAACTTAGGCAAATGCTCAAATCAATCAACTCTTTAACATTCAATTAAATTCAGAACACCAATCATGCTTATGCAAATCAAGTGAAGACATTTGGTTAAAAAGGGTAAGGTTATGAGATAAGAATGATCTCATTTAAGCACATGGGTTCAAAAACATAAAGGATCACTCAATGAAATGACTTCATCTTTGGCAAAATGCTAAAGGTAAAAGCACACTTATGCATGCAATTCAAAGCTCTCTTCTACCCTTACTTCCCCACGATGAGTCCTAAGCATTTCAAACCCAAGAGTGAACCCTCTTAGTCTACCCTTTCCTAGATTCTACCCTTTACCCATCTTCATGGCTGGGGAAACTTCTTCTTTTGCTTGTGTGGCTGCTTCATTTTGGTTGGGACTTGCTATTCTTTGTTGTCTTGGCACCTTCATCACCTTTGGTGGATTGCTCCTTGGTCAGATTTTTCTTCTTTTGGACCCTTCTGAGCATTGTTGTTGGCGCCAATCCTTCTTTCTAAATTTAGAGCTTTTATTCCCTTTATTTACCCACAATACTAGACTGTTTCCCCTTTTATACCATTTCAGATCTTTTCCTTTTCTTTCATAACACAAAAACATTAAGCTCAAACCACCTAACTATACCCTTTTAAACCCCAAAACTCCTATCCTAGAATCAAGTTCAAGATGCAAGCTGATATCTACAAGAGAGCTAATCATTGCCAGCCTTATTCCTAACACTTTTTGCCAAGACAAAATCGAAAATGCAATGCAAAGGCCTCACAGCTCTCACAATAGTGTTTAGACTCAAAAGGAGGTTTTGGTTAAGGGTGAGGATGTAACTGTCCCATAATTATGAGGATCAGCTATTTGGATCAACAAGAGTGGTAGAAAGGAGAAAGATGATCCAAATATGTATATGGTAGCCATGAATTCACTTTTCAATGCATAAGACATGATAATTAAAAGTCCAAATTAAAGTTCAAGTTGATAGAGTTGATTTTCAGAGAACAAATGCTTTCAGAATGAGATGAGACGACCAAATCTAGCAATCTAAACATGGTTCAGCCTTAACTTCTAGCAATCAAATGATGCATCAAACAACTAAGCATTTAAAAACTGAAATCATCTCTAAACACTAAGCACTTTACAAGGAAAATTCATCATAATGCTCTATGCAAATGCAATGCAACCTATATGCCAACATTAGACTCAGTCCTAGAAGAATGAAATGCAACTACATGCTCTCTTTTTGGTTTGCAAAAATGCAAAAAATTTCGATTTTTTCGATTTTTTTGTGTTTTTCTATGCCTTACATGTATGCATGATATGCATGAGACTCAAAGTGAAAAGAAAAAGAAAAACTAAGAAAACAGAAAACAAAGTCAAACCCTAAATTTCTCCCCCACACTTAAATTACACAGTCTCTTGTGTAATGAAAGCAATGGAAGAGAGAAGCAACAAAATATATTACAAAAATAAAAAGATGCAATGGTATAGAACAATGGAAGGGATGTGGTACTTGGTTCAATGGTAGGAGTTGTGGGATGATCCTGAGGTTTGTGGAGACTTGCTAGCTCTCTTCTTCCTTCTCTCATAGACTTTAGTGGAATGCTCTGCTTCTGGAGTTGGTTGAACCCAGCTTGACCATAGCTGTTCAGCTTGTGAAGAAGTCCCTTGTGTGCCCCATTGCCATGTATCCTGAACTTCAGAGGGGTTGGGGATTGGTGCCTCCCAAGCTGATGGAACATGGGCTCTTGGCTCATAAGATGAAGCCCTTGGTTGTGCCCATGTACCCCCATTGGTCACTTGGTTGAGCATGGAATGAGTGTCTTCCATGGGGGTTCCATACAGCTTCCTCCTCTTCAGTTGGCTCAGATGGGTTAAGTTTCTCTTCATGTTGAGAGTTGAGCTCTTGGTGTGGCTGTGGTGGGAAGTTTTTGCTTATGTAGCCTTGTTCTTCCTTAACTTCCCCTTCACCATCTTCATAAGCCCTTTGATGGCTTTGTCCTGCAACTTGCACCACTTCTGTAGTGTGTTAATGTGCTCATGAGCTGCTATCAAAGAGCTTCCTTGGTTGGGAGCATCATAGGGGTGGAAGTGGAACTGCTTTGAGCTGTAGTTCAACACTTCTTCTTCTTCAAGCTCCTCTTCTTCATGGGTTCTTCCTTGGCCTTCAGCGCCAGCAGTAGCATTCCATTGTTCTTCTTCTTCTTCTTCTCTGATCTCTTTAGTGTGCTCCTCTTCTTCATCACTATCTTCTTCTTCTTCTACTGTAGGAAAAAGGCCGCCTGTGTAGAGCTCCTCCTTACTCAAGTTGAAATTGATGTTTGATGTTCTGGTGAAGGAGGTCAGCCTTGGGTTTGGGAGAAGGACTCTCACTTGCTTTGGATGCTCTTCTCAAGAAAATGACTCCTCTTCAGGTAGTCCATATCTATCCAGACAGGAGCTAGAGCATCTTCAGCATGCTCCTCAAAGTTCACATCACAGGCTAGTAGAATTGCTGTCACAACTCCTCTACTGTGCAGTTGTGGATTCTTCTCCCTTCTTCCCTTGTTGACAATCCAGCTCTGGTATGTTTACAGCTGCTCCATCAACAGCCTTACAAGGCATGGGAGTTTGCTAGGTAGAGGAACTTTCACTGCACATCTGCTGGTGCCTGGACCAGTGTACAATCCATTGTAGAGGAAGTCTCTCTCCCTGCCTGTTAGGTGTGAGGTTTCTTTCCTTGCAAAGAATGTGTTTGCAAGCACCTTCTGTGTGTATCTAACTGCAGGGTGCTTCAAGTGTTGGTTCCTTGTAGCCCCAGCTATGAATTCCCCTACTCCAATTGCCTCTTAAAACCTTTTGTACTATGTTTCATGGATTAAGAACTTCTTCCCTCTTTGAAAGTAGGTGCTCACCCCCAGCGCCCTAGAGAGTTCTTGGAATGTGATTTTGAACTTCTGTTTTCCAAGCTTAAAAGAGATCCATCCATCATGGTCAGGGAGCTCACTCTTCTCATAATAAACCACCTTGAGGGTGGAGAGGAATTGATGAGTGAAGCGCTCATAGGATGGGAGAGGTTGTAGTAGCTCTGTAAGCCCCATCTGTTCAAAGGTGCAGATGCAGTCTTCATAAATTCTCAGCTCCTTCATTGTGGATGGGCAAGGATATCTTGTTGGCTTGAAGGTGCATCTACTGAATCCCTCCATGAGTTCCCTAGCACTGTATTTTATGGGTGGAGTTTCTTCCTCAACAGCTTTTCCCTTGCCTCTCTGCTTGGCGCTTTTATCTTTAGCTGGCCTCTTTCCAGCAGCCTCGGATGAAGTCTCAGCAGCTTTGCCCTTTCCTTTTTCTTGCCTTACTGTTGGAGATGTTGGTGCTTCCTGAGGTGCTTCTCCCTTTTTCCCAGCAGCTATTTTTGTTCTTCCCATGGTACCTTCAAAAGCAAAGCTTGAAAACAAGGTAAGTGAAAGAATAAAAGCTGAAGAACCAAATAGCTGAAAGCTTTGGAATGACAAACTCTTTAATGCAAATGAAAAGTCTAACAAGTCCTAACAACAAGCTGAAACTTATTCAAAGCAAGAAGAGATCAAAAGCTAGCAACTAAATAAGCTAGAATGCACAAAAGATAAACAGTCATGCATGACATTCTAGCAAAAATGGTTCTTAGGCAAAAGAGATGATGATTTTGCAAAAGGATGAAGATGAGCAAGCAATGAGATAGATAGATATAGATCAGAACTTCAACATCTAGCTTGTTATCTCAAAACAAATCCATATTGCAAAACCATAGCACAACAATCAAAACTAAACACTATTTGCTCTTAAAAACTTCATAAAAGCAGTTTTTTATCATAAGCTAAGAGTAAGAGCAAAGAGAGATAGTTTAGGAAGCAAACCTTTAGTGGACTTCTGAACACTTAGAGAAAGCAATAAAAGAGAAAAAGAAATAGTGATTTCGAGCTTTAGTGAGAAGAAGAGTGAGTTTAAGTGTGAAGAGAAGTGAAGAGAGTTGTTGCTTATATAGAGAGAAAGGAGACGAAACCAAAGGAATTAATGGTTGGTGAGGGAACATAAGGAATCAAAAGTGTGGGGGACAAAAACAAAAGTGTTCAGAAGCTAGGAAAGAAGTCAGAAGGAATCCCATTTAAAAAATTCAAACTACTTTGGCTCCAAACCAAAGTAGGTAAAAAAATTTTGAAAGTTGAGACACTTACCTCGGATGGAGTTTCGGTCACTCATGACCGATATTACTGACCGAAATTGCATTTTCGGTCATGAGTGATCGATACTAGAGACTGACGTGCTTCCTGGGATTAGTATCGGTCATCAGTGATCGACACACTTGACCGAAAGTAACACGGTGTGTTTATGTCGATCATGAGTGATCGATATTGGTGACCGAAATGTTTTCAAGAATCTTATCGATCACCAATGATTGACACACTGGACCCAAATTAGAACGGTGTGTTTATGTCGATCATGCATGATCGATACTGATGACCAAAAATCTATTCCTCTTTCAAACTTCTTTCTATATCGGTCACAAGTGACCGATATGTTGACTGGTATAAACTGGCCCCACTGATATCGGTCAATCATGATCGCTACTAATGACCAAAAATTTGTGTATCGGTCTGTCATGACCAATACAAATGACCGATATCAGCTAGAATACACCAGTTCTTTGTCCCCATCATACTTTCTCAAGCCCCAGTTCGAAATCCTGTCTCTATACACTAAAACAAAGCATAAAAGATAAACTAGAAAGCATAATATATACAAAAGGATACCATGGGACTACCTCCTAAGTGTGCTTGTTTAAAGTCACTAAGCTTGACTTTGATTACCTCTTTAGTTGAGGTTAGAGGAAGGAGTCATGGAACTCCTTGGTGGTGGCTTGCTCCTTTGGACTCTAGCAGAAACTCCATTCATCTTTATCTTGGCAAAAGGCATAGACTTCCCCTCTTGCTGAAGCTTGAAGATGAACTCTCCCTTCTTAGAGACCCTTGGTTGCAAAACCAGCTCCCCTTTGTTAGTATCCAGCTTGATCTCATTCAGATTCTTGTAACCAACCACTTCAAGGACCTCCTCTTCAGTGGTGTCTTCAAACAACTTGGCCAAGCAGCAGCCATCAAAAATCTCTCCTTGGTAGCCTTCAAACTCTGGCCAGTTCCTTCCAAGTTGCTTGAACTTTTTGATCACCATTGAGAAGGCTTGCTCATTCTCCAGCTTATTCTCCTTGGAGTCAAACCTTAGAACCTTCTTCTTGGTCAGCTTCAGCTCAATAGTGCATTCTTTAGCATCAAACACTGCTCCAGCTGGAGCCAAGAAAGGTCTTCCTAGTATGATAGCATTCTTTATATGCCCTTCCACATCAAGCACCAAGAAATCAGTGGGAATGGTTACTCCTTCTATCATCATTGGCACATCCTTAAGACGCCCAAGTGGTTTCTTCACTGTTCCATCAGCTATAGTAAGGGATACATTAATCTTTTGAAGTTGAGTGTAGCCAAGAGCCTTAGCAGTAGAGGATGGGAGAAGATTGATACCCTCTCCAAGGTCACAAAGACAGCTCTTGAAAGTCTGCCCCTTAAGTTCACATGGGAGAGTGAAACAGCCTGGATCTCCAAGTTTTTTTATAGTGAGCTCCTTAACCTCAGGTGTTCCAGTCTTCACCCTTAGCTTCTCAAGTTCTTCTTGGCCATTCAAACCCCTCAACTCCATCTGAGCAGCATAGAGAGTTTCATATTTCTGAACTAGCTGTTCCTTAAACCTTCCTGGGAAAGGGATGGTTGGTTGATAGACAGGGAGAGTAGCTGTTTGAGGTTTCTCCTTATCATCATCAGCTTCCATCAAGTAATCCTTTGTGTTGTCAACAACCTCATGTGGCGCCCACCACTCTTCATCATCTGAGTTTTCCCTATCTCCAAAAGGTCCTTCTTTTACAGCGCCTTGGTCATTTTTGATTTCCAAGAACTCTTCCCCCAACTTAGAGGTTCAGTGTCCTCAGTGAACAAGTAGAGGAACTCTTCAATGGTAGCCTCCTCTTCAGCTGAGAAGCTTTCTTCTTCTAGCACAATAGCATTGCAGAACTCCATTGGGTTAGCTTCTGGTTTTCCAGGAAACTGTCCTTGTAGCTTGGGACCAGCTATTCCTATGTTGTTGTCTAGTGTTTTGACTCTTGCAGCCAATCCATCTAACTTTTTGGTAAGCTCTACATACACTGAATCAATTTTGTTGTGGACCTCTGCAAACTTCTTGTTCATTTCCAAGGTTGTAGTGACTTGAGTGTTGATCATTTGCTGCATGAGGGCCTTGAGATCAGTGTCTTGAGAGCTAGAGGAAGCTTGTCCTTGTGCTTGGGCATTGAATCCTGGAGGGTTGTAGAGCGCTCTTGCCGGAAAGTTGTTGTTTCTCTGCTGAAAACCTTGATTGTTGTAGGGAACAAAAGGTCTTGGGGGAGCTTGCTGTTGCTGTTGAGGGTAAACCTGATCTTGTGGGTTGGCAACATTGTTGCTCCTGTAGGACAAGTTGGGATTGGGTCTGTAGTTCCCATAGTTGTTGTAGCCACCTTGATTTCCCAAATAGTTCATCTCCTTAACTTGGCATTGCTCCTGATCATCAAGGTGAACCATGTCTCCCACAAAGTGAACCTCTTTCTTTTCCCTTAGCAACAAGTCCAGCTTCTCATGTAGAGACTTGATTTCTTTCTTGCTAGACTCTAACTCATCCTTTGCACTCCTTGGTGCTCTGTCAAACTCCTCATTGTAGTTTCCATCAGACTAAGCCAAGTTCTCTACTAACTCCAAACCTTCATCTACATCTTTTGACAGGAAGTTCCCATTGGAGGCTGTGTCCAGGAGCATTCTGATCTTAGGCAAGGCTCTTCTGTAGAGACTAGAGAGCAAAGATGCTTGTGAGAGGCCATGATAAGGGCATTGCAATGTGTACCCCTTGAATCTTTCCCAAGCTTCTCCAAAGCTTTCATTGTTCCTCTGTACAAATCCTGAGATCTCATTCCCTATCCTAGCAGTTCTGGAAGTGGAGAAAAACTTTGCTAGAAAGGCTTTCTTGCATTCATCCCAGCTGGTGATACTCCCTTGGGGAAGGTTTTTCTCCCACTGCTGTGCCTTGTCTCCTAGGGAAAAGGGAAACAATCTGAGCTTGAAGCCATCTTCACTTACTCCATTTATCTTTGTGAGGGAGCCCAGCCTGTCAAAATTGTCCAAATAATCAAGAGGGTCTTCAAGTGGTAACCCATGGAATTTGCTGCCTTGAACTGTTGAAATCAAACCAGACTTGATTTCGAAGTTGTTATTTTGGACTGCTGGTGGAATAATGCCTGTCCTGTTGTTGTAGGCATTTGGTGCATCACCAGCGCCAATGGGTCTAGCTGCTCTTGGAGCTTGTGCACCACCTCTTGGTCCTTGCTCACCCTGTAATCCTTGAAAACCTTGATGTCTTTGTATATCCTGAGCGCCTGCAGCTCCTTGAGGACCCTGAAATCTGATGTCACCCATGACTTGATCCTGATTGTTCATACCAAGTCATTGCAAGTGTTGCTGCCTCTCTTGCTGTCTCCTTGCTCTCTGTCCTCCATCCAACAGATTGATGTTGTCTATGAAATCCACAAGATTGCCTGAACCTCTAGATCTCAAGTTCATATACCTGAAAGACAGAAGTGAGAGTCAAAGAGAATTAGTAACCAAAGAAAAGTAAAAACTTGATCTTAAAGATTCTACAAACTCTAATGATTCAAACTGATTCCCAAATGGCAACAACGCCAGATTGATACACGAGTTTTTGAGGCTCTTGAATGTCAATCACCCTTATACTTGTACTAGTCAGTTGTAGTGTAGTATGGGTTTTATGTCAATCCAATGGGAAGAGTTGAAAACAGAAGAGTTGAGAGTAAAATCTGTAAGTCAAGCAAGCAGAGAATTGGTTTTGTTGCCTAAGCAACAGTTCTAGCAACCTAAGTGAAACAAGCAACAAAAGAAGTGAAAACAAAAGCAATCTAAGCAGTTCTAAGCAAGAAAAACAGAGTAAAACAGAGCAAAACAGAGAAAATCCGAGATTCAAATAAAAGAAAGACAAGTCTCTAGATGTGGTTATTGACTTTGGGGAATTTCAAGCATTAACTAAGGCTGTTTCAAACTACATTGATCAAGCAAGAAAGCAAGCAATGGTGATTCCTAGACATAGAGTTCACACTTAAGCTAGTTAGATCCAATCTCTTGGCAAATAACCCTTTGCTAAACATTCTAACAAGAACTAACTCTCATTAGTGCTAAAACATCAAGCAAGCATGATTAAAAAACTCTATTCAAGTCAAAATGCTCCTCAAACAGTCAATCTCTTGAGCCAAGGCCAGCAAATCCTCTATTAAACATGATCAGCATTTCATCAAACACTTGGTGGGCATAAGAGAAAGCTAACAACTTAGACAAGTTTGATCAAGACTAATCTAGCATGAATAACAGATTAATAGAGACGAACCCATAGAATGAAGAACATAACAAGCCTTAATCAAGCCTTAGATTCCCCTAATCTACCACATCTAGAAACCCTAAGATAACTACTCACTCATAATCATGTTTAACACCAAATCACAAAGGGAAAGGATGCTAATCATGATTAAAAGAAAGATTAAAGCAAATACTTGATTATATTAACCAAAACAAAGATATTGTCTTACAAACTTAAAAAAAATGCTCAAGAACAGTATTTTGACATGACTTGTCGAAAATCTGGAAAAAGAGGCTATTTATAGCCAAGAAAGGAAAACCCTACAGTAATGGCATAGTTGTAATTAAAAACAGGTTCGGGCTGGGTCAGTATCGTTCAGTCGTGTCGATCTCCAGTGACCGAAATGGGTTCCTATCGGTCTTCAGTGATCGATACAAATGACAGAAATTAATCCGATGTGTTTGTGTCGATCACACTTGACCGATACTGGTGACCGATATGCTCTGTATCGGCCACTCTTGACCGAAACTCTCCGTGCTCTGACCGAAAACTTCTGCAGAGATCTTCTGCTGTGATCCTTCTTGCTCCCTTTTGCCCAGCTAGCATCTTACATCAATCCCAAAACTCCTCCAAGCTCCTTTAGGCTCCAAAAGCACCTAAAAACATCCAAAATGCAAAGAAAATGCAAACTATACTCTAAATGCAACCTAAGTCTAAAAGGAGAAGAAAATGGGACAAAAGCAAAGGGAACTCATGCAAAAGAGGATCAAAATATGTACTAAATGCAGTCCTAAATGGTGTAAATACAAGGGATATCATAAATCACGTGCATCCGTTTATCTTTTCTCTGACCAAGAATGGCTCCCATGGCGTAGTCACTCGCGTCACACATTATCTCGAACGGTAGAGTCCAATCCGGTGCTTGCACTATAGGCGTGGATACTAGAGCTTCCTTGATGGTTACGAAAGCTTGCAAACACTCCTCATCAAAGACAAAATCAGCTTCCTTTCACAACAGCCGTGTAAGAGGGCGTGCAATCTTAAAAAAATCCTTGATGAAGCGCCTATAGAAGCCAACGTGTTCCAAGAAGCTTCTCACTCCTTTAACATTAACCGGCGGCTCAAGACTCATCAAAACCTCAACTTTAGCCTTGTCAACCTTAATGCCCTTCTCTGATATCTTATGGCCAAGCACGATCCCTTCCTTCACCATGAAGTGGCATTTCTCCCAGTTAAGCACCAAGTTTGTCTCCTCACAACGCTTTAGTACCTTGCAAAGATTCAACAAACACGCAGAAAAGGACGCACCATAGACCGAGAAGTCATCCATAAACACCTCTACCATCTCTTCTACTAGATCAGAGAAGATCGACATCATACAACGCTGAAACGTAGCCGGTACGTTACTCAACCCGAATGGCATCCTTCGATGCGCGAAGGTGCCATAAGGGCATGTAAAGGTCGTCTTCTCCTGATCATTTGGATGGATTGGTATTTGGAAAAATCCACTATATCCATCAAGAAAACAATAATAGGGGTGATTAGCAAGTCTCTCAAGCATTTGATCAGTAAAAGGCAAGGGAAAATGATCCTTTCTAGTAGCAAGATTAAGCTTCCTATAATCAATAAACATACGGTGTCCTCTGATAGTCCTAGTACGTATAAGCTCATCTTTGTCATTCTTAATGACTGTGATCCCTCCCTTCTTAGGCACCACGTGCACGGGAGAAACCCACGTGCTGTCACTTATTTGATAGATCAGGTCAGCTTCTAATAGCTTAAGAATCTCTTTCTTAATAACCTTTTTCAAATTAGGATTCAAACGCCTTTGATGTTCTATAGAAGAGGCGTTCTCATTATCCAAGTGAATCCTATGAGTGCAAAGCATTGGTGTAAGGCCCTTGATGTCACTTAGAGAGTACCCAATGGTCTTTCTATACTTTCTCAACTCAGTTAAGAGCGAGTGCAACTCATCATCACTTAAGTTCTCATTCACAATCATGGGAAAGGTTTCGTTAAGCCCTAAGAAAGCATACCTTAGCCCTTTTGGGAGCTCCTTAAGGTCCACCTTTGGGGCTAGCAGCTCGCTCCAATCATCCTTCTGGCTGTTGCTATTGTTTTCCTCCTTGGAACCCTCCTTATAACCCGAGACATGACCCTTGAGACTGCTTTCTTGAACCGTTATCCCTTCTGAAATCGAGTCATCCAGTCGATCTTGCTCTCGACGTCGTCTAGATCGAGCAGTTTCGCTCGATTCACTAACTCGATTTAATGTGGATCGAGTGAGAGATCGAGACGCTGGGTCGATCTTCGGATTAGACCCTGAACTGATCGGAAGGCATCTCTCGATCTCGGACTCGATTGTTTTCCTTGATCGATCACCCTCCTTGATCTGACTGTCGATTATTGCATCGGATCGAGTTGTGTTCTCGATTATCTTGTCGATTTGACCCCTAGATCGAGTAATGTCATTGATCTCGGAGTCGATCTCTAGGCAAGCGCTTTCATCTTCTAGCACAACCTTCCTCGAATCAAGCAGGCTAACGTACTCCTGAGTCCTCTGATCCAAGTAACCGAACTCCCCTGGCTCCTTAGTCAATGCCAGCTTCAAATGATCCTCCTGAGCCAACTCTTCTAGCAACTCATCCGCCAAAGCGTCCAACGTCTCAATGTAGAAAGCTTACCCTTCTATCGTAGGCTTCTTCAAAACCTCATTGATATCAAAGTCCAGCCTTATCTCTTTACCCAAGTGCAGAGCTATCTTCCCATTCTTGACGTCTATGATGGCTCCGGCGGTGGCTAAGAACGGTCTACTGAGAATGAGTGGATCCTTAGGCTCTTCATCCATTTCCAACACAATGAAATCCGTAGGCACGTTTACACCGCTGATTCTCACTGGCAAGTCCTCAAGCAAACCCACGGGTAACCTCACGCTCCTGTCAGCTAGTACCAACGAGATTCTACAATCTTTGAACCGGGTAAAGCCAAGTTTCTTTGCTACGGAATGAGGCATCAGATTTATACTAGCTCCGAGATCACAACGGCAACTCTTGAACTCCAAAGGACCTAAAGCACAAGGTATAGTGAAGCTTCTAGGGTCTCTCAACTTCTTGGGAACTATCTCCTTGTGTATTACAGCACTACATTCCTCACTAAGAACAAGCACTTCCTTGCTTTCCTTATTCTTTTTCACAAGCGTGTCTTTGAAGAATTTGGCGCACTTGGGCATCATTGCAAGGCAGTCCACGAGAGGTAGCTTGATCTCTACGTCCTTAAGATGCTTCTCAAACTAGATTATGTGCTTCTCTATAAGTTGCTTCTTGAAGCGGCCAGGAAAAGGTAGCTTGGGTACATACGGTGGAGGCACATAAGCATCCTTCTCCTTAGCCGCTTGCTCTGCTTTCTTCTCTACAACCGCTTTCTCACCTCTCCTTTGTCCTTGAATCCAAACATTGTCAAAGTTGATTTTATCATCAGCTGAAAGCTTACCCTCCCGCTCTTGAATTACAACGTACTTGTTGATCTTGGGAGTAACCGTAGTGCAAGCTCTTTCCCACTCCTTAGTGTAATGGCGTTGGCGTATTCCTTTGGATTCTGCTCACACTTGCCCGGTAAGCTATTCTGACCCCTTGTTCTCGCCTTTCCCTTCACTAGCTGCTTGATCTTGTTATTCAAGTTGGTGATCTGAGGAGAGAAATCCGTGAGAGACGAGTCTAAACGAGTGTTCATCTCGGCAAACTTCTGATTTGTAGATGCTTGCCCTTGAATCAATTGTTGAAACATAGCTTGGACAGGATCAACTTGTTGTTGTTGCATCAGTTGTTGTTGAGGAGCAAAGCCCGGAGGATACATTGGCGTATAACCCTTGTTTCCTTGCTTTTCTCCTTGGAAGTTGCCTTGCCCTTGCCCTTGGAAACCACCACCCGGCTGAAAACCTTTGTTGTAGGGAACAAATGGTTTTGCTTGCTGAGCAGGGTACACTTGATCTTTAGGGTTCGCGACATTGGTGCTTTGGTATGAGGGATTGTTGTTCTGGTTGTAGCCTTGTGAATATCCTTGAGGTTTGTAGTTGTTCTGACCCGTCACCCAATTCGTTTCTTCTTGACTCAACTCAAGCTCCTCTAAGGTCTCATCCGCTTCACCAACGAAGTGAACATGCTTTGGGTTAGCCAACACCAGCTTGTCAATCTTCTCATGCAATGACTTAAGCTATTTCTTGTGAGACTCTAGCTCAGAAACTCTCGGTGCACGGTCGTAGTCCTCGGCATAGTTGCCGTCACTCAATGCCAAGTTTTCAATCAGCTTAATGCCCTCTTCTACCTCTTGACCAAGGAAGTTTCCCTTACTAGCCGTCTCAAGCAACAAGCGATTCTTTGGTGAAGCTCCAAGGTAGATAGTGCTTAGAAGAGTCTTTTCACTGAAGCCGTGGTGAGGGCACTGAATGGTGTAGTCCTTGAACCGCTCTATGGCTTCATTGAACGTCTCATTGTTCCTTTGAGTGAAGCCGCTGATCTCACTTCTCAACCTTGCTGTTCTGGTGCTAGAGAAGAATTTTGAGAGGAACGCCTTCTTACACTCAGCCCAAGAGGTAACGGTGCCTTGTGGAAGGGTTTTCTCCCAATGTCTAGCCTTGTCTCCAAGAGAAAATGGAAAGAGACGCAGCTTGAAAGCATCTTCGGATATGCCGTTTATCTTGATCATCCCACGCACTTGCTCGAAGTTGTCGAGGTGCTCAAAGGGGTCTTCCATTGCTAACCCATGGAATTTATTATTTTGCACCATTGAGATGAATCCCGGCTTAATCTCGAAATTGTTGTTCTGTACAGGGGGAGGAGTGATCCAAAACCTACTGTGATGAGTATTGGGAGCATCTCCCATTCCTATAATCCGTGGGGGTTTAGCAGCGTGGTGGGGGTTTCCATTACCCCTTCCCACTGCCCCGTGAGCTGGAGTAGGTCCCTTTGAATGCTCGTGCTCAACCATCGCTTCAAAATCCACTGAACCTTGCTGAACAATCTCCTCAAAGGCTCTAGCTTGTTCTCGGACTCTTCTTGATCTTGCGTTCCCAAGCTGATGAATATTATCAAATTTGATAACAGATTTTTGCAATGTGATGTTGTATCAAAGCCCAAATGCAACACTGAGATGTAGTATAGTATGCAAGTGAGTGTCAATCCACACCTAGGAGCTAGAAAGTGCAATGAGAATGCAAAGATCATGCAAAGCTAAGCAAATGATGAACGGTATTGTGAAAATCCTAAAAACTAGATGCATCAGTCAAATGCAAAGCAAAACTATTTTAAAAATACTAGAGATGAGTGAACTACCACCAGGAACAAACAGAATGATTAAAATGCAAAGCTATGAATTACTAAAATTCGACTAGTGGATCAACCACAGGATCGACCACTAGATCGAGCAAAAGCAATCGATCTCGTCTAACAGTTCAAATGGAAACGAATCTAATGACCAGGATGCAGCAGATAACAAGCGAATGATTAACAGAGATGTAAGAATACTAAGAAAGAGGGCCTAGGGTTGAGATTCATGTTCGAGGGTTTCAAAGGTTCAAGCTTGGTTTGAAAACTCTAGATCTACTCACTTTGTGAGATTCTCTAAGCCTTGAAAACAAAAAAAGATCCATCTATGGCGTGTGGTATGGATCACTCCTTCATTCTCCCCTTTAGACCCATGGCGTTTGGCGGAAAAAGAGATTGAAGGGCAAAGAACTCAGATTTCAAACATTCGGCTTAACTAGTGCCCTAAACTACCATGGCGTTTGGGAAAGGGTAATTAGTCTCTAGGATGCGATTTTCAGAGATCTCTGGATCCTGTCAAGGTAAGAGGCCTCTCTGATCATAAAGATCTTGGCGTGAGAGTCTTTAAGCCTTAAGAACTCGACATCCTAGAAGAGAAAGCCATGAAGAACAAGAAAACACCAAACTTTGAAAACCTTTTCGACCCCTTTGAATCCTCTTAACCCCAAAACCCAATGAAACTACTCGCGACTCATAAAGTAAGCTGTACGAAATGCAATAAACAAAGAACTAAACATGAAAAACGATTGATTTAACTTAAACGATCCAATATTCAAAAGCAAAAGCAAGAAAAACTCTAAGTCTAACAATGGCGAAATCGCCTAAAACGAGAGAGATGATAGAAAAGTAGTCGACATGGTGTAATTATGGAAGGTATCGTTGCTTTTTGCCTAAAATGGCCAAACCGCAACTGGTCCCCCCCTTTGCTACGGTCCAAAAACAGGCTGGACTGATAAGGTTGGTCTGGGATCGATCATGAAGCTCGATCTGGCACTCGATCTAGTTTTGGATCGGATGGCTCTTGGTCGATCTCTGAGTCGATCTTGTGCTGATCAAATTGGAAGCTCGATCCGGTCCTCGATCTGCATGGCGTCGTTTACGTCCGTACTCCAAATCGATCTCCACACTCGATCTTCTGGTCGATCTCGTATAGATCGACCTGCCTTGCTCGATCTGCTACTCGATTTCAGGTTCTTAGCGTGCAATCCCGATTTCTCCAAGTGTCCACAGACTTCCTCACGAGCCTGGGCGCGTCCACAAGTCTTCCATAGCTCCAAAGTGACCGAAAGCAACCTGATTGTGATGCAAATTGCACGAAACATGCAAATTCTGGTGCAAAAGTACTCTAGGACCTAAAGCGATGCAAACTAGCCTAACATGCAAGGTAAATGCGTGAAACCTAACTTATATGTATGCAAAATATACTAAATATGCAGCAATATCAACTCCCTCAAACTTGCCTTTTGCTTGCCCTCAAGCATACAAAATCAAAGAAGGGAGAGAGGTTTTAAAACAAACGGGGGTTTAAGCTTCTTGCAAAGGTGTATTGCAAATGAATCAATCTCAACGTCTTAGTTACTAGTTCTAAAAAGCAATGCGCACACTCTTACTCCAAAGAACTTAGCCATAATCATCACACAATGAATTTCAAATCATGACTCTCCTATTCCAAACAATCAAAGAAACTCATCCTTTAACATTCATTAATGACCGAACCATGAATCAAACTTATGCACTTTAAAACAAAACACATTTGGCTAAGGGTAAAGGCTATGAGCATAGAATGATCTCATTTTAAAAAGGGTTTATTTTAAGCAAGGGTTTCTCTCGAAAATGGTAAAAACTTTATGCATAATGCTAAAGGTAAAGACAATTGATGCATACATGATCAGATTCTCATCTACCCATGCAAGCTAACAACGATCCTAAAACCCCTCTCATTTTCTTTCTTTTTAGCTCACTCACCCTCCTAAAATCTACCCTTATCTCCAAAGCAAAAGCTTAGCAAACCCCAAATCAAAATAGAAAACATCTTAACTCTTTTAGGCTAGTGACAAGGTTTGAAAATATTAAGCTTCTTATTTCTTTCATATTGATAGCTCTCTTATTATTATTATTATTTTTTCTTTCTTTATCTTTTTCTTTTTTATTTTGGCACTTAGGCTCTTTTCTTTCCTTTTTTTTTTCTTTTTATTTTTAATTTGAGAGAGCTATCTTCTCAAATTATTAGAGCAATATACATTTTAGACACAAAACCTTTCACTTAAAACCTTTTGTTTACTTCAAATACCAAACTCTTTTAAAACCGAAAGCATGTAAACACAAAAAGCAATCCCATCAAACCACAAAACTTATCCTAAACCTATATCTAGCTTCAAAATGCAAAGCTAGCAATCATATGAGAACCTAATCATGTGGCCTAAACGTAACATGTTATGCTAACTTCAAACCGAAAGAGGCCTCACAATGATGTCACACACGAAAGCATGGCTTGAAAGAAAGGTAAGGGTGAAGGTGGGAGTTCTACTTAGGCTCACAAAGAGTGGTAAAAGGAGGAAGAGAGCCTAAATATTTTTATGATCCATGTGTTCATTTTCAAGTGCATAAGAATGATATTTAAAAATTCAAATTAGGGTTCTCACTTATTAGGATAAGTTTCAAATCATGAGTGTTTAATTCAAGTCACGAAAATCAAAAGAAGTGATCCAAGAATGGTAAGAACTTACTTTCAAAGCGTGAGCAAAGCATTCGAGAACTACTAACTAGGATATCGAAACCATTCATAAGCTTAAAACACCTTTATAAGAAAACTCTAACCCCTTATGCAAATGTAAACAACCTAGATGCTTAAAAATTCTAGACTCAATTTTTTAAAATTTTCTTTTCTACATGAGCAAAGCATTCGAGAACTACATGAGTTTTTTGAAAATTTTTAAAATTTTTAAAACTTTTACCAATTTTTTTCCTTTTCTTTTCTATGCCTTAGATGTATGCAAGACTCAAGAGATGCAAAAATAAAATAAGAGCAAAATAAACATGTCAAACCACACACATACTCCCACAAACTTGAATGATACCGTCCCGGTGGCAAACAAATTCGAGAGAGCTCAAAACATAAAGCAAAAATCAAGAAAACATGAACGGTATGTACAATGGAAGGTTGTTGGTACCTTGGAGCTAAACTCGGCTGCAACTAGAGGATGTTACAGCGGAGCTGCTCTTGCTAGAGGAGCGTCGGGCTATGTCCTTGCCTTTATCCTCGGTGGGGAAACCATGAAATGAATGACGAGCTTGTTGCGCGGTGCCTTGTCGCTCACAGGTGACAATACCGCCAGTTGATCTCCTCCTCTTCTCGGGCTGGTTAACCTCTTCACTCTTGGACCCCTTAGACTTCGCGGATGAGCTCCCTTGAAGCGCCTTGACTTTCTTGGCAAGCTTCTTGATCATCTTCCCTTGCCACTTAGTTATCTTTCGCTGCACCTCCACCACCGAAGCAAGAAACTTCTCAGCCTTGGTCCGCGGCTCAAAGTCCATCCTTGGAAGCTAAAAGTGGGCTGGCATCGCGCCATCTGATGGTGGTGACTCTGACTGCTCTCGCACGGACTGAATAGGCATCATTGTTGTACCAAGTGGGGCGTAGCATTCCTCGTGGGTTGGGCAAAACTGGATCGTACCGATGCTGTCCAAGTTTGTCTCCGCGATATTGGGTAAGATGCACACACTCTTCTTCCCTGCGTCATTGTAGAACTGATAGGCGAAGAATCCTGGAGCTGGCGTAGGTCCCAAGCTATCGGTGTTGCGCATGTAGGTCTCGTCCATGAAGGTTCTATCCGCGCAGGGTTCGAACCGTTGAAGGGGTATACCTGCCTGGATGAAGAGTGGCGTGAGAAACCCTCCGATGTAAGCTGAACTCGCCTTGCACCTCAGAGCATATGCCTTGTACTTCATCAAGGAGGATGCTAGTATACACCCGTAGTTAACATCATTCCCAAGGTCATCCATCAGCGGATTGTGGTTCTCTTCCTCGCTGCTGCATAGTATCCTCTTGATCCCTTGGAAGAGGAAACACAGCTCGGTCTTTGTCACCGTAGGAGACACGGCTCGCCCGCTGAAAGTGTTCGCCAACAACTTGAGAGTGTACCTCAGAACGGGATTCCTCACTTTCTTGATTTTAGCCATGTTGGCCTTGTAGTCTTCATCACAAAGCACGTCCCATATGATGCTAGCGTTCTTAAGAGGAGGAAACTCCACTTGTTTAGCCGCGGCATTGAGTCCATATGCTTGGCAAAGCTCCTCAATGGAAAGGTGATAGGACCTCTTCTTAACATTGAAAGTGAGATGTCCTTGTGAGGGAGTATGGAGGCTCGGATTCTCATAGGAAAACGCCAAGGTAGAAAGGAAATCCATGGTTACTTGCGGATAAGTTGGGCAATCCATTCTCGAAAGGCAAGCAAGCCCCATGTTTTGGAGAAGGAAGTCAAAATCTTCGAGGAGATCCATTCTTTCCAGCAAGTCTCTGCTCGCGAACTTGGTAGGCTTGAAGCGCAGCCTCTCTAACCTCTTCTTCGCCACCTTTTCCTCCTTAGTCCAACGGATCCTCTCATGAGCTTGCTGAGGTTCCTCCTCCTGAACTTGTTGAGTTCCTTCTTCTTGAACCACTCATTGTTCATCCTCTCCCTGTGCAGCCTCTTCTCTGGTTCTCTTAGGTGCCATTGGTGCCTGAAACACGATTCTCAAACAAGAGAATGAGCAAAGGCGGCGAAAAATCGAGAAAGAGATTAGCGAGAAGGAAAAATCTACAACTAAAACCCTAGAATTTTTGGGGGGATTTATAAAAATTGTAACTAGATAAAGGAAAAGAAAATCTAGAGATGGAATTAAATCTAGAATATTTCCTGATTTCTAGCTACTTTTAAAAAATCGTTAAAACCCTTAGCAACTTTAATCGATCAAGCGATGATAAAAGGAATTTTTTTGAAAAGATTTAATTAAAAATCTGAAAATACCTTTGCAGGATCGAAGACAAGAGCTAAATGCCTTTAGGAAATGAAGAAAAGCACTCTCTCTCGATCTAAAATTCGCAAGAACAGAAATGAGAGAGTGTAAAATTGTTGAAAACATAAAGGCAACAAAAATCTAAAACCATGGGTGATAAAAGCGGTTTTCTAACAAAAGATGTGGTCAAGGCACATCTTTTATGGTCAAAGATTCTTGCCTTGACCACCATTCAAGTTTAAAAAGCGAGGGAAAGGAGAAAGGCAGGGAAAAAATTTCTTACCTCGGCATGAGATCGAGTCCGTTTGGTCGATCTAGGACTCGATCTCATGCCATGTTGGCTGGATCGAGAGATTTGATCGATCAGTGACTCGATTGATGTAAAATCGAGTCTTAAATCGATTTGATTCTCTCTTTCCTTGACTTTTGGTCAACTTGGCTGTGCTCCTTGGATCGATTTCCTCGATCGATTTGGGGGTCGATTTGGCTGAGATCGAATGGCAGATCGAGTAGACTGCTCGATCTTTTCAAGGATCGAGTGACCCGGTCGATCTACACCTCGTTCGCTTTTTAGGCTGAACGCATTGGTGAATTGTCATCTCATGATCGACCGTCCCACTGTCTACTCGATCTCGTCTAGATCGACTGACTCCTCTCGATTCGCTAGCTCGATATAGCAAAGATCAGGCCAGGATGAGTCGATCTAGCACTCGATCACTAGCCTATATTCGCCCCTTCTTACTTTCCTTGGATCTAAGAACATGACCTGCGATTCCTTATCCTTGTTCCTACACACTTACAAGATAAAAATATAAAACTGAAAGAGAAATAAAGCAAGAATATATACAGGATAAGCATGGGAATGCCTCCCAAGTGCGCTTTCTTTAAGGTCTTTAGCTAGACTTTACTTGGTTTAGGCAGATGGTGGATCTTGTATAAGCATTGAGGTGCTCTCCTTGTTAAATGCACTCGCCATGTATGGCTTAACTCTGTGTCCGTTTACTGTGAATGCATTCTCACTCTTGCCTACCAACGTGACAGCTCCGTAGGGCAATACCTCCTTGATTTCATACAGACCACTCCATCTAGATTTCAGCTTTCCTGGAAAGAGCTTGAGCCTTGAATTGTAAAGCAGCACCAAACTCCCTTCCTTAAGCTCCTTGGGTATCAACTTCTTGTCATGAGCAGCCTTAGTATGCTCCTTGTAGATCCTAGCGCTTTCGTAAGCATCCAGCCTTAGCTCATCAAGCTCGTGTAACTGGATTAAGCGCTTCTCCTGAGCCGTCTTCAGATCAAAATTCAGCCGCTTCACAGCCCACAATGCTCTATGTTCCAGCTCAACGGGGAGGTGACATCCTTTCCCGTAGAGAAGAGTGAAAGGAGTAGTACCAATGGGCATTTTGAAAGCAGTCCGGTAAGCCCACAAAGCGTCATCTAACTTCATCGCCCAATCCTTCCGAGTTGTCCCAACTGTTCTCTCGAGTATCGCCTTTATCTGTCGGTTAGAGACCTCCACTTGGCCACTCGTTTGAGGATGGTAAGGTGTAGCTACCTTGTGCTTCACGCCATACATCCTTAGAAGATTTTCAAACAACTTATTGATGAAAAGGCTTCCTCCGTCGCTTATCACCACTTTGGGTACTCCAAACCTTGGGAATATGATACTCTTAAAGAGATTGATCATCACCTTAGAGTCATTTGTAGGGGAAGCAATGGCCTCAACCCATCTAGAGACGTAGTCAACAGCCACCAAAATGAACTTGTTGCCGAGGAAGATGGGAAAGGCCCCATGAAGTCTATGCCCCACGCGTCAAAGACGTCAACCTCAAAGATGGAACCTGAGGCATCTCATTTCTCTTAGTGATGTTCCATGCTCGGTTACATGCTTCACAGCTCTTCACAAACTCGTGAGCATCCTTGAAGATAGACGGCCACCAGAAACCGGCTTGTAAGACCTTTGTAGCGGTTTTGAATGAAGCAAAGTGTCCGCCGTACGAAGAGCCATGGCAATGAAAGATAATGTCCTGAGCTTCTTCCTTTGTAACACATCTCCTGTATAAACTGTCCACGCCTCGCTTGTACAAGTAAGGCTCGTCCCAAAAGTAGTTGCTGGCGTCTCTCATGAACTTCTTCTTGTGATAGCTGTCAAGATGCGAAGGCTCTTCACCACATGCCAAGTAGTTCACAATGTCCGCGTACCAAGGGAGATCCTCCTCTTTGAAACTCAGAACTTTCTCAAACCGCCCTTCTAGCTTTCCACAAACAGCCGTAGTGATCGTCATGAGTTGTTCCTCGGGGAGAGAATCATCTAAAGGTAGAGACTCGTTGATTCTTAACCGAGAGAGATGGTCAGCAATGCCGTTCTCTATCCCTTTCTTGTCTTTGATCTCCATGTCAAATTCTTGGAGCAAGAGGATCCATCTCAAAAGCCTTGGTTTTGTGTCTTTCTTCGAATAGATGTATCTAAGAGCCGCGTGATCCGTGTAGACAATGGCTTTGGACCCTATGAGATAAGACCTGAACTTCTCAAAGGCGAATACAACCGCCAACAACTCCTTCTCAGTTGTGGTGTATCTGGCTTGAGTGTCGTCCAAGGTACGTGAAGCATAGTAAATCACGTGCAGCCGTTTATCTTTTCTCTGACCAAGAACGGCTCCCATGGCGTAGTCACTCGCGTCACACATTATCTCCAACGGTAGAGTCCAATCCGGTGCTTGCACGATAAGCGCGGATACTAGAGCTTCCTTGATGGTTACGGAAGCTTGCAAACACTCCTTATCAAAGACAAAATCAGCTTCCTTGCACAACAGCCGTGTAAGAGGGCGTGCAATCTTAGAAAAATCCTTGATGAAGCGCCTGTAAAAGCCAGCGTGTCCCAAGAAGCTCCTCACTCCTTTAACATTAACCGGCGGCTCAAGACTCATCATAACCTCAACTTTAGCCTTGTCAACCTCATTGCCCTTCTCTGATATCTTATGGCCAAGCACGATCCCTTCCTTCACCATAAAGTGGCATTTCTCCTAGTTAAGCACCAAGTTTGTCTCCTCACAACGCTTTAGTACCTTGCAAAGATTCAACAAACACACAGAAAAGGACGCACCATAGACCGAGAAGTCATTCATAAACACCTCTACCATCTCTTCTATTAGATCGGAGAAGATCGACATCATACACCGCTAAAACGTAGCCGGTGCGTTACACAACCCGAATGGCATCCTTCGATACGCGAAGGTGATAAGGGCATTTAAAGGTTGTCTTCTCCTGATCATTTGGATGGATTGGTATTTGGAAAAATCCACTATATCCATCATGAAAACAATAGTAGGGGTGATTAGCAAGTCTCTCAAGCATTTGATAAATAAAAGGCAAGGGAAAATGATCCTTTCTAGTAGCAAGATTAAGCTTCCTATAATCAATACACATATGGTGTCCTGTGATAGTCCTAGTAGGTATAAGCTCATCTTTGTCATTCTTATTGTCCATGATCCCTCCCTTCTTAGGCACCACGTGTACGGGAGAAAACCACGTGCTCTCACTTATGGGATAGATCACGTCAGCTTATAATAGCTTAAGAATCTCTTTCCTAACAACCTCTTTCAAATTAGGATTCAAACGCCTTTGATGTTCTATAGAAGAGGCGTTCTCATTGTCCAAGTGAATCCTATGATTGTAAAGCATTGGTGAAAGGCCCTTGATGTCACTTAGAGAGTACCCAATGGCCTTCCTATACTTTCTCAACTCAGTTAAGAGCGGGTGCAAATCATCATCACTTAAGTTCTCATTCACAATCACGGGATAGGTTTCGTTATGCCCTAAGAAAGCATACCTTAAACCTTTTGGGAGCTCCTTAAGGTCCACCTTTGGGGCTAGCAGCTTGCTCTAATCATCCTCGTGGCTGTTGCTGTTGTTTTCCTCCTTGGAACCCTCCTTATAACCCGAGACATGACCCTTGAGACTGCTTTCTTGAACCGTTATCCCTTCTGAAATCGAGTCATCCAGTCGATCTTGCTCTCGACGTCGTCTAGATCGAGCAGTTTCGCTCGATTCACTAACTCGATTTAATGTGGATCGAGTGAGAGATCGAGACGCTGGGTCGATCTCTGGATTAGACCCTGAACTGATCGGAAGGCATCTCTCGATCTCGGACTCGATTGTTTTCCTTGATCGATCACCCTCCTCGATCTGACTGTCGATTATTGCACCGGATCGAGTTGTGTTCTCGATTGTCTTGTCAATTTGACCCCTAGATCGAGTAATGTCATCGATCTCGGAGTCGATCTCTAGGCAAGCGCTTTCATCTTCTAGCACAACCTTCCTCGAATCAAGCAGGCTAACGTACTCTTGAGTCCTATGATCCAAGTAACCGAACTCTCTTGGCTCCTTAGTCAATGCCAGCTTCAAATGATGCTCCTGAGCCAACTCTTCTAGCAACTCATCCGCCAAAGTGTCCAACGTCTCAATGTAGAAAGTTTGCCCTTCTATCGTAGGCTTCTTCAAAACCTCATTGATATCAAAGTCCAGCCTTATCTCTTTACCCAAGTGCAGAGCTATCTTCCCATTCTTGACGTCTATGATGGCTCTGGCGGTGGCTAAGAACGGTCTACCGAGAATGAGTGGATCCATAGGCTCTTCATCCATTTCCAACACAATGAAATCCGTAGGCACGTTTACACCGCTGATTCTCACTGGCAAGTCCTCAATCAAACCCACGGGTAACCTCACGCTCCTGTCAGCTAGTACCAACGAGATTCTACAATCTTTGAACCGGGTAAAGCCAAGTTTCTTTGCTACGGAATGAGGCATCAGATTTATACTAGCTCCGAGATCACAATGGCAACTCTTGAACTCCAAAGGACCTAAAGCGCAAGGTATAGTGAAGTTTCCAGGGTCTCCCAACTTCTTGGGAACTATCTCCTTGTGTATTACAGCACTACATTCCTCACTAAGAACAAGCCCTTCCTTGCTTTCCTTATCCTTCTTCACAAGCGTGTCTTTGAAGAATTTGGCGCACTTAGGCATCATTGCAAGGCAGTCCACGAGAGGTAGCTTGATCTCTACGTCCTTAAGATGCTTCTCAAACAAGATTCTGTGCTTCTCTATAAGTTGCTTCTTGAAGCGGCCAGGAAAAGGTAGCTTGGGTACATACAGTGGAGGCACATAAGAATCCTTCTCCTTAGCGGCTTGCTCCGCTTTCTTCTCTACAACCGCTTTCTCACCTCTCCTTGGTCCTTGAATCCAAACATTGTCAAAGTTGATCTCATCATCAGCTGAAAGCTTACCCTCCCGCTCTTGAATTACAACATCCTCGTTGATCTTGGGAGTAACCGTAGGTGCAAGCTCTTTCCCACTCCTTAGTGTAATGGCGTTCGCGTATTCCTTGGGATTCTGCTCACACTTGCCCGGTAAGCTATTCTGACCACTTGTACTCGCCTTTCCCTTCTCTAGCTGCTTGATCTTGTTATTCAAGTTGGTGATCTGAGTAGAGAAATCCGTGAGAGACGAGTCTAAATGAGTGTTCATCTCGGCAAACTTCTGATTTGTAGATGCTTGCCCTTGAATCAATTGTTGAAACATAGCTTGGCAGGATCAACTTGTTATTGTTGCATTGGTTGTTGTTGAGGAACAAAGCTTGGAGGATACATTGGCGTATAACCCTTGTTTCCTTGCTGTTGTCCTTGGAAGTTGCCTTGCCCTTGCCCTTTAAAACCACCACTCGGCTGAAAACCTTTGTTGTAGGGAACGAATGGTTTTGCTTGCTGAGCAGGGTACACTTGATCTTTAGGGTTCGCGACATTGGTGCTTCGGTATGAGAGATTGTTGTTCTGGTTGTAGCCTTGTGAATATCCTTGAGGTTTGTAGTCGTTCTGACCCGCCACCCAATTGGCTTCTTCTTGACTCAACTCAAGCTCCTTTAAGGTCTCATCCGCTTCACCAACGAAGTGAACATGCTTATGGTTAGCCAACACCAGCTTGTCAATCTTCTCATGCAATGACTTAAGCTCTTTCTTGTGAGACTCTAGCTCAGAACCTCTCGGTGCACGGTCGTAGTCCTCGGCATAGTTGCCGTCACTCAATGCCAGGTTTTCAATCAGCTCCATGCCCTCTTCTACCTCTTGACCAAGGAAGTTTCCCTTACTTGTTGTGTCAAGCAACAAGTGAATCTTTGGTGAAGCTCCGCGGAAGATAGTGCTTAGAAGAGTCTCTTCACTGAAGCTGTGGTGAGGACACAGAATGGTGTAGTCCTTGAACCGCTCCATGGCTTCATTGAACGTCTCATTGTTCCTTTGAGTGAAGCCGCTGATCTCACTTCTCAACCTTGCTGTTCTGGTGCTAGAGAAGAATTTTGAGAGGAACGCCTTCTTACACTTAGCCCAAGAGGTATTGATGCCTGGTGGAAGGGTTTTCTCCCAATGTCTAGCCTTGTCTCCAAGAGAAAATGGAAAGAGACGCAGCTTGAAAGCATCTTCGGATATGCCGTTTATCTTGATCATCCCACACACTTGCTCAAAGTTGTCGAGGTGCTCCAAGGGGTCTTCCATTGCTAACCCATGGAATTTATTATTTTGCACCATTGAGATGAATCCCGGCTTAATCTCGAAATTGTTATTCTGTACAGGAGGAGGAGTGATCCCAAACCTATTGTGATGAGTATTAGGAGCATCTCCCGCTCCTATAATCCGTGGGGGTTTCCATTACCCCTTCCCACTGCCCCGTGACCTGGAGGAGGTCCCTCTGGGTGCTTGTGCTCAGCCATCGCTTCAAAATCCACTGAACCTTGCTGAACAATCTCCTCAAAGGCTCTAGCTTATTCTCGGACTCTTCTTCATCTTGCGTTGCCAAGCTGATGAATATTATCCTAGGGCGTGAGTAGGTTGTTATTACCCTTGGAACGCAGATTCATGTACCTGAAAGACACAAGTTTGAGAGTAGAGAAATCGGTATACAAAAGAAAAACAAAGGCTTAGTCTTTGCTAAACCCCAAATCTCAATGCTTTCTAAACACTCCTAAGATGGCAACGCAATGCAACACTGAGATGTAGAACATCCTAAGATGGCAACATCATATTTGATAACAGATTTTTGCAATGTGATGTTGTATCAAAGCCCAAATGCAACACTGAGATGTAGTATAGTATGCAAGTGAGTGTCAATCCATACCTAGGAGCTAGAAAGTGCAATGAGAATGCAAGAATCATGCAAAGCTAAGCAAATGATGAAAGGTTTTGTGAAAATCGTAAAAACTAGATGCAGCACTCAAATGCAAAGCAAAAGTATTTTAAAAATACTAGAGATGTGTGAACTACCACGAGAAATAAACAGAACGATTAAAATGCAAAGCTATGAATTACTAAAATTCGACTAGTGGATCGACCAGAGGATTGACCACTAGATCCAGCAAAAGCAATCGATCTCGTCTAACAGTTCAAATGGAAACGAATCTAATGACCAGGATGCAACAGATAACAAGCGTATGATTAACAGAGATGTAAGAATACTAAGAAAGAGGGCCTAGGGTTGAGATTCATGTTCGAGGGTTTCAAAGGTTCAAGCTTGGTTTGAAAACTCTAGATCTACTCACTTTGTAAGATTCTCTAAGCCTTGAAAACAAAACAAGAACCATCCATGGCATGTGGTATGGATCACTCCTTCATTCTCCCTTCCAGACCCATGGCATTTGGCGAAAAAAGAGATTGAAGGGCAAAGAACTCAGATTTCAAACACGTGGCTTAACTAGTTCCCTAAACTACCATGGCGTTTGGGAAAGGGTAACTAGTCTCTAGGATGCGATTTTCAGAGATCTCTGGATCCTGTCAAGGTAAGAGGCCTCTCTGATCATAAAGATCTTGGCGTGAGAGTCTTTAAGCCTTAAGAACTCGACATCCTACAAGAGAAAGCCATGAAGAACAAGAAAACACCAAACTTTGAAAACCTTTTTGACCCCTTTGGATCCTCTCAACCCCAAAACCCGATGAAACTACTCGCGACTCATAAAGTAAACCGTACGAAATGCAATAAACGAAGAACTAAACATGAAAAACGATTGATTTAACTTAAACGATCCAATATTCAAAAGAAAAAGCAAGAAAAACTCTAAGTCTAACAATGGCGAAATCGCCTAAAACGAGAGAGATGATAGAAAAGTAGTCGACAAGGTGTAATTATGAAAGGGATCGTTGCTTTTTGCCTAAAATGGCCAAACCGCAACTGGTCCTCCCCTTTGCTACGGTCCAAAAACAGGCTGGACGGATAAGGTTGGTCTGGGATCGATCATGAAGCTGGATCTAGCACTCGATCTAGCCTTGGATCGGATGGCTCTTGGTCGATCTCTGAGTCGATCTTGTGCTGATCGAGTTGGAAGCTCGATCCGGTCCTCGATCTGCATGGCGTCGTCTACGTCCGTACTCCACAATCGATCTCCACACTCGATCTTCTGGTCGATCTCGTCTATATCGACCTGCCTTGCTCGATCTGCTACTCGATCTCAGGTCCTTAGCGTGCAATCCCGATTTCTCCAAGTGTCCACAGACTTCCTCACGAGCCTTGGCGCGTCCATAAGTCTTCCATAGCTCCAAAGTGACCGAAAGCAACCTGATTGTGATGCAAAATGCACGAAACATGCAAATGCTGGTGGAAAAGTACTCTAGGACCTAAAGCGATGCAAACTAGCCTAACATGCAAGGTAAATGCACAAAAACTAACTTATATGTATGCAAAATACACTAAATATGCCATGCAGATCGAGGACCGGTTCGAGCTTCCAACCCGATCAGCACAAGATTGACTCAGAGATCGACCAAGAGCCATCCGATCCAAGACGAGATCGAGTGCCAGATCGAGCTTCATGATCGATCTCAGACCAACCTTATCCGTCCAGCCTGTTTTTGGACCGTAACGGGGGGGGGGGGGGGGGGGGGGGGGGGGGGGGGGGGGGGACCAGTTGCGGTTTGGCCATTTTAGGCAAAAAGCAACGATCCCTTTCATTATTCCACCTTGTCGACTACTTTTCTATCATCTCTCTCGTTTTGGGCGATTTCGCCATTGTTAGACATCGAGCTTTTGTTGCTTTTGCTTTTGAATATTGGATCGTTTAAATTAAATCAATTGCTTTTCATGTTTAGTTCTTCGTTTATTGCATTTCTTACGGTTTACTTTATGAGTCGTGAGTAGTTTCATCGGGTTTTGGGGTTGAGAGGATTCAAAGGGGTCGAAAAGGATTTTAAAGTTTGGTGTTTTCTTGTTCTTCATGGCTTTCTCTTCTAGGATGTCGAGTTCTTAAGGCTTAAAGACTCTCACGCCAAGATCTTTATGATCAGAGAGGCCTCTTATCTTGACAGGATCCAGAGATCTCTGAAAATCGCATCCTAGAGACTAGTTACCCTTTCCCAAACGCCATGGTAGTTTAGGGGACTAGTTAAGCCGCGTGTTTGAAATCTGAGTTCTTTGCCCTTCAATCTCTTCTTCCGCCAAACGCCATGGGTCTGGAGGAGAGAATGAAGGAGTGATCCATACCACACGCCATGGATGGATCTTGCTTTGTTTTCAAGGCTTACAGAATCTCATAAATTGAGTAGATTTAGAGTTTTCAAACCAAGCTTGGACCTTTGAGACCCTTGAACATGAATCTCAACCCTGGACCCTCTTTCTTAGTATTCTTACATCTCTGTTAATCATTCTCTTGCTATTTGTTCGCATCCTGGTCATTAGCTTCATTTCAGTTTGAACTTTTAGACGAGATCGATTGCTTTTGCTCGATCTAGTGATCGATCCACTAGTCGAATTTTAGTAATTCATAGCTTTGCATTTTAATCATTCTGTCTTTTCTTTGTGGTAGCTAGTTCGTTTCTAGTATTTTTAAAATAGTTTTGTTTTGCATTTGACTATTGCATCTAGTTTTTAGGATTTTCACAAAACCGTTCATCATTTGCTTAGCTTTGCATGATCTTTGCATTCTCATTGCAGTTTCTAGCCCTAAGTTAGATTGACTCCTCTTGCATTAAACTATGACTATGTGTTGCTTGAGTTTTGATAACCTCCTGCATTGCATTACCCCAATAGACGCATAAAAACCGTTATCACTACCCATGCAAGCTAACAACGATCCTAAAACCCCTCTCATTTTCTTTCTTTTTAGCTCACTCACCCTCCTAAAATCTACCCTTATCTCCAAAGCAAAAGCTTAGCAAACCCCAAATCAAAATAGAAAACATCTTAACTCTTTTAGGCTAGTAAAAAGGTTTGAAAATATTAAGCTCCTTATTTCTTTCTTATTGATAGCTCTCTTATTTTTTTTTCTTTCTTGTTCTTTTTGTTTTATTTTGGCACTTAGGCTCTTTTCTTTCCCTTTTTTTTTCTTTTTAATTTTATTTTGAGAGAGCTATCTTCTGAAATTATTAGAGCAATATACATTTTAAACACAAAACCTTTCACTTAAAACCTTTTGTTTACTTCAAATACCAAACTCATTTAAAGCTGAAAGCATATAAACATATAAAGCAATCCCATCAAACCCCCAAACTTCGACTAGGCTCACAAAGAGTGGTAAAAGGAGGAAGAGAGCCTAAATATTTTTAAGATCCATGTGTTCATTTTCAAGTGCATAAGAATGATATTTAAAAATTCAAATGAGGGTTCTCACTTATTAGGATAAGTTTCAAATCACGAGTGTTAAATTCAAGTCACGAAAATCAAAACAAGTGATCCAAGCATGGTAAGAACTTACTTTCAAAGCGTGAGCAAAGCATTAGAGAACTACTAACTAGGATATCGAAACCATTGATAAGCTTAAAACACCTTTTTAAGAAAACTCTAACCCCTTATGCAAATGTAAACAACCTAGATGTTTAAAAAATTCTAGACTCAATCCTAAAATGCTTAACAAGATGAATGCAACTACATGAATTGTTTTGAAAATTTTTAAAAATTTTACCCGTTTTTTTCCTTTTGTTTTCTATGCCTTAGATGTATGCAAGACTCAAGAGATGCAAAAATAAAATAAGAGCAAAATAAACATGTCAAACCACACACATACTCCCCCAAACTTGAATGACACTGTCCCGGTGGCAAATAAATTCGAGAGAGCTCAAAACAGAAAGCAAAAATCAAGAAAATATGAACGGTATGTACAATGGAAGGTTATTGGTAACTTGGAGCTAAACTCGGCTGGAACTTGAGGATGTTCCAGTGGATCTGCTCTTGCTAGAGGAGCGTCGGGCTATGTCCTTGCCTTTATCCTCTGTGGGGAAACCATGAACTGAATGACGAGCTTGTTGCGCGGTGCCTTGTCGCTCACGGATGACAATACCACCAGTTGATCTCCTCCTCTTCTCGGGCTGGTTAACCTCTTCACTCTTTGACCCCTTAGACTTCGCGGATGAGCTCCCTTGAAGCGCCTTGACTTTCTTGGCTAGCTTCTTGATCATCTTCCCTTGCCACTTAGTTATCTTTTGCTGCACCTCCACCACCGAAGCAACAAACTTCTCAGCCTTGGTCCGCGGCTCAATGTCCATCTTTGGAAGCTCAAAGTGGGCTGGCATCACGCCATCTGATGGTGGTGACTCTGACTGCTCTCACGCGGACTGAATAGGCATCATTGTTGTACCAAGTGGGGCGTAGCACTCCTCGTGGGTTGGGCAAAACTGGATCGTACCGATGCTGTCCAAGTTTGTCTCCGCGACATTGGGTAAGATGCACACACTCTTCATCCCCGCGTCATTGTAGAACTGATAGGCGAAGAATCCTGGAGCTGGCGTAGGTCCCAAGCTATCGGTGTTGCGCATGTAGGTCTCGTTCATGAAGGTTCTATCCGCGCAGGGATCAAACCGTTGAAGGGGTATACCGGCCTGGATGAAGAGTGGCGTGAGAAACCCTCCGATGTAAGCTGAACTCGCCTTGCACCTTAGAGCATATGCCTTGTATTTCATCAAGGAGGATGCTAGTATACACCCGTAGTTAACATCATTCCCAAGGTCATCCATCAGCGGATCGTGGTTCTCTTCCTCGCTGCTGCATAGTATCCTCTTGATCCCTTGGAAGAGGAAACACAGCTCGGTCTTTGTCACCGTAGGAGACACGGCTCGCCCGCTGAAAGTGTTCGCCAACAACTTGAGAGTGTACCTCAGAACGGGATTCCTCACTTTCTTGATTTTAGCCGTGTTGGCCTTGTAGTCTTCATCGCAAAGCACGTCCCATATGATGCTAGCATTCTTGAGAGGAGGAAACTCCACTAGTTTAGCCGCGGCGTTGAGTCCATATGCTTGGCAAAGCTCCTCAATGGAAAGGTGATATAACCTCTTCTTAACCTTGAAAGTGAGATGTCCTTGTGAGGGAGTAGGGAGGCTCGGATTCTCATAGGTAAACGCCAAGGTAGAGAGGAAATCCATGGATACTTGCGGATAAGTTGGGCAATCCATTCTCGAAAGGCAAGCAGGCCCCATGTTTTGGAGAAGGAAATCAAAATCTTCAAGGAGATCCATTCTTTCCAGAAAGTCTATGCTCGCGAACTTGGTAGGCTCGAAGCGCAGCCTCTCTAACCTTTTCTTCACCGCCTTTTCCTCATTAGTCCAACGGATACTCTCATGAGCTTGCTGAGGTTCCTCCTCTTGAACTTGTTGAGTTCCCTCTTCTTGAAACACTTGTTGTTCATCCTCTCTCTGTGCAGCCTCTTCTCTAGTTCTCTTAGGTGCCTTTGGTGCCTGAAACACGATTCTCAAACAAGAGAATGAGCGAAGGCGGCGAAAAATTGGGAAAGAGACTAGCGAGAAGGAAAAATCTACAACTAATACCCTAGATTTTTGGGGGATTTATAAAAATTGTAACTAGATAAAAGAAAAGAAAATCTAGAGATGGAATTGAATCTAGAATATTTCCTGATTTCTAGCTACTTTTAAAAAATCGTTAAAACCCTTAGCAACTTAAATCGATCAAGCGATGATAAAAGGAATTTTTTTGAAAAGATTTAATTAAAAATCTGAAAATACATTTGCAGGATCGAAGACAAGAGCTAAATGCCTTTAGGAAAGGAAGAAAAGCACTCTCTCTCTATTTAAAATTCGTAAGAACAGAAAGAAAACATAAAGGCAACAAAAATCTAAAACCATGGGTGATAAAAGCGGATTTCTGACAAAAGGTGTGGTCAAGGCACATCTTTCGTGGTCAAAGATTCTTGACTTGAACACCATTCAAATTTAAAAAGCGAGGGAAAGCAGAAAGGGAGGGCAAAAATTTGTTACCTCTGCATGAGATCGAGTCCGTTTGGTCGATCTAGGACTCGATCTCATGCCATGTTGGCTGAATCGAGAGATTTGATCGATCAGTGACTCGATTGATGTAAAATAGAGTCTTAGATCGATTTGATTCTCTCGTTCCTTGACTTTTGGTCAACTTGGCTGTGCTCCTTGGATCGATTTCCTTGAACGATTCGGGGCTCGATTTGGCTGAGATCGAATGGCAGATCGAGTAGACTGCTCGATCTTTTCAAGGATCGAGTGACCCGGTCGATCTACACCTCGTTCGCTTTTTAGGCTGAACGTATTGATGAATTGTCCTCTCATGATTGACCGTCCCACTCGATTCGTCTACTAGATCTTGTCTAGATCGACTGACTCCTTTCGATTTGCTAGCTCGATCTAGCAAAGATCGAGCCAGGATGAGTCGATCTAGCACTCGATCTCTAGCCTATATTCGCCCCTTCTTACTTTCCTTGGATCTAAGAACATGACCTGTGATTCCTTATCCCTGTTCCCACACACTTAGAAGATAAAAACATAAAACTGAAAGAGAAATAAAGCAAGAATATATACAGGATAAGCATGGGAACATCTTTAGCTAGACTTTACTTGGTTTAGGCAGATGGTGGATCTTGGAGAAGCATTAAGGTGCTCTCCTTGTCAAATGCACTCGCCATGTATGGCTTAACTCTGTGTCTGTTCACTATGAATGCATTCCCACTCTTGCCTACCAACGTGACAGCTCCGTAGGGCAATACCTCCTTGATTTCATACGGACTGCTCCATCTAGATTTCAGCTTCCTGGAAAGAGCTTGAGCCTTGAATTGTAAAGCAGCACCAAACTCCCTTCCTTAAGCTCCTTGGGTATCAACTTCTTGTCATGAGCAGCCTTAGTATGCTCCTTGTAGATCCTAGCGCTTTCGTAAGCATCCAGCCTTAGCTCATCAACCTCGTGTAACTAGATTAAGCGCTTCTCCTGAGCTGTCTTCAGATTAAAATTCAGCCGCTTCACAGCCCACAATGCTCTATGTTCCAGCTCAACGGGGAGGTGACATCCTTTGCCGTAGAGAAGAGTGAAAGGAGTAGTACCAATGGGCGTTTTGAAAGCAGTCCGGTAAGCCCACAAAGCGTCATCTAACTTCATCGCCCAATCCTTCCGAGTTGTCCCAACTGTTCTCTCGAGTATCGCTTTCATCTATCAGTTAGAGACCTCCACTTGGCCACTCGTTTGAGGATGGTAAGGTGTAGCTACCTTGTGCTTCACGCCATACTTCCTTAGAAGATTTTCAAACAACTTGTTGATGAAATGGCTTCCTTCGTCGCTTATCACTACCTTGGGTACTCCAAACCTCTGGAATATGATACTCTTAAAGAGCTTGATTAACACCTTAGAGTCGTTTGTAGGGGAAGCAATGGCCTCAACCCATTTAGAGACGTAGTCAACAGCCACCAAAATGACCTTGTTGCCGTAGGAAGATGGGAAAGGCCCCATGAAGTCTATGCCCCATGCGTCAATGATGTCAACCTAAAAGATGGGAACCTGAGGCATCTCGTTTCTCTTAGTGATGTTCCCTGCTCGTTGACATGCTTCACAGCTCTTCACAAACTCGTGAGCATCCTTGAAGATAGTCGGCCACCAGAAACCGGCTTGTAAGACCTTTGTAGAGGTTTTGAATGAAGCAAAGTATCCGCCGTACGAAGAGCCATGGCAATGAAAGAGAATTTCCTGAGCTTCTTCCTTTGTAACACATCTCCTGTATAAATTGTCCACGCTTCTCTTGTACAAGTAAGGCTCGTCCCAAAAGTAGTTGTTGGCGTCTCTCATGAACTTCTTCTTGTGATAGCTGTCAAGATGTGAAGGCTCTTCCCCACATGCCAAGTAGTTCACATGTCCGCGTACCAAGGGAGATCCTCCTCTTTGAAACTCAGAACTTCCTCAAACCGCCCTTCTAGCTTCCACAAACAGCCGTAGTGATCGTCATGAGTTGTTCCTCGGGGAGAGAATCATCTAAAGGTAGAGACTCGTTGATTCTTAACCGAGAGAGATGGTCAGCAATGCCGTTCTCTATCCCTTTCTTGTCTTTGATCTCCATGTCAAATTCTTGGAGCAAGAGGATCCATCTCAAAAGCCTTGGTTTTGTGTCTTTCTTCGAATAGATGTATCTAAGAGCCGCGTGATCCGTGTAGACAATGTCTTTGGACCCTACGAGATAAGACCTGAACTTCTCAAAGGCGAATACAACCGCCAACAACTCCTTCTCAGTTGTGGTGTATCTGGCTTGAGTGTCGTCCAAGGTATGTGAAGCATAGTAAATCACGTGCAGCCGTTTATCTTTTCTCTGACCAAGAACGGCTCCCATGGCGTAGCCAGTCGCGTCACGCATTATCTCCAACGGTAGAGTCCAATCCGGTGCTTGCACGATAAGCGCGGATACTAGAGCTTCCTTGATGGTTACGAAAGCTTGCAAACACTCCTTATCAAAGACAAAATCAGCTTCCTTGCACAACAGCCGTGTAAGAGGGCGTGCAATCTTAGAAAAATCCTTAATGAAGAGCATGTAGAAGCCAGCGTGTCCCAAGACTCAAGACTCATCATAACCTCAACTTTAGCCTTGTCAACCTGAATGCCCTTCTCTGTTATCTTATGGCCAAGCACGATCCCTTCCTTCACCATGAAGTGGAATTTCTCCCAGTTAAGCACCAAGTTTGTCTCCTCACAACGCTTTAGTACCTTGCAAAGTTTCAACAAACACGCAGAAATGGACGCACCATAGACCGAGAAGTCATCCATAAACACCTTTATGCCTAAGTGCGCCAAATTCTTGTCATTACTTTAGAGTTGAACTTCCATGCATTCTTGTCAGCTTCAGTCCATCGATCTTTTGGTTTGGGTTTCACAATAGTCTTGGATGGAACCATCATGTCCTCACACTTATCTTCTACCAGAATAGTTGGAGGTTCCCATCCCTCAACCACAATTGTCAAGGCGTCTTCATCTATCCCACGCATGAGATGTCGCATTCTTGCTTTCCAGTGACCAAAGTTTCCAGCATCAAGCATAACAGACTTCTGAACCGCAATGAGCTCCTTCATAGTTTCTATGGTTACCACAGGAGCTCAACCTGTAAAATAGATCTGCTGAAGTAAGAGGTGACCTGCTTTGATACTTAATGTAAAACCAGGATTACTTGAAAGTATATAAGCTTTTGCTTTAAACACTGAATTCAACTTGTAACAAAGTCTCTTTATTAAGAATCACTTAAATATCCGAATGGAGTTGTTTAATCAAATTTATACAACCTTACAGCAACCTTAAAGATGTGTAGTTATCACTGACTAATTCATAATCTACCCACACAGCAACAAATGTGTTTGCTCAGTGAGCTCCTAAACTCTTTTCCAAGACAAGAGTGTTCTAATCCCTTATTTTGCTAACCCTAACACCTTTGCAAGATTTTAGTATTTCTGCTCCTCTTGCCACAGCGAACTTACCATGTTTTTAATGCGCCATATATTGCAAGATGTCGAATATGGAAACTTTAATATCTTCCTTGGTTCCCACGTAACCGGTTGTCACAGCACTTCTGTCTTTGCGCCTTGTGTGTGTGACACACTTCCCAAATGTTCCACGATTCTCCAGCTTACATTAAGAACTTTGTAAAACCTTGCTTTTCCTTAAGTAATTCTTGCATTTATGTTTTAGATATTGTCATTTGTTCTTGATTTCTTACACCTTGGTAGTTTAGCTTCCTTTATTTTCGCATCTTCCCATCTAATTATGTTTAAATCTAGTCAAATGGGCTTAAACATGATTAGTGAGTAGTTTACCAAAGATTTGAGGTTCTAAGTAGGGAATGAGGCTTTTAAGGGTTGATTAAGGGTGTTTAAGCTTGTTTAAATGCTAATCTCTATTGCTTCCTTCTCTTGTAAAGCTGTTAATGATTGGAAAGCATCTCCTTTTTGATTGAATATGATATTTTTGATGTTGATGATTCACTTGAGAGCTTGGTGTCTTGTTTCTTCACATGGTTCGCTTATTTTGCTTGAAAGTTTGGTATTGCTTGTGGTTCCTTTGACTTGTGACATCAGAGTTGATAGTTTGCATTGCCAAATGATTCGCTTAGGGCTTGATAGTGTAGGATTTATGATTCTTGCTTGATTGTTTGATAGTTTGCATTAAAGCACATTCCTTTGCTTGAAATCTGATGTATTGCTTTTGTATGCTTATGTTTTGCATAGGTTAAGATTAAAGTCATCTTCTTGAATTGTTGAGTGGCTGCTTAGGTCCGTAAAGAATCCTAACCGATGATAGGTTGACTAGATTTATTGCTTGAGAGAGAGAGGTTCACTTTGATTAGTGCTTCTTTTATAAAATTGTGGTTATTTGCTTTATACTCATGGCTAATGAATACACCAGCAAAAGTGGGTTTGACACACTAGTTTTGTTGAAATGAATTTGTCGTATACACCACTAAGCTGATTCTCTTTAGATACCTTGTTTAGGATTGCAATATTGAGAAATGCTTGCTTGAGTTGCTTGTTTGATTGCCTTGTTTAGAAACCCCTTAATCACTCTTATGACCACTTGACCATCATTGCTTAGGATCTTGAGTCTTGCTTTTAATTTCATAGTCTCAATTCCCATATTGTCTAGTTGCTCTTGTTTACTTGCCTTAATCTATCATCTTGCCTTATTTAGATCATTTACTTGATTAGTACTTTTCCTAGCTTCAATTTCTTGCATCTTTAGGTTGCTAGTTTCATTTCTTGCACTTTAAAACCCCTATCATTACTTAGCTTAGTTCATAGACTGCATCTCATACTCCCCAATATGAATGACACCTCTCCTATACTACAATTGATTAGAAGAGGAATTGAATTCCAAGATCCAAAAAGTCTTCTCTTCATATACATCCACATTACTCCACCACAACATTATATGATGGATACTCAAATGAGGTTGAGAATATATGTTAGATATAAATCTCCATTGATAATTAAGTATGTAGAATCCATCCATGAATGATGTATATTAGGCTCCATTTGTAGACTGTCATTTTAATATGTCAGTGATTCCAACATTAGGGGGAGAAACGAAACAGCTGGAATTTGGAATGAAATCATTGATCCTCAGACTAAAGAATGTGAATTCGAAGTCCAAAAGATGATTAATCTATAGAGTGTAGTAAATCAGTTGCCAGAAACATTTACTGATCCAAATAGAGTGACAAAGTCACATACAATCTATAAAGGGTCCAATAAAATTTAATATTCCATAAGAACAATATCAAGCTACTAAAGAGTCTAAAGAACACATGCAGTGTGATAGACTTATTGGTTCTAAACATAAGAATCCTCTGAAAAGAAAAGGAGAAGAATTTGACAATGGTCAGACTGAAGAGACAGATTTTTAAATGATCTCAAGAAGAGGCATTAAACTTGATCTTCTTCATGGTAGTTAGTTGACAAAAAAATTCAGGTACCTGAGACAATAAAGAGATCGATCTCAATAAGTTATATCATGTGTAAAAAAATGGAACAAACAAAAAAAAAGGCAAAATGACATCGTAAATATTTTTGCATGCAATATAGAAGCTGATATGATAAATGAGAAAGAGGATCACAAAATCTATTGCAAAATGTATACAAAGAAATGATTAGCCAAGTTATAAAGAAGCAATAGTCATAGAGTTAAAATCTCTTGAAAAGAGATGAGTATTTGGACCAGTTGTCCATACACCTAAAGCTGTAAAACCAGTGGGATATAAATGAGATTTTATATGAAAGAATGATAAATATGAAAATGACTATGAAGTGACAAAATCTTCTGTGGTAGATGCAACTAGTTTCAAGTTCATTATCAGTATGACAATAAGAGAAGAACTTGACTTATACGACCCACTGGATAGTGAAATTCCCAAAAGTATATAATTCTTGAAGAATACAAATTACAAAAGGATTAAGATTGTCAAAATTATGTTCCTGAAGATTCTACTTATTCGATCGGATTAAGATAAAATGTTTTATGTTTGAAAAGATGATACTGTCCTCAAGTGTTCCAAATTGAAATGACTAAGTGATAGAGATACTATCTTAAAAGATCCTTGAAGGATTTTACATAGAGAATGCTTACACTATTTTTGATCCTGAAGTACAATGCTTCAATTGCTAGTTGAGCAATATATTTATCTTTTTCATGATTGAAAGATGTGATTTAGTCTAACAAGAAAGAAAGCTAAAATAGTTAGAAGAGCATGAATAACATTTTATGTATAAATATGTTCCATACAAGTTTAGAATTCTGTAAGTAAAATAAAGTTTGGACTTAAAGTTCAAAAGACCAAGAAATTATTTTTAAGAGATTATAAAATAATCATATGAGTTTATTCATTAAATTTATACTTAAAATGATTGTCAAAAGATGGTGTATTTGATTGGAATGCATCTCTTAAAGAAGATACTTCCAAAGGGGAGAAATATGATGATATGTAAGGTTGTACTCTTTTTCTTTATCATGGTTTTTATCCTATTGGGTTTTCTAGAAAAGGTTTTAATGATCCAACAAATAACACATAAATGATAGACATCTAAAGAAAAATTTAAAGATGAAAGTTTATCACCCGTCCAAAAGTATTTGTCTTACTTTTGTAAGATCAAGTAAAGCAAAGAGAATGAACAAGACAAATCATTAGCAAGAGTCATGGACTGCAAAAGAATGGCGATGTATATATCCTACAAATTCATTCAATTGAAGCTTCAAGACACAGATTTACCAAGGTGTTACTTTCAAAGAGTTATTTCATCATACTGGATTTGATATGATCAAGGACAATGCTAAGGACTTAAAGCTTGAAGCTGATGAACATAACAAAGACCTTGAAGTTGAGGAAGCCCTTCCTATAAGATGATTTTGAGGAAGCTCTTCCCAAAACTGAGGAAAAGCTTGTAGCCGAGGAAGCTCTATACATTCCAAGTGGTCCAATAACACGATCAAAGACTAAGGCATTTCATAATGACTTAGAAGTTCTACTTAATCAAATCAAGATCAATGAAGACAAGGCTGTACTTACCACCCTGGTTTGTATTCAAGCCGATTAGTTTATGGGTTTGTGATGCATTGTGTGCTCTTTTTCCCTTAGTGAGTTTTGTCCCATTGGGTTTCCTCATTAAGGTTTTTAACGAGGCCAATGCATCACATCGTCATTGCTAATAATACTAATCAGAAGACCCAAGCCCATTTCTCTCCTTTCACTCGGTTTTGAAGTTCAAAAGATGCTCTAAGTTTAGTTTCAAATAAGACGCTCCACCTCTTTATTGCTTTGCTTGTTACAAGATGGTCTTCGGTGCTTGTACCAAGACTTATGTCTTTATATTGCTTCGTTATTCCACAAAACAGCTCATCTTTCTTTTTTAACCAAATCTCTTTTAAGAAAAGATCATCTCTTCGGTGTGTTATATCCGTAGAAACCCTTGTTGAATTCCTGGTGTGTAATATCCTAGAAGTCTACAAGTTGTTTACAAGAGACTTTCACATCTCTTGCTAAGCTACATCCTCTATCTTCGTCCCCCTTCACCATCTAATCATTCGTATTCATCGGCATTCTTTCAATCACTCCCTACGGATCATTCACTCAATTCACTTCGGCTCTTTCATTCACTTCGCAACGGATCATACCATCATTCCATCTAGCTTTCAATGTCAAGATATTAGGGAGATCATATTAGGTGGTATCAGAGCAAGCTTTGATAAGCTAAGTAATTTCTATCGATTCGTTTCTTATTTTAACGATTCATATTATTTGACTTTTCAAATTCTTGTGAATCACTGCTTGATCAAATTGTATTTCTCCATTGCTAGGGTGCTAGTAATCTTGTTTTACATTAAGTTGTTTAAGTGTTTTAAGATTGATCTATTCTTATGGAATTTTGATCGATTTATTTTCTCAAGAACATTTTTTCTGTGAGTTCTGTTTCTGACCTTTCAGGAACCATGGCTGGAGAAGATGATCAAGAGCAAAGTACGGGGAGAGACAGATGATTATTACTCGAAGCCCTCTCATCGGAAATGAAGAAGATGGTTCAAACTGAAATAGAAAAGATACGACATGAGTATGAGCAACGAAGATATCCGATTCATAGGCGGCCATGCAAATAGAAAGAAGGAGAGCAAGTGGATCGTGATGGTGGACATCAAACTGATCAGTATTACAGAAGCAGTGGTTCATCCTGAAGTGACCGTAGAAGCTCTAGACAAGGGAGGGAACGTGTTCAAGACAACTTAGCAGGAATCAAACTCAAAATTCCCCCATTTCATGGCAAGTGTGATCCGGATGCCTATTTAGAATGGGAAAAGAAGATGGAGCTCGTCTTCAATGCTCAGCACTATACCGAGGAGAATAGAGTTAAGGTGGCAGCCACAGAGTTCTACGACTATGCCTTGAGTTGGTGGGATCAACTTGTTACTACAAGGAGACGCAACCAAAAGTATCGAGTTACTACTTAGACTGAGAAGAGAAATCTTATGAGAAGGAAGTTTGAACCAAGTCATTACCACCGGGAACTACATCACATGCTTAGACGATTGGCTCAGGGAAACCGTACGGTGGAACAGTATTTTGAAGAGATGGAAACACTAATGCTCCAAGCTGATATAGCCGAGGATCATGAAGCAACCATGGCGCGCTTTCTTGGAGGACTTAACCGTGACATTCAAGATCGGCTAGAAACTCAATATTATGTGGATTTGGAAGAAATGCTACATAAGGCCTTATTGTTCGAACAGAAACTCAAAAGAAAGAGCTCTCAGTGTCCCGCTCTTGGTACCGGTACCACTTACCAGTCAGGCTGCCCGCGAGAAGACAAGAATCTCTACCCGAGACATAACAAATCTACCCCCGTGTCAAAACCCAAAGCTGCATCTATACAAGACGTCAAAGGAAAGGCCAAGGAGACTACTACAAGGACAAGAGATGTTAAGTGATTCAAGTGTCAAGGACGAGGTCATTATACAAACAAATGCATTAACAGCCGGGCTATGATCTTATTGGAGAATGGCGATATAGCATCAGAAGAAGAGTCTCAAGGAGATTCTAGTGAGGAAAATGAATTATTGTCAGTCAAAGGGGATCTCCTGGTGGCTAGGAGAATGTTGAGTATGCAAAGTAAACCTGAAGAGCAACATCAAAGGGAGAATTTGTTTCATTCTTGCTGCTTGGTACAAGGGAAAGTGTGCAGTTTAATCATCAACAGAGGTAGCTGCAAAAATGTTGCTAGTGATACTATGGTAAAAGAAGCTCAGCCTAAAAGTCCCTCCTCACCCGAACCCATACAAGCTCCATTGGCTGAACGACAAAGGCGAGGGGAAGGTTTCTACTCAAGTTTTTGTTCCTTTAGCTATTGGTGATTACAAAGATGATATCCTTTGCGACGTGTTGCCTATGGAGGCCAGCCACATTCTCCTAGGAAGGCCTTGGATGTCGGATAGAAAGGTGATACACGATGGTTATTCAAACCGCCATTCATTTGAGTTCAAAGCCGAAAGAATGTATTGATTCCCATGACCCCTCAAGAAGTTTATAAAGATCAAAAGCAAACATCAAGGTCAACTAAACATTCTAATTTCTTTGCTAAAGCAGGAGAGGGAAAGAAAGCTCTACATTTCTATCAACCGATGCTTTTATTTGTTTTTAAATAATCACTAACAAGCAGGACTGATCTTAAACCGGTATATCCGAGTGAAATGCAAGTTTTATTACAGGATTATAAGGATGTGTTTCCAGAAGAAACACCAAATGGTGTACCTCCCATTCGAGCTATAGAGCATCAAACTGATTTCACTCTTGGAGCTTCACTACCAAACCGGCCAGCCTATCGTACTAACCCCATTGAAACAAAGGAGTTATAAAGAAAAGTAGATGAATTAATGGCCAAATGAAATATCCGTGAAAGCATGAGCCCTTGTGGCGTACCTGTGCTCCTGGTCCCAAAGAAGGATGGTAGCTGGCGCATGTGTGTTGACTACCGTGCAATCAACAATATCATGGTGAAGTATTGCCATCCCATTCCTATGCTAGATGATATGTTCGACGAGCTGCATGGTTCTAATATATTTTCTAAGATAGATTTAAAAAGTGGCTATCACCAAATAAGGATGAAAGACGGGGATGAGTGGAAAACCACTTTTAAAACCAAGCATGGTTTATATGAATGGCTTGTTATGCCATTCGGGTTATCTAATGCCCCTAGCATATTCATGCGTTTGATGAATCATGTCCTTAGCTCATACATTGGCATTTTCGTGGTAGTTTGCTTTGATGATATTCTTGTTTATAGCAAAGGTCTGGAGGAGCATATTAGGCATATAAGTTTAATTTTAGACTTGCTTAGACAAGAGAAACTTTATGAAAAGTAGTTATAAAGACAAGTAGATGAACTAATGGCCAAACGAAATATCCGTGAAAGCATGAGCCCTTGTGGCTTACCTGTGCTCCTGGTCCCAAAGAAGGATGGTAGCTGGCGCATGTGTGTTGATTACTGTGCAATCGACAATATCATGGTGAAGTATTGCCATCCCATTCCTATGCTAGATGATATGTTTGATGACCTGCATGGTTCTAATATATTTTCTAAGATAGATTTAAAAAGTGGTTATCACCAAATAAGGATGAAAGACGAGGATGAGTGGAAAACCGCTTTTAAAACCAAGCATGGTTTGTAGAATGGCCTGTTATGCAATTCAGGTTATCTAATGCCCCTAGCACATTCATGCGTTTGATGAATCATGTCCTTAGATCATACATTGGCATTTTCGTGGTAGTTTACTTTGATGATATTCTTGTATATAGCAAAGGTCTAGAGGAGCATATTAGGCATATAAGTTTAGTTTTAGACTTGCTTAGACAAGAGAAACTTTAGGCTAACCTCAAGATGTGCACCTTTTGCACCGATAGTCTTGTTTTTCTTGGTTGTGTAGTAAGCACGAAGGGCATCAAAGTGGACGAGGAAGAGGTGAAAGCTATAAGAGAATGGCCGAGTCCTAAGAAAGTGGGAGAAGTGAGGAGTTTCCATGGTTTAGCCGGGTTCTATAGACGCTTTGTACGAGACTTTAGTACCATAGCCGCTCCTCTCACTGAAGTTATCAAGAAAGATGTGGGATTCAAATGGGGAACGGCTCAAGAAGAGGCTTTTCAGCACCTAAAAGAGAAGCTTACTAATGCGCCTGTTCTTATTTTACCTGATTTTCTAAAAACTTTCGAAATAGAATGTGATGCATCAAGTATAGGAATCGGAGAAGTTCTGATGCAAGAGAAGCAGCGGATTGCTTTCTTTAGTGAAAAACTTGGAGGAGCAACACTTAACCACCCCACTTACAAAAATGAGATCTATGCTTTAATTAGAGCATTACAAACTTGGCAAAATTACCTCTGGCTTAAGGAGTTTGTAATCCATACTGACCATGAGTCATTGAAGCATCTTAAGGGACAGCAGAAGCTCAACAAAAGGCATGCTAGATGTGTTGAGTTTATAGAAACCTTCCCATAAGTGATCAAATACATACAAGGTAAGGATGATGTTGTGGCCGACGCATTATCAAGGAGGCACACTCTTCTTTCTACTCTTGAAACTAAACTACTTGGTTTTGATCAAATCAAAGAACTTTACCAAGTAGATTCTGATTTCGCTGAACTATATACCTTATGTGAAAAGTCTCCTTCGGGTAAATACTATAAAAAGATGGGTTTCCCTTTTATGAGAACCGTCTTTGTGTTCCTAATTGTTCTTTAAGGGACATGTTTGTTAGGGAAGCACACGGTGGAGGACTAATGGGACATTTTGGCATAGCTAAGATGATTGAGATCATGAAAGACCATTTCCATTGGCCTCACATGAAAAGAGATGTTGAAAAAATCTGTGGCCGATGCAATACTTGCAAGCAAGCAAAGTCTAAGGTTCAACATCATAGTTTGTATTCCCCATTACCTATCCCTTCACATCCTTGGCATGATATTTCCATGGATTTCGTTATGGGTTTGCCTAGAACTAAGACAGGTTAGGATTCTTTATTCATAGTTGTTGATAGGTTTTCTAAAATAGCTCACTTCATTGCTTGTCATAAAACCGAAGATGCATCACATGTAGCAAGCTTATTCTTTAAAGAGACAGTCTGCATTCATGGCATGCCTAAGTCTATTGTCTCTGATAGTGATACTAAGTTTTTAAGCTTCTTTTGGAAAACATTATGGTCTAAGTTAGGAACTAAGCTAATGTTTTCAACCACTTGCCATCCTCAAACCAATGGTTAGACTGAAGTGGTTAATAGGACCTTAGGTACCCTATTGCGTGCATTAATTAAAAAGTACCTTAAGTCGTGGGAAGAATGTTTACCACACATAGAGTTTGCATACGATCATGCCATTCATTCAGCATCTAAGTATTCTCCGTTTCAAATTGTTTATGGGTTCAATCCAATTTCTCCTTTGGATTTAATGCCTTTACCTTTGAGTGAAAGAGCTAGTATGCACGGTAAGAAGAAGGCAAAGCTGGTACAACAATTCCATTTGGAGGCAAAGAAGAACTTAGAAGAAAAGACGAAGCTATATGCAAAACATGCAAACAAAGGGCGACATAAGAAGATTTTTGAAGTTGGAGATCAAGTATGGGTGAACTTGAGGAAAGAAAGGTTCCCGACCTAGAGAAAATCTAAGCTAATGCCAAGAATAGATGGCCCTTTTAAGATCACTAAGAGGATCAATGACAACGCCTATCAGCTTGACCTCCAAGGTAAGTACACGATAAGTTCTAGCTTTAATATTACTGAACTGGTTCCTTATTTTGCAGATGATTCGGATTTGAGGTCAAATCCTTTTGAAGAAGGAGGGGATGATATGACCATGGACAATGCTAAGGACTTAGAGCTTGAAGCTGATGAAGATAACAAAGACCTTGAAGTTGAGGAAGCCCTTCCTAAAGATGATTTTGAGGAAGCTCTTCCTAAAACTGAGGAAAAGCCTGTAGTCGAGGAAGCGCTATACATTCCAAGTTGTCTAATGACACGATCAAAAAATGCCTTAGAAATTCTACTTTATCACCCTGGTTTGTATTCAGGCCGATTAGTTTATGGGTCTGTGATGCATTGTGTACTCTTTTTCCCTTAGTGAGTTTTGTCCCATTGGGTTTTCTAACTAAGGATATTAACGAGGCCAATGCATCACATCATCACTGCCCATAATACTAATCAGAAAACCCAACCCCATTTTTCTCCCTACACTCGGTTTTGAAGTTCAAAAGATGCTCTAAGTTTAGTTTCAAATAAGATGCTCCACCTCTTTATTGTTTTGCTTGTTACGAGATGGTCTTCGATGCTTGTACCAAGAATTATCTCTTTATATTGGTTTGTTGTTCCACAAAACAGTTCATCTTTCTTTTTAATCAAATGTCTTTAAGAACAGATCATCTCTTCGGTGTGTCATATCTGTAGAAACCCTTGTTGAATTCTTGGTGTGTAATATTCTAGAAGTCTACAGGTTGTTTACAAGAGATTTTCACATCTCTTTCTAAGCTTCATCCTCTATCTTCGTCCCCCTTCACCATCTAATCATTTGTATTCATCGTCATTCATTCAGTCACTTGCTACGGATCATTCACTCAATTCACTTCGGCTCTTTCATTCACTTTGCAACGGATCATACCATCATTCCATCTAGCTTTCAAAGTCAGGATCTTAGGGAGATAATATTAGGATTGCATCATCTCAAAGATATCAAGTGATGTAGTCATAATGGGGAGTTAATGCGCACTACTCTTTTTCCCTTAGCTATGGTTTTTCTCACTGGGTTTTCATAGCAAGGTTTTTAACGAGGCAGCATCCTACGTCATTTAGGGAATAGAGTGTTATGAAAAATTATGTGATGTCCATTATAAACCCAAAAGCCCATGTTTTAGAATGTTCTAGATTCACTTGTGGGAGTATTGAGATGCAGTCTATGAACTAAGGTAAGAAATGATGGGGTGTTAGTGAAGAAATCAAACTAACAACCTAATGATGCAAGTGATTGAAACTAAAAAGAATACTAAGCAAGTAATGATTCAAAATGAAGCGAGATGATAATTAAGGCAAGTAAGCAAGAACAACCAGAAGATAAGCGAATTGAAACTATGAATTCAAAAGCAAGACTGAAGATCCTAAGCAATAATGATCAAGTGGGATTAAGGGGTTTATAAAACAAAGGCATTCAAACAAGCATTCAAGCAAGCATTTCTCAATATTGCAATTCCTAGGCAAGGTATCTAGAGAGAATCAGCTCAGTGGTGTATAAGTCCAATTCATTTCAATAAAACTAGTGTGTTAAACCCACTTTTGATGGTTTATTCACTAGCCTTGAGCATAAATCAAAGAGCCTTAGTTGTCTAAATAAAGCACAAATCAAAATGAACATCTATCTCTCAAGCAATGATTATAGTCAACCTATCATCGGTTAAGAGTTTCTAATGACCTAAACAGCAACTCAACAATTCAAGAACATGACTTTAAGCTTATCCTATGCGAAAACATGGCTCACAAAAGCATTACATCAAGTTTCAAGCAAAGGAATGTTCTTTAATGTAAATTATCAAGCCATAAAGCAAAACTTATGAATCTGACACTATCAATTCCTAAGAGAATCCTTTGGTAACACAAACTATCAAGTTTGATGTCACAAGTCAAAGAAACCATAAGCATTACAAACTATCAAGCCAAATAAGCGAATCATGTAAGAAAACAAGACTTAAACCTCATCAAACGAATCATTCACATCAACATATCATATTCAATCAAAAATGAGGTACTTTTAACCATTAACAACTTTGCAAGAGAAGGAAACAACAGAGATTAACAATAAACAAGCCTAAACACCCTTAATCAACCCTTAATAACCACATTTCGTACTTATAACCTCAAATCTTTGGTAAACGACTCACTAATCATGTTTAAACTCATTGGGGTTGAGTTAAACATGGTTAGATGAGAGAAGATGCGGAAATAAAAGAAAACAATAAACTAAACTACCAAGATGCAAGGAATCACGAACAAGAGAACAAGATTTCAAACATAAACCAAGAAATACTGAAAATAAAAGCAGGAGTTTTACAAAGGTTCTTAGAAAATGATGAACAAGGAAAAGAGGATAATGTATGACCTTCTCGGCTCGACACACCATCTCGATGTGGACCACCATCTTCAAGTCCACGTCCAAGTCTTCTTCTCTACATACCACGGGTCATATCAGACATGCTCCACGGGTACTTTGCTCGATGCTCCATCCCGATATAGACGCAGAAAATTGCAAAACTCCATCTTGTGGTATTTCCTTGGACGTCAACTGCTACTGTCTCCTTCCCAAGCCCCAAATCCTCCAATAGTACATAAAATATAACATAAACATGCACATGTATGCAATCTTAAGCTAAATGCATGCAATGCTACCTCTAGATGCAAATGGAGTTAAAATGATAAGAAATGATGCAAGAACAAGGGAAAGTATGTACAAAATGCAACTTAAAACACTACAATATAGCAAGGTATCACAATTCCTTCTATATGTTCTCTCTATTCACAAACATTTTTAGATTTTTTAGTTTTTAGTAAATCAAATCAATTTTTGAAGTTTCAAATAAGAAAATCTCAAAGTTGAGGTATTAAGTAAAGCCTTCAAACATTTTTTTATTTTTTGTTTTAGTTCCTAATAATTACATATCACATAAATTACACATACAAGAGAAGATTCCCATCTACCCAAGTCCCATAAGATAAATTCCTAACTATTTCTAAATAATGAAGACCCACCTAAGCTATCCTTTTTGATAGTTTTAAACCCAAGTGAAAATCCAAAACTTCTTCTCTTTAAGCGCTTGGAGCGACAACTTCTCCCTGAACTTCATGTGGTCGTGGTTGCTTCTTTATTTGAACTTGCTCCTTTTTGGTGATGCTTGTGCTTCATTTCGCCTTTGGCATTTTTATTTAAACTTGTTTTGCACTTCTTGCATCTTATTTGCTTGTAAACTTGAGCATTTCTTCTTTTGTTTTGAACTTAGCCGCCATTTCCCACTTATTACTTGTGTCACACTCCATCTATTTTGCCTTGCTTTCTTTTCTCCTTTCTTCTCTTTTGAATAAACCCAAAATAAACCCATGTTTTCCCAAACTCCCTAACCTATCTAGCTCAAGAGTGAGCTAGTTCTACAATGGAAATACTTTCCTTGTAGTTCCAACCCAACACTTTTTACTAAGCTACAACCATGAAGAAAAAGGTCTCACAATCGCTCACTATTAATGTTTCGGCTTGAAAGAAGGCTGGGTTAAAGGTGCGATGATCCAAATATTTTAAAACAAACCATGACAACACTCACAAATGCACAAGACATGATATTTACACTGTTTATTAAAATTCTTCTAAGATAAAGGTTGAGTCATTTCAAAGCGAGCTTCACTTTCAAATAAGGTTTTCAAAATTGCAAATTCCAAGAGTGGTTCAGCTTTATTTCAAGATCAACATCAAATGTATCAAAGGACTAAGAACAAGGGCATCATTTTCATAAACTACTAGCATATTCAAAGATTTACTATCATTGTTCTCAATTTAAACAAGCAAGCTACATCCTATATGAATGCATCAAGTCTGAGTCCTGTATGAATGCACATGAGCATTCTCTTTTTGTGAAACATTTTTCGAAAATTTTCAAATTTTTAGGGGATTTCTATTCCTTAAGTGCAATGCAAGTAATGATGCATGGTTATCTAACTAAATGCAAATGCAAATATGATCATTAGCTCAACATACACTCCCCGCCCCCACACACACAATTAAATTACACAGTCTCTGTGTAATAAAAATGGTGGAGAGAATGTCAACAAACTCAAGAAAACAAGTGCATTGGAAAACTTAAAAATTGGTGCACCTTTACCTAAGCGGCCAGCTTATAGAGTTAACCCGGAGGAAGGAAAGGAGCTAGAAGCACAAGTTCAAGACCTTATGTCCAAGGGTTACATCCCAGAGAGCTTGAGTCCTTGTGCTGTACCGGTCTTGTTAGTGCCAAAGAAGGAGGGATCGTGGAGAATGTACGTGGACTGCCGCGCTATAAACAACATCATCATCAAGTATAGGCACCCCATTCCCCGGCTAGACGATTTGCTAGATAAGTTGAGTATGCCTCGGATGGGGGGTAATCCGGCTGGTATCTCATCAGGGAAGATATCTTTTAACTTCTCCAAAAACTCATTTAAGAGTGGTATTTACAATGGTGTGATTGGTGTACCTTACTTCAGATGGAGGAGTGGTGAGAGGCTGAGCTTTCCGTAAAATGGGAAGGAGAAGCTTCTGCCTCGAATGAAGTCTGCTGCCTGGTTTGCCTCTTCTTTCCTTTGCTCCTTCAAACTGCTACATGAGAGGAGTGTCTTGGTGGCTCGGTTGGAGGGGCTCTTAGCCTTTTAACGATGTGGAAGGAGTGTCTCCCTTAAGCAGTGGCAGAAGGCTCATCCTCTGACATTCTATCACCCTCGGATCCTTCCTCTGCTACCTCGGTTTGTACAGCCTGATCAGTGTTCATAGTAGATGAAGATCGTCACAGATTCTTCTTTAACTTCTTCACCTTCTTCTTAAGAGAGCCAATCGATTTCTTGAGGTCAAGGTTGGCCTTCACTGACTTCATGAGGCCTCTTATGGCCTTATCTTGAAAGTTGTTCCACCTTTGAAAGAGCTGAATGTGTTCATGAGCAGCTGATATCTCCATTATTTATACCATTTTAGCTTGCATTTATCACTAGTTTTAGTCTTTAAACATGCATATTTTGCTTCTTCTTGTCCAATTTGCATACATTTAGGAGTTACTGTAGTTTTAGTAGTTGCATTGCATTTTGCATTTATTTGGAGTCTTATTCAGGTACTATAAGGAGTTTGGAGACCAAGTGGTGCAATGAATGTGAGCTGGGATTAGAGCAACGAGAAGGAAAAGGTCGGGTGGACCAATATCGATCACAGTATCGATGTGATCTGATCGATATGGAGTATACCAAGGTGAGTATGATGTACAGAGCAGCACATCGAGCTAAGGACACCTCGATAAACCTTGATGGACCCGTACCGAGCAGTGTATCTATCACCCAGATCGATACACCAGAGACTGGACAATATCGAAGGTGCATATCAACATGAATCTGCTTTGTATACCTTAACAAAAGGGCGATTGTATCAACCTTCACACCAAGGAGAGTCAAGCCGATACACTCTTGAAGCCTTGCATATCGACCACCGTATCTACCAGACCATATCGATACAACCCACAAGAAGACCCAATATCGATGTGTATATTGATGTGAGAGGCTGATATGGTCCATCAAGGTCAGATTATTTTCGGTTTAGTCTTGGATTATTAGGGGTTTCTAAGCCCCCTATAAATACTAAAGTCCTAAAATGTTTGGGCAAACATTATATTATTATTTTTTTTCTGTTCTTGCACTTAAAACCTTTCCTCATTGAGCTTTGCTTTGGAAGAACTCGTTTGATTTAGTGAATTACTGCATGCAATCAGGAATGAATTAAAACCGTCTTGAACATGAATCGCAAAGATATAACTAATCAATTATCATTGCAGAAGTTATCTATGTCTAAATCACAGAGTTTCAAATCTCATTGCAACTCCTAACAATCTAAACATGCAGTAATGATCAGGTTCAATAGTTCACAAAACTCCTAAGCCAAATCTCTTTGCACTATGTCATTTTTCTTATCTAATGCTAGATCAGGTTATCAATAATGCTCTCGTATCTATTAAACAACCTAGGTTTCGAAATTCCAGATGATGTGTCTAAGAAAATCGGTTTTAAAGCAAGCAGAGATGAAGAACCAAAAGATATTATTAACAGATAGCGATTTCTACAAACTCATCATCAACCTTTGAAAAGCCCTAACTTAACTAGCAGATTACTCAGGCATGATCATGGAATCACAAAGCATAGCTGAATAAAATTGCATTAAAGAGAAAGAGTAAAAGTAAAAAGGATTCGAAACCTTCTCAAAAGAGTACTGGATCTGTGTCACCAAAAAGCTCTGAATAAATCTCTCTCTAAAGCTCTCTGAATTCTAAAATCTAAGATATATGCCAACAATGGCTGAAAACCTAATATATAGAACCTAAAACATGAGCTGGAACACTTTTGTAAATAGTAAAACTTCAGGGGCCAAAGTGCAAATAATCTTTAATGTTTTAACAAACCATCGCGACTCCTTCCCATCTACGGGTGACGAGCATCACCCTTGAGTGGTGACGAGCGTCGCCCAGCTCTGAATTCGCCTTCCGAGTTGTACAATGCGTGGCTGTATCTTGCAATGCTCCAAAAAGCTCCATAATCTCCAATTATGCTCCACACATGCTATAACCTGCAAAGAGTCTACTAGGACTCTAAGATATATGCCAACAATGGCAGAAAACCTAATATATAAACCTAAAACATGAGCTGGAACACTTTTGTAAATAGTAAAACTTCAAGGGCCAAAGTGCAAATAATCTTTAATCTTTTAACAAACCATCGCGACTCCTTCCCATCTACGGGTGACGAGCATCACCCTTGAGTGGTGACGAGCGTCGCCCAGCTCTGAATTCGCCTTCCGAGTTGTACAATGCGTGGCTGTATCTTGCAATGCTCCAAAAAGCTCCATAATCTCCAATTATGGTCCACACATGATATAACCTGCAAAGAGTCTACTAGGACTTTAAAAAGACCAAAAGACTCAATAAAAAGGACTTATATCATGGTTAAAAACCATAAAAACCATGATATATCAATGAGTAGGATAGGATTTGAATAGGCTAGAATCATGTTATCAAATTGGCACCGTCGTCATATGGGTCTAGTTTAAGCATTAGGATATGTGGATTGTTTGAGATTAAGCTTCTATTTTTTGTTTAGTACTGATTTGAATGTTTTCTCTTCCTCTTATAAGTGTATGAACTTGAGGTCTAGAGGCAATTAAAACTTGCTGGATTATCAACAAAACATTCTGCAAGTGGAGAGAGCAAACAGAGAAAGAGAAAGGCTGCAAAGGATTAATCACCTCAACATGGAGCATGGTCTTGATGATGAGCGATTTCAGGGACCACCAGGAGCACAAGGTGTTTAAGGAGTTGCTGGTGTTCAGGGACAACAAGGAGTCCAAGAAGAGAAAGGTCAGAGAGGACCAGCACATGTTGCACGACCCATGAGGCCTATTGGTGCTGGTGATGCTCCTAACGCCTATAACAACATGACAGGTATCATCCCTCCACCAGTGCAGAACAACAACTTCAAAATCAAGTCTGGTTTGATCTCTATGTTTCAGAACATCGAGTTTCATGGCTTGCCCTTGGAAGACCCCTTGGACCATATGGACAATTTTGACAAATTACGCTCCCTCGCCAAGATCAATGGTGTTAGTGAAGATAGCTTTAGGTTGAGGCTCTTCTCATTCTCTTTAGGAGACAAGGCACATCAGTGGGAAAAGAAATTGCCTCAAGGGAGCATAACCAGCTGGGATCAGTGGAAGAAAGCATTCCTCTCTAAGTTCTTCAGCACATCTAGGACAGCAAGGATAATGAATGAGATTTCAGGCTTTTCCCAAAGAAGCAATGAGTTCTTTGGAGAGTTGTGGGAGCAATTCAAGGGGTACACTCTTCATTGCCCTCATCCTGGCTTCTCCAATGAATCCTTACTGTCTACACTGTATAGGGGCGCTCTACCTAAGATTAGAATGATGTTGGATACAGCATCAAATGGAAACTTCCTAGTTAAGGATGTAGATCAAGGTCTTGAGCTTGTGGAGAACTTAGCTCAGAGTGATGGAAATTACAGTGAAGACTTTGATAGAGCTCCAAGAGGAGAGGAAGGCAACACTAAGAAGGAGCTGGACTCTACAAGAAGAGAGTTGATAGACCTGAACACTAGGTTTTACAAACTGCTACAAGTGCAATAGAAAGAGATCAACTATGTTTGTGAAATGGAGGAGCTGCCTAGTCAAGAGGGGTTACAAGTAGAAGAGATGAACTACTTGGGGAATCAATGAGGTTACAATGGTTATGAGAACTACAGACCTAACCCAAACCTGTCCTACAGAAGCAATAATGTTGCCAACCCTCATGACAAAGTTTACCCTCAACAACAACCGCAAGGGAATCAGCCAAGGCCTTTTGAGACATTCAACCAATGCTATGTACCAAGGAATAACTTCCAAGGCAACTTCCAGAAAAAAAAACAGTTTGCTCCTCCTGGTTTCTCTCAAGGTCAAGCAAGTTCCTCCAACACCAATGATGCTGAAGTAAAAGGACTGCTACAACAACTCAATCAAGGCCAACAAGCTACTAAAGTGGAGATCACAAAGAAGTTTGTTGAGGTTTACAACAGAATGGACTCTCTCCATATGGAGTTATCTAAAAAGTTTGATGGGTTGGCTTCAAGAGTGAGGACACTTGAGAACAACAAACGCATTGCTGTCCACAAAACTCAAGGAAACCTTCCTGGAAAATCAGAAGGTAATCCTAAGGAGTTTTGCAATGCTATAACTACTGCAGAAGAAACTATCTTAGCTGAAGAAGAGGCTATCATAGAAGACTTCCTTTCATTGCTCAATGAGGACATTGAACTTCAGAGTGGGGGAGAGGAGTTTTTAGCAGCTGACGCCAGCCAAGAGGATACAAAGGAAGAGTCTCTTGAAGCAGCAACAACTAAGGAAGAGGAGAAGAGTAAGCCACTTGTTACTGTTGGAGCTGAGAAAGAAAAAGGAGTCTATGATCTTTCTCCTTACAAGCCAGCTCTCCCTTTTCCTGGAAGGTTTAGGCAAGAGCTTCTTGAGAAGAACATTAAACTCTATGAAGCTCAATACAAGAAAGTCTATGGAGACAATGCTGAGCTGCCTGTTAGACCAACATTGGAGAAGCTCAACAACACCAAGCTTGGTGATCCAGGTTTCTTTACCGTGCCTTGTGAGTTGAAAGGAAAAACTTTCAAGAGTTGTCTTTGTGATCTTGGAGCAAGCATTAACCTTCTCCCATCCTCTACTGCTAAGCCGCTGGGCTACACATCATTTCAAGAGAGCAATGTGTTTCTAACCATTGCTGATGGCACAGTGAAGACACCATTGGGAGCCCTCACGGATGTGCCCATGATGATAGAGGGAGTAACAATCCCAGCAGACTTCCTAGTCTTAGATCAAGAATGCAATCATCTTAGGAAGACCCTTTTTGGCTTCAGCTGGAGCAATCTTTGACGCCAAGGCATGTACTATAGAGCTTAGATGGACCAAGGAGAAGATCTAAAGGTTTGACTCTAAGGTCAACAAACTCAAGGGAGAACAAGCTTTCTCAATGGTGCTAAAGGAGCTTAAGGGAGTTGATGCACATTGGCTTGAGTTTGAAGGGTACCAAGGAGAAAGCTTTGATGGTTGCTGTCTGTCCAAGTTATTTGCTGATACCACTGAAGAGGAGGTCCTCGAAGTGGGTGGTTTAAGTTCTTTGAATGAAATTCTGCTACGTCCTATAGAAGATGGAGTGGTCTTGAGACCATTTGGCTCTAAAGGTGGAGAAGTCTCCTACAAGATGAAGCAAGAGGGAAGGTCTAAGCCTTTTGCAGTGCTGAAGATTGATGGACTCACCAAGAGGGTCAGAGGACGCAAGATCACACTAAGGAGTACCAAGACTCCTGCTCCTCACCTCAACTAAGAAGCTTAGGAAATTCGAGCTAAGTAACTCTAAACAAGCGCACTTGGGAGGCAATCTCATGGTATCCTTGTACATAGTTATGCATTTTTACGTTTTTTATGTTTAAGTGAATGTTTTTTAGTGTCCCTAGAAACCAGGTTCAAGCTGAGGAAGAAGGAACCAAGCTTGGAAGAAGGAAGGAGGCGCAGAAGGGTCAATATCGACCAGCATATCGGCCAAAGCACGTCGATACAGTTCATATCAAGTAGTGTATCGATCATGTCTTGCTTGATACTGAGGTGCTGGACTAGTATCGACGTGTGTACCGGGATGATACTGATTGATACTCATGAGAGGATTTTGTATCGATCAGTGTATTGGGATAAGGCAAATCGACACGCCTTCATAGGAGATATATCGGGGTACATACACTTTGATATGCCTTAACTGGCATCTATATCGAGCATATGTATCGAGATGCCAGGTCGATACAACATAAAGGGGTGCATATCGATCAGCATATCGACATGGCACATCGATATGCCTTAACTGAGAGGATAAAGGGCGACTAATCGCCCTTGTTAAGGCTTATTGAGTTGCATATCGACGTCCCATGTCGATACACCTTGACTGGGGAATGAAATGGTGCTATTCAGCATAAGTCAAGGTGTATCGATCATGATATCGAGGTACTTGTCTGATACAAGCGTTGCATAATCATACCGAGCTACATATCGAAGTGTCTTGCTCGATAGTAGACAAGCTAGGATCAATATCGGACTATGTACCGAGATGCTTAGAGCCGATATGTAGGATGCAGGGGTAATATCGACGTGCATATCGACCGGTACAAGAGCCACACACCAATATCAGCATGCATATCGACCAAACCAAGTTGATATGATCAATATCGATCAGAATATCGACTTGGATGGTCGATATTGTACCCGAGGTAAGTCTTCTTCAGTTCAATTTTTTTCCCTCCTTAGTCAAACTAGATCAAGGATTTTAAATTTGAAACCTCCTCCTTCCCAGGCATGAGTGGGACCTCTCTTAGGCACTCCTTGTCCCCTTGCTCCCCACAAAAAGATTCTCCAACCCTCTATATATACTAACCCCACCCTTCTCTCTCTCTCACTTTCATTTTTCTAGTTTACAACCACAAAAGTTCAAATTTTTTAGTTCTTAAGTGTCTAAGAGAACCAAACCACTTCAGGTAATGTCTCTTAGCTTTTTACATGTTTAGAATTTGTTTTATTCACTTAAGAACTTTATTTTGTTAAGTGGTTGCATGCTTGATTTATGATTATTGCTTCTTAGTTAGTTTTGTTTCTTTTGCATGCTGAATAATTGTTTTGACTTCTGAAGAACTTTAGATGGATTTCACTTGCTTGTCAAATTCATTTATTTTGCTTTGCATTAGCATTTTAATCCACTTGTTTAGCTTCACCATGCTAGGATACATGTTTTTCAATTTCAAGATAATTTTGTTTGAAGAATCCTTTGTAAGCATTGCTTACTTAGTTGATTCACAACTGATAGATGTTTACTTTTAAGTAAATAAACTCTTATTTTGTGACTTTAGCAACATTAAGCCTTATCTTTTGTTCAAACCTTGGTTCTAATTTCTCTTTTGAGAATTTTGTTTTGGGTACCATGGGAAGAACAACAAGAAGTGGAGCAAACAAGGAAGTTTAGAAGCAAGAGAAAGCAAAGGGCAAGGCTAAGGAAGTGGGGATTCCAAGCGCTAAGGCTCAAGGCAAAAAGAAAGCTGATGTTGGCGCTTGTGAGAAGGCTACTCAAAAGAAGAAGGGCACCACTCCAGCTCAAAGGCAGCTTTATGACAAGCTGCATAATGTGGATGTGAGACCAACAAGATATCCCAATGTGCCATGTCTAAAGGCCTAGGGAATTTATGAGGACTCCTCTTCTATGCTTGAAACAATGGAGCTCACAAAGCTGGTGGGAACTCCTTATTCAGCTAACAAGGACCAAGTGCTTCAATTCTTTGCAAGCTTTGAAGTGATTTTCTAAGAGCCAGGAGAAGAGACTCCAGAAGAAGATGGTGATGGCTTCATCACCTTCATAGTTTCCAAGAACAACAATAGGATGTCCTTCTCAGCAATTGAAGATGCTTTTGGGTTCTCCTATGGAAGCGCTAGAGGACGGAATCTGGGGATTAGCAAAGAAGAGATAAACAGCCTTTGGGAGCATGTGGCTAAGGGCGTTTTCAAGGCAGGAAGAAGCAAGGCTTCTTTGATCAGAAATCCAGCCATCAAATATGTGCACAAGGCATTGGTGCATACTCTCTTTGCAAGAAAGGAAAGTGGCGCTGTTGAAGGTGGAGAATGGGAGCTCATTGATCAAAGTTTTATGAACATCCTACCCTACACAAGGCAAGGAGTAGAGCTCAAAGGATCAGATGGGACAACTGGAATGGTCACCATCTTCATGCAGCAGCTTCTAGTCATCAAACATTGGTTAACACCCAATGATGACAAGGCGCCAAAGCTCTATTGTGCTGGCCTTGTTACTCAATTAATGGAAGCTGCAGGAGTTTAAAGTGGACCAGCAACAGTCAAGATAGAGTATCTAGACTTGCAATATCTGAAGAAAGCAAGGTTCCTTGGAGAGAGTGTTGGTGACAAGTTTATCTACAACTTCATCCAACAAGATGGATCAGCTGCAAAGCTACTACTCCCCAATCTGCATCTCACATCCTTCTCTAACCCCAACAGCTTTTCCTTTGCCATTCCTCAGCACCTTCTCTATCAAGCTGGCGCTCCATCCTCTTACACTCACCAAGGCGCCAACACTCCTCTACCTCAAGGAGATGATCCACTTGTTATCTATGGTGGAGAACACATGGAAGAAGGGATGTAAGAAGCACAAGAAGAAGGAGAACCAGATTCTCATATCTACAACAGTGAGGAGTACCACTTCCAGCCTCATGATGTCTCACAACAAGGAGGTCCCTTGAAGAAGGTCCATGAACACATCAACCTCTTGCAAAGATGGAACAAATGGAAAGAAAAAATCATCAAGAAGTTGGTGAAGGGGATGAAGAGAATGAAGGCTCAAATCAAGGAACTAAAGAGGAAGTCTAGTGGAGCCTCTAGTTCTGCTCATCAACAAGAGCAAGAAGCTGAAAGCCAAGGAGTGGCTAGAGCTCCTAGTAGAAGGCTCTCCTTTGCTGGTTATGAGGAAGTGAGAGCTTGGGTGCAACCAAGAGCATCTTGTCAAGAAGCGCCAAAGAGGAGGAGACCCCCAAGGAGGGAGAGGCCTATTAGGAGCCACAACATTGACATCATGGAGGACAATTCAGGTGCCTCCTACACCTCCCACACAAAATTCTAAAGTACAAAAAACTCCTCCATTGTATATTCCATTTAATGCTTCGTATATTTTCTTTGTTTATGCATCTCTCTCATCTTTTATTACACAATGGGACTGTGTAATTTATGTGTGGGGGAGAGTCTTGTGTATTGGACATTGCATTTTATTTTCTTAGTTTTATTGCATAAGAGTCTCATGCATTCATCTAAGTGAATTTAAAAACAAAAAAAACAAAAAAATTTGAAAATTTTGTACTTTTGCTAACCAAAAAGAAATGCATGTAATTGCATACATCTTATTAGGATTGAGTCTAGTGTTTTCATATAGGTTGCGTTGCATTTGCATAGCGCATGATGATGAAAATTCCTTGTAAAATGCTTAGTGTTTAGGATTAATTTCAATGTCTAAGTAGTTAAATGTTTGATGCATCATAAGAAGTTAGAAACTAAGGATGAACCATGCTCTTGAATGCTAAATTTGATCCTCTAGTCTCATAACGAAATCATTTGCTCTTTGAAAATCATCTCTATTTATTAAAACCATTAATTTGACTTGTTATTTATCATGTTTTTGCAATGAAAAGTGGTTTTCATGGATTACCTATATACCTATTTGGACTCTTTATCTTCCTTTTTACCTCTCTTGCTAGTCCAAATAGCTGATCCTCACCATTAAGGGACAGTTACCACACCTTAACCTTTTCAAACTGATACACGAGTTTTTGAGGCTCTTGAATGTCAATCACCCTTACACTTGTACTAGTCAGTTGTAGTGTAGTATGGGTTTTATGTCAATCCAATGGGAGGAGTTGAAAACAGAAGAGTTGAGAGTAAAATCTCTAAGTCAAGCAAGCAGAGAATTGGTTTTGTTGCCTAAGCAACAGTTCTAGCAACCTAAGTGAAACAAGCAACAAAAGAAGTGAAAACAAAAGCAATCTAAGCAGTTCTAAGCAAGAAAAACAAAGTAAAACAGAGCAAAACAAAGCAAATCCGAGATTCAAATAAGAGGAAGACAACTCTCTAGATGTGGTTATTGACTTTGGGGAATTTCAGGCAACAACTAAGGCTGTTTCAAACTACATTGATCAAGCAAGCAAGCAAGCAATGGTGATTCCTAGACATAGAGTTCACACTTAAGCTAGTTATATCCAATCTCTTGGCAAATAACCCGTTGCTAAACATTCTAACAAGAACTAACTCTCATTGGTGCTAAAACATCAAGCAAGCATGATTAAACAACTCTATTCAAGTCAAAATGCTCCTCAAACAGTCAATCTCTTGAGCCAAGGCCAGCAAATCCTCTAATAAACATGATCAGCATTTCATCAAACACTTGGTGGGCATAAGAGAAAGCTAACAACTTAGATAAGTTTGATCAAGACTAATCTAGCATGAATAACAGATTAATAGAGAGGAACCCATAGAATGAAGAGCATAACAAGCTTTAATCAAGCCTTAGATTCCCCTAATCTACCACATCTAGAAACCCTAAGATAACTACTCACTCATAATCATGTTTAACACCAAATCACAAAGGGAAAGGATGCTAATCATGATTAAAAGAAAGATTAAAGAAAGATTAAAGCAAATACTTGATTATATTAAACAAAGCAAAGAAATTGTCTTACAAACTTAAAAGAAATGCTCAAGAACAGTATTTTGACATGACTTGTCGAAAATCTGGAAAAAGAGGCTATTTATAGCCTAGAAAGGAAAACCCTAGAGTAATGGAATAGTTGTAATTAAAAACAGGTTCGGGCTGGATCAGTATCGGTCAGTCGTGTCGATCTCCAGTAACCGAATAGGGTTCCTATCGGTCTTAAGTGATCGACACAAATGACCGAAATTAATCCGATGTGTTTGTGTCGATCACACTTGACCGATACTGGTGACCGATATGCTCCGTATCGGTCACTCTTGACTGAAACTCTCTGTGCTCTGACCGAAAACTTCTGCAGAGATCTTCTGCTGTGATCCTTCTTACTCCCTTTTGCCCAGCTAGCATCTTCCATCATTCCCAAAACTCCTCCAAGCTCCTTTAAGCTCCAAAAGCACCTAAAAACATCCAAAATGCAAAGAAAATGCAAACTATACTCTAAATGCAATCTAAGTCTAAAAGGAGAAGAAAATAGGACAAAAGCAAAGGGAAAACATGCAAAAGAGGATCAAAATATGTACTAAATGTAGCCCTAAATGGTGTAAATACAAGGGATATCAACACCCCCACACTTGCCTTTTGCTTGTCCTCAAGCAATCAAGAACTAATGGGAAAGTGAGGTTAGAAAATGGGCATTCAGATTCCAAAAATGCAAAGGTCAAGAGATGGTTTTAGTGCTTAAGTGCCTAGTTGTAAGATGCAAACATAATCAGCTATACTTTAAAGAACCTAGCCATGCTCATCATGTTTCAAAATGATCTCAAATCTCAACTTAGGCAAATGCTCAAATCAATCAACTCTTTAACATTCAATTAAATTCAGAACATGAATCATGCTTATGCAAATCAAGTGAAGACATTTGGTTGAAAAGGGTAAGGTTATGAGATAAGAATGATCTCATTTAAGCACAAGGGTTCAAAAACATAAAGGATCACTCAATGAAATGACTTCATCTTAGGCAAAATGCTAAAGGTAAAAGCACACTTATGCATGCAATTCAAAGCTCTCTTCTACCCTTACTTCCCAAAGATGAGTCCTAAGCATTTCTAAACCCAAGAGTGAACCCTCTAAGTCTACCCTTTCCTAGATTCTACCCTTTACCCATCTTCATGGCTGGGGAAACTACTTCTTATGCTTGTGTGGCTGCTTCTTTTTGGTTGGGACTTGCTCTTCTTTGTTGTGTTGGCACCTTCATCACCTTTGGTGGATTGCTTCTTGGTCAGATTTTTCTTCTTTTGGACCTTTCTAAGCATTATTGTTGGCGCCAAACCTTCTTTTTAAACTTAGAGCTTTCATTCCCTTTACTTAACCACAATACTAAACTGTTTCCCCTTTTTCTACCATTTCCAATCTTTTCCCTTTCTTTCAAAACATAAAAACATTAAGCTCAAACCACCTAACTCTACCCTTTTAAACCCCAAAACTCCTATCCTAGAATCAAGCTCAAAATGCAAGCTGATATCTACAAGAGAGCTAATCATTGCCAGCCTTATTCCTAACACTTTTTGCCAACACAAAATCGAAAATGCAATGCAAAGGCCTCACAGCTCTCACAATAGTGGTTAGGCTCTAAAAGAGGTTTTGGTTAAGGGTGAGGATGTAACTGTCCCATAATTATGAGGATCAGCTATTTGGATCAACAAGAGTGGTAGAAAGGAGAAAGATGATCCAAATATGTATATGGTAGCCATGAATTCACTTTTCAATGCATAAGACATGATAATAAAAAGTCCAAATTAAAGTTCAAGTTGATAGAGTTGATTTTCAGGGAACAAATGCTTTCAGAATGAGATGAGAAGACAAAATCTAGCAATCTAAGCATGGTTCAGCCTTAACTTCTAGCAATCAAAATGATGCATCAGACAACTAAGCACTTAAAAACTGAAATCATATCTAAACACTAAGCACTTTACAAGGAAAATTCATCATAATGCCCTATGCAAATGCAATGCAACCTAAATGTCAACACTAGACTCAATCCTAGAAGAATGAAATGCAACTACATGCTCTCTTTTTGGTTTGCAAAAATGCAAAAATTTTCAATTTTTTCGATTTTTTTTTGTGTTTTTCTATGCCTTACATGTATGCATGATATGCATGAGACTCAAAGTGAAAAGAAAAAAAGGAAAAACTAAGAAAACAGAAAACAAAGTCAAACCCCAAATCTCTCCCCCACACTTAAATTACACAGTCCCTTGTGTAATGAAAGCAATGGAAGAGAGAAGCAACAAAATATATTACAAAAATAAAAAGATGCAATGGTATAGAACAATGGAAGGGATGTGGTACTTGGTTCAATGGTAGGAGTTGTGGGATGATCCTGAGGTTTGTGGAGACTTGCTAGCTCTCCTCTTCCTTCTCTCATAGACTTTAGTGGAATGCTCTGCTTCTGGAGTTGGTTGAACCCAGCTTGACCATAGCTGTTCAGCTTGTGAAGAAGTCCCTTGTGTGCCCCATTGCCATGTATCCTGAACTTCAGAGGGGTTGGGGATTGGCGCCTCCCAAGCTGATGGAACATGGGCTCTTGGCTCATAAGATGAAGCCCTTGGTTGTGCCCATGTACCCTATTGGTCACTTGGTTGAGCATGGAATGAGTGTCTTCCATGGGGGTTCCATACAGCTTCCTCCTCTTCAGTTGGCTCAGATAGGTTAAGTTGCTCTTCATGTTGAGAGTTGAGCTCTTGGGTGTGGCTGTGGTCGGAAGTTTTTGCTGATGTAGCCTTGTTCTTCCTGAACTTCCCCTTCACCATCTTCATAAGCCCTTTGATGGCTTTGTCCTGCCACTTGCACCACTTCTGTAGTGTGTTAATGTGCTCATGAGCTGCTCTCAAAGAGCTTCCTTGGTTGGGAGCTTCATAGGGGTGGAAGTGGAACTGCTTTGAGCTGTAGTTCAACACTTCTTCTTCTTCAAGCTCCTCTTCCGTGGCCTTCAGCGCCATTAGTAGCATTCCATTGTTCTTCTTCTTCTACTTCTCTGATCTCTTCAGTGTGCTCCTCTTCTTCATCACTGTCTTCTTCTTCTTCTACTGTAGGAATAGGGCCGCCTGTGTAGAGCTCCTCAGTGCTTGGGTTGAAGCTAATGTTTCCTTTTCTGAAGAAGGATGTAAGCTTTGGATTACGGAGGAGGACTTTTGCTGGTGTGTCAAGGCCTGTGATGAAGTTATACACATGCTTTCCACCAATGTTTCTTTCAAGGTAGTGGCTTCTCTTGAGGTAATCAATGTCAATCCATAGTGGCTCAAGTGCATCACCTTCATATTTGTCAAGGTCTACTCCACTAGCTTGCAGAACTGCTGTCACAACTCCTCCAATGTGCACTTGAGGGCTGTTCTCCTTCTTTGTCTTACTCAGTACCCAGCTCTGGTAGGATAGGAGCTGTTCCATCAACATAGCCACATAGCAGGAGTTGCTTCTCGGTGCTCTGAGAGGTTCCCCATACTCGTCGCTTCCCAACACCTCTTACAGTCCTTGGTATATCAGATCTGTCTCCCTTCCTGTGAGATATGTCGTCTCCTTCCTTGCAAAGAGTGTATTCGCAAGTGCTTTGTGGACATATCTCACGGCTGGATGCCTTAGGTGCTGGTTCCTTGATCTTCCAGAAGTGTATTGCCCAACCCCAATGATGCCCCACAGCCTGGTGTGCTGCCTACTTGGGATTTCGAACCTGCTCAGCTTGGTGGGGTGGGACTTCAGCTCTAGATCTTTGGCAATCTCTGTGAATGTTGAGGAGAACTCTTCCTTGCCAATCCGAAAAGAGATCCATCCATCACTATTAGGGAGTTCACTGTCTTCATACCAGACCACCTTGAGTGTGGAGAGGAATTGGTAAGTGACCTGTTGGTAAGATGGGAGTGGCATCTCCATGAAAGCTCAAACGTGGCTTTGCAGTCAACATAGAGTCCAAGCGCCTTCATTGTGGAAGTGCATGGATATCTTGTTGGCTTGAAAGTGCACTGGTTGAAAGCCTTCATGAGTTCTCTAGCAGCACTGCCCTTGTTTTGTTGATCTTCTCCCTCATTTACAACCGGTCTCTTTCCAGCGGCTTTGGAGGATTGCTCATCAGCCTTGCCCTTTCCTTTATCTTTCTGTGTTCTTGGTTGGGTTGGTGCTTCCTGAGGTGCTTTTCCCTTTTTCCCAGAAGCTATTTTTGTTCTTCCCATGGTACTTTCAAAAGCAAAGCTTGAAAACAAGGTAAGTGAAAGAATAAAAGCTGAAGAACCAAATAGCTGAAAGCTTTGAAATGACAAACTCTTTAATGCTAATGAAAAGTCTAACAAGTCCTAACAACAAGCTGAAACTTATTCAAAGCAAGAAGAGATCAAAAGCTAGCAACTAAATAAGCTAGAATGCACAAAAGATAAACAGTTATGCATGACATTCTAGCAAAAATGGTTCTTAGGCAAAAGATGATGATTTTGCAAAAGGATGAAGATGAGCAAGCAATGAGATAGATAGATATAGATCAGAACTTCAACATCTAGCTTGTTATCTCAAAACAAATCCATATTGCAAAACCATAGCACATCAATCAAAACAAAACACTACTTGCTCTTAAAAACTTCATAAAAGCAGTTTTTAACATAAGTTAAGAGTAAGAGAAAAGAGAGATAGTTTAGGAAGCAAACCTTTAGTGGACTTCTGAACACTTAGAAAAAACAATAAAAGAGAAAAAGAAATAGTGATTTCGAGCTTTAAGTGAGAAGAATAGTGAGTTTAAGTGTGAAGAGAAGTGAAGAGAGTTGTTGCTTATATAGAGAGAAAGGAGAGGAAACCAAAGGAATCAATGGTTGGTGAGGGAACATAAGGAATCAAAAGTGTGGGGGACAAAAACAAAAGTGTTCAGAAGCTAGGAAAGAGGTCAGAAGGAATCCCATTTAAAAAAATTCAAACTACTTTGACTCCAAACCAAAGTAGGTAAAATTTTTTTGAAAGTTGTGACACTTACCTCGGATGGAGTTTCGGTCACTCATGACCGATATTACTGACCGAAATTGCATTTTCGGTCATGAGTGATCGATACTAGAGACTGACGTGCTTCTTGGGATTAGTATCGGTCATCAGTGATCGACACATTTGACCGAAAATAACACGGTGTGTTTATGTCGGTCATGAGTGATCGATATTGGTGACCGAAATGTTTCGAAGAATCTTATCGATCACAAATGATCGACACACTGGACCGAAATTAGAATGGTGTGTTTATGTCAATCATGCATGATCGATACTGATGACCGAAAATCTATTCCTCTTTCAAACTTCTTTCCATATCGGTCACAAGTGACCGATATGTTGACTGATATAAACTGGCCCTACTGATATGGGTCAATCATGATCGCTACTAATGACCGAAAATTTGTGTATCGGTCTGTCATGACCAATACAAATGACCGATATCAGCCAGAATACACCTGTTCTTTGTCCCCATCATACTTTCTCAAGCCCCAGTTCGAAATCCTGTTTCTATACACTAAAACAAAGCATAAAATATAAACTAGAAAGCATAATATATACAAAAGGATACCATGGGACTACCTCCCAAGTGTGCTTGTTTAAAGTCACTAAGCTTGACTTTGATTACCTCTTTAGTTGAGGTTAGAGGAAGGAGTCATGGAACTCCTTGGTGGTGGCTTGCTCCTTTGGACTCTAGCAGAAACTCAATTCATCTTTATCTTGGCAAAAGGCATAGTCTTCCCCTCTTGCTGAAGCTTGAAGATGAACTCTCCCTTCTTAGAGACCCTTGGTTGCAAAACCAGCTCCCCTTTGTTAGTATCCAGCTTGATCTCATTCAGATTCTTGTCACCAACCACTTCAAGGACCTCCTCTTCAGTGGTGTCTTCAAACAACTTGGCCAAGCAGCAGCCATCAAAACTCTCTCCTTGGTAGCCTTCAAACTCTGGCCAGTTCCTTCCAAGTTGCTTCAGCTTTTTCATCTCCATTGAGAAGGCTTGATCATTCTCCATCTTATTCCCCTTGGAGTCAAACCTTAGAACCTTCTTCTTGGCCAGTTTCAGCTCAATAGTGCATTCCTTAGCATCAAACACTGCTCCAGCTGAAGCCAAGAAAGGTCTTCCTAGTATGATAGCATTCTTTATATGCCCTTCCACATCAAGCACCAAGAAATCAGTGGGAATGGTTACTCTTTCTATCATCATTGGCACATCCTTAAGACTCCCAAGTGGTTTCTTCACTGTTCCATCAGCTATGGTAAGGGATACATTACTCTCTTGAAGTTGAGTGTAGCCAAGAGATTTAGCAGTAGAGGATGGGAGAAGATTGATACTTGCTCCAAGGTCACAAAGACAGCTCTTGAAAGTTCACATGGGAGAGTGAAACAGCCTAGATCTCCAAGTTTTTTTATAGTGAGCTCCTTAACCTGAGGTGTTCCAGTCTTCACCCTTAGCTTCTCAAGTTCTTCTTGGCCATTCAAACCCCTCAACTCCATCTGAGCAGCATAGAGAGTTTCATACTTCGGAACTAGCTGTTCCTTGAACTTTCCTGGGAAAGGGATGTTTGGTTGATAGACAGGGAGAGTAGCTGTTTGAGGTTTCTCCTTATCATTAGAAGCTTCCATCAAGTAATCCTTTGTGTTGTCAACAACCTCATGTGGCGCCCACCACTCTTCATCATCTGAGTTTTCCCTATCTCCAAAGGGTCCTTCTTTTACAGCTCCTTGGTCATTTTTGATTTCCAAGAACTCTTCCCCCCCACTTAGAGGTTCAGTGTCCTCAGTGAACAAGTAGAGGAACTCTTCAATGATAGCCTCCTCTTCAGCTGAGAAGCTTTCTTCTTCTAGCACAATAGCATTGCAGAACTCCTTTGGGTTAGCTTCTGGTTTTCCAGGAAACTGTCCTTGTAGCTTGGGACCAGCTATTCCTTTGTTGTTCTCTAGTGTTTTGACTCTTGCAGCCAATCCATCAAACTTGTTGGTAAGCTCTACATGCACTGAATCAATTTTTTTGTGGACCTCTGCAAACTTCTTCTTCATTTCCAAGGTTGTAGTGACTTGAGTGTTGATCATTTGCTGCATGAGGGCCTTGAGATCAGTGTCTTGAGAGCTAGAGGAAGCTTGTCCTTGTGCTTGGGCATTGAATCCGGGAGGGTTGTAGGGCGCTCTTGGCTGAAAGTTGTTGTTTCTCTGCTGAAAACCTTGATTGTTGTAGGGAAAAAAAGGTCTTGGGGGAGCTTGCTGTTGCTGTTGAGGGTAAACCTGATCTTGTGGGTTGGCAACATTGTTGCTCCTGTAGGACAAGTTGGGATTGGGTCTGTAGTTCCCATAGTTGTTGTAGCCACCTTGATTTCGCAAATAGTTCATCTCCTCAACTTGGCATTGCTCCTGATCATCAAGCTGAACCATGTCTCCCACAATGTGAACCTCTTTATTTTCCCTTAGCAACAAGTCCAGCTTCTCATGTAGAGACTTGATTTCTTTCTTGCTAGACTCTAACTCATCTTTTGCACTCCTTGGTGCTCTGTCAAACTCCTCACTGTAGTTTCCATCAGACTGAGCCAAGTTCTCTACTAACTCCAAACCTTCATCTACATCTTTTGACAGGAAGTACCCATTGGAGCTGTGTCCAGGAGCATTCTGATCTTAGGCAAGGCTCCTCTGTAGAGAGTAGAGAGCAAAGATGCTTGTGAGAAGCCATGATGAGGGCATTGCAATGTGTACCCCTTGAATCTTTCAAAAGCTTCTCCAAAGCTTTCATTGTTCCTTTGTGCAAATCCTGAGATCTCATTCCTTATCCTAGCAGTTCTGGAAGTGGAGAAAAACTTTGCTAGAAAGGCTTTCTTGCATTCATCCCTGCTGGTGATACTCCCTTGGGGAAGGTTTTTCTCCCACTGATGTGCCTTGTCTCCTAGGGAAAAGAGAAACAATCTAAGCTTGAAGCCATCTTCACTTACTCCATTTATCTTTTTGAGGGAGCACAGCCTTTCAAAATTGTCCAAATGATCAAGAGGGTTTTCAAGTGGTAACCCATGGAATTTGCTGCCTTGAACCATTGAAATCAAACCAGACTTGATTTCAAAATTGTTGTTTTGGACTGCTGGTGGAATAATGCCTGTCCTGTTGTTGTAGGCATTTGGTGCATCACCAGCGCCAATAGGTCTAGCTGCTCTTAGAGCTTCTGCAGCGCCTTTTGGTCCTTGCTCACCCTGTAATCCTTGAACACCTTGATGTCCTTGTATACCCTGAGCTGAAAACTGCGCCAATAGGTCCCTGAAATCTGATGTCATCCATGACTTGATCCTGATTGTTCATACCAAGTCTTTGCAAGTGTTGCTGCCTCTCTTGTTGTCTCCTTGCTCTATGTCCTCTATCCAGCAGATTGATGTTGTCTATGAAATCCACAAGATTGCCTGAACCTCTAGATCTCAAGTTCATATACCTGAAAGACATAAGTGAGAGTCAAAGAGAATTAGTAACCAAAGAAAAGTAAAAACTTGATCTTAAAGATTCTACAAACTCTAATGATTCAAACTGATTCCCAAATAGCAACATCGCCAGATTGATACACAAGTTTTTGAGGCTTTTGAATGTCAATCACCCTTACACTTGTACTAGTCAGTTGTAGTGTAGTATGGGTTTTATGTCAATCCAATGGGAGGAGTTGAAAACAGAAGAGTTGAGAGTAAAATCTCTAAGTCAAGCAAGCAGAGAATTGGTTTTGTTGCCTAAGAAACAGTTCTAGCAACCTAAGTGAAACAAGCAACAAAAGAAGTGAAAACAAAAGCAATCTAAGCAGTTCTAAGCAAGTAAAACATAGTAAAACAGAGCAAAACAAAGCAAATCCGAGATTCAAATAAGAGAAAGACAAGTCTCTAGATGTGGTTATTGACTTTGGGGAATTTCAGGCAACAACTAAGGCTGTTTCAAACTACATTGATCAAGCAAGCAAGCAAGCAATGGTGATTCCTAGACATAGAGTTCACACTTAAGCTAGTTAGATCCAATCTCTTGGCAAATAACCCTTTGCTAAACATTCTAACAAGAACTAACTCTCATTAGTGCTAAAACATCAAGCAAGCATGATTAAACAACTCTATTCAAGTCAAAATGCTCCTCAAACAGTCAATCTCTTGAGTCAAGGCCAGCAAAACTTCTATTAAACATGATCAGCATTTCATCAAACACTTAGTGGGCATAAGAGAAAGCTAACAACTTAGACAAGTTTGATCAAGACTAATCTTGCATGAATAACAGATTAATAGAGAGGAACCCATAGAATGAAGAGCATAACAAGCCTTAATCAAGCCTTAGATTCCCCTAATCTACCACATCTAGAAACTCTAAGATAACTACTCACTCATAATCATGTTTAACACCAAATCACAAAGGGAAAGGATGCTAATCATGATTAAAAGAAAGATTAAAGAAAGATTAAAGCAAATATTGATTATATTAAACAAAGCATAGAAATTGTCTTACAAACTTAAAAGAAATACTCAAGAACAGTATTTTGACATGACTTGTCGAAAATCTGGAAAAAGAGGCTATTTATAGCCTAGAAAGGAAAACCCTAGAGTAATGGCATAGTTGTAATTAAAAACAGGTTCGGGCTGGGTCAGTATCGGTCAGTCGTGTCGATCTCCATTGACCGAAATGGGTTCCTATCGGTCTTCAGTGATCGACACAAATGACCAAAATTAATCCAATGTGTTTGTGTCGATCACACTTGGGCGATACTGGTGACTGATATTCTCCGTATCGGTCACTCTTGACCGAAACTCTACGTGCTCTGACAGAAAACTTCTGCAGAGATCTTCTGCTGTGATCCTTCTTGCTCCCTTTTGCCCAGCTAGCATCTTGCATCATTCCCAAAACTCCTCCAAGCTCCTTTAAGCTCCAAAAGCACCTAACAACATCAAAATGCAAAGAAAATGCAAACTATACCCTAAATGCAACCTAAGTCTAAAAGGAGAAGAAAATGGGACAAAAGCAAAGGGAAAACATGCAAACGAGGATCAAAATATGTACTAAATGCAGCCCTAGATGGTGTAAATACAAGGGATATCACAAACCTAAACACTACCTTTTGTGTGTGAGGCCTATTTTTGAATGAACTAAGCATAAATTGCTAGGTTGGCATTACAAGGATTTGTTGCTATGTAGAACTAGCTCTTGACTTTGAGTTAGACATTGGTTTAGGATGGTAGTTACAGGTCTTGGCGAATTTGGGTGTTATATTGATCTTAAAGAAGAGGGTGAAAGAAGAAAGAAAGAGAAGGGAAAAAGGGATGAGAAAGAGGAAGCAAGCAAAAGCTCAGCATGTGTGGAACCAAGTAAACTCAAAACAAAGGGTAGCCATTATGAAGATGGAGTCTCAACAACAATAACAAAGAAGGCACAAAAGCCTAATGCATCAAGGTTATGAAGCAAAGGAGATTCCCCACCACAAAAAGAAGGCGCCCACAACAAAGGAGCAAAAAGAAGGCCACAACATGGTGAAATCAAAGAATTAGCTTCCCTGAAAAATGGTAAAGTGTGGAGAGTGTGAGAGTGTTGATAAAAGGGTAGTTAGGATTGGGTTTGATTTGGGTTAAGAGTTTGGGTTTTAGAACAGTCTTAGGTATTGGGTAGATAACAATCTATCCTTGCATGCATAAGTTGTGCTTCACCTTTAGCATTATGCCTAAGTTCATTCCTTTTTGGGAGAAACCCTTGCATTTGAACCCACATTTTGATGAGATCATTTTTATCTCATGACCTTAATACTTAGCAATATGATTCCACTTGATTTGCTTAAACATGATACACTTGGTTATATAGTTTTATTGAATGTTAAAGAGATTGATTGATTTGAGCATATAACTAAGTTGAGCTAGAGATAATATTGAAACTTGATAGGCGGGCTAGGTTCTTCAAAGTATAACATATTTTGTTTTGCATCCTACATTTAGGCACTTGGACATTGATTTTACTTCTTTACCTTTGCATTTTTGGATTTGAGTGCCCACCTTCAAACCTTACTTCCTCCTTGTCTTAGTTTGTTTGCTTGAGGATAAGCAAAAGGCAAGTGTGGAGGTGTTGATATCACCATTATTTATACCATTTTAGCTTGCATTCATCACTAGTCTTAGTCTTTAAACATGCATATTTTGCATCTTCTTATCCCATTTGCATACATTTAGGAGTTAGTGTAGTTTTAGGAGTTGCATTGCATTTTGCATGCATTTGGAGCTTTATTCAGGTACTAGAAGGAGTTTGAGGACCAAGTGGTGCAATGGATGTGAGCTGGGAATAGAGCAAGAAGAAGGACAAGGTCGGGTGGACCAATATCGATGACCTCATGTTAATACAATAGAAACATGATGTACAGAGCAGCATATCGAGCTAAGGAGGCCACGATACACCTTGATGGACCCATACCAAGCAGTGTATCGATCACCCAAATCCATACACCAGAGACAAGACAATATCGAAGTTGCATATCGACATGAATCTGCTTTGTATGCCTTAACAAAAGGGCGATTTTATTGACCTTCACACCAAGGAGAGTCAAGTCTACACACTCTTGAAGCCTTGTATATCGGCCACTGTATCGACCAGACCATATCGATACAACCCATAAGAAGACCCAATATCGATGTGTGTATTGATGTGAGAGGCCGATATGGTCCATCCAGGTCAATACACTCTTGAAGCCTTGCATATCGACTACCGTATCGACCAGACCATATCGATACAACCCTTAAGAAGACCCAATATCGATGTGTGTATTGATGTGAGAGGCCGATATGGTCCATCTGAGTCAGCTTATTTTCCATTTAGTCTTGGTTTATTAGGGGTTTCTAAGCCTCCCTATAAATACTAAAGTCCTAAAATGTTTAGGCAAGCATTATATTATTATTTTTCTTCTGTTCTTGCACTTAAAACCTTTCTTCTTTGAGCTTTCCTTTGGAAGAACTAGTTTTATTTAGTGAATTTCTGCACTTGTCTTTATTCTGTTCTGGTCTGTTCTACTTTCTAATTATGCTTAACCATTACTTCTCTTTAGAATTTGTGGTTTTGACTACGGCTAGTGAGTAGTCTTATTAATGTTTTGAGATGGGATATATTAGAGGAGCTTTAGGACTAGATTAGTGATATTTTGTGGTTAATATGATTTTCTTCTCTCTATTAGATGTACTTAACACTATATTAGTCTTGGCCAGGCTTTTTAGTATCATGGCTTTCTCTTATGCCTGATAAGTGTTTGATGAAATGTTGCAATGAGTCTCTTAGAGGATTTGTTTGCTTAGCCTAAGGAATTAGATGTTTAAGGAACATTTTGGCTTTATAGGATTGGAGTTCTGTTTTAAATGCTTGCTGATCATGTATTTGAGAAAAGGAATTTGTCTTGAATATGTGCTTAGCAAAGTGATTAGTACCAAGGAATTGAGCTAGTTATAAATGTTAATCATATGCTTAGAAGATAGCATTGTTTGAATGGTTTTGAAGCATCACTAGTAAGGTTCTAGTCCCCTTTTAATCAATAACCCCCATCTTAGATCCCTACTTTGATCTATTTGAATTTTCTGTTTTGTCTTAGTTCAATCTTTAGTCTTGTTTAGTTTGATCACTCCCATTATCTTATCTTGAATTTGGTTTAACTTAAGTAGACTGCTGCATTCTTAGTGTCTTATGAAACTAGATGGATTGACACCTTTCATACTACGATGACATGAGTGTGATAGGATTTGAATAGGCTAAAATCTTGTTATCAGCAGCCGCAAACTAAGCAGTTCTAAACAAGAAAAACAGAGTGAAACTGAGCAAAACAGAGCAAATCCGAGATTCAAATAAGAGAAAGACAAGTCTCTAGATGTGGTTATTGACTTTGGGGAATTTCAGGCATTAACTAAGGCTGTTTCAAACTACATTGATCAAGCAAGCAAGCAAGCAAGCAAGCAATGATGATTCCGAGACATAGAGTTCACACTTAAGCTAGTTAGATTCAATCTCTTGGCAAATAACCCTTTGCTAAACATTATAACAATAACTAACTCTCATTAGTGCTAAACATCAAGCAAGCATGATTAAACAACTCTATTCAAGTCAAAATGCTCCTTAAACAGTCAATCTCTTGAGCCAAGGCCAGCAAATCCTCTATTAAACATGATCAGCATTTCATCAAACTTCTGGTGGGCATAAGAGAAAGCTAACAACTTAGACAAGTTTGATCAAGACTAATCTAGCATGAATAACAGATTAATAGAGAGGAACCCATAGAATGAAGAACATAACCAGCTTTAATCAAGCCTTAGATTCCCCTAATCTACCACATCTAGAAACCCTAAGATAACTACTCATTCATAATCATGTTTAACTCCAAATCACAAAGGGAAAGGATACTAATCATGATTAAAAGAAAGATTAAAGAAAGATTAAAGCAAATACTTGATTATATTAAACAAAGCAAAGAAATTGTCTTACAAACTTAAAAGAAATGCTCAAGAACAGTATTTTGACATGACTTGTCAAAAATCTGAAAAAGAGGCTATTTATAGCCTATAAAGGAAAACCCTAGAGTAATGGTATAGTTGTAATTAAAAACAGGTTCGGGCTGGGTCAGTATCGGTCAGTCGTGTCGATCTCCAGTGACCGAAATGGGTCCCTTTCGGTCTTCAATGATCGACACACATGACTGAAATTAATCTTGTGTGTTTGTGTCGATCACACATGACCGATACTGGTGACCGATATGCTCTGTATCGGTCACCCTTGACCGAAACTCTCTGTGGTCTGACCGAAAACTTCTGCAGAGATCTTCTGTTGTGATCCTTCTTGCTCCCTTTTTCCCAGCTAGCATCTTGCATCATTCCCAAAACTCCTCCAAGCTCCTTTAAGCTCCAAAGCACCTAAAAACGTCCAAAATGCAAAGAAAATGCAAACTATACTCTAAATGCAACCTAAGTCTAAAAGGAGAGGAAAATGGGACAAAAGCAAAGGGCAAACATGCAAAATAGGATCAAAATATGTACTAAATGCAGCCCTAAATGGTGTAAATACAAGGGATATCAACACCTCCACACTTGTCTTTTGCTTGTCCTCAAGCAATCAAGAACAAATGGGAGAGTAAGGTTTGAAAGTGGGCATTCAGATTCCAAAAGTGCAAAGGTAAAGAGATGGTTTTAGTGCTTAAGTGCCTAGTTTTAAAATGCAAACATAATCAGCTATACTTTAAAGAACCTAGCCATGCTCATCATGTTTCAAAATGATCTCAAATCTCAACTTAGGCAAATGCTCAAATCAATCAACTCTTTAACATTCAATTAAATTCAGAACATGAATCATGCTTATGCAAATCAAGTGAAGACATTTGATTAAAAAGGGTAAGGTTATGAGATAAGAATGATCTCATTTAAGCACAAGGGTTCAAAAACATAAAGGATCACTTAATGAGATTTGAGATGATTTTGTCTACCCTTTCCTATATTCTACCCTTTACCCATCTTCATGGCTGGGAAAACTTCTTCTTATGCTTGTGTGGCTGGTTCTTTTTGGTTGGGACTTGCTCTTCTTTGTTGTGTTGGCACCTTCATCACCTTTGGTGGATTGCTCCTTGGTCAGATTTTCTTCTTTTGGACCCGTTTGAGCATTGTTGTTGGCGCCAATCCTTCTTTTTAAACTTAGAGCTTTTATTCCCTTTACTTAACCACAATACTAGACTGTTTCCCCTTTTCTACCATTTCAGATCTTTTCCCTTTCTTTCAAAATATAAAAACATTAAGCTCAAACCACCTAACTCTACCCTTTTAAACCCCAAAACTCCTATCCTAGAATCAAGCTCAAAATGCAAGCTGATATCTACAAGAGAGCTAAGCGGGAGAAAATAGAATTCATTTTATCTGCACTAGGGTCACATGTTGGTTTTACTCGATTTAACCATGTAAAAATTTGAAATGTTTTTTACAAAGTTCATATCGAGCAAAACACTCGATGTGACACCCCGGTATGTACCTTTTCGGGGACATCGGGTCCTGTGACTCAGCCATCCAGCTGCTGCTACTCAGAGGTTCTTCAAACTGATCAGCATCTCTTCTGAGACATCTTTCATCGAGCAAAACCAAAGGATGTCTTGCTCGAGGTTTTTGCTCGATGTGGGTGACGCACTTGTTTTGCTGGAATCCTCCCTTGGGCAGTCGCATGGTCAATGTCCGGACCCTCGTTGTGGCTTGAACATTCTGCATCAAGCAGAGTAGTAGTGGTGCTGCTCGATGTGGTTGACACACTTGTTTTGCTGGAAACCTCCCTTCGACAGTCGCATGGTCAATGTCTGGACCCTCGTCGTGGCTTGAACATTCTGCATCGAGCAGAGTAGTAGTGGCTCTGCTCGATGTTACTCCTCGATACAGCCTATGTCTTCAATTGAGTGTTGTCCTCCAAGGAAACAGGGGATTACTCGGTAATTTGCTACTCCAAGGTACGCATCGAGAAAACTTATGGATGGTTTGCTCGATGCATCACGTCGACATGGATTGTTCTGTCGTGTGCTAGGGTGCTTGTCAGTTAAATGCGTACTAGCTTCCCTCTCATGCGTAAAACATTAGGGCAACTTTATATCGGGCAAATCAGGGATGTTTGCTCGATGTACATCATCTCCTTCCCCGATGTAATCACCATCGGGCTTCCACCTCGGTGTACGGTTTATCAGCTCGGTTTACGGCTTGGGTGATTGCATCTAGCAAGGTTCGCTAGGTTTTACTCGATACATCCTCGGTGTAATCTCCCATATGCAATTTGCTCGACGTACCACTCCCTTCCCTCGGTGTACAGATTGTGGCTCCTGGGGCGATTTCGTCGAGCAGAGTTTTGGAGGTTCTGCTCGATGCATTTAATCCGATGCAATCTCCCTCGTGCAATTTGCTCGACGTACGAACTGCATTTTCCACGATATGGCGCGTATCAGGCAAAATATAGAGAGATCCTGCCCGATATACCACCCGATACAGAAACAGAGTGTTCTTCTCTTTGTTTTTTGAACACCCTACATAGCTTGTTACTTAATCATTGACTTCTGAAACACTTATTAGACACATTAATAATGCTTGGTGACTTAGTGGAAAGAAACGAATGGGATTATCTCCCAAGTGTGCTTATTTTAAGTCACTAAGCTTGACTTTGATGCTTGGTGACTTAATGGAAATAAGTGAATAGAGCAGAAGCTCCATCTCCCTTCTTCATGTAGACCCAAGTACCAAATGACTACAGCTTTTTCTTTTCACGAGCTGACTTCTTAGACCTCTTTTCCTTGAAGCTTGGTGGGAAGCACAAGGGCTTCTCTTCATTGGTGATTACTTCTTCTTCTTTCAAGTCAACTCCAAGGTTTCTTTCCTTGATTATACCTCTTCTCATACTCATCAGGAAGAGTGTCTCTTGTCATCATGCTCAGGGTGAAGCTCATGGCTCCCTCCACACGTTCTAGAGGGTCATTTGTATCAACCTCTTCTTCAACTATAGTTCCACAAAATTCAATAGATGGAGACACTATCTTGTACACCTTGAATTAACCAACATTCATCAGCACTACTAAACTCCTCTTGAAGTTAATCTGAGCTCCTGTTGTAGCCAAGAAGGGAGTACCTAAGAGTAATGATATCTCTTTGGAGTATGTCATCACCATCACAACAAAATTGGTGGGTATACGACAATTGCCAAGCATTAGTCGGAAGTCCTTAACTATTCCAAGTGGACCTCTATCAGCTCTTTGTCTTCTTCACTAGGCTCTGCTTTAAGACCTTTTCTTGGAGCAACCAACTCTTTCTCAGCCTCCTCTTTCTCAACTCTTTCCTACTCTAGAAGTGATTCCAGTGGATTTCTGCGGCTTCTTCGCAGGCGAGCAATTTCAAAGAGGACCAAGAGGTTGTGGACATCATTGAATAATCTCCCCCCCCCCCACACACACACACTGAGTTATTCTCCATGTCCATATGGAGTAAGAGTTCTTGAAGCATATACCCAAGATCTTCCATTGAAGCATCTTCTTTCTAAGTCACACCTTCTTCACCTTCATTAAGGAAACGGCAAAATTCCTTTGGATTTGCTTCACTCTTTCTTGGTAGATGATTCTGAGCCTTTGAAGAAGAAGATCCCTTGCTCTCAATGGGTTTCACACGGTTGGATAAGGCTTCTAACTTAAACTGAATGTCACCAGCATTGATCTCTATCTTGTTATGCACTTCTGCAAAGCGCTTGTGCAGGTCTATTGTGAGAGAGGCTTGACCATTCATGACTATTTGCATCATTTGCTTCAAATCAGCTTCTTGTGGACTCCCTTGTGGATGTTGTGAGTTGAGTTGACAAACCCGGGTGGGAAAAGTCTTGGTTGGAAACCATTCCCTTAAAAGTTGTTCCTAGGAACATATCCTTGAGAGTACCAACGTAGCTAACCCTCAAGACCAGAGCTACCCTCAACAGGAGGTTGGGATGGTTGCAGTTGTTGTTGAAGCCACCATAAGCCTGTTGGTTCATTTAAATGGCTTCTTCTTCTAAAACTCCTCCATCCTCTTCTTGTGTAGCATAAGCTTTACCAACAAAGCTTACACTCTTCAAGGAGACACTTAAAAGCTTGTCAAGTTTATCACACAAAGCCTGCATATCTCGCTATGTAGAGCTCTCATTCTCATTGCTCCGAACAGCTTTGTAGTTCTATCATACTCATCTCCATAATTGCCATCTGAGATAGCTAAGTTCTCAACCAAAGCTAAACCATCCACCACGCTGTTTCCCATGAAGTTTCCTATACTTGGGACTGACTCCACGGTAGAGTGTAGATAACAAGCTCTCATTTGTAAAGCCATGATGTGGACATTGAAGGGTATATCACGTGAATCGGTCCCATACCTCACAAAAGGTTTCGTTTCCATGCTGTGTGAAGCGGCTTATGGTGTTTCTCAGCTTAGCTGTCCTGGTAGAAATGAAGAACTTGTTTAGAAAAGCTGATAAAACCTTGGGGAAGTGTTTTCTCCCATTGATGCGCTTTGTCTCCAAGGTTAAAGGGAAAGAGCCTCAGCTTCAACGCATCCTCTGATACTCCATGAATCTTTGTCATTCCACAGACCTTGTCAAATTGATCCAAATGATCGAGCGGGTCTTCATTCGGTAAGCCATGGAAATGGTTCCCTTGAAATATATTGATAAGGCCAAGCTTGATCTCGAAGTGGTTCTGATGTATTGGTGGATCATTGATTCCATTACGGTTGAGATGTGTATCTGGTGCATCTCCAGCTCCAATAGGTCGTGGAACTCGTGGAGCATGCACTGTTATGCTGAGTCCTTATACACCAGCCGCATGTTGACCTTTATTATGCACAGCCGCTTGAACTTCTTCAATGTGTGCAGCTGCAGCCTGTAATGGAGCTTGTCCAACTACTCCTACATGTGGTAACTGACCAGCTTCCTGCTCTGCCATGGTATGTTCCTCAAGCAACTGAACTCGCTGCCTCACAGCTCTTCTCCTAACTACACGGTCAAGATGATGTATATTGTCAATGGACGGGACTAAGTCGTGTGAGCCTTGAGATCTCAAGTTTATACAAGTGGTACCTGAGAAAACAGAGAAAAAGTAGAGCTAATTAGTAAAGTAAAATACTTGGTCTAAGTGCAAAGACAAACTCAAAAATATTCCACAATGGCAACGGCGCCAAATTGAAGATAGAGATGACTTTTACAAGTTTAAGAACAATTCCTCTTCTAATCAAATGTAGTATAGATGAGGTGCAATCCAATTGTGAGAGTATTGAGATGTAGTCTATGAATTAAGCTAAAGCAATGATAGGGTTTAAGTGAAGAAACCAAACTAACATACTAATGATGCAAGTGATTGAAACTAGAAAGAGTACTAAGCAAGTAATGATTCAAAATGAAGCAAGATGATAATTAAGGCAAGTAAGCAAGAACAGCTAGAAGATAAGTGAATCAAAACAATGAATTTAAAAGCAAAACTCATGATCCTAAGCAATAATGGTTCAGTGGTCATAAGAGTGATTAAGGTGATTCTAAAACAAAGGCATTCAAACAAGCATTCAAGCTAGCATTTCTCAGTATTGCAATTCCTAGGCAAAGTATCTAGAGCAAATCAGCTCAGTGGTGCATATGACCAATTCATTTCAATAAAACTAGTGTGTCAAACCCACTTTTGATGGTGTATTCACTAGCCTTGAACCTTAGTTGTCTAAAAGAAGCACTAATCAAAGTGAACCTCTCTCTCTCAAGCAATGATTCTAGTCAACCTATCATCGGTTAAGAGTTGATAGGGACCTAAACAGCAACTCAACAATTAAAGAACATGACTTTAAGCTCATCTTATGCGAAAACATGGTTCACAAAATCAGTACATCAAGTTTCAAATATATTAATGTTCTTTAATGTAAACTATCAAGCCATTAAGGAAACTCATGAAACGGACATTATCAAGCCCTAAGCGAATCATTTGGTAACACAAACTATCAACTTTGATGTCATAAGTCAAAGGAACTGAAACAAGACTTTTGCAGGTCTAAACTCAAATGTCCTTAGCCTCTAATCAGTTGTAGAATAGGGATCAAGTATCAATCCAATTTGTGGAAGATGAGATGCAAACAATGCCATAAGCTAAGCAATGATGGGGTTTTGATTGAACAAGGACACGTCTAACAACCTAATAATGCAATGGAAAGAAAGCATAAACTAAATGCAAGTGAACAAAACTAAACATTGAACTTAAGGCAATGACTAAATAAGAACTAAGCAAGAATGACTACTAAAGCAAGAATTAAGCACGATGATCATAAAGACAATTAATTAAAATCAAGACTCAAGGTTTTAAGCAATTGTGGGATAGTGATTCTCAAGACTGAAAATGGAGATTTCTAACAGAGGCAAACATCAAGCATTCAAAGGCAAGCAATTCTTAATGTTATACTCCTAGACAAGGTATCTAAAAGAAACTAGCTTGGCGTCAATAAGCAGTTCATATTCAACAAGATTGAAGTGTCAGACCCACTTGTGATGGCGTATCCTTCAACCATGAGCATAAAGATCAGAACCATTCTAGCCTAAGAGATGTGTTAATCAAGCAATCATTCTCTCACCCAAGCAAGAATTCAGATCAACTTACCAATCTTCTGAACTAATAAGAACATAGTTAGCTAAGCACCAATCAAGAACATGGGTTTAAGCACACAGAAGCAACATCCTAACAATGCTAAGCAATGAAAAGGAATGAAACAAAGACAAGATCTTTTGATGCATACTATCTAACCATCAAGCAAGAATCTCAAAACCAGCATTATCTAGCCCTAAGAAAATCATCTAGCAATGGTAAACAATCAGTTTGGTGTCACTGAACAAAGGAAACATTGACCAAGCTAAACTATCGAGCCAAATAAGCAAACCATACATAGAGATGAGATAACAAGCCATTTAGTAAACCATATGCATCAATCAATACCATATTCAATCAAAAGGAGCAAGCTTTATGAACAATAACCACTTTGCAAGAGAAGGAGACAACAGAGAATAGTTAAATAAGCCTAATCACCTCTTAATCACATCTTAATCACCACTTTCCCTACTTAGAACCCTAAATCTTAAGTAGACTACTCCCTAATCATGTTTAATCCTATTGATTTGGATTTAAACATAACTAGATGAGGTGAAAATGCAAAGATGATAAATCTAAACTACCAAGGTGCAAGAACAAAGATTAAGAGACAAGATTAAACTATGAAAATGCAAAAATTATTAAAGATTAAGATACGTAAGGCAAATCGCCGTTTAAGGTTTAGAGAAGAGAGAGTTTTTGATAGAAAGCTAAACTTGGATAAAGATAATATTTTATGGCTTTCCTTTTATAGTAGGGAGCCAAAAGAAGCATAAAAAACCTAAAACGATAGGATAAGGTTAACAAAAGTCAAGTGGTCTACGCAGATGAGTTGCATCGAGGTCGTACGGTCGATGTTCTGCTCGATATGGTCCGTGCAGCCCGTATCGACGTCCTTCCTCGATGCAGACCAACGGCTTCGAATCCTCGTGCTGATCCTTTTCCTCTCGTCATGCTGCTTGCATCGAGCGTACTCCAGGGGTGTTCTGCTCGATATGCTTGCTCGATATGGACCAGACTTTGTAGGAACTCCATTTATGTCATCTTCTTTGATCATGCGCTGCTTCCATCTCCTTCCCAGCTCTAAGAAACTCCAAAAACACCTGAAAATCACCACAAACATGCACATGTATGCAAATGTATGCAATCTTAAGCTAAATGCATGCCATGTTGATTCTAAGTGCAAATGATAGTAGAATGCTAAACTATAATGCAAAAACAGAGGAAACGATGCATGAAATGCAGCCTAAAATGATCTGAAATAGCAAGCTATCAGGAACCATAAGCATTACAAACTATCATGCCAAATAAGCGAATCATGTGAGGAAACAAGATATAAAGCTCATCAAGCAAATCATTCACATTAGCATATCATATTCAATCAAAAAGGAAGTACTTTTTAATCATTAACAAATTTGCAAGAGAAGTGATACAACCCTCATTGCTTATACATCATAATTTGACCAAGAGAAGAGCCTTGCAGCTAAAATGGATGATGCCTTGCTTGTAGCCGAGGAGAAGGAGAAACTTGTAGCTGACTACAAAGGAGATAAAGCTTCAAGATCAAAATGCCATCATTCTATACACCAAGGACAGCTTTCTGGTCGAGTCAAATCAGAACCGGTTCAGAAACAAAGACCAGCCATTGAAGATAAACCACCAGAACCACATAATTGCATATATGGACCTACACATGATTATATGAAGCTGTTTATGGAAAGCTCGGATATTCTTCACATCAAGCCATCATATTCTCATATTAACAAACCCACTGATGATATCAAGACCTATAAACCACCTTTGGTTCAGTTTAAATTGCAAGAGGATCAAGCTAAACCGCCAAAGCCACCAGATAACATGATTGGACCTACATGTGCATCATTGGAGTCAACTATGGAAACTAGGAGCAGCAAGGCATGTTATTCGACCAACATAGAAGATATCAATGTCTTAAAGCCACCAGATCAAGTCAACATTCACATTATTTCGTCCCAAGTCAAAGGAGAATCAGCCATGAAAGAACTTTCCTTTTTAGAGCATGATATATTTGCTTCTATGGGAAACTTAGAACAACATTCAGTTCATCTCAACCCTCCATTCAAATCAAGACATCATGGACATTCACACCATCCCAGAGAACCAAAGATTCGTCCCCTCTCTCATTACCACAAATCAAGTCCTTTCCCCCATTATGACAACGGCTAGCTAACACCAAATCATTTCACTTAGGCTAAAATCATTCCTTTGTTATAATGCTTTTTGTTACCATTTTATTCTTTACTTTGGAGCATTATATAAGCTCAAGTCCTTTGTATTTTGAAGTCACCAAATTATTAATCAAGAAAATTCTGTTTTGTTTCAAAGAAGTTTTTCTTTGTTTATAATATTGTTCCTGCTTTTTATTAAGTTCTTTTGAGGGATTCAGAGAGCTTGTGAGAAGTGTAGAATTTATTAACTCTTGTGAGGATTAGCCCTTGAGTTAGTAAAGTCTAAACTCTTATGCTTGGGGTTCAAGTACAACTGGTTATCCATCATTCAAACCATTCATCCATCACTTTGGCTTCTAAGTGACGATTTCAAAGACAAAAGTCCTTGAAGCATTTTGAGGAATTGTATCATGAAACAACAGAGATTAACAATAAACAAGCCTAAACACCCTTAATCAACCTTTAATAACTACTTTTCCTACTTAGAACCTCAAATCTTTAGTAAACTACTCACTGATCATGTTTAAACTCATTGGGGTTGAGCTAAACATGGTTAAATGAGAGAATATGCGAAAATAAAAGAAACAAATAAGCTAAACTACCAAGATGCAAGGAATCAAGAACAAGAGAACAAGATTACAAACATAAACCAAGAAATACTTAAAATAAAAGAAAGAGTTTTACAAAGGTTCTTAGAAAATGATGAACAAGGAAGAAAGGATAATTTTCCGATTTTCTGAACTGTTTGTCTCCTTCTTTTATATACTAAAGACCCAAAAAGTGAGGAAAAACCTAAAAAAATTAGATCCGGTCAAAGATAAGGTTTGGTCAACCCAGAGAAAAGACGCATCGGGCTGTACAGACAGATGCTTTGCTCGATGCTCTATCTCGATGGAGACCATCCACGCTGCGGGTCGCCTTCCTGGTTGCGTGCTCGTCATGAAGTGGGCTTTGGGTTGTATCAGGCAAGACACCAGGTGTTATTCTCGATGCTTGGACCCGATATGTTATGTATCGCCAAATCGGCTTGTGCGGGCTTCTCTGCTCGACACACCATCTTGATGTGGACCACCACCTTCAAGTCCACATCCAAGTCTTCTTCTCCACATACCATGGTTCGTATCGGACATGCTCTACGGGTACTTTGCTCGATGCTCCATCCCGATATAGACGCAAAAAATTGCAAGACTCCATCTTGTGGCAAATCCTTGGATGTTAACTGCTACAGTCTACTTTCCAAGCTCCAAATCCTCCAAAAGTACCTGAAATATACCACAGACATGTACATGTATGCAGTCTTATGCTAAATTCATGCAATGCTATTTTTAGATGCAAATGGAGTTAAAATGATAAGAAATAATGCAAGAACAAAAGAAAGTTGTACAAAATGCAGCTTAAAACACTAGAATATATAATAAACTATCACAATTCCTTCTATCTGTTCTCTCTATTCACAAAAAATTTTAGATTTTTTTAGTTTTCAGCAAATCAAATCAATTTTTGAGATTTAAATAAGAAAATCTCAAATTTGAAGTATTAAGTAAAATCTTAAAACATTTTTTTGTTTTTCTTTTTAGTTCCTAATAATTACGTATCACATAAATAATTTAATTTTTTTAGTTGTTTTTTCAAATTAATTCATATATTTATATTTACGAATTTAATAATATCGTATACAAGTAAATGAATAATCTAAAACCTAAATAATAATCTATAATAAAGTGAAATATTATATAATATAAAAAAAAAACCAATTTCATACAACAACAACATTACACTAAACACGTTGCACAAATTAAAAATCAGACATCAATTATTTTTCATGTCATCTAATATACTTTCAAAGATTCTTTAATGTACCCATCTTCAGCTAATTACATTATTTGGAGAAGTATTTTGCAAGATGGAAACAAGGATATGTGTTTTTCAAAATGTATTAATTTGATTTCATATATTCGTCTACTTGAAAGATAATTAGTGTTTGACAATCAGCAGGAGGATAAATTAGGGGCTGAATATCCGACTCAACTTTCTACGCCTGAAATCACTTTGACACATGTAGGTAAGTTTTCGTCACTTCATAAAGAAAATTTAAGGTTCTGCGATACTCAAATCAGATGTGCACCAATAGGAACATATACATGAGAAGATAGATTTGGTGGTGGTCTAGATTCTCGTCTAAGGATCGTGATGCTCATCTGTTTGTTTAGTGATGACCCAGTGATATTAGATTATAATCACTCCAACTTATGATCACTCAGTGATTAGGAGAATTCCTAGCTTATAAGACAGAAGGTGAAATGAAATCGGAATGTAGGTGGAAATGAGGCTGATTGACTCACTAAATCGGTGGGCTTGACTGACTCTCTCAATCGGTAGATAAAATATAATTTTTGAATCACACAAGCAAGATAAATCACAACTTCTAAAGAACTAAGTAAATCACACACTTAAGACGAAAAAATAACAATTCTTCAAAAAAACACACTTGAAAGAGAAAACCAAATACTTTGATCCATTTTAGATTGAAAAGCGAATAAAAATTTAGAGACTGATGAGCTGATATCTAATACATTTACATCATTTACGCTTGCATTTAGTTCATGTTTTGGTCTTCTTTTGCATGTTTTCTTTCTCTTTAGTCCCACTTTCTTCTCCTTTTAGACTTATGTTGCATTTAGGATGTAGTTTGCATCTTCTTAGCATAAAGGATGCTTTTCGGTGCTTATGGAGCTATGAGGAGCAAGGAGGAGCTTTAGGAATGAACCCGGAGGCTTGCTGAGCTTGCATGGAGCAAGAGGAACCAAGGCAAACGATTTCTGCAAGCCCTATCGGTCAAAGGCACGAAGGCTATCGGTCAAGGAGTGACTGATATAGGAGATATCGATCGAGCTATCGGTCCAAGAAGTGACCGATAGAAGTATATCGGATGTATTCTGGTCACCCGATCGGTCACCTTCTAGACCGATAGCAAGCTTATTGATCACCCTATCAGTCACATGTATACCGATAGGATCCCAGTCTAAAGCTGCTTTTATTTACCATTCTGCCATTACTTTTAGGGCTTTTCTATTTATGTATAAATACTTTGTTTCAAGAGATTTCGACATGTCTTGTCAATCTACTGTTCTTGAGTGATTTCTTTGAGTTTGTAAGACAAATTTCTTGCTTTATTTAATATAAATTTGTATTTGCCTTTAATCTTTTCTTAATCTCTCTTTTAATCATGATTTGCATATTTTCCTCTTGTGATTTAGTGTTAAACATGGCTATTAGTGAGTAGTTTGCTTAGGATTCTTAGATGTGGTAGATTAGGGGGATTTAGAAGCTTATCTAAGGTTTGTTAGTGCTTAATAACATGGATTCCTCTCTATTATTTTGTTCTTAAGCTAGATTTAACTTGATCACTTGAATCTAGAATTAGGCTTTCTCTTATGCCCACCAAGTGTTTGATGAAATGCTGATCTTGTTTAATAGAGGACTTACTGGCCTTAGCTCAAGAGATTGACTGTTTGAGGAGTATTTTGACATGAATGGAGTTGATTCTTAGTGTTTTGGCACTAATGAGAGTTAGTTATTGTTAAAGTGTTTAGCAAAGGGCTATTTGTCAAGAGATTGAACTTAGCTTGCTTGTTTGTAAATTCTATGTATAAGAATCAGCATTGCTAGCTTGTATGCTTGATCAATGATGTTTGTAACAGCCTTACTTAGCTTCTGAACTCCCCCAAAATCAATAACCACATCTAGGAACTTGTCTTCTCTTTGTCTGAATTTCGAATTTTCCATACTCTGTTTATTTGCTCTGTTTTGCTTCTTTGATCATTGCTAAATTGTCTCTTCTTGGGTCCTCTTTGGTGTGTGATCACTTTAGGTTGTTAGTTCAGTTGCTTAAGTAACAAAAGTCTCTCTGTTTCACTTGACTTAAGGATTTCTGCTTGCAACTTTTCTGTATTCAACAACGCCCCATGGATTGATAAACTCAATACTACAATGACTAGTGTAGGTTGAGGATTGAGATAGGGAAAACACCTACATCAATTTGGCGCCGTTGCCATTGGGGTTTTCTGTTTGAGTTATTATAGTTTGTAGAATCTTTAAGATCAGGTTTCTTTTGTTTTTGGTTACCAATCTCCCTTGACTCTCATTGCTGTTTTTCAAGTTTATGAACTTAAGATCTAAAGGTTCAAGCAATCTTGTAGACTTCATAGACAACATCAGTCATTTGGACAGAGGTCAAAGAGCAAGAAGACAGCAGGAAAGGCGCAACACTTGGAGAGACTAGGGATGAACAATCAGGACCCACTTGTTATGGATGACATAAGATTCCAGGGTCCTCAAGGAGCTGCTGGCGCTGAGGGTCTACAAGGTCAGCAGGGTATTCTGGCTTGCACGGTGAGAAGGGACCAAGAGGCGCAGCTCAAGTTCCAAGAGCAGCAAGACCCATAGGCGCTGGTGATGCACCAAATGCCTATAATAACAGAACTGGGATCATTCCACCAGCAGTGCAGAATAAAAACTTCGAAATCAAGTCTGGATTGATTTCAATGGTACAGGGCAGTAAGTTCCATGGGCTGCCACTTGAAGACCCTTTGGATCATTTGGATAATTTTGACAGACTTTGCTCCCTTACAAAGATAAATGGAGTGAGTGAAGATGTCTTCAAGCTGAGGTTGTTTCCTTTCTCTCTTGGAGACAAACACGCTAGTGGGAGAAAAACTTACCCCAAGGAAGCATCACTAGTTGGGATGAGTGCAAGAAAGCCTTCTTAGCAAAGTTCTTCTCCACTTCAAGAACTGCAAGAATAAGGAATGAGATCTCAGGTTTTGCACAGAGGAACATTGAAAGCTTTGGTGAAGCTTGGGAAAGATTCAAGGGCTACACACTGCAATGCCCTCACCATGGCTTCTCACAAGCCTCTCTGCTCTCTACTCTCTACAGAGGAGCCTTGCCTAAGATAAGAATGCTTCTGGACACTGCATCAAATGGGAACATCTTGTCAAAAGATATGGATGAAGGATTGGAGCTTGTTGAGAATCTAGCTCAGTCTGATGGAAATTATAATGAAGAGTTTTACAGAGCTCCAAGAAGTGCTAAAGCTGAACTGGAGTCTAGCAGGAAAGAGATCAATGCCTTACATGAGAAGCTGGATCTACTGCTAAGGGAGAAGAAGGAAGTTCACTTGGTTGGTGACATGGTTCAGCTTGATGATCAAGAGACTTGCCAAGTTGAGGAGATGAACTATATTGGTAACCAAGGAGAATACAATGGTTATGGCAACTACAGACCAAACCCAAACCTTTCATACAGAAGCAACAATGTTGCAAATCCTCAAGACCACGTGTACCCACCTCAACAACAACAGCAAGCTGCTTCAAGACCTTTTGTTCCATACAGCAATCAAGGTTTTCAGCAGAGGAACAACAACTTACAGACACGAGCGCCTTATAATCCTCCAGGATTCAATACACAAGCTCCAGCACAAGCTCCAGCACAAGCTTCCTCCAACTCACAAGATACTGAACTCAAGACTTTGATGCAGCAAATGATCAACAATCAGGTCAACACAACCTTGGAGATGAACAAAAAGTTTGCAGAAGTTCACAATAAAATTGATTCAGTTCATGTGGAGTTGACCAACAAATTCGATGGGTTAGCAGCAAGAGTAAAGACTCTAGAGAACAACAAAGGAGTGGCAACAGCACCATGTCCTCAAGGCACACTTCCAGGCAAATGTGAGAACAATCTAAAGGAGTACTGCCAATCTCTTGAATCTGCAGTTGCTTTTACTCCTCTTGAAGAAGAAGCTATCATTGAAGAATTCCTTTCCATATTCAATCAGGACATTGACATTCAGAGTGGGGGGAGGAGCTTATTGAAGCTTATGCCACTAAGGAGAACTCTCTTGAGGAAGGAGCCAACAAGGAAGAAGAGAAGTGGGTGCCACTTGAAGTTGATGATGCTAAAATGGAAGACTTTGTTGAAGTCTCTGATGTTAAGAAGAAAACTCCAGCTACTGTTCTCCCTATCTACCAGCCCACTATCCCTTTTCCAGGAAGATTCAAGGAACAGCTGATCAAGAAGTATGAGACCCTCTATGCTGCTGAAATGGAAATGAGGGGTCTGAATGGCAAGAGGAGCTTGAGAAATTGAAGGCTAAAGCTGGAGCATATGAAGTTAAAGAGCTGAACATCAAGAAGCTTGGAGATCCAGGTTGCTTCACTCTCCCTTGCGAGCTCAAAGGCAAGACCTTCAAGAGCTGTCCGTGTGATCTAGGAGCAAGTATCAATCTGTTCCCAGCTTCTACTGCTAAGGAGTTAGGCTACACTAAATTCCAGCAATGAAATGTCTCTCTTACCATTGCTGATGGGACTGTGAAGACGCCTTTGGGAGCCCTCACAGATGTGCCCATGATGATAGAAGGAGTCAAGATCCCAACAGACTTCTTGGTGCTGGATGTGGAAGGACAGATTAAGAATGCTATCATTCTTGAAAGGCCATTTCTTGCTTCAGTTGGCGCTGTATTTGTCTCTAGAGAGTGCACAACAGAGCTGCGGCTTACGAAGAACAAGGTTCTGAGGTTTGACAGCAAAGGCAACAAGCTGGAACATGATCATGCTTTCTCTATGGAACTGAAAAAGGTGAAGGTCATTGACAAGAACTGGCCAGAGTTTGAGGGCTACCAAGGAGAGAGTTTTGATGGCTGCTGCTTGGCCAAGTTGTTTGAAGACACCACTGAAAAGGAGGTCCTTGAAGTGGTTGGTTACAAGAATGTGAATGAAATCAAGCTGGTTACTAACAAAGGAGAGGTGGTTTTGCAACCAAGTGGCTCTAAGATGGGAGAGGTTTGCTTCAAGATACAGCAAGAAGGGAAGACTATGCCTTTTGCTAAGATCAAGATGAATGGAGTCTCCATCATAGTCTAAGCAAGCAAGACAACACCAAGGAGTTCCAACACTCCTTCTCCTCACCTCCACTAGTGAGGTAATCGAAGTCATGCTAAGTGACTTTAAACAAGCACACCTGGGAGGTAGTCCCATGATATTCTTTGTAAATATTATGCTTTTTAGTTTATTTTTATGTTTGGTTAGTGTTTATAGAAGCAGGGATTTGGTTTGGGGCATGAGAAAATGTTTAAGGGAACAAGAACAGGTGTATTTTGGCTACTATCAATCACCGTATCGGTCCAGACAAGATTGATACAGACCATATTGGTCATGCTATCGGTCATGAGGTGATCGATAGTGGTGGAGCCAAAATGCACTGGTCTACCTATCGGTCAGTTGTGATCGATAGGGAAAAGGAAGTGCAAAGTGTGAATGTTATCGGTCATCCTATCAATCAGATACTAACCGATGGAAATATATCGATTGTGTTTCGGTCACTCTATCGGTCTAGAGAGTGACCGATACAAATAATCAGATATATTTCGGTCAGTCTATCGATCAGAATGTGACCGATAGGATAATCAGGAGAGCCATCGATCAAGCAAGTGATCGATAACCATCCTATCGGTCACCCTATCGGTTAAAACATGACCGATAGCCCCGCGAGGTAAGTCTTCAAATTTTTTAAAAAATTTCTCTCTCTTGGTTTGGAGCCAAGGATGTTTAAATTTATATTTTGGCTCCTTCCTGACACTTAGCAGAGCTCCTGAGCACTTTTGTTCTTCTCCCCCACCCACTTGATTCATTTGGTTCCCCATTAACCTCTTTAAAAACCAACAAATCCCTCTCTTCTCTTCATACTTCATTTTCTCACTTCTCTCACCTAAAGCACGATATTTTTAGCTCTCTCTCTCTCTTTAATTTCTCTCTTTTAAGTGCTCAGAAGTTCCACAAAGGCGTGCTTTCTCAACTGTTCATCTCTTGTTCTTAAACTTTGCATGTGTTTAAAGTGGTTAAATCTAAGGTTTTAAGAGCAAGATTTGTTTAGTTTAATATGAGCAAGTTGAATGTTTAAGCATTGATTACTGTTCATAAATCTCACTTCTTGCTTGTTTTAATCTCACTTTGCATATTCACCTCCACTTTTGCTTAGAGCCACCATGCTAGGTTCACATGCATAAATATTTGATTTTTATTATGAACTCTAGCATGTCTATAACTGTTAGCTTGTGATTCCTTTGGCTCTTTGAAAGTTTAATCTTGTTTAAGGACTAGTTAAAATTATTTTAGCTTAGAGAGATTCTTTCTAAAGCTTTTAGTTATTGGTTTCTCAACTGTTGTTCTTTTGCTCATAGTATCTTCAAGCTTTGTTGTTGTAGGTACCATGGGGAGATCAAAAACTGCTGCTAGAAGCAAAGGGAACGCACCACAGGAGGAAGCACCTACTTCTCCAAGAGCTAGAAGAGATAAGGGCAAAGGTACTACTGCTGGGCAGTCATCAAAAGCTGCTGGGAAGAAGCCTTTTGGAGACAAAGCTGCCAAGCCCAAAGGAAAGGGCAAAGCTGTAGAGGAAGAGGTCCCATACAAGGAGCCAAGTGCTAGAGAACTCATTGAGGCCTTCAACCAATGCACTTTCAAGTCTACACGATACCCTTGTGCTAACACCATGAAAGCACTTGGGATCTATAGCGATTGCAAGAGCATCTTTGAGCACATGGGGCTTGGTGAGTTTATGGAGATGCCACTTCCCTCCTACCAGCAGCTCACTTATCGATTCCTCTACACTCTCAAGGTGGTGGGATATGACGAGAGTGAGCTTTCCAACCAAGATGGGTGGATATCTTTCAAGCTTGGCAAACAAAGGTTCACAACAACCTTCTTTAAGCTCTCTCAAGCGCTTGGTCTGATGTCTTATGCTCAGAAGGGGAACAAGTTCATAATCACCCAAAAGCAGCACAAAATGCTATGGGGCGTGATTGGGGCTGGGAAGTTCATAGCTGGAGCCACAAGGAATCAACATCTGAAGCATCCTGCAGTGAGATATACTCACAAGGCGCTTGCAAACACATTTTTTGCAAGGAAGGAAACAACAAACCTCATTGGAAAGGAGAGAGACTTCATTTACAAGGGGATGCATGCTCTTGTGGTCACCAGCAAAGATGGAACTCCTCTAGAACCGCCAAGCAGGTTCCCGTGCTTTGTGACCATGCTGATGGAGCAGCTCCAAACCTATAGGAGCTGGGTCTTATACAAAGGGAAGAGGGAGAGGAACCCACAGCTCCACATTGGAGGAGTTGTGACAACTATTCTGATGGCAAGTGGTGTAGACCTTGAGGTACATGAAGAGGATGCTCTAGAGCCATTATGGATAGATATGGATTATCTTCGAAGAAGCCACTACATTGAGAAGAGCATTCAAGACAAGCATGTTTACAAGTTCCTCAATGACTTTGAAGAGCCAACAAGAATCCTCCTTCCTAATCCACAGCATACATCCATCACCATGAGGAGCAATATCAGTTTCTGCCTAAGTAAGATCAGCTTTACCATGGAGGTCCTGTCCTTGAAGAGAGAAAAGAAGATAGTGAGAAAGTAGAGCCAGAAGAAGGTGGAGAAGAAGGTGAAGAAGTGAGTGAAGAAGAGGTACATGGAGATTCTACTGCTGGCGCTGAAGGCCGAGGAGAAACCTAAGAAAGAGAGCTTGATGAGGATGAGGTGCTGAACTACAACTCTAAGCAGTTCCACTATAAACCCTATGAAGTCCCAAGCCAAGGGAGCTCTCTGAAGTTGCTCATGAGCATATCAACACACTTTAGAAATAGTGTAAGTGGCAAGACAAAGTCATCAAGAAGCTGGTGAAGATGGTCAAAGGGAAGTTCAAAAAGGATAAAGCTACATCAGGAGGAACTTCCCATCAAAGCCACGCTCATGAGTACACTTCTCACCATGAAGAGCCAATGCCACAAGCTGAACCTACTAAAGAAGAGGAAGCTATTTGGAATCCCCAAGGAAGACATTCCTTTCATGTGCAACCAAGTGATCAATGGGGAACATGGGCACAACCAAGGGCTTCATCTTATGAGCCAAGGAACCATATACCATCAGCATAGGAAGCGTCAGCTTACACCCCTTCTGAAGTTCAACCAAAATGGAAATGGGGTACTCAAGGTGATTCATCTCGAGCTGAAAAGCTATGGTCAAGCGGGGTTCTTCTACCTCAAGAAGCAGCAGCATCTTCACAAAGCCATGAGAGGAGAAACAAGAGGAGGGCTAGCAAGTCTCTACAGACACCTGGATCATCTCATCACTCCTCCTATTATAAGGTACCACATCCTGATCATTGTTCATACCAATGCATTTTTTTTATAAGTTTTGTAATACATTATGTTGCTTCTCTCTCTCATTACTTTCATTACACAAGGGACTGTGTAATTTAAGTGTGGGGGAGAGATTTGGGGTTTGACTTTGTGTTTTGTTTTCTTAGTTTTTCATTTTCTTTCGTCTTGAGTCACATGCATATCATGCATTCATCTAAGGTATAGAAAATCACAAAAAAAATCAAAAAGTTTAAAAAAATTTGCATGTTTTTGCAAACCAAAAAGAAAGCATATAGTTGCATTTTATTATCATAAGATTGAGTCTAGTGTTGACATATAGGTTGCATTGCATTTGCATAGGGCATGATGATGAAACTTCCTTGTAAAGTGCTTAGTGTTTAGAGATGATTTCAGTGTATAAGTGATTAGTCGTTTGATGCATCATAAGAAAGGTAGAAGTTAAGACTGAACCATGCTTGGATTGCTGAATTTGATCATCTCATCTCATACTGAAAGCATTTGTTCTCTGAAAATCAACTCTATCAACTTGAACCTTAATTTGATTTTTTAATTATCATGTTTGTGCATTGAAAAATGAATTCATGGCTACCATATACATATTTGGATCATCTTTTCTCTTCTTACCACTTTTGTTGATCCAAATAGCTTACCACTCCCTTAACCAAAACCTCCTTTTGAGCTTAAACACTATCTTGAGAGTTGTGAGGCCTTTGCATATCATTTTTGATTTTGTCTTGGCAAAAAGTGTTATGAATAAGGCTGGCAATAATAAGCTCTCTTATAGATATTAGCTTGCATTTTGAGCTTGATTCTAGGTTAGGAGTTTTAGGATAAAAGGGTAGAGTTAGGTGGTTTGAACTTCATGTTTACATGCTTTGAAAGAAGAGGGAAAAGTTTGAAATGGTAGTATGGGGAAATAAGACTAAGTTGTGGTTAAGTAAAGGGAGATAAAGGCTCGTGTTTGATAACAAGATTTTTTGCAGAGTGTATGCATTGATATATCAAAGCTCAAATGCAACACTTAGTTGTAGTAAAGTATGCAAGCGAGTATCAATCCAATCCAGGAGCTAGAATGTGCAATGAGAATGCAAGGATCGAGTAAAGCTAGGCAAATGATGAATGATTTTGTAAAATTCCTAAAAACTAAATGCGACGACTAAATGCAAGGCAAAACTATTTTAAAATTACTAGGAAAGAGTGAACTACCACGACGAACAAACATAATGATTAAAATGCAATGCTATGAATTTATAAAAATCGACAAGTGGATCGACCACAGGATAGACCACTAGATCGAGCAGTTTGGATCGATCTCGTCTAAAAGTGCAAGTGCAATGAAACTAATGACCAGGGTGCAACAGGTAGCAAGCGAATAACTAGAAAAGATGTAAGAATACTAAGAAAGAGGGTCTAGGGTTGAGATTCACGTTCAGGGGTTTCAAAGGTTCAAGCTTGGTTTGAAAACTCTAAATCTACTCACTTTGTGAGGTTCTCTAAGCCTTGAAAACAAAACAAGACCCATCCATGGCATGTGGTATGGATCACTCTCTCATTCTCTCCTCCAGACCCATGGCGTTTGGCGGAAAAAGAGATTGAGAGGCAAGGAAAACAGATTTCAAACATGCGGCTTAACTAGTCCTCTAAACTACCATGGTGTTTGGGAAAGAGTAACTAGCCTCTAAGATTTGACTTTCAGAGATCTCTGGATCCTGTCAAGGTAAGAGCTCTCTCTGATCATAAAGATCTTGGCGTGAGACTCTTTAGGCCTTAAGAACTCAACATCTTAGAAAAGAAAGCCATTAAGAACAAGAAAACTCCAAACTTGAAAACCCTTTCGACCCCTTTGAATCCTCTCAACCCCGAAACCCGATTACACTACTCACTACACATTAACTAAACCAAGTAAAGCATGAAGAATGAAACGACGAACATGAAAAACGATAGATTAAGCTTAAAAGATTGGAAATATTCAAGAGCAAAACTCAAAGTCTAACAATGGCGGAATCGCCTGAAAACCAGAGAGAAAGATGATAAAAAGTAAAATTGAAAGCGTGTGTGAAAATGTGATCGCCGCCTTCCCAAAGTAGGCCAAACAGCTCGATGGTCCCCCCTCGCTAGCGGCCAAAAACGGTTGAAAGGACTGAGATCGACCTAGAAATCGAGCATGTTGCTCGATCGTTTTCGGACATCGTGTCTTCTACTCGATCTGTGTCTCGATCTTCTTCGGCGGATCGAGTGTTGCATCCGATCTTGGTATCGATCTTTGGCGGATCGAGTGGTGGACTCGATCCGGCTCTCGCTCTGCATGGCGTCATTTACGTCCGTACAACTTGATCGATTACTTCACTCGATCTCTGTCTCGATCAATTCCCTTGGATCGGTTGGGCTACTCGATCTTCTGGTCGATTTCATCTAGATCGACCGGCCATGCTCGAACCTCCTCTCGATCTCTGATCCTTTGCAAGCATTCCCAAATTCTTCAAGTCCCTCAAACTTCTTCACGAGCTTTAACACATCCACGAACCCTCCAAGACTCCAAAGTAGCCGAAAACAACCTGTATGCGATGCAAAATGCAAGAAATATGCATATGCTGATGCAAGAACACTCTAGGACCTAAAGTGATGTGAACTAACCTAAAATGCAATGTATATGCATGAGAAACTAACTTATATGTATGCAAAATGCATGGAATATGCAGCTATATCAGTGTTTAGAAAGAATGGCGCCAGCAACATTAAGGCTTTGAGGGGTCCATCCAAAGAAGAAACCAGACCTAAAGCAAACCACCAAAGGTGAAGAATGGCGCCAATGCAACAAAGAAGAGCAAGTCCCAACAAAAAGAAGCAGCCACAAAAGAAAAAAAGAAGAAATTTCCTCAGCCATGACGAAGGGTAAAAGGGTAGAGTTTAGGTAAAGGGTAAATTTACGGGTTCACTTTGGAATTTAGAAGTTTTTAGGATTCATCTTTGGGTAAAAGGGTAAAAGGGAGCTTTGAGTTGCATGCATAAGTGTGCTTTTACCTTTAGCATTTTGCCTAAGATAGAATCATTTCATTGAGTGATCCCTTATGTTTGTGAACCCTTTGCTTAAATGAGATCATTTTTATCTCATGACCTTACCGTTTGAACCAAATATCTTCACTTTATTTGCATAAACATGATTCGTGGTTTTGAGCTTAATTGAATGTTAAAGAGTTGGTTGGTTTGAGCATTTGTCTAAGTTGAGAATTGAGATCATTTTGAAACATGATGAGCATGGCTAAGTTCTTTAAAGTATGGCTAATTATGTTTGCATCCCATAACTTGGCACTTAAGCATTGATTTCATCTCTTTACCTTTGCACTTTTGGATTTGAATGCCCACCTTCAAACCTCACTCTCTCATTTGTTCTTATTTGCTTGAGGACAAGCAAAAGACAAGTGTGGGGGTGTTGCTATCTCATACATTTACATAATTTAAGCTTGCATTTAGTTCACGTTTTGGTTTTCTTTTGCATGTTTTCTTTCTCTTTAGTCCCACTTTCTTCTCCTTTTAAACTTAGGTTGCATTTAGGATGTAGTTTGCATTTTCTTTGCATAAAGGATGTTTTTAGGTGCTTATGGAGCTATGAGGAGCAAGGCGGAGCTTTGGGAATGAACCAGGAGGCTTGCTGAGCTTGGATGGCGCAAGAGGAACCAAGGCGGATGATTTTTTCAAGCCTTATCTGTCAAGGAGTGACCGATAGAGGAGCTATCGATCAAGCTATCGGTCAAAGAAGTGACCCAAAGAAGTATATCGGATGTATTTCGGTCACCTTATCGGTCACCTTCTAGACCGATAGCAAGCCTATCAATCACCCTATCGGTCACATGTAGACCGATAGGATCCCAGTCCAAAGCTGCTTTTATTTGCCATTCTGCCAATACATTTAGGGCTTTTATCTTTATGTATAAATACTCTGTTTTAAGAGATATTCGACATATCTTGTCAATCTACTGTTCTTGAGTGATTTCTTTGAGTTTGTAAGACAAATTTCTTGCTTTATTTAATATAAATTTGTATTTGTCTTTAATCTTTTCTTAATCTCTCTTTTCATCATGATTAGCATCTTTTCCCCTTGTGATTTGGTGTTAAACATGGCAATTAGTGAGTAGTTTGCTTAGGGTTCTTAGATGTGGTAGATTAGGAGAATTTAGGGATTGATGAAGGTTTGTTTAGTGCTTAATAACATGGGTTCCTCTCTATTGATCTGTTCTTAAACTAGATTTGTCTTGATCTCATGAATATGGAATTTAAGCTTTCTCTTATGCCCACCAAGTGTTTGATGAAATTCTGAGCTTGTTTAATAGAGGATATACTGGCCTTAGCTCAAGAGATTGACTGTTTGAGGAGTATTTTGACATGAATAGAGTTGGTTTATAATGCTTGTTGAATGTTTTAGCACTAATGAGAGTTAGTTCTTGTTAAAGTGTTTAGCAAAGGGCTATTTGTCAAGAGATTGAACTTAGCTTGCTTGTTTGTGAACTCTATATCTAGGAATCAGCATGGCTAGCTTGTTTGCTTGATCAATGATGTTTGCAACAGCCTAACTTAGCTTCTGAACTCCCCTAAAATCAATAACCACATCTAGGAACTTGTCTTCTCTTTGTCTGAATTTCGAATTTGCCATACTCTGTTTTGCTTCTTTGATCATTGCTAAACTATCTCTTCTTGGGTCCTCTTTGGTGTGTGATCACTTTAGGTTATTAGTTTAGTTGCTTAAGCAACAAAAGCCTCTCTGTTTTATTTGACTTAAGGATTTCTGCTTGCAACTCTTCTGTATTCAACAACTCCCCATGGATTGATAAACTCAATACTACAATGACTAGTGTAGGTTGAGGATTGAGATAGGCAAAACACCAACATCAAACACCTACATCAAGAGCCACTGCAAGAAGCTCCTTCTTTGTTGTGGCAAATCTGGTTTGAGCCTCATCCATTGTTCTGCTGGCATAATAGATTACATGCACCTTCTTGTCTACCCTTTGTCCTAATACAGTTCCAACAGCATAATCACTTGCATCACACATGATCTTAAAGGGGAGATCCCATATAGGATCTTGTACTATCGGCGCACTCACAAAGGCTTTCTTGAGAGTGAGGAAAGCTTGTAAGCAGTCTTCATCAAAGACAAATTCAGTCTCCTTACACAGCAGCCTTGTTACGGGTCTTGCTATCTTGGAGAAGTCCTTGATAAACCTCCTCTGGAAACTAGCATGTCCCAAAAAGCTTCTGATTCTTTTAACAGTGTTTGGAGGCTACAAGTTCATTGTCACATCTATCTTTGCCTTATCCACCTCTATCTCCATCTGTGAATTCTTGTGCCCCAAAACAATGCCTTCTTGAACCATTTAGTGGCACTTCTCCCAATTCAGAGCCAGCTTAGTGTCTTCACACCTCTATAAAACCTGAGAAAGATTGGACAAGCAGACGCCAAAGGAAGATCCATAGACACTAAAGTCATCCATGAATACTTCCACCATCTCTTCAAGCAAGTCAGAAAGAATAGAGGTCATACATCTCTGAAAAGTTGTTGGGGCATTGCACAGTCCAAATGGCATTCTTCTATATGCAGAAGTGACATAAGGACATGTGAAAGTGGTATTTTTCTGTTCATTGGGGTGAATAGGAATCTGGAAAAAACCACTATATCCATCTAAAAAGAAATAATATTTATGATTAGCTAATCTTTCTAGTATTTGGTCTATGAATGGCAATGGAAAATGATCTTTCCTAGAAGCAGCGTTTAGTTTTCTATAATCTATGCACATCCTATGACCAGTTATAGTTCTTGTGGGGATTAACTCATCATTTTCATTATTTACCACTGTGATTCTTCCCTTTTTAGGCACCACATGGACTGGTGACACCTGTGTGCTGTCTGGAATAGGATAAATCACACCAGCTTCTAACAATTTTAAGATTTCTTTTTTAGCAACTTCTTTCAGATTATTGTTCAATCTCCTTTGAGGGTCAATGGATGATTTTGTCTCATCCTCTAGATGAATCTTGTGAGTGCAAAGGCTAGGAGAGAGACCTTTGATATCATCTAGTGAATATCCAATGGCTCTCCTAAACTTCTTTAACTCTTTCACAAGGGCAAGGATTTCATCATCATTGAGGTTTTTATTGACAATGACATGATAAGTAGAGTTAGAGCCTAAGAAGACATAGCCCAGCCCTTTAGGAAGTGGTCTGAGTTCATCCTTTGGTGCTTTGAGCTTACTCCAGTCCACATCTATACTGCTCTGCTCCTTGGCGTCAACTTCTTGGACTGAGAGAAGCTCTATTCTCTTGAATCCCAGCTCCTCAAATGGCTCCCCTTCTTCCAAAGCTTTGTGAAAATCCAGCCTTAACATGAAGCTTAAGCTTTTCTTGTCCAAATAACCATCTTCCCCATGTGATACTAGAGTATTGAGCTCTTTCTCAATCACCCTTGTACTTAATCAGTTGTAGTACAGCATAGGATTTTAAGTCAATCAAAGGGGTTAAGCTAAATTCCACTAGGATTAGGAGCAGAATACTTTAAGTCAAGTGAATCAAAGAAGAGAGTTGTTTATAACAACTAAATTATCATCCTAAGTGAACATTCAACTAAGCAACACTCAAGAAGGCAATACTTAGCAATGATCGAGTGCAAAAACAAAGTAAGCAAAAACTGAACACTAGCAAATTCGAAACTCAAAGATTGAAGGCAAGGATCCTAGATGTGGCTATTGACTTTGGGGAATTCAAAGGCAAGACTAAGCTGTTATCAAACTCATTGACAATGCAAACAAGCAAGCAATGCAAATTCCTAGGCATAGAGTTCATAATCATGCAAGTTAAGTCCAATCACTTGATAAAATAACCCTTTGCTAATCACCCTAACAACAACTAACTCTCATTAGTGCTAGAACAATCAACAAGCAAGCAGAACCAACTTTATTCAAGCCAAAATACTTCTTAGACAGTCAACCTCTTGAGCTTGGGCAAGCAAATCCTCTATTAAACAAGATCAGCATTTCATCAAACACTTGGTGGGCATAAGATGTAGCCTAAATATATATTCATGTGATCAAGATAAATCTAGCCTAAGCACAAATTAATAGAGAGGAATCAATCTAATTAACCACTAACAAACCCTAATCAAGCTTCTAAATTCCCCTAATCTACAACATCTAAAACCGTAAAAGTGACAACTCAGTCATCATCATGAAAAACACCAAATCACAAGAGGAAAAGATGTTAAACATGATTATGAAGGAGATTAGAGAAGATTTAAATATGCAAATACAAAACTTTAATTAAAAGGAGAGACTTGTTCTTACAAAAACTTAAAAGCAATCAGAAAACTAAGCAAGAACAAAACCTGGCTAAAAACCATCACTCCAAGCCTATTTATACTAAAAGATAAAAGCCCTAGAAGAGTAGCAAACTTGTAAATCAAAAGATGTTCGGATTATTCCAACATCGAGCACACATGCTTGATGTGGATGGTCGATGTTGAAGTCCAAACTCTCGTGTACTTTACATCGTACGATGTTGATACTTGATACAGGTTGAGCGGTTTCACAGACATTGCAATATCTTTTGAACGGCATATCAGAATGACCTGAAACCAAGTCCTCCTGAACGCTAACTCACGTGGCTACAACTTCTATGCAGAGTTCAGAAGCTGAATCAAGAATCAGACTATTCGTCCGAGCTGATCTTCAGTCAATGCATGACATCGAGCTGACTTGCTTGATGTGCATGCTCGATGTGAATATTTATAGCTCCTCCCTCTTACATCGTGCGGTGCTAGTTGTCGATGTGGATGTCATGTGGCTTGACATCAAGCAGGCTTGCTCGATGTGGATGCTCGATGTTGACTCCCATCCCCTCGGCTGGATTACATCGCACGATGTGGTGGCCGATGCAGGTTGAGCGGTTTCACGAAGACTTCTGTAACTTTCTAACCGCTGATGGGAATAACCTGAAACAAACTGAAGACACAATCTAACTCACAGGGCTACAACATTGATGCAGACTGTTGAAGCTGAATCTGATTGGAGATGCTTGGTCCGAGCCGGTTTTGTCAGGTGAAGTTTCTGGCCGCTTCAACAAGGTGCACCTTCTTCTTGGTTCTTTTCATGCCTTGTGCTGAATCCACCATCATCTCTCATGCTCCTTTAAGTCTCCAAAATCTCCAAACATACATGCTGAACTCCTCAAATGTAAAAAACATGCAATGCACACTCTAAATCTACACTAAGTCCTAATTGAATGCAAATGGGACAAAAATAAGCAAAAATGGATGTTTAAAGACAATAAAACAATGCAAAATATATGCTAATGTATGGTGTAAATAATGAGTATATCAACACCTTCACACTTGCTTTTTGCTTGTCTTAAAGCAAACAAGAACAAATGATAGAATGAGGTTTGAAAGTGGGAGCTCAAAACTAAGATGTAAATGGAAAAACTTATTCAATGCCTAAGTTATAGGTTCTAAGATGTATAGAGATTGTTCTACATCAAAAGCTTTAGCCATACCTATCATAGCATACAATGAACTCTATCTTAGCCTACACAAGCATTCAAATCAACCAACTCTTTAACATTCATTAATGTTAACCAATGAATCATGATAATGCAAATCTAGTGAAAACATTTGGTTAAAGGGTCATGGTTATGAGATGAAAATGATCTCATTCAAATAAGGGTTCAAAGACTCAAGGGATCACTCAATGAAATAATTCTATCTTAGATAAAATTCTAAAGGTAAAAGCACACTTATGCATGCAAGTTAGAGCTCCCTTCTACCCTTTTATCCAAAGATGAGTCCTAAGAACTTCTAAACCCAAAGTGAACCTCCTAAGTCTACCCTTTCCCTAAGAACTTGATCTTCTTCTTCATGTGTGGGAAAACTCCTTCTTCTTTGCTTGTGTGATTAATTTTTTGTTGGAACTAGCTCTTCTTTTATTGATTAGGCGCCATTCTCATCACCTTTGGTGGATTGCTTTGGTCTGATTTCTCCTTTTGAATGACCCTTGAAAGCCTTGCTGTTCTTGGCCCCTTCTTTTCTTTAACACTTAGAGCTATTTTCCCTTAATCACTTAACCACAAACTTAACTTGCTTTCCCCTTACTACCATTCCTATACTTCTTCTTCTTTTTAAATGATGTAAACAATGAAACTCAAACCACTTAACACTACCCTTTTACCGACTCCTAACCTAGTACTAAGCCCAAGATGCAAGCATGTGTCTACAAGAGAGCTTCTCCTTGCCAGCCTTATTCCTAACACTTTTTGCCAAGATAAAATCGAAAATAATGCAATGCAAGGCCTCATAACTCTCACAATAGTGTTTAGGTTCAGAAAGAAGGATTGGTTTAGGGTGTGGTTAACTGTTCCATAATGATGAGGATCAGCTACATGGATTAACAAGAGTGGTAAGAGAGGAAGAAGATAATCCAAGTATGTATATGGCTAGCCATGTAATCACTTTCAATGCACAAACAAGATAGTTCAAAGTCAGGATTATGGTTCTAATAAGATAGAGTTGGAATAAAAAAAAAAGCAAGTTTCAGCATGAGACAAGAATATCAATGCAAGAATTCAAGATATGGTGCAGCCTTAAACTTAAACTCACTACTATGCAATCAAACAACATATAACTAAGGTATTGAAAACAATTCAAACATTGACATCTCGACAAATGTTTATCATCTACTCAATCTTAATTATGCAAATGCAACTAAATGATCTTTTTGGTTCTAAAAATTTCAAAATTTTGAAAATTTTATGGATTTTCAGTGCACATTGGTGAATGCATGAATGTATGAGACTCAAGTATGCAAAAGAGAACATAAGAAAATAAAACACAATATCAAATGCAGTGACCTCACCCACACTTAAATTACATATTCTCTTGTGTAATAGAAGCCTGAAGGTGGGTGATAAGGGATACTAAAGATGAATACAAAAAGTTGCATAAGAAAGGAGTGGAGTTAGGTACCTTTAAAAGAGTTTTTGGCAGACAGGGTGTTGACATCGAGCATGACTGCTCGATGTTAAGCACATCGAGCATGGGTGTACGATGTTGAAACCCGATGTTGTTCCTCTGACTCTCGTGTTGATTACATCGTACAATGTAGGTGCTCGATGTAACCAGCTCGAGACACATCGTCTCCCACATCGAGCATGTTCTGCTCGATGTAGTTGCCTGACGCGTCCAGGTTCCACAACATCGAGCTCCTCAGCACGATGTAGATGATCGATGTAACCAACATCGAGCTTGCATGCTCGATGTTGGAGCTTGATGTTAACCAGAATGTGTCTTCTATGGTTCCCTAAACATCTTCTCATCACCCTATCACCTTTCATGCTTCTAAGAACATTCAAAATGCATAAACCATAAACTTAAAGAATAAACAAGGATACCATGGGACTACCTCCTAAGTGTGCTTGTTTAAAGTCACTTAGCTTGACTTTGATTACCTCCTTAGTTGAGGTAAGGAGAAGGTGTCTTGGAACTCCTTGGTGTCACCTTGCTTCCCTTGACTCTTTTGGTGACTCCATCTATCTTCAGCACAGCAAACGGCTTAGTCTTGCCTCCTTGCTTCATCTTGTAGTAGATTTCACCATCCTTAGAGCTAAAGAGCTTCAAGATCACCCCATCTTCTTTAGTACCCAACTGAATTTCATTCATCAACTTAGAACAAACCACTTGGAGGACCTCCTCTTCAGTGGTTTCTTGGAACAACATTGACAAGCAGTAGCCATCAAAGCTCTCTCCAATGTAACCTTCAAACTCTGGCCAATGTTCATCAACTCCCTTAAGCTTCTTTAGATCCATTGAGAAGGCGTGCTCACCTTTGAGCTTGTTGCCCTTAGAATCAAACTTCAGGACCTTCTCCTTGGTTAGTCTAAGCTCTATAGTGCATTCCTTGGCATCAAAGACTGCTCCAGCTGAAGCTAAGAACGGTTTTGCTAGAATGATAACATTCTTGATCTTTCCCTCAACATCTAAGACTAAGAAATCTGTTGGGATTGTTACTCCTTCTATCATCATGGACACATCTTTGAGGGCTCCCAATGGTATCTTCATTGTGCCATCAGCAATGGTTAGAGACACATTGCTTTGCTGGAACTTGGTGTGACCCAACTCCTTAGCTGTAATTGATGGCAACAGATTTATGCTAGCACCCAAGTCACACAAACAGCTCTTGAAGGTTCACCCTTTGAGTTCACAAGGGAGTGTGAAACAGCCAGGATCGCCAAGCTTCTTAATTATCAGCTCTTTAACCTTTTATTCCTCAGCCTTATCTAGCACTTTCCCAAGCTCTTCTTCAGCATCTAAACCTCTCAGTGTCATTTGAGAAGCATATAGAGTTGAATACTTCTGAACTAGCTCCTTCTTGAATCTTTTAGGAAATGGAATTTCAGGTTGGTAAATAGGGAGAACATCAGCTTGAGTCTCCTTCTTAGCATCAGCAAGTTTGAGTGACGCCAACTTCTCTTCTTCCTTGGTGGTTCATGCTTCTAGAGAGTTCTCCTTAGTGGCATCAGCTTCAATAAACTCCTCTCCCCCACTTTGAAGTTCAATGTCCTCATTGATTAATGAAATGAAGTCTTCAATGATAGCTTCCTCTTCAAGAGGAGTAAAAGCAACAGCAGACTCAACATCTTGGCAATACTCATTGGGATTCTCTAAGGTCTCCACCCTTGAAGCAAAATCATCAAACTTGGTGCTGAGCTCAACATGGATTGCATCCAGCTTGTTGTAAACATCAGCAAATCTCTTGTTCATCTCCAATGTATCATTGAGTTGTATTTTAAGGATTTGGATGATCAGGCTCTTGATATCAGCTACACTATAGTTAGAAGCATTGTATTAACCTTAAGGGAGAGAAGTATGGGGCGCAAGTTGTGGATGAGGATGGTAGCTGTTGGGAGAGTAGTCCATAGGCAAAAACTATTAGTTGAAGTTGTTGCACCCTTGATTCTCAACATAGAGCATCTTCTAAACTTGGGGATATTCACCTGAAATGAAAACACTTGGAAAAGAGTTAGTAACCAAATTCAAATAAAAACTTGATCTTAGAGAATATAAAAATCCTAATGATCCAAACAATAACCCCAATAGCGACGGCGCCAAATTGATACTAGAGTTTTGAGCTCTTTCTTAATCACCCTTGTACTTAATAAGTTGTAGTACAGCATAGGTTTTTAAGTCAATCCAAGGGGTTAAGCTAGATTCCACTAGGATTAGGAGCATAATACTTTAAGACAAGTGAATCAAAGAAGAGAGTTGTTTAACACAACTAAGCTATCAACCTAAGTGAACATTCAACTAAGCAACACTCAAGAAGGCTATACTTAGCAATGATCAAGTCCAAAAACAGAGTAAGCAAAAACAGAACACTAGCAAATTCGAAATTCAAATTAAAAGCAAGGATCCTAGATGTGGTTATTGACTTTGGGGAATTCAAAGGCAAGACTAAGCTGTTTTCAAACTCATCGACAATGCAAACAAGCAAGTAATGCTAATTCCTAAGCATAGAGTTCACAATCAAGCAAATTAAGTCCAATCTCTTGATAAATAACCCTTTGTTAATCACCCTAACAAGAACTAACTCTCATTAGTGCTAGAATAATCAACAAGCAAGCAAAACCAACTCTACTCAAGCCAAAATACTTCTTAGACATTCAATCTATTGAGCTAAGACAAGTAAATCTTTTATTAAACAAGATCAGCATTTCATCAAACACTTGGTGGGCATAAGATGAAGCCTAAATCTAGATTCATGTGATCAAGATAAATCTAGCCTAAGCACAGATTAATAGAGAGGAATCAATCTAATTAAGCACTAAAAATCCTAATCAAACCTCTAAATTCCCCTAATCTACAACATCTAAAACCCTAAAAGTGATTACTCACTCACCATCATGAAAAACACCAAATCACAAGAGGAAAAGATGTTTTACATGATTAGGAGAGAGATTAGAAAATATTTAAAGATTCAAATAAAAAACTATTTTTAAAAAGAGACTTGTTCTTACGAAAACTTAAAAGCAATCAGAAAACTAAGCAAGAACAAAACTAGGTTAAAAACCATCAGTCTGAGCCTATTTATACTAAAAGACAAAAGCCCTAGAAGAGTGGCAAACTTGTAAATAAAAGGTGTTCGGATTAGGCCAACATCGAGCACACATGCTCGATGTGGATATTCGATGTTGAAGTCTGATACAAGCACCAGATGAACAATGGAGTGGGATGGGGTTATGACTGAACAGCCGAGGAGCTCAGGCTAAGGGATCAAGTTAAAGACGGGACGAATGTATGAGGGCTGGTACGAGTGACAGCGTGGGATGGTAAGTGGGACGGTACGGGTGGTATGGTACGAGTGTGACAGCTGGTATGACGCGAGACGAGATTATCGTGATGTGCGACGGTTACGGTACGAGGCGTGACGATGGGACGGTATAAGGCGTGATGATGGAACGGTACGTCGAGATGATAAACTTGGTCGAGAGGTCGAGGAACTCAGAAGATCTGACCAAGGGTTGAACTGACCTAATGTTATGCCCGGATGGAACGAAGTGTACCACAAATGCTATGAAAGGACATTTGATACAACACGGTTTCTCTTTAGTTTTGGAGGTGCTGGTCTCAACAAAATTAAAGGAGAATAAACACAAGTTTTGTTTACAAACTTTTTGAAAGAAAATTTGGTTCTTTATTAAAATCAAGGTAAAGATACAAGGCTGTGAGAGGGGACCTTATAAAGTGGTCCGAACAGCTATGTCCTCCTAGGGGACTTGAAGGAAAGATTACACTTATTGAAAACAACATTATTGAAAAGGAAAATGCGAAAATGGTGGCTAACAATGCCTTAGCTAATTAAAAGAAAATTAAATCATTGGCTGGCTAAAATCAATCACAAGGAGAAAACATAAAAGGTTAGTCAAAAGAAATAATATGATTTATCGAAACAAAAGACTTACCTTCTATGGTTTGGGGCGTGAATAAGTGTACTGTATTCCTCCTTTGACCGTGATCTTGAGCTTTAAGTGTTGTTCTCAAGTGTAGAAATAACAAATAAGTTGGCGTGGGCTTTATTCGATATTAAGGGCCAGCTTACTTGTGCTTTTGTTGGATCTGTTGCTTCTAAGATATCCCATGTATCATCCCATGCAGCTTTAGCTATTAATCTTGGGCTTCCCTCCTTAGAATCGGTCATGGCTCGTAAAATGGCTTGGTTTTACTTGTCTTGAAGTGCACAGGCCCTTTGTCTTGTTGTAACTCCTTTGTTTGGGACCGGTATTTCCAATTCTTGAGAATCTTGTAGTTGTGGCTCGGTTAAGTCCGGTTCTGTTGAGATGTCCTCATCATTCCATCCCTCTTGAATAGATTTTGACCTCAAAATATTTTCATCTGCAAATGGAGCTAAATAAGTAACATTAAACGTAGTGGATACATTTAACTCACCTGGTAATTCAAGACAGTAGGCATTGTTGTTGATTCTCTCTAAGACTTTGAATGGACCGTCTCCTCTTGGTTTAAGCTTTGAGCTCCTATGGTCTGGAAATCTTTCTTTCCTCATGTGCAGCCAAACCCATTCTCCTGGTTGGAAAACTAACTCTTTTCTCCCTTTGTTGGCTTATTTTGCATATTGCTCTGTCCTCTTCTCTAGATTCTCTCGAGCCTTTTGATGTATTTTCTTGATGAACTTAGCTTTCTCCTCACCAACTAGACTGACCGCTTCCGCTGGTGGTAAAGGCGTCAAGTCAAGTGGAGTAGTGGGGTTGAATCCGTACACAATCTCCAATGGTGACATCTTGGTGGCTGAATGTTGGGCTCGGTTGTAGGCGAATTCAATGAACGGTATACACTCTAACCAGTTCTTCATATGCTTTCCAATGGTCGCCTTTAGTAAAGCTTATAATGTGCGGTTCACAACCTCCGTTTGGCTGTCCGTTTGAGGGTGACAAGTGGTAGAGAAGAGAAGTTTAGTCCCTAACTTCTTCCACAAGGTTCTCCAGAAGTGACTCAAGAATTTGCTGTCTCGGTCTGAAACTATGGTTCTTGGAACTCCATGTAGTCGTACCACTTCTTTGAAGAATAGATCCGCGGTTTGTGTTGCATCGTTCACCTTAGCACAAGGGATGAAGTGCGACATTTTGGAGAATCTACCCACCACCACGAATATAGAGTCTTTATTTTGATCTTTGGTAATCCTAGGACAAAGTCCATAGATATGTCAACCCAAGGAGCCATCGGAATGGGTAGTAGCAAGTATAAACCGTGTGGATGAACTCTGGACTTGGCCTTCTTGCAAACAATGCATCTTGAACAATGAGCTTCAACCGTCTTCTTCAAACGTGGCCAGTAGAAGTGTTCTTTGACCACGGCTAAGGTCTTGTCAACCCCAAAATGCCCCATAAGTCCACCTCTGTGAGCCTCCCGCACAATTAGTTCCCTTAAAGAACATTTAGGAATGCAAAGCCGCTTCTCTCTAAACAGAAATCCCTCAAATATGTAGAACTTGCCAAACGCTCCTTTGTTGCACTCGTTTAATATCTCCATAAGATCTTTGTCTTCACTGTAAAGCTCCTTGATAAACTCAAACCCCATGACTTTGCTCTCCATTGTAGATATTAAAGCGTATCTTAGTGATAAAGCATCCGCTAAAATGTTGTCTTTTCCCTTCTGGTACTTGATGATGCAGGGTAAAGTCTCTATGAACTCCATCCAACGAGCATGTCTCCTCTTAAGGTGAGTTTGTCCTCTAAGGTGCTTCAGCGTTTCATGATCAGTGTGGACCACAAATTCTCTTGAAATCATATAGTGGTGCCAAGTCTCCAAAGCCCTCACAAGAGCATATAGCTCTTTGTCATATGTAGCATAGTTTAGTGTAGCTCCTCCTAGCTTCTCGCTGAAAAACGCCACTGGTTTCTTGTTTTGAGTTAGCACTGCTCATATGCCTATCCCCGAGTCATCACACTCCACTTCAAACGTCTTGTTGAAATCAGGTAAGATCAGAACTGGTGCATGGGTTAGCCGGTCTTTCAACGTGTCAAAAGCTTGTTTCTGTGCTTCTCCCCATGTAAATCCAACACTCTTCTTGACTACTGCCGTGAGAGGAGCTGCTATACTGCTGAAATCTTTAACAAACCTCCTATAGAAACTAGCCAAACCGTGGAAGCTTCTCACTTGACTAACGTTTGTTGGTGCTGTCCACTCCTGAATAGCTTTAACTTTCTCTTTATAAACTTGTAATCCCTGCGAGCTTACAATAAAACTTAGGAAAACTAGTTGACTAGTGCAGAATGAACACTTCTTTAAGTTTGCATAAAGCCCCTCTTGTCTAAGAGTCTTTAAAACAAGCTCAAGATGTGTCATATGTTAGGATAATTTTTGCTGCAAAATTAAAATATCATCAAAGTATACAACAACAAACTTACTGATGTATGCTCTAAGCACTTGATTCATGAGGCGCATGAAAGTACTAGGAGCATTGGTGAGTCCAAACGGCATCACCATCCACTCATACAGCCCTTGTTTGGTTTTGAAGGCTGTCTTCCATTCATCTCCTTCTTTCATCCTCACTTGGTGGTATCGGCTCTTTAAATCTAATTTAGAGAACAAAACAGACCAACTAAGCTCATCAAGCATATCATCTAACCTTGGTATGGGATGGCGGTACTTTATAGTAATGTTGTTGATGGCTCTACAATCAACGCACAGGGACTAAGGCTTTCCCTCACGTATCCTTTGTCAAATAGCTCCTGAACTTGCTTCTCAAGCTCTTTAGACTCTTCAGGACTCATTCGGTAAGCTGGTTTGTTAGGTAAAGCAGCACCAGGAACGAAGTCAATCTGGTGTTCAATCCCTCGTAAGGGTGGTAACCCCTCAGACATTTCTTCTGGAAACACATCTTTAAAGGTGTCAAGTAGCTTAACGATCTCTGGTGGTAATTCTGATGCTCCATAACCTGCGCTCAAAGCCTCCTTAAAGATCAATAGTAGCATTGTGTGTTTAGAAGCTATAGCCTTTATAACATCGCTAGGCTGAATAAGAAAATTAGACTTAGAACTAATTTCTTTTTCTTTAGCCATTTGCAACTGTAAATCATGCACTTGAGAAGGGGATAAAGGTGCTAAGCTAATCTTTCGTTCATCATGCATAAATGTATAAAAATTAGTCCTACCATCATGCTTAGTTTCTTTATCAAATTGCCAAGGTCTACCTAACAATATATGGCCGGCTTGCATAGGGACTATATCACAAATAATATTATCTTGATATTTTCCTATATTGAATGGTATAACAACTTGCTCATTCATTTTTAACTCAACCTTGTCATCGAGCCACCTTAGCCTATAGGGCCGTGGGTGTTTTGTTCTCTCAAGGTTAAGTTTATCAACCATATGTGTACTTGCCACGTTAGTGCAAGACCCACCATCAATGATTAGGTTACATACCTTGCCTTGCACGGTATAGCGTGTGTGGAATATGTTTTCTCTTTGCATAAGCTCGGCTGGTTCCACCATTGTGCTAAGTATACGCCGTGTAACAAGGAGCTCTCCTGAGTCAGGATACTCAATATCTCCGAATTCATCAAGTGGCTCAGCCTCTACTTCGTCTTGAGATTCATACTATCCAGTTTCGGTTAAGAGCATGACACGCTGATTTGGACATTCCCTCCCCATATGCCCCCTGCCTCTACACTTAAAACACGTTATATCTCTAGAACGTTGAGGGTTAGTAGACTTACCTGCTTCGGGACGGTTGTCTTTGGTGGTTTCTGAGCCTTTCCCTTTAAACTGCAAGTCTATCTCAATGCCCTTTCCTTTATCTAGGGGTTTGTTGGTGTTGGGGTTCCATGGCGTCTGAGGTTTGCTCCGAATGGTACTGGACTTTCGCTTGATGTGTTGCTCCGCTTGTATAGCTAGGTGGAAGAGGTCTTTGAAATCTTGGTGGACTTGTCTTTCTACTTTGCAGCTGATTCGTTCTTGTAGTCCATCTATGAACTGTGCCATCAAAGCCTCTTCATCATCATGAAGCTCCAAGCGATTCCTCAAACGCTCAAACTCTTCATAAGACTCTTCTACTGACCTAGTTCCCTGTTTAAGAGCACGAAACTTGTGTTGTAAGTCTCTATGGAAATGGGGAGGAATATACATTTGGCGTATGATATCTTTCATGTCTAGCCATGAGTCAATGGCTCTTTGACGGTTTCGCCTTCGGTCAGCTACGGTTCTATCCCACCAGATGAGGGCATTGTCCGTAAGTTGAGCAAAGGCTAAGGTTATCCTCTTGTGGTTGGGGTGATCATAATAATCAAAGAGGTGGTCCATCCTCTTTTCCCACTCAAGATGAGCCTCCGGGTCCACCTTTCCAGCAAAGCTTGGTGCGGTAAGCTTTATGTTGTTATGCCTTAGTCTTTGGTTAGGTGGATATTCTTTTTCTGCTTCATCGTCATAGTCATCTCTTGGTGTTCGCCGTCTGATATACCCATATATTTTGCATATTTAGCTTGCATTTAGGGTAGTTTTCATGCATTCATCTCGCATTATAGGCTAGTTTCTATCATTTGTTGCATTTTAGGTCCTAGATCACTTTGCAATCGCATTTTGCATAGTTTCTGCATCTTTTGCATCATTATCAGGTTGTTTGGGACACTCTGAAGTTGTGGAGGTTGCGTGGACGTGCTGAGGATCGAAATGGAGCTTGTGGACACTTGGAGAACCTAGCCATGCATGCAAAGAACCCGAGATCGAGTAGCGAATCGAGCAAGGCAGGTCGATCTAGACGAGATCGACCAGAAGATCGAGTGACCCAAGTCGATTCAAGGGGAAGGATCGAGACCAAGATCGAGAGAGGTGATTGATCTGGAGTACGGACGTGAATGACGCTATGCAGAACGATAGCCAGACTGAGACTACGACTCGATCATCCAAGGATCGAGTAGAAGATCGAAGGAAATGCTCGATCCATCCAACCAGATCGACTTGAAGATCGAGTAGAAGAAGGTGTACTATGAAGAAGATCGAGTGAACTGATAGATCTCGAGATCGATCTCTGGAGCCTTATCCGACCAGCTGGTTTTTGGCATCTAGTGAGGGGACCATTTGGAGATGTTTGGCCATTTTAGGCAAAGGAGGCGATCACTTTCTATTATCCACGCTTAGTCTTATCTTTTTCGAGTTTTCTTGTAGGCGAATCCGCCATTGTCGAACCTTTGAATCTTTTGAATATTAAGTCTTTTCCTTTAATTTATTGCTTAATCATGCTTAGTTCTTTGTTTATCGCATTTCAATCGGTTTTAAACATGAGTAGCGAGTAGTTTTTCTTTGGGTAAGGGGTTGAGGCGATTCAAAGGTTAAGGGGTTTAAGCTTTGAGTTTTTCTTGTTTTTCACTTATTCCTTTCCAGGATTTTGGGGTCTTAAGGCTTAGGGAGTCTTGGAAAAGATCTCTGTGATTCCAGGGCTTCTCTTACCTTGACCGGATTCAGAGATCTTTGAAAACCAAATCCTAGAAACTAATCTACCCTCTCCGAAACGCCATGGATGTAGAGGAGGTTAGTTAAGCCATTAGTTGAAATCTGTAGTCCATGGTTTTCGATCTCTTTTTCCACCAAAAGTCATGGGTTTGGAGAAGAGATTGAAGAAGGGAATCATACCATACACCATGGATGAGTCTATTTATGATTCTCAAGGCTTAGGGAAAGCTCATCAATGAGTAGATCTATGTGTTTTCAAACCAAAGTTTGACCCTAGAACACTCTTGAATATGACCCTCGATCCTGAACCCTCTTTTAGTATTTTTAAACCTCAAGTAATCATCTTTTAGTTACAAAGCTTGCATCTTGACCATTAGAAGTCATTTGTCTTAAGTTGTTAGAATCGACCTGTTTTACCCGATTTAGCTCTCGATTTTTAGTTATTAGTAGAATTGCATTTTTAATCTTCTGCTTTCTCCTAGTAGTATTTAACCCTCTTCCAGGGATTTTAAAATAGTTTTCATAAGCATTTGGTCGTTGCATTTAGTTTTCTTTGATTTTAACATATATTTACCCGATTCTGCTTAGATTTGCTTAGTACTTGCATTCTTAGTGTTCTTTCTTCACCTAGGCTGGATTGATACCTCTTGCATACTATACTACATCGGGATAGGTTGCTTGAGTCTTTGATATTCCTTGTTGCAAACAAAAATCTTGTTTATCAAATGGCGCCATTGCCAACTTGGGTTTGTTAGGAAGCATTAAGATTTGGTGTTTAGGAAAAACTAAGCCTTTTACTTTTATTTTGATTACGCATTGCTCTACCTTACTGATTTTGTTTTCAGGTACATGAATTTGCGCTCCAGGGGTGACAACAACTTACTTAAACCCCTGGACAATATTCACCAACTCGGACACGCAAGATCAAGAAGAGCAAGAGAGCAAGCTCAAGCCTTTGAAGAGATTGTGTAAGCTGGTACAGTTGAATTTGAAAGTATAGCTGAGCAAGAACATCCTGAGGGACCTCCACCAGCTCACGGTGGTGTAGGAAGGGGTAATGGAAACCCCAACCAGGCAGCTAGACCACCACGGATCATTGGTGCTGGAGATGCTCCAAATACACATCATAATCGCTTTTCGATCACTCTTCCACCAGTCCAAAACAACAACTTTGAGATAAAGCCTGGATTTGTCTCTATGGTTCAGAACAACAAGTTCCACGGGCTGGCTGTGGAAGACCCTTTGGAGCACCTTGACAACTTTGAGCAAGTGTGTGGGATGATAAAGATCAATGGGATCTTGGAAGATGCTTTCAAGCTACAGCTCTTCCCATTTTCTCTTGGAGATAAGGCTAGGCATTGGGAGAAGACCCTTCCACAAGGCACCATTACTTCTTGGGCTGACTGTAAGAAGGCGTTCCTCTCCAAGTTTTTATCGAGCACAAGGACAGCTAGGCTGCAAAGTGAGATTAGCGGATTCACTCAAAGACAGAATCAGACATTCAGTGAAGCTATGGAGAGATTCAAAGACTATACCATTCAGTGTCCTCACCACGGCTTCAGTGAAGAGACTCTCTTGAGCACAATATACCGAGGAGCATTACCCAAGATCCGAATGCTACTTGATACGACAAGCAAGGGTAACTTTCTTGGTCATGAAGTGGAAGAGGGTATGGAGTTAATAGAGAACTTGGCATTGAGTGATGAGAATTACACCGAGGACTAAGACCGAGCACCTAGAGGTTCTGAGCTTGAGTCACACAAAAAAGAGCTTAAGTCCCTCCATGAGAAGATCAACAAGCTAGTGCTTGCAAATCAGAAGCAAGTACATTTCGTGGGAGAAGCCGAAGATGTCTTAGAGGAGCTAGAGTTGAGTCAAGAAGAAGCTAATTGGGTTGCTGGTCAGAACTACAGTAAGCCTCAGGGATATTCACAAGGATGCCAAGCCAACAACAATCTCTCATACAGGAGCACCAATGTTGAGAATCCAAAGGATCAGGTGTACCCCCCTCAACAAGCAAAGCCGTTTGTTCCTTACAACAAGGGTTTTCAACAAAATGGTGGATATCAAGGTCAGAGGCAAGGGAACTTCCAAGGCCAGCAGCAACATAAAGGCAACAAAGGCTACACTCCTATGTTTCCTCCTGGTTTCGTTCCACAGCAGCAACAAATGCAACCCCCACCTCAGGATCCGGTTCAAGCAATATTTCAACAGTTGCTTCAAGGTCAAGCTTCTACAAATCAGAAGTTTGTTGAGATGAACAACCGGCTAGATTCTTCTCTTACTGACGTTTCTACACAGATCACCAATCTGAACAACAAGATCAAGCAGTTAGAGAAAGGGAAAGCTAGTACAAGCGGTCAAAGCAGCTTACCTGGCAAGTGTGAGCAAAATCCCAAAGAGTATGCAAACGCCATTACTTTGAGAAGTGGGAAAGAGCTTCCGCCGAGAGTTGCACCTAAAGCCAATGAGGACATTGTGGTTCAAGAGGGGGAGGGTAAGCTTTCAGCTGATGAAGAAATCACTTTTGATAATGTGTGGATTGAGAGGCCAAGGAAAGGCAAAGAGGTTGTTCTAGAGAAGAAGGTAGAGGAGGTGAGCAACGAGAAAGATGTGTTTGTTCCTCCACCATACAAGCCGAAGCTTCCTTTTCCCGGCCGATTCAAGAAACAGCTGCTAGAGAAGCATAGAGCAGTCTTTGAGAAGCATTTGAAAGATGTTGAGATCAAGCTACCTTTGGTGGATTGTCTAGCCATGATGCCTAAGTGTGCAAAGTTCTTCAAGGATACACTTACTAAGAAGAACAAGGAGAGTGAAGAGGTTTTGGTGCTTAGTGAAGAGTGCAGTGCTATTATTCACAAGGAGATTGTTCCTAAGAAGCTAGGAGATCCAGGATCATTCACCATTCCTTGTACTCTTGCTCCCTTGAATTTTCAAAGCTGCTTATGTGATCTTGGTGCAAGCATAAACCTCATGCCCCATTCCATCGCAAAGAAGCTCGGTTTCACAAAGTTTAAAGAGTGTAGGATCTCTCTGGTGCTAGTTGATAGAAGCATAAGGCTTCCTGTGGGTATGCTTGAAGATTTGCCCGTGAGGATCAGTGGAGTTAACGTGCCAACATATTTCGTTGTTCTTGAAATGGATGAAGAGCCAAAGGATCCTCTTATCCTTGGAAGACCGTTTCTTGCAACCGCTGGAGCCATCATAGATGTGAAGAATGGCAAGATCTCTCTACACTTAGGCAAGGACATCAAGCTAGACTTTGATATCAATGAAGTCTTGAAGAAGCCAACCACTGGAGGATAAGCTTTCTACATTGAAACTCTAGATGCTTTAGCCGATGAGTTGCTTGAGGAGTTGGCACAAGAAAATCACTTGCAGCTAGCATTTACTAAGGAGCCAGGGGAGTATGGTTTTCTGAGCAAGCAGACCCAGGAGTATGTTCACATCCTTGATTCTCGCAAGGTTGTGAAAGAAGATGAAGGCGAATGCCTAGAGATCGATCATGAAATCGAGGACTTCACTCGATCCAAGACAACGATCGACAAGAAGATCAAGGAGGTTGGTCGATCCGGAAAAGAAATCGATGAGGAGATCGAGAGAGCCAACTCGATCAGTTCAAAGAACGACTCAGCAACTCGATCTATCAAATCGAGCAAGAGATCGAGGTGAGTGAAATAGATCCGGACCAGAACGAGTGGAAGATCGACTGGATGACTCGATCTCAGAGGAGACAAGGATTCAAGAAAGCAGCCTTAATGCTTATGACTTGGGTTCTAAGGAGGGCAGTGAGGACAGCAGCGTCAACACAAGCCACGAGGAGGACTGGAGCGAGCTGCTAGCCCCAAAGGTGGACCTAAAAGAGCTCCCAAAAGGGCTAAGGTATGCTTTCTTAGGGCTTAATGAGACTTATCCCGTGACTGTGAATGAAAACTTGAGTGATGATGAGTTGCACTCGCTCTTTAATGAGCTGAGAAAGTATAGGAAGGCCATTGGGTACTCTCTAAGTGACATCAAGGGCCTTTCACCAATGCTTTGCACTCATAGGATTCACTTAGAGAATGAAAACACTTCTTCTATTGAACATCAAAGACGCTTAAACCCGAATTTGAAAGAAGTAGTTAAGAAAGAGATTTTGAAACTGTTAGAGGCTGATGTGATATACCCCATCAGTGACAGCACGTGGGTTTCTCCTGTCCACGTGGTGCCTAAGGGGGGGGGGGGGGGGGGGGGGGGGGGGGGGAATCACAGTCATTAAGAATAAAAAAGATGAATTGATTCCTACTAGAACAATAACTTGTCACCGAATGTGTATAGATTATATGAAGCTCAATTCAGCTACTAGAAAGGATCATTTTCCTCTTCCCTTTATTGATCAGATGCTTGAAAGATTAGCTAATCACCCATATTACTGCTTTCTTGATGGTTATAGTGGTTTCTTTCAAATATCAATCCATCCTAACGATCAAGAGAAGATGACTTATACATGCCCTTATGGTACCTTCGTATATCGAAGGATGCCATTTGGGTTATGTAATGCACCAGCAACCTTTCAAAGGTGCATGATGTCTATCTTCTCTGATCATATAGAGGAAATGGTGGAAGTGTTTATGGATGATTTCTCTGTATATGGTGCATCCTTTTCTGCTTGTTTGTTGAATCTTTGCAAGGTACTTAAGAGGTGTGAGGAGACAAACTTGGTGCTGAACTGGGAGAAGTGTCACTTCATGGTGAAGGAAGGGATTGTACTCGGTCACAAGATATCTGAGCAAAGGATAGAGGTTGACAAAGCAAAGATTGAGGTCATGATGAGTCTTGAGCCGCCGGTTAATGTCAAGGGGATAAGGAGTTTCTTAGGGCACTCTGGCTTCTACATGTGGTTTATCAAGGATTTCTCCAAGATAGGTCGCCCTCTTACACGGTTGTTATGCAAGGAGGCTGACTTTGTCTTTGATGAGGAATGTCTTCACGCTTTCAAGACCATCAAGGAGGCTCTTGTCACGGCACCTATAGTACAAGCACCAGATTGGAGCTTACCCTTCGAGATCATGTGCGACGCGAGTGACTACGCCGTGGGAGCTGTTCTAGGGCAGAGGAAAGACAAGAGATTGCATGTTATCTACTACGCCAGTCGTACCTTGGATGACACGCACGTGAGATATGCTACAACCGAGAAGGAGCTGCTGGCCGTTGTATTTGCTTTTGAGAAGTTCAGATCATACTTGGTGGGCTCTAAGGTTGTTGTATACACTGATCACGCGGCGTTGAGGTAAATCTACTCAAAGAAAGATACCAAGCCGAGGCTCTTAAGGTGGATTCTTCTTCTACAAGAGTTTGATATGGAGATAAAGGATAAGAAGGGGATAGAGAATGGCGTAGCAGATCACCTTTCTAGGATGAGAGTGAATGAAGCCTTACCCTTGGATGATTCACTTCCTGAAGAGCAGCTCATGATGATCAACACGGTAGTATGCACACGGCTAGAAGGGCGGTTTGAAGAAGTTCTGAGTTTGAGAGAAGAGAACCTGCCTTGGTATGCTGATATAGTGAACTTCTTAGCTTGTGGAGAGGAACCTACTCATCTTGACCACTACCACAAGAAGAAGTTCATGAGAGACATCTCTCAATATTTTTGGGAAGAGCCTTACTTGTACAAGAGGGGAGTAGATAGCTTGTACAGATGATGTGTTTCAAGAGAGGAAGCACAGGACATCCTTCTTCACTGCCACGGTTCATCATATGGAGGACATTTTGCTTCTTTCAAGATGGCAACAAAGGAGTTACAAGCCGGGTTTTGGTGGCCATCGCTATTCAAGGATGCTCATGAGTTTCTTAAGTCTTGTGAAGCATTTTAAATAGCTAGAAACATCACAAAGAGGAACGAGATGCCTCAGGTGCCGATCTTTGAAGTTAATGTTTTTGATGCTTGGGGAATAGACTTCATGGGACCATTCCCATCTTCTTACGGCAACAAATTCATCTTGGTGGCTGTCGATTACGTGTCAAAGTGGGTTGAGACTATAGCTTCCCCAACCAATGATGCAAAGGTGGTGGTTAAACTCTTTAAGACCATCATCTTCCCACGGTTTGGAGTACCAAAAGTAGTGATCAGCGACGGAGGAAGCCACTTTAACAACAAGGTATTTGAAAGTGTCTTGAAGAAGTATGGAGTGAAGCACAAGGTAGCTACACCTTATCACCCACAAACTAGTGGGCAAGTAGAGGTCTCGAACAGACAGATCAAGGCTATCTTAGAGAGGACAGTAGGAGCAACTCGGAAGGATTGGACAAGTAAGCTAGACGATGCTTTATGGGCGTATAGAACCGCCTTCAAAACTCCTATTGGTACCACTCCCTTCACTCTCCTTTACGGCAAGGCATGTCACCTCCCTGTGGAGCTAGAGCATAGAGAATTATGTGCAGTGAAGGAGATGAACTTCTGTCTCAAGACGGTACAGGAGAAGCGATTGATTCAACTCCATAAGCTAGATAAGCTACAGTTAGACGCCTACGATAGTGCTAAGATCTACAAGGAAAGGACCAAGGCAGCTCATGACAAGAGGCTGGTACTCAAGGAGATTAAGGAGGGAGATCTGGTCTTGCTTTACAACTCACACTTGAAGCTGTTCCCGGGCATGCTCAAGTCAAGGTGGTGTGGACCGTTTGAGATCAAAGTAAGTTCTGCCCTATGGAGCGGTCACTTTGGTTGGCAAGAGTGGAAAGGCTTTCACGGTCAATGGACACAGAGTCAAGCCCTACTTGGTTGCAGCAAGGAGAGCACCACAATGCTTCTCCAAGACCCACCTCGAGCCTGAACCAAGTAAAGTCTAGCTAAAGACGTTAAAGAAAGCGCACTTGGGAGGCATTCTCATGTCTATCTTGTATATATTTTTGCTTTCTTTCTATTTCAGTTTTATGCTTTTTATGTTTAAGTGTGTAGATGAAAGGATAGGTGATTGGAGATCATGATCTTGGAGTCAAAAGAGGCGAGAAAGGTGAAGTATAGGCTAGAGATCGAGTGCTAGATCGACTCATCCTGGCTCGATCTTTACTAGATTGAGCTAGTGAATCGAGAGGAGTCAGCCGATCTAGACGAGATCGAGTAAACAATCGAGGGAGTCAGTCGATCATGAGAGGATAAACCACACATACGTTTAGCTTGAAATGCAAACGAGGTGTGGATCAACTGACCTCACTCGATTCTCGAGGATAGATCGATTAGTCTACTCGATCTGCTACTCGATGTTAGCCCAAACGACCCCCAAATCGATCATGCGGCTCGATCCAAGGAGCATAGCCTGAGTGACCAAAAAGCATGGAACGAGGGGACACAATCGATCTAAGACTCGATGCAATATGAATCGAGTCCCTGATCGATCAACCCTCTCGATCCTAGTCAACATGGGCATGAGATCGAGTTCTAGATCGACCAAATAGACTCGATCTCGTGCCAAGGTAAGTTTTTGTTTCCCTCTCTTTTCTCTTTCCCTCCTGTTTTTAAATTCAAATCTTGGTCAAGGCAAGCATCTTTGACTATGAAAGATGTGCCTTGACCAAGATTTTTCAGAAACCACTTGTGCATGTGTCCAAAGAGTTTTTGTCTTTAAAATCTCTCTTTGCTCTTTTTATCTTCACTTTTCAAAAACTGTTTTTTACAATACAAAAAGAGAGAGAGCGAGTTTGAGTTTTTAAAAGACTAAAGCATTTCATTTTCCTCTCATACAAAGGTATTTTCGAGTTGTTTGATCTGCTTGCTTAATTTTTCAAGAAAATTCCTTTTGTGTTTTAGTTAGATGATTTGCTAGGGAGTTAGGATAATTTTTAGAAATATCTAGATATCAGGAAAATTTCTAGATTTAATCCTATCTCTAGATTCTTTCCTATATTATTTAGGTACAATTTTTATAAATTCCCCAAAAATCTAGGTTTATTGTTACAAGTTTTTCCCTTCTACCTTGTCTTTCTCTTGCATTCGCCACCTTTACTTATCCACTTCTTTGAGAATTGCATTTCAGGTACTAATGGCACCAAAGAGAACCAGAGAAGAGACAAAACAGGGAGAGGGAACACAAGAAGTGGTCCAGGAGAGGGTCAGATGGACAAAGGAGGAGAAACAAGCCAAGAAACGGTTGGAAAGGCTAAGGTTCGATCCCACATAGTTCGCGAGCAGGGATCTGTCGGCAAAGATGGGGATTTGGGAGATTTTGATCAGCTTCTCAAGAACATTGGTCTCCGGTGCTTGTCAAGGATGGATTGCCCAACCTATCCCGAGGCAACCCTGGACTTCTTAGCCACCTTGGAGTTCACCTACGAGAATCCAAGCCTCCCCACTCCTTCTCAAGGTCACATCACCTTCAAGATCAGGAGACAAGACTATCATCTCTCAATCCAAGAGCTTTGCCAAGCCTACGGTCGAAAGCTGATGCCAAGCTCGTTGAGTTTCCTCCTTTCACTCAAGCCAACGACTTGTGGGATCTGATCAGCAACGATGATTACAATGCTAACACGGCCAAGATCAAGCGAGTCCGCAGTCCCGTGCTGAGATACACTCTCAAGCTCATCGCCAATACCTTTAGTGGAAGGTCTGTGGCTCCCACAGTCACCAAGAATGAGCTGTGTTTTCTCTTCCAAGGCGTCAAGCATCTTTTATGCGACCCTAAGGAGAATGACGAGCCGATGGAAGACAAGCTTGGGGATGATGTCAATTATGGATGCATTTTGGCTTCCTCTTTGCTTAAGTACAAGGCGTGGGCAATGAGATGCAAGGCGAGTTCAGCGCTGATAGGGGGCTTCCTCACACCACTGTTTGTTCAAGCCAGTGTACCTCTTCCTGATTTTGTACCTTGCGCGGATAGAGCTTATATGGATGAGGTTTACATGCGCAACACAGACAGCTTAGGACGCACGCCAGCCGAGGGATTCTTTGCATATTTGTTCTATGATTGTGAGAATGAGAAGAGAGTGTGCATCTTGCCAAACAAAAAAGAAACGGAGCTGCTAGGTGTTGGCAACGTTGAGTTTCTGCCAAGTGTTGAGGAATGCTATGCACCTCTAGGAGCCACAGCCGCACCTCCACGAGTTGCTCGCCCACGTTCAGAGTCACCTCCCTCCGATGCCGAGATGCCAGCTAGCTTCAACCTTCCTAAGCTTGATTACGAGCCAAGAACCAAGGCGGAGAAGTTTCTTGCTTCTGTTGTGGAGATGCAGCGAAAGGTGAATAAGTGGCAGAGCAAGATGATTAAAAAGCTTGCCAAGAACACCAAGGGCTTGCAAAAGAAATCATCTGAGGTGTCTTCAAGCGAAGAGGTTGAGCAACCCGAGAAGAGAAGGAGATCAGGCGGTGGGATAGTGATCTGTGAGCCCCAAGGCGACAACCAAGCTGCACGCCGCTCTCTACACGAAGGAGCAAGCAAGGAGAAAGGCAAGGCGGTTACCCACGAGACTCCTAAAAACAGCAGGAAGTCTGGAGCATCCTCAAGCTCCAGCCATGCCTAGCTCCGAGGTACCAACAACCAAACCATTGTACATACCATGCATCGTTTGATTTTTTCTTTATGTTTTTGACTCCTCTTGAACTTTTTTTGCCACCGAGACGGTGTCATTCAAGTTTGGGGGAGTGTGTGTGTGTTATTTGACATGTTTTCTTTGATCTTATTTTGAGTTATCATCCTTGAGTCTTGCATTGCATCATCTAAGGCATAGAAAATACAAAAAAATGATAAAAAATTTCAAAAAACATCATGTAGTTTGCATTCGCATTGTTAAATATTGTAGGATTGAGTCTTTAATTTTTTTAAATCATCTAGGTTGTTTACATTTGCATAAAAAGCAAAAGTAAAAAGTGTTTTAAGCTCATGAATTGTTTCAAGGCCCTAGTTAATAGTTCTTTGATGAATTTTTCACACTTTGAAAGTAAGCTCTAACCATATTTGGATCATTTGTTTTGATTTTCGTGGCTTAAGTTGAACATTCATGAATTGAATTCTTTCCTAATAAGGGAGAACCTTAATTTGAATTTCTTGAATTATCATACTTATGCATTTGAAAAAGGATACATGGATCACTTATATATATTTAGGCTTTCTTCTTCCTTTCACCACTCTCTTGTAAGCCTAAATAGACTTCCCCACCTTTACTCTACCCTCCTTTCAAGCCAATGTTCTTGTGTGATGAATCTTTGTGAGGCCTCTTTTCGGTTGAACTTAGCATAAAGTGTTATGTTTATGCGACATGATTAGGCTTTCATATTGTTGCTAGCTTTGCATTTTGAAGCTAGTTTAGGCTTAGGATGGGGCGGGTATTTATGGGAGTTGTTCTGTTTTTGTTTCGGTTTAAAGAGTTTGAAGTTTGGAAGTTGAATAAAAAGGTTTTATGGTTTTAAGTGGTAGGCTTTGTGTTTGAAAATGAAAGTCTTGTTTTAAAAAGGAAGATAGCTCTCAAAAGAAAAAGAAAAAGAAAAAGAAAAAAAAACTAATAAAAGAGCCTAAGTGCCAAATAAAAAGAAAAAAAAAATATAAGAAGAGAGCTATCAAAGTGTTTAAAAGAGCTTAGTATGTTTATAGCCTTACCACTAGCCAAAAGAGTTTTAAAATGATGCTTTTATTTGGGATTTTGCTTGGTGAATTGCCTTGTTGTTAAGGGTAGTCTTTAGGTGGTTGAGTGAGCTTAAAAAGAAAAGAAAAAAGAGAGGGGTTTAGGATCATTGTTAGTGTATATGGGTAGATGAGAGTCTAGTCATGTATGCATCAATTGTCTTTACGTTTAGCATTATGCATAAGTTCAACCATTCTTTGAGATAACCCATTGCTTGAATCGCCCTTATAAATGAGATCATTTTTATCTCATAACCTTTATCCCTTAGCCAAATGTATTCGGTTTTAAAGTGCATAAGTGTGATTCACGGTTTTAAGCTTAATGAATGTTAAAGGTTAGGATTCTTGGATTGTTTAGGATATGAGAGTCATGATTTGAGATTCAACATGTGATGAATATGGCTAAGTTCTTTGGAGTATGAGTGTGTGCATTGCATCTTAGGATTAAGAACTAGGACCATTGAATAGATTCATTTGAAAAACATTTTTGCAAGGAATTTGAGCCCCCGTTTTCAAACCTCTCTTCCTTTCTTGAATTTTGTTTGGTTGAGGGCAAGCAAAAGACAAATTTGGGGGAGTTGATATACCTGTATATTTTGCATATTTAGCTTGCATTTAGGGTAGTTTTCATGCATTTATCTCGCATTATAGGCTAGTTTCTATCATTTGTTGCATTTTAGGTCCTAGATCACTTTGCATTCGTTTTTTGCATAGTTTCTGCATCTTTTGCATCATTATCAGGTTGTTTGGGACACTCTGGAGTTGTGGAGGTTGCGTGGACGTGCTGAGGATCAAAATGTAGCTTGTGGACACTTGGAGAACCTAGCCATGCATGCAAAGGACCCGAGATCGAGTAGCAAATCGAGCAAGGCAGGTCGATCTAGACGAGAACGACCAGAAGATCGAGTGACCCAAGTCGATTCAAGGGGAAGGATCGAGACCAAGATCGAGAGAGGCGATCGATCTGGAGTACGGACGTGAATGACGCCATGCAGAACTAGAGCCAGATCGAGACCACGACTCGATCATCCAAGGATCGAGTAGAAGATCGAAGGAAATGCTCGATCCATCCAACCAGATCGACTTGAAGATCGAGCAGAAGAAAGCGATCCATGAAGAAGATCGAGTGAACTGATCGATATCGAGATCGATCTCTGGAGCCTTATCCGACCAGCTGGTTTTTGGCATCTAGTGAGGGGACCCTTTGGAGATGTTTGGCCATTTTAGGCAGAGGAGGCGATCACTTTCTATTATCCATGCTTAGTCTTATCTTTTTCGAGTTTTCTTGTAGGCGATTCCGCCATTGTCGAACCTTAAGCTTTTTCTTGTTTCCAAACTTTGAATCTTTTGAATACTAAGTCTTTTCCTTTAATCTATTGCTTAATCATGCTTAGTTCTTCGTTTATCGCATTTCAATCGTTCTTAGTTCTTAGTTCTCCAACTCCCCCTATGGTCATTAGAAGTCATTTGTCTTAAGTTGTTAGAATCGACCTGTTTTACCCGATTTAGCTCTCGATTTTTAGTTATTAGTAGATTTGCATTTTCAATCTTCTGCTTTCTCCTAGTAGTAGTTAACCCTCTTCCAGGGGTTTTAAAATAGTTTTCATAATCATTTGGTCGTTGCATTTAGTTTTCTTTGATTTTAACATCTATTTACCCGATTCTGCTTAGATTTGCTTAGTACTTGCATTCTTAGTGTTCTTTTTTCACCCAGACTGGATTGATACCTCTTGCATATTATACTACATCGTAATAGGTTGCTTGAGCTTTGATATTCCTTGTTGCAAACAAAAATCTTGTTTATCACCGTCTTCGTCCACGGTTGTACCGGGGAGGTGGTTCTTCATCGTTATCTTGAGAATCACCATTATGTCTCGGGTCTCCATCTACGGACTCACTAATGTGGATGCCATTGCATCTTGAATTAGCTCCGTTTTGTGGTGCGGCTCTAGGGAAGTTGTTGGTACCAGACCTCCAACATTTCCAACCGGCTGTAAGGGAGCACGTGGGGCTTGCTCCACACTAGGATTAGGCATCCGACCCAGATGAAAATCGGTTCAGTTCGGGTTCGGTTCTTGCTAAATAACCAACTGGTTTTTGATTAATTTTAGTTCGGGTTTCGGTTAGGTTCGGGTAAAGTCCGATAATCGATCGGGTATCCGAATAACCCGAACCAAACCACAAAAACTGAAATTTTTTAACATAAACTAAAAATTAACTCAATTAAAAAAAAAACCTAAATATTATCTTCCTTTAACGGCGCCTCCACCTTTCTGGTTTTCTCCTTCTTGATTTTTCATCTTCTCTACCTCTTTCTTTTCTTTCTTGATTCTTCATCTTCTCCACTTCCTTCGTATCCTTCTTGATTCTTCTCCTCCTTCATCAAAAAGAAAACTTTACAAGAGAGAATTGTTGATTCTGCTCTTTCTTATCTTCCTCAACCATCGATATTTCTCTCACTCATTTTCCTCTACCAAAACCAAAACCTTTAATCACCCCTCACAAGTCCTTTCATTGTTCACACATTAACTACCACAAAAAAAGAGACAGAAATCGCTCAAATAGTGAAGAAAGAGAACCAAATTCATTTTTTCAGATCTAAATTTTCAGATCCATTTGTTTTTTTTTTCTTTTTTCGTAAAATCAATATTGATATTTGATATAATAAAGAAATTTACTAGTATTTAAATGGGTCTATCTTATTTGGGTTTTAATTTAGAAATGGGCCTGAATTATTTCTTATTTTTTCGGGTCAATTGGTTCATTCGAGTCTATTCGGGTTTTTTCGGTTTTTTAGGGTTTGAATCCATAATTTTCGGGTCTATTTCGGGTTTCTCTCAATTGCTAAAACCCGAACCGACCCGAAGCAAACCCGAACCGAACCAAACCAATTTTCGACCGGGTCCTAAATGGGTCCTAGACACCCCTACCCGAACTACCTGAAACCCAAAAGACCCGACCTGACCCGAAGACCCGAACGCCCAGAACTACTCCATACAGGCAAGTCGTTCCCCTATTTTTTTCCTAAAGGCTTGAAATTCTTCTCTCATCATGGCCATCATAAGGGTGGCACGGTCTTGAGCGCTACTTGATTCTTCTCCCATGGCATCTTATCAAAGGTACCTTAAACCGGAAGCAAGAATGGTTTTAAAGTAGACGATTGAAGCGATACGGTTTATTGACAACTACTATGGAATCAAATTCGTATCAACAAAACAAAATGAGATAATGATAATATGGATCAAGAAATGGAAACTATAATGAGAAATAAAATGCTAAAATTCCGTTTCTAATTTTTTTTTACTTTTGTGATTGAAACAACTAAATGTTAAGTAATAAATTAGATCAACTATTAAATGGAAAATCGAGATATGTATGAAATTCTTTTTTTTTTAAATTATGAAAATGAATAAACTTAGATTAGGAAATACGTATGTATATATATATATATATTTTTTTTTTTTATAAAAGATGAAAACAAGAAATAATTAAAATGCAAAGAAAAATTGATAAGATGGAAAGATACCAAAAATGATACAAGCACCGGATGAACAATGGAGTGGGATGGGGTTATGACCGAACAGCCGAGGAGCTCAGGCTAAGGGATCAAGTTAAAAACGGGACGAATGTATGAGGGCTGGTACGAGTGACAGCGTGGGATGGTAAGTGGGACAGTACAGGTGGTATGGTTCGAGTGTGACGGCTGGTACGACGCGAGATGAGATTATCGTGATATGGGACGTTTACGGTAAGAGGCATGACGATGGGACGGTAGGAGGCCTGACGATGGAATGGTACGGCGAGACGATAAATTTGGTCGAGAGGTCGAGGAACTCAGACGATCTGACCAAGGGTTGAACTGACCAAAAGTTATGGCCGGATGGAACGAAGTGTACCACAAAGGCTATGAAAGGACCTTTGATACAACACGCTTTCTTTTTAGTTTTGGAGGTGCTGGTCTCAACAAAATTAAAGGAGAATAAACACAAGTTTTGCTTACAAACTTTGTGAAAGAAAATTCGGTTCTTTATTAAAATCATGGTAAAGATACAAGGCTGTGAGAGGGGGCCTTATAAAGTGGTCCGAACAGCTATGCCCTTCTAGGGGACTTGAAGAAAAGATTACACTTATTGAAAACAACATTATTGGAAAGGAAAATGCGAAAATGGTGGCTAACAATGCCTTAGCTAATTAAAAGAAAATTAAATCATTGGCTGGCTAAAATCAGTCATAAGGAGAAAACATAAAAGGTTAGTCAAAAGGAATAATATGATTTATTGAAACAAAAGACTTACCTTCTTTGTAATGTATTCCTCCTTTGACCGTGATCTTGAGCTTTAAGTGTTGTTCTCAAGTGTAGAAATAACAAATAAGTTGGTTGTGGGCTTTATTCGATATTAAGGGCCAGCTTACTTGTGCTTTTGTTGGATCTGTTGCTTTTAAGAAGTCCCATGTATCATCCCATGCAGCTTTAGCTATTAAACTTGGGCTTCCCTCCTTAGAATCAGTCATGGCTCGTAAAATGGCTTGGTTGTACTTGTTTTGAAGTGCACGGGCCCTTTGTCTTGTTATAACTCCTTTGTTTGGGACAGGTATTTCTAATTCTTTAGAATCTTGTAGTTGTGGATCGGTTAAGTCCATTTCTGTTGGGATGTCCTCATCAAAGTCCAAACTCTCAGGTGCTTTACATCGTGCGATGTTGATACTCGATATAGGTTGAACGGTTTCACGACAATTGTGATATCGTTTGAACGGCATATCTGAATGACCTGAAACAAAGTCCTCCTGAAAGCTAACTCATGTGGCTACATATTTCATGCAGAGTCCGTAAGTTGAATCAAGACGGAGGCAATTCTTCCGAGCTGATCTTCAGTCGATGCTTGACATCGAGCTGGCTTACTTGATGTGTATGGTCGATGTGAATCTTTGTAGCCCCTGCCCTCTTACATCGTGCGATGCTAGTGGTCGATGTGGATTTCCAGTGGCTTAACTTCGAGCAGGCTTGCTCAATGTGGATGCTCGATGTTGACTCTCATCCCCTCGGCTGGATTACATCACACGATGTGGTGGCCGACGCAGGTTGAGCGGTTTCACAAAAACTTCTATAACATTCTAACCGCTAATGGAAATGACCTGACACCAACTTCAGACGCAAGCTAACTCACGGGGCTAAAAAATTGATGCAGACTGTTGAAGCTGAGTCGGGCTGGAGATGCTTTGTCCGAGCCGGTATTGTCAGGCTAAGTTTCTGGCTGCTTCAACAAGGTGCACCTTTTTCTTGGTTCTATCATGCCTTGTGCTGCATCCACCATCATCTCCCATGCTCCTTTTAGTCTCCAAACTCTCCAAACAAACCTGCCAAACTCCTCAAATGTACAAAACATGCAATGCACACTCTAAATCTACACTAAGTCCTAATTGAATACAAATGGGACAAAAATAAGCAAAAATGCATGTTTAAAGACTATAAAACAATTCAAAATGTATGCTAATATGGTGTAAATAATGAGTATATCACCATGGAGCAGCTTCATGTCGATATAGCACTTCGATATTGTCCTATCTCTGGTGTATCAACTTCGGTGATCGATACACTGATCGGTATGAATCTTCTTTAGTGTACCGAGGTCCTTCTTGTCTATATGTTGCTCTTGTACACCATGCTCCTTCTGTATTGACATGAGGTCATCGATATTGAGCTCGGTATGCTCCATATCGATCAGATCACATCGATATCCTGCTCGATATTGGTCCATCTGACCTTGTCCTTCTCCTTGCTCCATTCACAGCTCACATCCATTGCACCACTTGGTCTCCAAACTCCTTCTAGTACCTGAATAAAACTCCAAATGTATGAAAAATTCAATGCAACTCCTAAAACTACACTAACTTCTAAATGTATGCAAATGGGACAAGAAGAAGCAAAATATACATGTTAAGAGACTAAAAGTAGTGATGAATGCATGCTAATATGGTATAAATAATGGAGATATCAATAAGGAATGTTTTTAGGTACTTAAGGAGCCATTGGAAACATGGTGGAATCTTGGGAGTGATCTAGGAAGTTGTCTCAGCCAAGGAGAATCAAGAGGAGCCGGGGAAGTGCATTTCTGAGTCGATGTCGAGATGCATGTCGTGCCTCCAGGTCAACATCTTCCAGCAGAAGGATCAGAGCTCCATGTCGTGCACTAATGTCGAGCTCCAAGGGGTGACATCCGGAGACAGGACATTGATGTCGAGATGCCTGTCGTACGACATAAACGCCGCAAGACACCCGAGAAGCAATGTCGACCACCGATGTCACCCATAGCCAGCCTGACATCAAGCAGACAAAACCCCATGTCGAGATGCTTGCTTAATTAGTGAATTCTATTCCTAGGAATTAGCATTACTTGCTTGTTTGCATTGTTAAGCATAATCTTGTGTTTGAATCCTCCAAAATCCATAACCACATCTAGGATCCTTGCTTTTATTAATCGAATTTCGAATTTGCTTAGTCCTCTGTTTTGTTTGCTTGATCATTGTCTAATCATTGCTTCTAATAGTTCTGTTTAGTTAATGGTTCATTAGTTTGATAGTTTGAAATAATATTTCTCTGTTGTGGCTTGGATTAGTCTTTCTATTGTATTCCTAATGCATTCATCTTAGACCTATGGATTGATAAGAACCCTTGTTACATTGACTAGTGCAAGCTTGGGTAATTGAGATAGCATAAAAGCTTGCATTATGGATTCACACAGATGTTGTTTAGTTTCACATCTTATTTCATTGACTTAAAAGCGTTTCCTTGTTTTTTCAATTTTCTTGTATAGGTCTTATGAGAGTAGTGTCGCTGATATAACACCATGTAAAGTTCTTTCTTACATTTTATTTTTCTAACTTTCTTCTATCTTTTTTGATTTGTAGAACTCCCAATTTCTAGAAAATATTTGCTTGATCAATTCCTAGAGAAGAGAAAGACTGCTTGTCAAGAATCTGATGTGAGTTTTTCATACCTTAATATGATCGTTTTGTCTTTGTAGATATGGCTTCATCAAGTGGGAAAATAGATATCCTCCAAAGCTATGTGAAGAGGGAAAAGCTCATAATCAAATAAGAAGTTTAGACCACAACTGTTATTTGTCCAATTTTCAAATGGTTATAGAAAGAGTGGGAATTGATGTGTGGAATGCGTTGAAGGCTTCTTCTGTTGGAGTTATTGTGAAGCTGAGGGTGTAAATGGTAACTGCAAAATTTGGCGGAATGCGGAATTTGCAAATTTTTTGGTGATTTTTAGCTGAATCGAGTGGAATAACTAATAATGTAAATGATAACCGAGGAATAGCTGAATAGCTGAAAAAAGTATTTTAAAATAATTAAAAATTATGAATTAAATAATGTATAATTTATATGAAAAATTATTTTAATCTATAATTAATGTATTAAGTAACATAAAAATGTCAAAAAACAAAATCAAAAACTCAAATAACAAAAATTGGACCAAATATTGAATAAGT